>JAOQGH010000032.1:32693473-32827417 GCA_025769975.1 Gallinago jamesoni
ACTTCCCTGGGCAGCCTATTCCAATGCCCGATAACCCTCTCTGTGAAGAAGTGTTTCCTAATATCCAATCTCAACCTCCCCTGGCTCAACTTGAGGCCATTGCCCCTTGTCCTATCTCCTGTGACTTGGAAGACGAGACCGACCCCGCCTCCCTACACCCCCCTTTCAGGTAGTTATAAAGCACGATAAGGTCTCACCTCAGCCTCCTCTTCCTCAGACTAAACAACGCCAGCTCCCTCAGCCTTTCCTCATAAGTCTTACTCTCCATATCCCTCACCAGCTTCATTGCCCTTCTCTGGACCCGCTCCAGCACCTTAATGTCTTTTTTGTGGTAAGGGGCCCGAAACTGGACACAGTACTTGAGGTGGGGTCTCACCAGTGCCGAGTATTATTTCACCCATAATCTATATGAAGTGAAAGCTGGAGAACCACATTTCATTTTCCACTGAACACAATTGTGACAGGAGGAGTAGACAGGGATCAAGTATTCTTCCTCCCTCCTTGCACAGGAATCCAACAGAGCTGACTACTCGTATATTCAAAACAAGTCACTATGCAGTGAATTGCCCACTCTTCCCTCAAAGCTTCATTCACCCAAGAGGAAGCCACTAATGGTTACCAAATGCACAGAAACAACACAGCCATACAAACTGATAGTGACCAGAAGGGTGTTCTGGGACAGGGACTTGTAAGCACATAGTGCTGCCTCCAGTCCTTCGGACATCCACTAGTGACCAGTGAGAGATGTAAGACAACAGGCTAAACTGACCTCTGAATTAAGCCAGAGGTCTTAGTTCTGTGTAATAACCAGTGGCCATACCACCACAAAGCAAGACAATAAGGTTTGTTAACAGTAAGTTAACTTCTACACTTACGTAGTTCTAGGTCTTCATCAGACAAATATTTGAAGTCTTTGCAGCCTTTGCTCTCATAAGAGACTATCTTAAAGTCCATAGAAGCGGTCCTGGTAAACAGATTTTGACTACCCTGTGAATACATGGAGCATTTCAGTACAGAAACATCCATCAGTTTCCACAAATTCACTAAATCACAATACTTTCTGTAACAGAAGAGCATTTTCAAGAGCAATTACACGTAATCCTCAGCATCACTTTCAAGAATTACCTGATATACGCAGTCCAGATAAGTGAAGGCTGAAGCAGCTCTGCAGACAGGGTCTTTATCTTACTTTTATTTCAAATGAAACATATATATCGTGAGTTAACAAGCATGTGTTCTTCAGGAAAAGATGAAGATTAAACATGTTTGTTTAAACAGCCTGAATTTAAAACATGCTGACCAAAAGATACTTAAGTAACTTAGTTTACTTTAAAGAGACAGAAGAATAGCATTCCTCTTTGTTTAATAACATTGCCAGGCCTAAATCATCACACATCATTCCTTTCTTTTACTGATTCAGAGACAACAAATTCCATTGAAGTAATTAACAAAACTTTTGCAAAGTACCTCGTGAGTACATAATGGGGGGAAGTAAAGTTAATTTGTCAGTCTAAGAGTCTAAAGATAAATCATTTGATTTCTTTCCCTAAACTAAAAAGCTACTTGTTACAAAAGCTTCTCTAACAGTTAATGCAAATGAAACTCACATACTTTCTGATAAACATTTTTGTTTCTAAACAGACACTGCTGTAACAGTAAATTATTCGGCTTGAACAAAGGAGCTACATTGATTAGATCTAAGCTGCAATAGGAGGAAAAACCTAAACCCTGACAAAAATCATTTAAATAACATAAAGTGATAGATCTTCTTGAGATATTTATGAACCTGGAGCACCAACAAGAATGTGTAAGTGCCATCAAAAGACAAAACCAGGCTACCTTTAACAACCAGATGATGATGGAGCAGGAAAGGGCAGATTTAAGTTTGGAACCAGGAAGTGACATCAAAACAAATGTAATCACCATATCGAAAAAGGACATAGTGCCTTTTAGCTCCTTTAGTTATTAAATACAACATAGCACTGACCACCTCCTTAAGAGAATGCAACTTCCTTTCCTGACCTCCTAGTTCCAGAGCCAAGAAAAGCAAGAAATGAACTGAATGGAGAGTTCAACTTCTTTTACCCCCCTTTTTAAAACAGCAGTGATGACAGGAAGCTAAAGACACAGAGATAGTTTGATCTAAAAAGAAAATGCGTCGTCTTACCTGTCAGCATGCTTGGTCTCAAAGAGACTGCAAAATGTCAGGTGCCCCATCTATCTTTGAACTTCCTACTGATGTCTAGGTTTTCCCCTGGGTTTTCAGTCTGTTTCTTTCTCAGTGGAACAGACAAGTACACAGTTGGGAAACAGACTGTACGTACTCTCAAATGTGTAGCACAAACAAACTACAGCAGAGAGCAAGCACACATTGCTGGAATTCTGGAATAAGGCTTTCCTTTCACATGCATGTATTTTAGACCTTCAGCTGCTATACATTTCTGCAATGTTTTATTTTTCTCTACTTTCAGTTCCATCTGGTAAAGAAAATGCAGAAGAGCAGGACCTAGCAACTAACCCAGAGGATGTTCACAGGCTGTTAATTCTTTTAGTGAAGAATCAGGCAAATCCTACAACTTTCTCCTTCAAAGTCTTTCTCGACTCCATCCAGAGCGATGCAGAGAGGAAGCAGTGCTGAGACTAGACTCAAGCAAACAGTTTTCGCACAGTTACAATTTCTGGATCTGCGTCTCAATACGGTCTCATCAAATAAACAACATTCAACCTACTCTCTTCACTTTTTAGTACACACTTTTCATGCGAAACTACGTGTTGTATAAATTCCAACTCTTGAATAGTACAATTTAACACTAACAGACATAAAAATTCCCTCCCCGACTAACTCCTGTGACGTTGTTTTCGTCAGTTAAGAACAAGTTAAGACACTCTACTAAAGCAATCTAAGCTTTACTATAGTTTTTGCTCAGAGGGCAGTTCTGTGCACTGCAAAAACGCTAAAAGCCAAAGCAAAGCAAACCCCAAGCAAACAAACAAGAGCCCCACTCCCAAACGAGCCGCTTCGCTCCCCGGCCGCAGAGTAGGGTTTGGGGGTGAGAGCTGCAGCACTCGCTCGTGCTTCGTGAAGAAGCAACTTCTCCGATAAACAGGAAGAGCCAACACTACTTCTGGCTTTTAAACTGCATTTAAAAAAAAAAAAAAAAGCTTTACGTGGAAAAGCAACTCCTTAATAACGTTTTCCCGTGACCGTAACAGCAGCATTTTCACTAAAGTGTTATGGGAACGAGCAGGCAGGAGGCAGCCACAGGGGTCGATCAGGAGGCAGCCACAGGGATCGATGAGGAGCCACCCAAAGCCTTTAGGGAAAAAGAAAACCACCCAAAGCCTTTAGGGAAAAAGAAAACCACCCCAAAACACGGAGTAGGGGAGGGTTGTTTGCAAACCCCACGGCTTACAGCAGCACAGCGGCCGTCTGCTCCGCTCCCAGCCTTGCACAACTTTCTGCCGCGGCGGTTCCGCTGGGCTCCGGCGGGCGGGGAGGGACGGAGAGGAGGGGTCCCCGGGCCCCTTCAACCGCCCGCCGCCACCGCCTTTGTTCGCAGGGGCCGCCGCTGCCGGCCCGCGCCACAGCGGGTACAAAGGGGGCAGCACAAGTTGGTGGCTGAGACCTAGGCCCTTCTGGGGGGCCACGGCGGCGGGGCACACCCCCCGCCACCACCCCGGTCTCCTCAGCCCGCGGCGGGCGGGGGCACCAGACCGTGCGCGACCGGCAACGTGAGCCGCATGGGAAGCGGCGGCGGCTCCTCGCCCCCCGCCCCGGCGTGCTCCACTGGCGGCCCCGGCCCCCTGCCCGTCAGCGACTCCTCCCGGGGCACCCCCTTTCCCTCCCCTCCCCCGGCGGCTCCTCCCGCTCACACTCACTTTCCGGGACGGGCTCCGCTGGGCTCTCCCTCCGTTAGCGGCGCACACGACTTCCCGCCGGCGAGGCGATGCCGGCGGCGAGGCGGAGCCCCCCTCCCCCGGCGGGAGAGGGCCCGCCGCCCCCTGCCCCGGGGCTGCCGCCAGGGGCCGGGCCGCTTCGAGGGGGCAGGCGGGTCCAGCCCCCCCCGGGGCGGGCTGCAGGCAGGTGGTTCCTCGGGCCCGTTCCCCCGCCGGCTGCAGCTGTCCCGGCGGCTCAGGTGTGCCGCCGCCTCCTCTCACATGGAGACGCCACCCCTCGCTGCCCCCCGCGCCGCCGCCGCCGGCCGGGAGGAGGCGAGTGGCTCGGGCCGCGGCCCCCGCCCCGCTCTCCCTCTCATGCACTGCGGGCGCCGACGGGCCGCGGCTCCAGCGGCGGGGAGGGGGGCCGCTAGGGCCCCAGCCGGGCGGCGCGGGGCAGCCGGGCGGCGGGGCTCGGCGCCGCGGCCGCTCCGCTCTCCGGCATGTGGGAGCGGCGGGGCGGCGGGACCGAGGGTGGGGTGGGGGAGGCAGCGGGGGGGGTGGGGGAGGCGGCGGGAGCGGCGCCCCGGGATCCGCTCGTTTCCTGCGGCGCCGGGAGGGAGGGGGGGGGGGCGGGGAGGGCGGGCAGGCGGGCGCGAGAGAGAGCGAGCGAGCGAGCGCGGCAGCGGCGGCGCGCGCGGATGACAGCCGTAACCCCAGCAACAGGCCCCGCCTCACTTCCCCCCCGTGCCGGCGCGGGGCGATGACGCAAGCGGAGGGCAAGGTGGAGCCCCCGCAGGTAACGCGGCGGCAGCTGCATGGTTCAGCCCGGGACAAGAGGGCGGGGCCCGCGCCGGCCCCGCGCGCAGCCGCAGCCGGCGGGTCCCCGCCCCTTTGTCCCGGCCGCGCTGGGGACCGTGACGTCAAGGCGGGGAGCGGGGGGCCGGGACGACGAGGAGGGGTGCGAGGCCCTTGCCCGCGCGCACGTGCGCGTGCCCCCGCCCCGGTGGCGGGGAGGGGCGGGCGTTGGCGCTGCCATGGCAACGGGCGGGGCGGGCCCGACAGCCCCGGGGTTTGTGCCACTTGGCGTCCGTTGAAGCCGTTGGTGGTTGAAGGAACGGCCTCGGAAGGTGTCGGTCACCCGGCGGGCGTTGCTGCGCGGATAGCTTTGGAGGCCAGGGAGTGTCGGTCCCCAACTGGGCCCGGGCCTCTCCCCAGCGCCGCGCCCGCCTCTGGACATCTCGGAGGCAGCGGGCAGGGCAGTGGTTATACAGGCCTTGCTTTCCTAAAGATCGGGAAAAAAACAGTAATGGCAAGAGCTGCTGGCATTCGTTGCAGAGCTGTGGCCATCATGCGAGAGCTCTGCCCGGCTGCCCCCAGCACGCCATGCAGAAGACACGATGCTGTTCGTTGAACGCAAGGAAAAAATAAAATACTTAATTGCCACTCATTAGCACGTGGGATGACTGCTCAGCATCCAGCTTGTGCAGCGAGAAAAGCTTAGGCCCTCTGGAAAAAAAAAGAAAAAGGCGGTATTTGATCATGTTGCCATCATAAAATGCATACACAGGAGCAAAATTAAGGTTACTCCTATCACTCGGGTCTGGCGTTTCCTGCCTTTGGAGTGCTGGTCTCTGCCATGTTGATGTCTCCCCTGGGCAGACAGCCCGCAGACAGTACCTGCTCTGCCCGGACCCCATGCCAGCCCTGGCCAGAGGCCATCTCACCACACTAAAAGCCTTCCCATTGCCCCCTAGCTTTTTCCTGTCCGCTGCTCAGTTTTAACATTGCCTCTTACTCTCTATCATCTTATGCTGGACTTCTTTCCCTATAACCTCATTTACCTGATTTTTCTCTTCCTGTGTGTTTAAAAACAGGTGTTTGAACTGACCTGAGTCTCTAAACCTCCCGCCGGGACAGTGTAGCAGAGGAGCACTCTCACTCTTCAGGGCTACAGCCAGGTCCTGTCCTCATCAGCTGAAGCTCCAGACCTCGGTTTCAGCCCAGCTTATGCTTTTTCTCACAAATTGGCAGGGGGTGTTCTTGTCAAGAGCAGCCTCCTTCACCCATGAGCGCTTCCTTCCTCACAGAACATCACTTACCTTTCCCATGGAATGACAAAGCAGCCCTGTAATAAATACATAGATAAATATGAAATCAAGTAATTAACTTAAACTTTCTATCCCCAGAGCAGGCAGGAATTAAGTCTGCATGAGTAACCTAATTCTAGTATTTTCATCTCGGTAAGGTCTTTTTTCCCTAAGCTTACAAAAACGCATTTACATTCTTTGCCCTCTACGAAGGCAATAGTGGTGCTAAATATTTTTACATCTACTGTATGGATCCCTGCCCCTTGAGCTAAGAGAGGGGAGATCTCTTCCCTCAGAGCTCATCGAGGAATTACTAGTTCCTATTCCTTGGACCTATTGCTTGTTCTTCTGGCTTTCCATTTCATTGCGGTGTTCCCCCTCTGCCAGCTGAATAATAGCTTTACGCACAGATCAAACATACCTGGGACTGAGTAGGTAGCACTTGGGAGTGAAGGGAAAAGTTGGCTGTCCCACCAGTGGAGATCGCTGACAATAGCAGATGCATCATCGGCCAAGAAACAGAAAATCACTACCCTGCCAGCCCCGGTGATAGTGCCGGGACTGTGTGTGGATTTAATGAAAATGTTACGATTTTTTATTAGTCACAGATTAAAATGGTTCAGCGCCTAGTCTTTAATGGAAATGTGGTCATGACTGACTGCACTTCAAACAGCGGGGATAAAAATAGGAGTCGTAGTGCAAGATCGATGCATTGGCAGAACTAAGCAGGGAGATTAACACTGTCATATGCCAGACTCTAATGCCACCACACATACAGTTTCAATAAAACTGATTTTAAAAATAAAGCATAGAACAGTTTTGAGTGGAACTGCATTGTTTTCAACATTCAATCCAGTGAGAACACCAAAAAAAGTCCTTGCCAGAGGTTATTACTGTGTGTAAAATAGTGACAGAGCTAGAGAAACAGAGTTTTCAAGCAATGTCTAGAGGCTGAAGGGATACCTGCTCACTGTCTGCATGTATTTTCTTTCCATGATGTTTTTAATCTTGATGGACTACCATCTGTCCAAGAAATTGGTATTAAACTTAATGGCAAGGCTGCAATCTATCATTTTTTTATTACGCCTAAAATGCACATATAAGAAGAATTGCACTGAAAACCATTAAAACTTCCCCATGACCTTGGTAGCTGAAAAGACTACATGCTAAAAGGCATAGAAAAATTAGATGGTGATTTGAAAATGTGTGTTAGCCAGGAGAGAGGGGGCATATGCATTAGTAACAAATCTACAAGAAAATTGTTATTATAGAGGAAAGCTGACCCTGAATTGCACAATGTCATCTTTAAAATGACATAAATAATAACGTGAAATAACCAAATGAAAGGAGTAAATTCAAATACTAAACCACCATTTAAAAAATCTGATTAATTTGCCCATATTCTGTCTTTATCAGATATCTATGATGAATTTTGTAAGTGCTGTTTGCAGATAAAGGGAAGCATAAAAGATTTCTTTGTGTGGGAAAACATGGGCCCAAATGAAGTTAATGCTGAAGGAGGCCTCTGTACAAGGTTTACTTCATTTTGACTAATGCAATTTAAATTCTCATTGTTAGGTTGTTTTTTTGGTTTTTTTAAGACCATTTGCCCCCACCGTTTACAGAGAGATGTGTCCTAACGGCTTGCGGTGCTGCGCATCACACCGCCTGCAGAAACGAGAATGGAAACCAAGTGCTGTTTCAGGCAGGTGTTTCAGCTCCTCTTACCTGCCTGTGTCCGGACACACTGCTCGTCCACGTTTCGGATCCCCCCCGCCGGACACGGGCCAGAGCTGTTGGGGAAGCTGTGCTGTTGCGCTGCAGGTGTAGGAGGTGGCAGGCAGCGGAGCAGGGGATGCCGGATCAGCAGCTGTCTTAATCGCAGCGTGTTCTGCTGGGCGAGAAAAAAACAAAACAAAACAAAAAAACCCTCAGGAGCAGAAAAAAGGTAGCAAAATGGGCAAGATAATCAAGTGACAAGGGACTAGAGCTGTGCTTTTTGTTGTTAGTGAAATATAGATCGGTTCATCTGTCGCAAGCTTCTCTCTACTAGCTGCAGCATGCATGTTGCACATAGGTTGTCAAGACCTTCATACTAAATCTACTAATTCAGACCGCCTGCTGCGACTTGCTAAATGGTGTGAAGCATTCTATCTATCTGCTTCATGTAAAGGCTTCAAGTAAAGAAGCAAAGAGCGCCTTCTTTTACAGACAACCTTCCTAGCAAAGTCACGGTTAGTTCTGCCTTTAATTCCCAGGAAATGAAACCACTGTCCTAGCTGACCTTGGGGAGGTCATTTTAAATACCCTGCTTGATGGAACTGAAACCTCCCCCTTCCCAGCAGCTAGACGTTTGGTTCATTTCTGTTTTCTTGCTTTTCTTTTCAATAATGTTTTTAGAGTGACTGGTAATGCATAGTTCGCATTTCTCCCACGGTTTTACTGAGTGTTGTAATGCTGTGCACAAGCAGGTTGCACCAAACTTCAACAATGAAATCATGGTCGTAGATAGAACCTATTGCATTCAGACAAAATAGAAAAGATACAACAGCACTGACAACAAGAAACCAGGAAAGAAAATCTTTTATCTTCATTCCTATAAGAAATTTCCTACAGGAAACAAGGCCTCACGGACTTACTGAGTGCAAGCAGGGTTATAATGTAATTTTTTCTGTTCCAATAAAAGGAACAGCTAATAAAAAAAGAGCTACCCAAGATCTCATTTTCAAGAGCTGTAACAGCCTAACACTTCCCAGTCGCAGATAGGAGGACTGGGAAAGACAGAAGAAATTTCTGAGACAGATAAGGCCAATTTTTATGGATGCATTCAAATAACTGGAGCAAATTTCCCAAGCCTCCTCCCTGCTTGAGAGACAAAGGGAGTAAATTAACTGCAGCCAACATCGATGAAAGTTTAGTCAGATGTAACTACAGCAGAGCCAGGACCAGGCTGCAAGTAAAGATAAAGGGCAATGCTGCGACAGCACCAGCTCAGGAAGCTGATAGCACAGATGGTCTCATCACCAGGGAATTTCAATCTCAAATCACAGGTCTTGGTGGCAACACCATCCTTTGCCATGGACATCTACATATAAATTTCATAGCAGTACTTTATCAGAAAGGCTTTGTGAATTCTTACCCTTACTCAGGAAAACTCAGGGAAGAAAAAAAATAATCTTACCCTGACTGAGGAAACTCAGTTTCTTTACCATACTGTTGAACACCACAGACAAAACTGTACTTAAAAGACACAGCTTTAAACAAAAACACTGGGTTTTGTGGAATATTTGAAACTGAGCCCCACTTTCACCTGACCTGTGCAACATTTCAGGCTCAGATCTCCATTCTTATAAACCTTGCGGGCAGGTATTTAACTCCATTCCTACTACTAACACACTCAAGCGAAACTGTTTCTCAATGTTTTCCAAATAGGCACCAAAACACAAAGTTTGTCAGGTCCACCAAGGGCATGATTACAGCAGGACCAGACCAGCACTAGAACTTCATTTAAAATTAACGGCATCCTGGGGAAGTGGGGGCAGCCATAGCAAAGGTGGCGCAGATCAATGTGTTGGCAAAAACTACATTGGGCAGCTTGCCTAAAAGCTCATTGCTAGCAAGCTTTGTCAGTCTCTTGCTGCTATTGGACCTGAGATTAATAGCAGTAAAAAGAGAGCTTAGATATCTAAGAGCAGCTACTTGTTCCCATAAAAGCCACTGAGGGAGCAGGGAAAATTCCCATGGGAGAGCATCTATTCCGTGCCTCTGTTAAGTACTAGTTTACAAAACATCAGCCTATTTATAGTATTCCTCTAAGTGTATGCTTGAACTTGAAAGTGTTAGCACCTTTCTTCTATGATCTATATTTAACCATGGTAACTGTCATGGTAAGCAAAGCAGGTTTGGTGGGAGCAAATCCTAATAAGGTATCCCCTGGTATTGAAACTCACTGAGTCACAGCTGTAATGTTTAAACTATAATGCCATTAAACAACAGTTCATAGGAAACCACTGTGGAAACCTGTTTCCAGTAACGCTGCTGTTTTCTGTGACAAATTTGTCTTAGTCCTGAATAACCCCAAGCCACAGCAAAGCCCAATTTTTTTCAGAAATGTCATTAATTCCTTGCCCCCATTTTCCAAAATTTAAGATTCATGTTTTGACTTAAATTTGAACACCTGTATTTCATCTCTATTTCAAATACTGAGACTGTCCTGCTCTCTGGAATAATTAACATTTTGTTCAACCATCTTACTTTGGCCATCAGCAGCATACATTTTATAAAACAATTATTCAGCACATCAGCTCCTGAAAAAATGTTTGCACAGATCTAAAAAAGACAGTCTTCAGAAGAAAAAGACATTGGACTCGTGTCTTCAGCTAACTCAGAGAATAATCACTAACTGTAACAGGTAATGCAGCATTGTCATCAATTAAAGTTTCTGAAGCTATTTCTATTTTTGATTTTAATTATGTGGCTTTAAAATGGGACACTGAAGTTTTCATCAATCAGCACTTGATTCTGCAAGCTAATAGTCTGTGGGATGGGGGTAAAAGCACTTTCCCAAAGCCTGTCTGAGAGAGACAGCTCTCAATTTATCTGTATTTATCTATAATTAGGCTATCAGTAGTGCTGTGGAGTATCAACAGTATCTCATCAAATTCTAGGCTTTAAGGCTTTTCTGAGATTACATTTTGCAATCAAAAATAGTGGCAAATGAATATAAGCCTAGAACTTTATTTCAATTAGCTTACATGCTCTCCAGTTAGTAGCTTGTTTCCTGCGTTGCTCTTTTACTGGATAGTACATTCTTACTTCTCCCATGTCTGAACAAATCAAACTCTCCTATGACTGAATAAAATATAATCAAGTTTTGTAGTTGTGCTATTCCAGAATAGACTTTAACTTAACTGCTTATATTTTAATAATGATATTTTAATTATATATACATTAAGAAAGAGAGAGAGAGCAAGGGCAAATTCTAGAGTGCTTAGCTGTATACTAAAAAGATCAAGACATAGCTGTTGCACAAAATTGTACAATTCAATCTGAAAACTATTCAGATTCATCAAGCCTTGTGAAAAAGGAACAATCTTCCTATCTTTTAATGGTGCAATCCAAAAGAATAGTTTTGGTTAGCCAGTCATGCTACTACCCTTTTTTATTTAGCTTCAGCTAAATAAATCCAGGCCCCTAGGAAGAATGGAGACGGTGAGATTTAACACTTCATACTTCCTCAGTGCTCTTTGGGATATTTTTTCAATAAATTAACAACAATTTAACAGGAAGCTATTAAATTATATAATGAAGAATGGCTTCTGCATGGCAGGTTTAAAGCACAGTGCTACTCTCTCTGGCTTCCTATAGAAAATACCTTTTCTCATCAGATAAACCCATATCACATTAAGTCCAAAGGCAATCAAAAGCATTGAGAAATAGAAACATTAACCACATAGGGAGCACTAAATATTTAAAGCATCTTCAGCCAAGAGCTTAGCTTCACTGAGAAAATTCCCAGACTTGCTTTTCAAAGGCAGAACCCACAGATGTTACCTGAGGAACCAGGCAGACAGCTGCAGGTTTGTTCTTCCTGCAGAGCATACTTTTGCTGTAGGCAGGTAACAGAAAATTTTCCAGAAGACAGTAGCGTAGAGGGCAAAGTAGACTCCCAGGGAAGATCCTGATTCAGGGAAGGGGAAAAATGATACCATAAATTTGTGTTGAATACTGTCTTTTTCCCCTGAAAAAGGAAACCCTGAAGAGAGGCAGCGTTACAGCCCTAACTATTGCTATGATGAGCGATCCCTTCGGATTACTATATTCTAGCTATCTATCTCAGATATAAAAATTAGCAGTGCAGCATAAGGCCCTTTTCTAGAAGGGAAAAGCTGGAGATCTCCAAACATCAGCCAGAAAGAGAGTTATGAAATACAACAGAAGAGAGAAAAAACATTTTTGATTCCCTAGTGCTTTCAGGGGTCATTCTGAGGGTCATCATCTCTTTCAGAGATGGTACTTCTGTGCAAGCTATATCATTCAATGTAAAGTGTTTTAAATAAAGAAACCAGCCTAAAAGCAGTTGCTCATTAGATGTAAGAAGTAGCCTTAGCTGCCTGAGAGGGAAAGCTGAAGGCAATTCCAGGATATTTGGAGGCAGTCCAAATGAGTTTCCAAAAATTTCCAGGATTCTTATATAGTTGGACCCTCTTGCTAACCCTATCATTATAAAAGCAATTTTTTTTTTTTAAATGAACGTGTTTATGGGAATGGAATTGTTTGTCTGAGTATCCTCGAATATGGTTCTCATTAGCAAGGTGTTACCACAGCTTTCTTGACTAGTAGCTGGTATTCCTTTGGGTAATATTAACAGCTGCAATCAGAGACTGTTAACTATTACCCAGATTAAATAGCTTGTCATTCAGATTTATGTAATTGGGGGCAGGAAATAAGAATGAATTCCATTCTAGCACTCACAGGTCAAGTATTTATTGTAGCTTAGCTAGTGTAAGGGGCTTGAACCATATCATAAGCTTGAACAAAAGCAAGATAACATAACATCTCTTCTGCACCTCTGCTCAGGTCAGGTTCTTCACTGTTTCTATTAAGCAAAGCAATGAGCCTACACGTGTTATTTTGCAGAATTACCATTTAGCAGAAGCAGTACAAGCAAACAACTTAACAAACAAAAATTTCTCAGCCAGAACGTTTCCTCAATTGCCATCTCCAGTTGCTCTACCATGCAATAAAACTTATCCCAATCCAGCAGGAAGCCTCAAGACCCATGTTATTTGTAGAAAAAAATGCCTAGAGTTATAGTACTCAATCAGCTGCGTGAATATTAATAGTGCTGAGAGCCTTAAATGTAGATAGGTCTCAAACTTTGCAGACTTGTTCAGCATTATGCTCATCAGGCCTCCTGGGAGCACACTTCAATGACACGGAACTGAAAACGGCTGCTGGAGCTGAGGAAAAGCTCGTACTAGTTCCTGACACTGCTCGTGCTGCAACTATGCACCATTTAGCAGCAGAATCTGGAAAGGGAGGGTGTTAGGAAAACCCACAAACTCCCACATCCAAGCCTGCAGAGGAAAAGCAGCATTCCGAGGCTGAGCATGTAGAGCCTGGCCAGGTGCACGCCAGCAGATTGCATCCCTGCCTTCCCCTGGGAGCCTGGGCTGGGCTGCAGCAGGAACCACTCCTTCAGCTTCCAGTTTGGTGTTTTAATGATGCTGCACACAAATCCTGATGCTCCCTAGCAACTGCTGCCAGACCGGGTGTAGCCTTCTGGTTTTTTGTCAATGCTGCTACCAACAAAAAAGCCATCATTCTACTGTCTGATCAGCCAGGTTAGCCAATCTGAAAAGGTAAAAACAGTTGCAGGGGCTTGGCTTTTTCAGTGAAGAGTTGAGCTGAAGTGAAAAATGCTTTGAAATCTCAGACCCTACTTTGGGTACTCTTTATAAAAATGTCAGGTCTTTCATAGAATCATAGAATAGTTCAGGCTGGAAGTGATCTTAAAGATCACTTTAGTTCCAATCACCCGGCCGTGGGCAGGGACACCTCCCACTAGAGCAGGTTGCTCAAAGCCCCATCTGACATGACCTTGGATACTTCCAGGGATGGGGCACCCACAACTTCCCTGAACAATCTGTTCCAGTATCTCACCACCTTCATAGTGAAAAATTTCTTCCTGATATCTAATCTAAATCTCCCCTCTTCCAATCTACCTTCTTAGTTTTGTCCCCTGACTTGGTAGCAGCTTCAGAAATGCAGGCTGGGCTTTACCCCATGCCATTGCAGAGGACAGGGCACTGAGTGTGACACTGCAGTTTTGGCATGTGCCAGCTCAGGGGGACCGCTCTCACCTCCACACCACACAGCCCTGACCCCCCCCCCCCAACTATGATACCAGCTTTTTGTGCAGCCTTAAGAAAAACAAATCAGAAATAACCCCTTCTTCAGGAGGTCAGTCAGTTAACTGCTCCTTTTTTTCCTATGATGTGGCAATGCTGGGGGCTGGTGCACTGAGTATGCTGGAGAACAAGCAGCTGAGGAAGCAGGAATTTCCCAAATCCAGCCTGCTCTCAAACCTAGAGTATGGCAGGTTGTGTTTTGTAGAGCCTCCCAAAGGCTTCACTCACATCTGTTAAACGGTTGTTAAAGCAAATGTAAAACAGAAGCTCTTGAACAGTTGGCAGAAGTCAACTGTTTGTTCAGGAGCTTGACCTTACTAGGGCTAGGACTTCACCCATTTAAATAAAAGTGCAATTAAATATTTCTTGTGGTGTCATCGTAAACTTACCTGTCCCCCAGCTGCCATAAAGCCTTCCGAGCTGGATACGGCTTGGCCTTCTAATGCGGAAGATGAAAGAACATACTTTTCTTAACTTTTACTTTCCAGCAGGAAGGAAAGTGTGAAACTTGGTTCATTTCTTCTTGTCGGTCACTTAGATTTTAAGCACTTGATATTCAGGGCTGAGTCTCTGAGCCAGGGGGGAAGTTTGTGCCATGAAATTCAAATCTGTTCCATGTCCTTTGGATCTGAGTTTTAGTTTCACCTCCACTTTTCTTTCAGTGTTCGTATTCCACACATAGTGGTAGCTGCATTTTGTTGTTATATTTCCCTGAAAGTCATTGAATATCTTCTGATAAACACTGAATTATATGCTTACCTCCATGATTGTGCTTATTTCTGTACTCTGTAACCATAGTTCCTAAAAGTTTAAATATGTCAACAAAACACACAGCATTCACTTTTTTCATTTAATCTCTCTCCACTTAGTAAAATTCAGCAAGGGATGCAGGTAAATAACATGCTGAGGATTACAAAGGATCTCAGCAAAACTGGCTGCAGAGCTCAGCTTTGGCAGGCAATATTGTGATGGAAGAACTACAAGCATTTTGTTTAAGTTGTTACATTGAAAATAGACACCCTTTAAAACATTTTTGCATAAGAACAGCAGATAATTGTTTAAAAAGTACAGAATAAGCTGAAATTTTTAAATAACTCCTTAAGTTTTTAGTCAGATAACTAAATCTGATGCTTTATAATAACTGTAGGAACCAAAGAGGAATTTTTATTGTTATACACCCATGGAATCTAGATATACTGTAGGAGAATTTATTCTTTGAAGCAGTAGGTATTTGTCACGGGCAGAGGCAAAATGCTGGACTTTATGAACAAATTGCTTAATGACATATTTTCCTATTTTTTCTCGCTTTATCTGTCTCCCTTTAACCAAAAATATCATCTATCATTTTTTTAATGAAAATATTCACTCACTAAGATTCATCTATGACAATTCTAGCTTTAGAAGCATAGTAGGGTTAATGTGTTAGGCTTTCACTGATGAAGTCCTAAATTCTGTATCAGAATAGTTCCTATGCACGTGAATTTCATTATTTAAGTCTGGTTTCTAATGGCTATAATCAGTAGTCTCTGTTTAAGGGAAGACCAAAACTGAAGCATCAGACATTTCTGCCTTTTACATTGTAAAAGAAAAAACAAGATTTCTACCAAACCAAATGCAAAGAAAACCAGTAACTGAAAACACTAAATGCTTAAAGCCTCTCTCACTTTCTACTTTTTCATCAGCCATGAACTCCCTACCTATAATCATAGTTAGATCCTAGAACCACTAAAGAATTCAGGTGCCTGAGAACTCGGTAAGGCGGTGACCGACCTTTGAGGCTTTATCTGCACTGACATCAAAAGCTACTCTTCAAACCATCCTTCACCTGATCCAAGCAACAGCCACCTGCTGTAGAAATTCTGATATCTCAGCCCTTGGGAGCAATTCAGCCCAGCCCCAGGAATGGGTATCACCTGGAATGACCTTGCCCACCAATTTGTTTTGGTGTGGTCCTCTTACGCTGTAGACTTCAAGCAGTAGTACCACAGCTTTGTGTCCCTGGCTCTCAGCTGTGGCTCGAGATTTGAGATAAACATGGATATAAAAGCGAGGCTGATAGGCTGGGGGATCTATGTTGCCTGTAGCAGTATGGTGCTGGTTCCTATGGCTCTAAGATAAGATGCACATTAGTCAGCCTTGGGCTGACTAAACCCCAAATAATGGCTTTTTATGAGCCTGTTGAAACTTGCATCAGAATTATGAGTTGGGTGTGTTGATCTTCTGTGCTGCCAGGAAAACAACAGAGTCCTTGGAGGTTCTTTTTAACAAATGGTATATTAGATTTGAAGAAAGCTATTCTACATCAATGCTGAAGATGGGTCTTCAAAGTCTCTTTTTTTCCCTTATATTCTTGGAGTTGTTTTCAGTTGGTCTGCTTTTGTGTTAGTGTAACGAAGAGACAGGTAAGAAATGAGACGTATCCCGGTACTGAATGTTTCTGTTGGTCTGCTCTCTGGGGCTCCTGGCTCAGCACACAGGTTTTCTGGACTGTTGTTCAAAGGCCTTTTTGGGAGTCAGTCAGACTGTGACATGACCCAAGGGAAACCAAAAAGGGAAGATATAAGGCAACAGATGTCCTACTAACTAGGTTGCTAGTACTTCAGAGCAGCATAATGTGACTTCAAACGTGACAAATAGTGAGTGCTTCATATTGTTATTATGCATTGTTGTTACTAAATGTTTCTAGCTGCCTGGTGTTGCTTGAAATTAGGTATTTTGAAGTATTTCGGGGGGGTGGGGGAAGGTGGGGAAGAGGGGAGAAGAACAATTTTATGTGTACATCTAGAATCAATTGTGTTCTGATTTGTGTAGTCTGAAATATATTGACAAAAAGGTATCTGTAGCAAAACATTTGCTCCAGCTCTGTAAATTGCAGGAACAGCTCGCTGATCCCTGAAGGTATTTACTGAGTCAGAGGGAGAGATTTATAATTCTAACTTCAATAGCACTGCGCAGTTTTACATCAACCAAGGAGCCTCTGTGTGCTTTTTAGCCTTATCTGCTTGACAACTTGTCCATCTTCTCATGTGACTTGACTGTTTTTCTGTTCTTAGGCTCTAGTCTTCTGCACATTAGTGGGTGTCATGGTAACTGAGGAGCAACCACATGCACAGTCTAGCAAAAACCCTGAAACTGCTGAAGGTTAAGAAATAACTGGAAGGAACATTTCAGTAATGTAAAAATAAAAACAAGAAAGACACTTCAAACTGATCTTTGTGGGTCTCTTGTTAGTAAAGTAACACAGTAGCAGTAAATGAATAGCACAGATAGAATGTCCAACAGCGATGTGATGATTTGGTTAAATGTGTTGGCAAGCAACAGGCTATGAGTTCAAATTTAGGCAACTTCTGCTGGTGTAGGAAGGAGGTTGGAGGCAGCAAACTCTGGTTCACAATTCAAATCCTCTTAATCTACTGACCTCTAGATAATCTAAAGAGAAGTGGAAGACGAGGAATGAGCTTGGCCTATAAATCCCAGATTTTGGACCTTTACCTGTGGTGATATCCTCCATCCATAACCATGTGTCCTCAAAAAATAACCTCTTTTTGAAATGCAATGAAGACTGTGCATGGGAGGCATCTTTATAACTAAAGGACCTTAGGGGTGTTAGAAAGTCTTGTAACCACATCCGAGTCAACAAATGTCTCTACTTTAGCCAACTGCTGATAGTGGGTCAGAGTTCCCATGTCATGGAGAGAAAGTGAGATTTCTTCTTAGAATAACAAATGCATCCCGGTCCTAGGTTAGTTATCCTTTTTATTAGAAAAGTTTCTTGTGCTTTGAATTAGTCTAGCCTCAGCTTTCATCCATTGAATCTTTTAATATAGACTATAGATTCAAGAACTTTGTGGTAAATATCTCTCAGTGTTGACACAGATAAAATGTTACAATTTCAACTGGAATGTGTCACATGGCAAAATAATACCTGAAACATAGTATCTTATATATAAATCATTATATATAAATCATTCTTCACTGAGACAGTCTTGTACTTGGAGAATTACAGGCTTTGCACAAGGCGTCTGTCTGGAAACATGCTCTAATGGCACCCAAACAAAGCCCTTTAGAGCTGTAGGCACATCCATTGCTGAAGGAACATTTACAGGAGTAAGGAGGCTGAAGATCCTCCCCCAGGTGCTGTAATAAGCCCTTTTCTCTTTCTCTGTTGGTTACTTTTCAGGCTGGACAATTTGATATCACTGTGGTCTTCTGTTTGTTTTTTTTTTTTTCCCCAATAAAATTAGTTACTGCTCTGCTTGCTTTCTATTAGTCACTAGAAACTACATCTATCTATATGAAGGAAGCTATCACAATGTGTAGATGTCATCTAATTTCAGTGTCTGTTTTATGGAATAAGAATTTCATGAGAGTAGTTTGCTTCTTTGGCTCTTGCTCTTCCCCTGCCTCTTCTCCTGGACTATTACATGAGGGTCTTTCTTGCACACTTTCTTTTGGATGCATATACAGTCAGTCTTGGCTTTCCATCCCTCCCCATCCCCAGTATTTCCTTTGGGTTAGCTGTCTTCAACAGTAAAAGTGGAAAAATTTCCCTCTATCTAAACACATTGGTTTAGGCATGATCTTGGGATTGAGAACATATATATATAAGTGGGAAAAGAATAGCAACCCTGTCGGCTTTATCTCAAAACTAATGATGAATACAGGTCTAAACATGTTTGTGCAATCTGTGTACAAAAATCATCTTCTGCCTCCTTCCAGTGGCTCTGTCTTTTGGATGCTGCTGATGCTGTGAAGCTGAAATCCTCTGTCTACTGCTTTCAGCAGCCCTGCGAGGTGTGAATCCTGTTGGTAGTTGATGGTGCTGACAGATGAGGTGCTGGAGCAGTTGGGTCAGCTGAGAGGAGGAGGGTAGCTCTCCCCGGGAAGCTGCATGGCTGCCCAGGAGGGCAGGATGGGAGCTGGGGAACCACCATGCCGCAGCGATGGGAGGGGAGCTGGCCTTGGGGAAGGGGTGGTGTAGTGCCTCCATCGCCTTTGCCTCTGAAAAAGTAAAAAATTGAATTTTTGGTTGCAGTATCCTTTGTATGGGTGGAATGAATGGCAGCTTTAGGCCATACTTCTGCTTCTCCCCAGTTTAAACCTAGGAGTAAAACCAGGTCCCAGTATAACCTGGCTCAGACTCGATCCTGCTCTGAGTTATCCCCTGCTGCTGGCAGAGATGGCAGAAGGTCCCTGAAGCAGCCCTGTGCTGTTCCCCTGTGGAGAACCGGGGTGCAGAGTGAAAGGGGAAGGAAAACAGAGTAGCAGATCATTCCAGGAGGAACTCTGTATTGTATTTCTAAGGCAGTCAGGTTGGTAACCAAGGATGGAGATGCTTATGGGGTAATGGAATAAATGCTATAAATGCAGTTTAGAATGGATGGGAGGATGAAAGCAATTAATTTATTTTATTATTTTTAATTTCAGCTTTATTCAAGTGTAAAACATTTTATACGCACAAATGCAAGAATATGCAGACTGAAAGTAAAAACATATGTGGATTCTCATATTAATCTGAAAAGTTAAAAGCTTCTTGCTGGAAGAATCACTGAGGGAAGTGATCTTTTTTTTTCTTTGAAGCAAAAGGATGCAGGCCGTACGTGTCTAGGGTCAGGGATGTTACAAAGGCAGACAAACAGCAGGAAAATAAGGCACAGAATTGCATGCAGGAAAATGGCAAACAAAACCATAAATTTGTGGTCCAAGGTAAGACAAGGGTAATGAGGTGGCGAGCTCCTGGAAATAAAATGCCTATGTGCATGGATGTGGTCAAAACTCTGAAAAGGATTTCTAGAAGAGAGGAAGAAACCGTTAAGTTTTTATATTTGGCATTTTGAATAGACTTGGAGGAGGAAAAAAGATACAGATACTGGGTAGGTCAAAGAGCTGATGACTATAAAGTTAAAAATTGCTTTGATTCAGTTCCCCGATGTAATGTGGGAAAGACCCTAATAATAAAACTGTAGGTGTCCAACCAGTGTGTCTCCTGTGTGGATGAACTCCCCGCTGCTCTGTGCCTTCACGATATTTCATGAGCTGAACAGAGATGGGATGACACGAGCCAGGCAGGGAACTTGCCAAGGCCTGCTTGTCAAGTCATATTTGCTGCAGGGATGGAGCCTGAGGTGGGGAGAGGGACCAGCTTTGGTGTGGAGGCACTTGACAAGAGCCCCTATGCCACTGAGCCCCTGAAGCAGTCCTGCCTGGGCATGAGGAGGGGACAAGGGTCCTGCTGCCAGGTGCTCCTGCTTGCTGTTACATCAGGGAACAATGTGACTCCAGAACTGGTATAACTGAAGTGTCAAGTGTTATTGGTTTTAAACAACGGTTTGGGCTGGTTGACTTTTTTTTTTTTTAATTTTTTTTTGACCTATGCTTCCCAGAACTACACAGGTTTAGTTGACTTCCCTAGTTGATAGTTAATGACACGGGGACAGGGGGGAAGTGAATCACTGAGGCTAAAGGAAAATGTATTTAAAGGAGAACAATAATGCCATATATAAACAGTTTGTTGCTCTGTCACTTAACAGTTCATCAGCCATAAAGGAGCAGCTTGGGATCTCTGTAGACTGAGAGCAATGGCCTGTCTATACCGAAGTTATTTCAGGATTAAAAAGGGCTTCATGATACTTGTGTGAGAGTCATAGAAAGAGCCCTATAGAGATGAATGGTAGCTGGACTAAGGCCAAAACCATCACATGCCTCTTTGTAGTAGTTGCATAAACAGAGGATGAGTAGATCATTTCCCACTCTCTTCTTCTCTTGTTTAAGTTTTTTCTTGTCATAGATAATTATAAATCAAAAATAATGAACTTCCCCTTTAATGCATTTGAAACTTTGGCATGAAGTGATGTAAACAAGTTCTGAGGTCTAGTGTGCAGGAGCATTAAACCTAATTATTAACAAATGTATAAAACGATAAAAAAAACTGAGGCAGCAGTTTAGGGCTGATGTTATTTTATATTAATATCTGTATAGTATTAGTAAATAGTTTCCTTGGCTAATCTCATCTTGACAGAATAGACGCAATCAGTGCAAAACATGTAGAACAAAAAGGACCCAGTTTATTGTGTTGCCTTGTGGACCTATGAGTCCTCCCCCAGATCTCAGCTCTTCCCGTGCGCCTGGAATGCACAAGGTTAATACTTTGATTCATGCCTCCTGGTTTTTGCTTTCAGTTCAGCAATTTGGCTCAAGTGAGGTAACACAAGGATCTGTCCTTTTTAGACTATGGTCTTTTATGAGTTGACTAGTTCTGGTTTTATTATATTTTTTAAGTTTTCCTACAAGGCTGCTCATGATACCGAAAATTGAAAAGAATTATCTATGGTTAATTTAAACTGCTAGCAGTATGTTTAAGTACTTAAATTACAGTAAAGAGGCATTTTTTTTCTTTGTGTCTTTTCTAAAAATAAATCTTGCCTGTGAAGCTAACTAATGCATGGCTATGCCAATTCTTGTTTTTCCTCTAGGGTTACAGGCTTCTTATTTTATATCTACTCTATTTCTCCTTGATTACCCCTTTTATCCGTGTGCTCTGACAGTCACTGCTCTACAGACAACGATGCTCTTTGCACGTATCCCTGTAGCACTCCAAACATCCCAGTCATCCGAACACTGGATGAACCAGCTTCAGAAGGCTTTCCACTTTACTGTCTCCACGAGTCCTGTTTTCCCTCTTTGCAGTTTGTGAATAAAGGGTTAAATCCTTTGACAGGTCTGGCAATATAGCAACTGAAAAAAGCCAGTCTTAAATCAACTTGCTCCTGGAAGTTGCTGTCTGACTTTTTCTGCATTAAATTTGTGTTCAAGCACCATACCTCCTAGCAGATAAGAAGTATCTATTTTCCCCAAGGAAAATGCTTATAGTTATTCTAGGGGTGGGAAATAGTGTGTTTCTTTGCTTTTCTTAAACTGACCCTGTTTTGCTACAAAATACCCTTTAGATTTATTTTAAAATCATGTAATACTTGGGAAAATAAATCCTGCTGTTAAGGACTGTGAGGTTGGCCCTGATTGTTTACTTGAGAGAAGTCCTATTTAAGTTGGAGGAAAACTGTCAAAATACAGATTAAGTTTAATTTTCTGTGTCTCAAGAAGAGTCGTCTTGTACCATTTGGATTGGTCTGCAGGACTAATATCAAATAAGACTGAAAAGGTCTGGCTGAAGATGATACTGCTCTAGTGCTTCTCATACTTCTTCTTCCCGTGGAAGAAGCTTGGGCTGATGTTCCCCTGGGAGGAGTTTTCCCCTGGTTGTGGCACTGACCAGCACAGCTTCGTGCCCTGGGGCCATCACCCTCACAGCTGATCCCACCAGCGCAGTGAGCCATGCCACTGCCCCACAGCTCCAGTGCGCCCTCAGGTGGATGGGCAGATAACTAGGGTCAGTGATGCTCCCCAAAAACTGTTGGGTACCCGTTTGCTGGGATGAGAGCAGTTGCCTTGTAACCAACCTGGGCTGAACTCCAGGGAGCAAGGCAGCCAAGCCAGTGTGGCCTGGGGAAAGAGTATTTCCCCCCCTGCCCTCCTACTGCCACCGAGACCAACTACCCCCAAACCCTGGGGTCCTTCTTTGGCTCCTTCTTTCAGCCCTAAGAAGTGCAGTTCAATGGGGAGTATGCAGTGCAGGGAAAAGCACTTCTGCAGTTGCAGGTCAGGATTCCCTCCTGGGGGTGGCACTCAGAGTATCGTTTCCAACCAGAGCTGGCTGTCACTAGGGCAGAGCAGAGCGGGGGAACACTTTGGTTCATTGTGATACCATGCCCATATACATAAATGTTCAGGAAACCCGAACAAGGGCTTTTTGGTAACACTATTCCATCCTGCGCATAATTGTCTCATTTCTCACGGTTTACTGGATGTTTCCCTGCTTGCTGTATTCTGCAAGAAACACGTGAAAGCAGGAGAAGTGTGCAGGTGCTTCAGTCCACGAAGGGTGTATGCTAATTGTAGTACCCTGAATAATAAAAGTTACAGCTAATCCACGGTGAATGCTAACATCAGAGGTCTGAGGCTGATAAATTATTGCTACTATTACGTCTACTGCCTGAATGCATTTGCTACAGACGTTGGAGGGACTGTAAAATTTTATGGGTTTTTTTCCAGGTATTATTTGAACCTGTTGTAAAAGAAACAAAATTTTTCAACAAAAAGCCCCACTAGCATCCCTGAGAGTAGAAAGCCAGTAAAACTAAACTACTATGTTTATTTAAAAAGAGGGGGCTGAATCTGCTAGAATTATTTGAATAAGGAATTAACAAAACTGCTTCTTCTGCTGGGGAAACCTGCTAGTTTTGATACCTTGTCATACAAATCCCAATGACAGCAGCTTAACATATGCTACTTGCTCCTTATTTCAGGTTGTAAAATAGAACTGAAGTCTGATTACAACAAGAAAATCCTATCTATATTAATGAACCTGTCAAATCTGGTAAAAATCAGAGATTATAAGGCAAGTCTTCAACTTCCAGTCTGTGTGTGTGCATTATACAAGAATATAGATCTCTTCAGTTTATGAAGAAAGTAAAAATTGAGATTATACTGCCTTCCCGGTGCTGACAGTAATGTATGTCTCTTCCTTAGGTATTGCTTCCCAAAACTAAATATGTAAGTTCAAACTCAGACTTGATTTTAGGTTTCTGTCTTGGTATTTTAAGTGGTAATATCTGGGTGGGTATTTTTCTAGCAGGCTTTATTTCCTCTGTTTTAAAGAGCATAAGTCTCAAACATTACTGTCTCCTGTGAATTGAAGTAAGAATAAATAAAATTTGAGTTGATTGGAGGCAAGACAGAAAGTTAATTGAACTAATATGTTTTATTCCACTTCTGGACTTGATATTAGTACTCTATATGGAAAACCACTTTTGTTTCAAAACTTTCTAACAAAATATGTTGAGAAGTCCCATTTCAGTAATTTTTAAAGTTTTTGTAGAAGTTAAAAATCGCTGAAGCATCTATAGTTAAAAGTGTTTGGGTTTGAGAAAAATCATCCTTTTCATGAAAGAGTGGCTAGTCAAAAGATGTCCTGATCCTTCTATTGAGGCATCTTCTTTATTTTTTTTTAATTACAACTAGCTGAATGAGCTAGATGTCCTCATGTTGCCTTTTATTTAAAAGTTATAGCAACCTAATCTCTTCAAAGAATGGGGAAAGGAAAGAAACTTTATTTTGGTGCCAAAACTTTCTTAGTGTGTCTCAAATAGCTTCCTGTGTCATTCAGGTGCCTAAACTAGCAATTTTTATTTCTCCTATTGCCAGAACCAATCTGACAATTCTTAATCTACAGCTATGCATGACTGGTATAAAAATAATAATTGAAAATCTCCTAATAAAAAATTGCAATTTAATATACAAATAAAAACCTGTAGAAGAGTGTGAATGGGACTGTAATAGTGTGCTACTTAAATCATCCCCGACCTGTGACAGTGTCAGAGTGACGGTGGCTCTCATACCACTGTGCTGCTGCTGCTTGGGGGCCTGGGTGTGGAAAGGAGGTGCAGTTTGCTCCCAGAGCTGTGCTGGGTTTCTCCCCTTTCTTCTTGCGAGTCTTACCTCAGGTATGCTTCTAGCCTTTTTTGGCAGAGAAAGATGATTTCCCATAGGTCAGATAATAGCAATAGCCCTAACACATGTGTAAAACACCCCGTGTCTGTGACTGTTCACGCCACCGTGAGAGCCAGCTGCCCCTGCTTTGTGGCTTTCACTGCATGGGGGGGGTGATGATGCTGCCTGTGCCCCTCACACACCCCTCTGCAATATCTGCTTGGGTGCTCGGAGGGTTCCCAGCCCTCAGTGTGTGGGATCCCACCCAAAATCAGGCCAGGGAACTGATCCAGCATAAAACCTGACCTGAAGCAACCACTGTGCTTGTCACCACAGAGTTAGTGCGTGGGATTTGTCCTTTGCCCATCCCTTGCCTTGTCTCTGCTTGCCAATCCAGCTGCCCCATGGCACCTTCTAGCCTCCTCAGTGCCCACTGGAGGAGCCCTTGCTCTGGGGGGCAGCACACAGAGGGGTATGAGGTGCCAAAACAGATCCTTGGGCTCTGTAGTCAAGTTCTGTTTTGCACCTCCCTAGAGGGTGCCTCAAAATACAGATTTATTTTGTTGTTGTTGTTTTTAAGAGTCTGTACTTGTACCAAAGACAAGTTTCTTGCTGATATGATGTTTAGGGGAGAGAGAGAAGGAGAGAACTAGTTTCTGCCTGGTCATTGCTACAATGGTCTCATATTGAGGTTGTTTGAACATTAAAAACATTCATAGAATCAAAACTGGGTTGAGCTTTCAGGATACCCCTGAGCCGTTCTGTTCCCCTCTAATGAAACTGCTGCAAATATGAGTGAAAGTAATGCTCTGCTTTACTAATCTTTTCTAAATCTGTCTAGAAATAAATCTCTCTTTTTTCTTTTTTTCTTCCCCCCCCCCCCCTTTTTCCTTATATCCACTGAAAATTATTTTAGCAGCTTTATCAATTTGGAGACTCTCATTTTGGTGCTTAATTGGAATAGCCCAAGAAGCGATCGATCATTACAGAAAGATGGCTACAGATACTCAAGGAGAAATCAGGGGGTGTTCACCAATTTCACTGGAGCCAGAATTTGGCTATTGGTAAAGACAATTCAGAATAGCTAAACAAAAATATAATGAAATATAAAGCATCATGTTTTTGCTTAGGTAAAATTAATTTCAAAGCTCTTCAGTAATTTGGAAAGGCTATTGAACTAGTGTTTAGGCTTTCTTGCCTGAATTTTAGCTAGCTGATGAGAGTAACATATCAACATAGCCTATATATCTTTGTATATCTTTTATGGCTTGAGTAATTTTGACATCACAACAAATAATCAGGACCCATTGACTGGAATGGATTAGCAGGACTATGGGGAAAAAGAGGACCTGTAGACACTAAAACCTACCATAAACCTTTATTAGAAAAGATTCTTTAAGATCTCAAACTCTTATATACAGTTGAGCAATACTATGACTTTTAGATAGTTGTTTCAAATTATTTTGTAATTTAACTATTTGATAAATCAAATGCATGTACAGCAGTTGTGTATACAGAAAGTAAACAAAATTTCAAGGTTTTGTATAGCCCTCCATCAGACTCGGCATTGCAAAAATATTTAATTTTTTTATCTCTAGATCAATAGCTATCTATGGATTCATGACTTACGACTACCTAGAAACTAAAACCAACATTCTTTTTTGCTGAGATTAGCGTAAGGGTTACACGCTTGAGAAGTGCATGGCTATTATGGTCTCAATCAACTGCTGCTAATGCCAGTGATGTTATGTTTGTAACTTTATGGAGCGGGTATTTCTATTTTGTTGAAAAATTTTGTTAGGATAATAATTTTTAGCATATATAGAAGGGATACTGGTTGATAATTACCCGTTTTCTTATGCATGTATCTCTCAACCAATTCCTCCTTTGGCTTTCCTGTCTGTCCTGTAGGACAAAAAGTGCTCACACCTTAAATTAGATGTCAAATTGTCTTGAGCAGTGCTGGATAACTACTAAAACACTGGAGGAAACTGAAAGAAGAGGTAACAGCTCCTTAGGGGTCATCACATTTGCTAAACATTTTAGAGTAATAAATAGTGCGTGTGACTTTCTATTTGTATAGTTTTTTCTCAGTTTCTACTGAGGGGTAATAACTTGAGTTATCAGTCGGTGGTAGGTGTTGCAGGGTGATGGTGAGATGGACCAGCTCAGATCAGGCTGCTGCTGAGGGTATTACAGCAGAGATATAAATACTGTGTAGTGTATGGCAATATTAAAATGATTTTTAAAATCTGCTAGTTTCTTATCTGTGGTCTGTTTGTCTTGCTCTTTGTTTTGTGGATGAGAGGACGTGTCTGTGTGCATAATTTAGGGAAAATTAAGGTGCATCAACAGAAGGTGTCAAGATAGTACTTGTAAACTGGAATATTACAAAGTTTTGGCTGTACTAATACAGGAGTTAGGTCTAAATCCCCTGTAGTTTACTCCACCTACAAGATTAAAATATTGAGATAAACTGTGTGCAAAAGGAAATGCCCAGGAACTGATGACAAGTGTAAAACAAACAGGAGTGCCAGGGGCACACGAGTCAGCAGGAGAGGGGAATCTCGAATGGGGCGAGGGAGGAGAGGAGCCAAGGCAGGGACCGGGCTGGAGCTGTGCCCATGGACTGGGGCTCCACGGAAAGACTCGACTGTAGCCAGAGTGAGTGGATGCTGGGCGGTGGCCCTGGCAAATGCAGAAATCAAGGTAAAAATAATGATCAAAGAAAGAGACCAGAGGGGTGAAATGGGGCAGTGCGGAGCAAGGGTGAGGTGATGAAGGAGTGATCCTCTCCATAGCTTAAGGCTGGCGTTTCTGTTGGGAGGGGAAGAATAACAAGGATGTAGAAATGTTTAGGGGAAAATAGAAATATTAAAAATTGCATTTGTCTAGCACTAAGGGAAACTATTAGAAATAGCCATAGCTATACTGAAATGCAAATT
Source organism: Gallinago jamesoni (assembly GCA_025769975.1). Lineage (NCBI taxonomy): Eukaryota > Metazoa > Chordata > Aves > Charadriiformes > Scolopacidae > Gallinago > Gallinago jamesoni. The sequence goes on from JAOQGH010000032.1 coordinate 32,720,843, forward strand.
ATTTGACAGGTGGGCTGTTTCACATGGGGAGGATAAGATTTGATGAAATGCAACCTTTTCAATAGTAACTCAGAAGCTATGAGACTTGTATTTTTTAAAAAGAAAAGATAATTTATATCCAAAATTGACCAAGTGTCCAATCATAACTTTCTAAGCATTGCAAAATACAAAAAAATTCCAGAGAGGAAAAGAAATTTCCTGATATGCCAGATCTTGAAGATGGTAAATGGCATAACCTGGATAATTATAAAGCTCTCACCTAGACATGAGTTCTGGGCAAAATTGATTTTAAAGCTTGATGTAGAAACTGATTAATCATGAACTCTGGAATAAGAATTAATTCTTATTAATCTGAGTTGACAGAATATGCATTCCCTTAAGCTAAACTTAAATCTTTTTTTAAATGAAACTAAATCTCTGTGAGAAACTTATTTGGAACTGTACAGCATTTTATCTAACAAAAGGACCGACTGGTATTAACATTAATCCCAAACAAACAACGAAACACAGGCGTGACACAGCCTCTTCTCAAATGCCATAGCAGACGGAGTTACTGCATTACGCTGCTGTAGCTGCTCTGCATAGCTAGCACAGGGTGAAGGATCACTAGTGTTTTAGAACTGACTTATGCTATGTATTGCCATTTTGGGGGGCATTGGGTAAATTTCAAAAGTAAAAAAAAAAACAAAAAAAACCCAAAAATAAAACAAAGCTTTAAAAAAGGCAAAGCTTCCAGTTCTTCTTTGTCCCAGCTGTGCTTCAGCTCTCTTCATGGAGAAGGCGGTGGCTGCTGAATGCGGAGCTGCCTGGCCTGAAGCACGGAAGGGCAGGGGGGCTTGGACACTGATGCTGCAAACTGCTGGGTCACTGCCCTCCAACCACACAGCTGGTAGTGGTCTCAAAGTACATATTTTTATCTTCTATTGCTAAAGAAAACATGCTCTGTTTTGAGCTTCCTCAGGCTACTGCTTTGCAAACTGTAGGAAGTCTGAGCATAAAATCTTTGTTTGTTGGAAAAGACTTGCTAATAAGGCTGCTACCGGAAAATATTGACTTCCATTTTTCAAAAATTTCCTATATTTCAGTCTTTCACTCTTCCCCCTTGTGACTGCATTATTTTAAATCAACACTCTAGAGAATGAGTTTACTGTCAGAAACTTGTGGAAGTTTAAAAATTAAAAGTGTGGAAGATTAACTTAAAACATTTTTTTCAAAGTTAAAAATCATCCAAACAGGGAGAATTAATTTACCATCACTCAATATTAAATCCAGTATTTGTAATAAATTGTTTTGGAACAATGAAGGAATCTTTCACTCTTTGAGGAAATGATTAGTCAAGTCATATTTGGTAACAAATGAATATGGTTAGTTGTAAACAATTTTTCCTTTTAGATTTTGACATATCCTCAATTACTCACAAAGCTGAACCCTCCTCTGTATCTGTCAGCTGTTAGTGACACTTAGCTGTCATCCCAGAGGCTTGGAGTGTTTGTTTGCTCTCTTTAACCAAGCAGTGCCTCATAACATATTAGTGAAATATTTGCAGGCAAAGCAAATCTGATCATATTAAACATGCATTAAGTGGGAAGAAATTATACATTTAAAAAGAAGATGAGGATGGGTAGGATATAAAATTTTAAATAAGGCAAGGGAAGCTTTGCACAGACAAGGATCCACTTTCATGTGCATGTTACATATTTAAACTACATCCAAAAGAGACATGCCACCTAAAATCAATGGGCACAATTACCTCAAGGGGGGAATATAAATATTGTATCTCAGGAGTCTGATATGGGTTTTTTCAGTGTAATTGAAGTTGACCAGGCACACTTAGAAGTCAATGTCTTCCAGATATTTCAAGCTCAATATTCAAAAACACAAGAAGCAGAAATCTTATTGCATTTGAAAACCTTGACCGAGTAGTTTCGCATAACACATACTCATCTAAACGGGTGTTTGGTGTGAGTACTGAATTGTTCAGTTTTCTTATTTTTAAAATAGAAATATTTTTAAGTTGAATATTCCTGAAGTGTAGGTATCTGTTAGAAAACAGCACCCAGCAGGGCGGAGCGTTAAGTAGTAAGAGCTAACCCAGGGTACTAACCTGTGGAGATAACAAACTGAAAGGCAATGTAGAATTATTTTTTTTCACTTCTACAGTGCCTTTAATTTGAAAATCAAAAAGCACACTACAAAGACCATGCCATTGCTGGGCTGCAGTTGCTTCCATCAAATCCTCTGAGAGGCTTTTCAGCTGCTCTGTCTGTCCCCAGAGCTGGTCTGTCAGTCCTACTCTGGTACCTCCCCAGCAGAAGTCCTGTGCAAATCGGTGCACTGTTACCAAAAAGCAATTTGAAAAGCAAACATTGCATAAGCATGAGCTCCACATCCAACAAACTAGGGTAGTCCAGAATTATGGATGCTGTTTATATTTAAAGAAAAAAAAGGGGCACAAAAAATACAAAGAACCCCACCGAACTTGGGCCAGAAGGGGTTCTGCATGGCACACAACTGAAGAACTAGACAGAAAACTGGACTATTTGGAGAACCTTTTTTTGGGGGGTGGAGGCTTCTCTTGATTTGTGAAAGGAATTTAAATCATCCCCTGCTCTTATTATAGTGCTTTTCCTTTTTTTTTTTTTATTTCTTTTTCTTCCTCTTGGTGACGTTTCCTTTTTGAAGACTGTATGTAGCAGGACACAACAAAAGCTTTTGCTTCTCTGGCCTTTTGAGATGAATTACATTTAAATCCCGTTCATCCAATATCTGGGGGGAGGGAGGGATCGTTAGCTCATGCGCTGCTTCCCTTTAATCAGTTCTTTGCTGTTCTGACTTCATGATTCACCATCACTGCGAATACAAGTAAAAGAGAAAAACACACCAGTGTCATGCTGTTGGGTTAGTTGTCTCAGCAGGAAACATTACACAAGAGTACCTCTGGAGTCCATGAGAAGGTGTTATCAGAAAACAAATGTGTCAGCCATGCAATGCACGAAAGGACCCCATCTATGGTGCTAGATGCTGGCACAAAGGGCTGCTCTGATTTCTCTGCTGGTTAGTGGCTACCCAGCACGCCCCTTCTCCTGCTCCCAGGCCAGGACTGAGCAAAAAAAGTGTCCCCTTTCTTCAGGGGAGGATAATTTTTTACAGATGGAATTTTTTTTGTATTAAATCTGGCCTCGTAATGGGTGAATTTCCTTTGTCCTGCTAGTTTGTGCCTAGCACTTTGGTGTTTGTTTTGTGCCAACATTAAAAATGCCACATTTTTAATCGGCTATTTAGACTTCAGCCAGTATTAACAGCAGGGCTTTAAACCACCTCTGAAGTTAAAAGGGCTACTCATAATCTTAATATTTTGCATTTTTTTTAAGTATCTTGCCAAACCGAAGCACAGCCTGGGAAAGGAGTATTTCTCTCTGTGCTGACTTATTCCTCCCCCAGAACACCTTTCCATAGGAAAGAGCCACCCTTTTTCAGGCAGAAAAACTAGGAGGGTGCCCAGCAGCGCCCAAGGAAAACCAAACTCCCCTTGGGACATGTGATAAAGCAGGGGTGGGATTGCTTCACGGCACTTGATGGTGTCGTAAGGAGACAGGCTGTGCTTCTGTTTTGCTGGGGGAGTAAAGATCCCCAGAGAAGAGCTTGGTCTTGCACCCCCTTGTGCTCCCCAGGAGCATCAGCCCTCACCTGCCCACTCCCTCCTGCATGCACAGCGTGGGAACCCCAGCCCCAGTGAGGCTGGGGAGGCTTTGAGGTTCTCTGCTCAGGCACAATCAGGGTTTTAGCACTGGGTTTCAAAAGCAGGATATGTTATTTTAAATATATATATTAAAGAAAAAAAAATATATGCACATATATATTTTTAACTTAGCTTACACATAAGGCAGATGACCTCCACCTACAAAGGAGCCCAGGCTGTCATATTTTGCCTCTCGTGCACAAATCTGCAGCCTTGATGCTCTTGAGTACAAATTTTTGCATAATAATAGCTTATTTCATTTTACTTCATGGTCTTTCATTTTTCTTGCCTAAAAAAGCTGCTGAGAATATCTATTTATCTATACATGGTTCTTTCTCTGACATTATTTGTTCAGCTAAGGGTTTGGTCAGGAAAGCAGCAGATATTGATCTGATAAGGTTCATTTGCAGAAGTAAACAGGAAACATTTATTTTTGTTTACCAGGAAATCCCACCACCTCAGATAGCTTTTCACTTTGAAATGAAGCATGTTTCAAAATTTCATGTGAAATGAAATTTGAAAAAGTGGTTTTGAGTGAAGGGAAACACTTAACTTAGAAATATTTCCCCACCACAGGGCTGTGTTCTTTAAACCTTTTTAAAATTTTATATTAAAAAGTCACTTACTCTGAAAAGTAGTTTTGGAACAACTTTCATTCTGAAAATGTCAAAATGTCATTAATGAAACCTTTAGTCTGAGATTTTATCAAAATGAATTCATCATTCAAAACATTTGGGTCTTGATGAGCTCCCCCCAACATCTTTATGAATAGGAAAACAATACTCAGCCAGCTGTGTTCAGTGAGGCCTTGAGATGTTTCCCATATTGAAATGTCATCAATAAAATCTAAAAATGGAATTACCATAATCTGAGAAGAAATCTGCCCAAGGAAAGCAGTCTTTCAGAATCTGAAATTGAACCTAATAATCTTGCACTTTGTATTCAACTAATATCCTTTGTCTGAGCAGCTATGAACATTTTAGAGATAAATCCCTCTTTCTATTTGCATTTGTTTGCCTTCCTACAATGTAACGACATACATTTCTCTACGGTGATGCTAAGATACCAGTCATGAGAAAATAGGCTTAAATAATATGTGTACCTTCCCTTTGACTGAAGCATACTTATCTGAACAGGGCTGCCTTTTTGCATCAAGGCTTAAGCCTCACTCTAGTGCTTTGAAGTGACAATATCTCTATCTTACAGGTGGGGAACTTGAGGTAGGGTGTAGCCCAAAGATACCTTTTGCCAGTCAGGAGCAAAAACCCCCACCTTCTGATGGGGTCAATGCAAATCTAGCGCAAAAGCCCTTTAGCAAGGAGCACATTTAAAGTGTTGACACAAGATGGTAGGTCATGATGATTTTTTTTTCTGAAAATGAAACGTTTATGATTTGGAAAGTAAACTTAATGCTCAGGGTGTCGCTATGCCTAAAAAGCTTTTCTAGTGCGACTAACTTCTGCTGGTGTTAGCATATGGCTCAAGCATGCTCTGTCCTATACTCCCTCCTATAGTCAGTAGTACGCTCCGCAAATCTGTTTTTAGAGAACCACCATGAGGCTGCCTCTCCTTAACAATTTTCCCCTTCTGAGTTATCATTTAGAGGCTGGAAGGGAAGACCAAGATGGCTAGAGAATCCAGCATCTTTTCCAGCTGCTCAGGGTAAAATTACTGTTCGTGCTTGTACCTGGGACCTGGGATCTAAGTATTTAAAAAACAAAAAAGCCAAAACCAAACCAACCAAACAAAAATACCCCAAACCACAACAGAACAACAATGATTTCTCTTGCAATAGGCATAAGCAGAAACCTTTTAAAAACAAATAGCTGCTGTGGAATAGCCCCATCCAAAAGCCACCCTGAAACTGCAGATTTGGAGCAACTGAGTTGCAAACTTTCCAGCAGCAGTGATTTATCATCACTGTTATTTCACTCCTGAGCAAGGAAACTCAGAAAAGAGGGAGCCCAGGATACCATGGTCATCTACAGTGGGAGATGTAGCTTCATTAGACATGTTGAGCGGAGTTATCTGGTGCCGTGGGAAGGGGAAGAACTAGGTCCTCCTCCTGCCACCCCTCTCTACTCCCAGTCTTGCCTACTTGCATGTGCTGCTTCCACTGCACCAGGGATTTTCTTGGCACACAGGATGGTTTAATCATTTGTTATCGTAACCTGGCACAGAGGAGCTGCTTTGCCCACTCCCCAAAATGCAGCTGCCGCACAAACGTGCAGGCAAGGGTGATGTACAACCCCTTGCTTCCAGCAGGAACCAGAATTTTTAACTGGGGAAAATATGAGTTTGAGAGGGGTTTAAAGGGTTCTGGCCAAAGCCCTCAGAAAACCAGCTAGAAAGTTTTTCAAGTTTGCAAGCTGTTCATTGCAATTCCTCTGGGATCTCTTCTTGGGAGGGGAAGGTCCTTTGGGTTTCTCTTGGGGTCCGACTAGCTCCTGTCTGGCAGGTCACAGCTCCAGCCAAAACATCTGGCAGCTGTTCTCAGGGACCTATAGGCACATGGTGGCAGAGGGGAGCTGGGTGCTGGTGAGGAGTGGCAAGGAAGCTATGCTGAATGCTTGTATTAACACCTTAGGAAACTGTGATTAAAGTCTGATCAGCAACTGAAACTCCATCTGTGCCATCTGGTTGTCTGTCTCGCACAGGTTTACAACTGCAAGATTATTTAGTGGTGCAATTTACAGGCAGGGACCCGTTTAGAAATAAGAGTGTCAAACCTTTTGTTTAAGTTTAGATCAGAGTCCCTATATATAAAAACTTAAATAGACCAAAGAATGACTCTATTTATATGTTGAAACTCAGATTATTTTGGAATGACGTTGACCATATTTTTTCAAATAATATAATGAATTAAAAGTACCTTGGGTTGGCAATTGATTCTTTTTCTTCTTCTCTGACAGTAGGCAAACATTCACAGTCAGCTGAAAAAGGGTTACAAACAAGAATATAGTAACTCTTGGCAGTTCTACATTTATTTCAAAATTGCACCAATTTTTATCATGCAGTCTCTCTAGAACATAAAACTGCACATGCTCTTCCGCACTTTTTATCTGTAAAATCTGCATGGCAGAAATGTTACGTGTTTTAAATCCTCCTTCCCTTTGATAGGTGTTGTCATAATTTCTTTATATATATTTCAGTTTATGTGCACTTTTACAAATGAACTACTTTTAAGGACTGTTTCCTATAAACTGCTATCAGGACGACTATTTGTTAATCTTCCACTGCTTATAGTTGCACCTATGCCTCATATTCCAGATGGAAAACCCGTACATAAACTATTTACTTCCTTCTGTCCACAGAATTTAAAAAAATATTTTACAGCACAATTTCCCAGTGTACTATACACACTGTCTCTATTTCTCTGCTGCTGCTTAGCACATGTTTTCTGCTAGACCTTACGGACCATGAAGGTCAAAACCCCATCATGTGAAGCACTGTGCTAACACAAAGAAATGCTCCAAAGAGTTTTATGTCCTGAAAAGCAAAGCATCCCTAGGAGGTCAGGCAAATGAGCCATTTGGACATAAGGCAAGGGAGCAGGAATGAAAAAAATATCAGGGCTTCAGCATTTCCTAGCCAGTGAAAAGCAGTTAACAGTTCAAAATCGGGCCTCGCTTAATTCACATCTTAGCCAAGACCTGCATTTTTTGAAGAGATTCTTGAAGGGCTCTTAATCATTTTGATCAGGAGATTTCAGTTGGGAGGAAAATGGGGGAAAAAATACAAGATGCTTGGAAGTAGCTAAGAAGGAGCTGAAGATGCTGCTGGCAATAGTTAGTGCAGGTACTAATTGCTGTATGGGCTGATGACTTGCAAGAGAGGATGTAGATGGTGAACGGTGCTAGCAGCAAAGAGCAGTGTTTGATGCAGTAGAGGTGGTAAGCCGGGAAAAGGACACATATAGGGGAGGGATGTATTCATAGGATCCCCGCAGCAATTTTAAGTGGTGGTCTTAACTATCAGTAAATGCATATTTCTTCTCCGAAAGCACAATATGGAGCACAGAACTGTAGAAATTCTGAAGACTGGAAAGACTAGATGCTTCAGAGAAACTAGTATTTTGCATTTAAAATCTGTATTTAAAAATATAAATGCCATTCACAGCTATATGTGTGTTTAATAGAAGTGTCTACTGGAAACTCAAAACATTTATGATATTCCATCATATGTTAAAAATAAGCTCCTACACAAACTAAAATACTCCTCTGAACAATTCTACCCCTGACATTTGTGCTGCTATTTTTGTAGCAGAGAGTCAAGAACACAAATAAATATGTTGAGAAAAGCAGTGAAACTGCCTTACGCTCATTTTCTACACATGGTATTTACGTCAGCTAGAAAGAGAGGGATGATGGATTAGAGGGGTTACCGTGTACCGTTTTTGTTCATACTGTTCATCCATTTATCAAGCTCTTCCATTTCTATTTCCATAACAGAGGGTGTGTCTTCTTCAAAAATAGGACTTGAGAAGGAGGAGGGAAGAAAAAAAAACACGGCATTACACAAAATGCTTAATTCAAACAATGCACAATGTCATAATTTTAGAAGCTTTCATAATTCCAGACACATGTATAAACTCTGGAAAGCCATTTTAGCCTAGTAATCTGAGAAGATGTTAGCCCACTGGGTGTGAATGAAACGGCTGCAAACTGACACGAAGGAAAGGCGGCGAGATGCTGGACCTGGGCAGAGGTAAGGCTGGCTGGGACATCACAGGCTGAGGGACTCAAACAGTGCAGTCTGGGGTATGCCAGAGCACAGGACCACTGCAGCTCTCCAAAAACTGTCCTTACTGTAAATAGAAAACTGAAAAATAAAATAGTTTGCCCTGCTGGAACATATGCAGAAGTCAAGTGATAAAAGGAGAGGGCCTAAAGTTTCATCTTAGCTGTGACTGACATTGGCAAGTGACTTCAAAAGGAAAGGTCATGAGTAGAGTAATTCCACATTTATTTAAATGCCTCTGTTTAGCTTCTCTTTGCTGATTATTCCTGGAGTCACACGATACAAAAAATACTTTTCGCAAAACTCCCTTTTTTGTCACCCTGTGAAACTTCCAGCATTGATTAGCGAGATGGAGCTCAATAAAACATAATGATAAAAATTATCACTCTGATAAGAGCCACGCAGCTTTTGGCTTGTTTTCCCAGCAGGTAAGGCATTGGTTCCAGGGCAGCTGGGTGAGCCTTTCTGCCTCACCTCAGAGTGAGAAGACAAACTTGAAAAACAGGAGAGCGAGAGGCAGAGCTTATTCTGAATAGTAAAAGCTGGTGATGAGCCTGGGAACGGATTTCCTTTGCTCATGGGGCACCTTCCATGTCCTGTGGTGTCTTGTGGCTGGTGGACCTGAAGGTGCTAGGGGTGGCTGTGGGCAGTGGGTGCCTCTGGGCAGCGCTCACCTCAGCCACCGTAACTCCTGTTCTCCTGCTCTAGTCTTACACCTTCAGCTCGATACTGAAGTCACGCTTTAGCCATCTCTAGAGATAGTTAACTGGAGCGACTGATGGCAAAAGGTAATGGTGTTCAGTGTACAGTTAAATTAAAACAGGTGGTAAAGGAGCCAAAAATCATAATATCCGGTTAAAGTATAATAATAATAATAATAATAAAGTAGTGTTCATAAACTTTACCTTTTCACATTTTCACTTCCCAGCTCATCTGGAAAAGAAAAAAGTTGGTGTTCATAGTTCTGTTTTTTGTATATACAGGGTCCAAACTACAAGCAAGCCTTCAATAGGGTCACATAAAACAGACTGCATTTTCAAAAGGCATAATAGTTGACTTGTAGATGAAAGACAAAACATTTAATCCTCTTTGTAATTTTCAGAGGAACTCATTATTTTTAATCTTGGCCACACAAAAAGCAGCTCATTATTAGCTCAGCCGTGTTGGGAGGAAACTGACTGTTAGCGCCGTGGTGGGCAGGACACAGCAGATACACGCTTCCCTGAGCAAAACAGATGTTGTGAGAGAAATGGCATCCCTAAAAGGAGCTACTGCTGCAAAAAAAGTTGTTTACTGGAAGCATGGGGACATTTTGTTGCAGCCTCCACGCAAGCAATCCAGCTCTGCCTGGAGACTCTGGGAGCTGTTCATGGAGAGAAGGGGGGGATGGGCTTGCAGGGCAGATTAAATCTCAGTTCGGCAAATGGAGCTGAACTAGCCAGATGTCAAAAGGAGTCCAAAAGTAGTTATGACCCCAAGACAAAGTAAAGATGGGGGAAAAAGAAAGTGTAACAGCCATTATTTAAAAAAGTATAATCTTTCCCCCATGGAATCAAGTGGCTGAAAAGCCTCAGCCCCCAAAAAAGAGTGAAGAACTCCATTTAAGTTTCACATTATATGCCATCTTAAATCAGCTTATTTTTAACTCAGTGTCACCCATGGGTGCTGACACTTGTTCCAGCATATTCCCTGACTGCAGAGTCACCCCAGGGTCACAGAGCCTGGGGATGCCCAAAATCCCAGCTCCAAGCAATAGGCACAGGGCAAGAGATCCCAGGCTTGTGCTCCCGCAAGGCACCACAGTTCCCCTCCCTCTGAACAGTGTGTCTGCATTTCAGGTCATCCAGAAATAGGCAGGTAACTAGGTGCCTTGTTGTGAATTCAGAGTTTGCTACGAGGGTGTCCCGGTGATAAGGCAGGTGCAGCCTAAAAATGCCTTGGAAAATGGACTTAAAATCTATGTTGAACATTTGTCACTGTCTTCAGGCTGAGGAGCTTACAGCTGCGCTCTTGTTCTGTAGAGACACCAATACGACCATTTCAGGACTTCACTTGCCAACTGCCTGGTTATAATAAGACACCTCAGTTTGTTTTCTGTGGCTCCACGTTCCAAGTTACCAATTTCTTTGCTAATAGATCAAGCAACCTTCCTGAAGCGCTGCTCTCCCTATCGCAGCACCCAGGCAGCCTGACCATTGGACCCCTAGCTCATTTACTGAGATATCTTCACCACTCTACAGGATCCCTTAAAAGTGTTCCTTAAAATGGTTTTGCTTGTCCTTATTTTTTTGAAGTTCCAAGCAGCTTTACCTTGTGGGCAGTGTAGGCAACAGAAGCATTGAATTCACCTTGCATGAAGTTGTTAAGTGTAAAGACAGAATAAGCATTTACAGCCACATGGCTCCATCCATCCGCTGTTCCCAGCACTGCCAGGAGCCGCAGCTCGGTGTGGTGGCCCCCGTGGGTGTGCTGTAAGAGCAGGAGGTGCCAAGGAACCAAACAAGCTCCCACTCAAGGAGAGCTGCGTGCCCAGATACCGCTGGCCAGGGTGGATCCCTTTCCCAGCTCTCAAACGTGCAACTACAACCAGAGAAGTATACTTCCTAAATGTGGCATCCTAGGCCTCCGAATATAGTTTTGTTCATGTCAAGTACATCCTAAAAATATCCTTCTGATACGCAAGAATACAAATTTACCTTGCTTAGACTTTTTCCTTTTGTGATGTATTACAAAAAATATGATGAACAAAATCAGCAGGACCAGCAGCACGACAGGAACAACGTATATCAAAATAGACTGTTCTGCTGCTTCTACGCTGTCCTGATTGTCCACGACATTCAGTTCAGTACTTGAAATACTTTTTGTTTCAAAGCTGCTTTCGGTAGGACTTGCAGTGGAAAGTACTGGCTCGTGGGCATCCCTGGTTGAAGAATGCATAGCAGGAGGAGTCGTTACTGTAACTGTGGATAATATCGGCAGTCCATCTCCTGAGCCATCATTTTCAGAGCCTGCCAAATATACGGGGACAACTTAACATTACATGGGTTACATTGATAATATCAGCGAGTCAAAGTGTACAGCTTTAATAGTTACTTATCATTTGACGTCTTAAAAAGACCCCAGGAAATGCCCCATACACACAGGTTTGAAGTCCCAGGCATTGGATGCAAAGTTAGATCACAAACTCGTCACAAAATCTTACCAGTCAGAACTGACCGTGTTCTTCAGCTGGCTTTTACTGGGACACGTCACCACGCGTGCTCTGTCTGCATGCAGCTGCCTTACACAAACAGATTTTTTTTATCCTGCAGGTTGGTAACCGGTCTCAGTCTCACATAAAAGTCTTCTGCTTCTCAGTAAACCACACCATCCTGCTCTGCTCCTCATCCTTGGCACGTACAGCTGCACCCTCTCTCATCCCACCCCTTGCCCAAGGAGTTAGTAATCCCTTCGGGGAGACTATTATCCCTGATTCACCAATTCCGGCTCACTCATCTCCCTCTTTCTGTGCCTTTCTCAAATGTGTTAAACATGTTCCACTGTGAAAAACAGAACTGGTGAAAGGAAGTCTGAGGCCTGCAGAAGCTGCTGACTTTCACTTCTGTGTGGATTAGAAGAGGTAGTAATGACGCAGGGACTTTAGTGGATGCAAATGCACTTACCTGCTCCTCTGTCTGCTCCTGCAGGCTGCACAAAGGAGCGCACAGTAAAGAGTCAGTGATGGGTGTTCTTCACTAATGTTAGGATTGAGGGTTTTGAAGCTTGATTTGGGTTTTGAGTTCATTTAGCAAATATTTTGCAAGAAAAGTGGCTAAATTTGGCTGTATTGATAATAGTGAAACAAGCTTTTTTTTTTTTTTTAGGCTAATTAAGAGTCTGCTGACTGTCGCAGAGTTTAAAGCTTAGCAGAAGTGCAGAAAATTCTGGGGTCATACTGTATTCCATATCAAAGTGAAAAATTCTGCTGTAGCCAAAGGTGCAGGAATCAGTCCCTAAATAAATTACACCACCATGTTTCAGAATGCAAACCCTTCCATAATTTTCTTAGCATGAAATTAAATTATGACTTTTAGTGTTATCTGTCCTTTCAGATAGAGTGCTGGCATGGTGCAGCTCTCATTTTATGCAATAAAGCAGGGCAAGATTTCATGACTTTACAAAGACACATTTCTCCCTGTGCTGTAAAGTGCTGGGCAGCCACAGTTTCCACTAGAGTTAGCAAGAGCTTAAGGTTTTCAGCACCTCAGTGCTGGCATTTTGAATCTCACAGGACTGAAACCAGAAGTAGTTAGCATTTTAAATGCTTTTGTAAACACATTAATCTTCATAATGGCCCTGAGAGATGAGCAGTTATCATCCCATTTTACAAATGAGAAATCAGAAGGACAGGGATGCTGTCCTTCCCAGAGACACCAAGTGAGAAAGGAAAACTGGGATTAGAGCGCTATCTTTTGCTTAATCCACTCTGCAGCATCTCCTCTCCTGTCAGATTTGTCTTGAAGAGGAGATGAGTATCATGTGAGACTGTATTCCAGGAAAGCTAATTTCAAATGAATGAAATTATTTGAGTGTGACAGCAGTGATTTATCTAGATTTTTATGCTGCACTTTAAACTCAGGCACCTGATTATTTCATCCTTTCCTAAAAACTAGGAAAGAATGTCAGTAATAAATAATACCTAATACTTAAATGTAGTATTTAATACCACAAAGCACACCAGAATCTTTCACCACAATATGGCAGTGAAAATGTTAGTTTGCCTGTGGCAAAGCACTTCATATCCATAATCTCTCTGTCACTTGCTTCTGGATCTAGTGTTTCAGCCAAGAGCAGAACACGAGCTCTGCCCCCCCTGCAGGTAATGACCTCTTATGTGTGTGCTCCCCCACCCCTCCCCACGATATGCTGCCTGTCCTTAAGCCTATCGCAGAGGACGGGAGGGAGAGCTCCACTCCCTTATTAATTTGGCCACTTGACTTTTCTTTCCCGAGGTAGCTGATAGTCCCCGGGGGCCGCTGCTGCTCCATTTTGATTGCTGCTAGAGCTGTCGTCCACAGCGCAGACTGCGGTGTGATGTGTGATGGACTGTGGTGTGATGGACTGCGCCACTGGTGGAGCTGCTGGACCACCGCAGCCTCCCTGAACCGCATCGATGACCTTCCTTTGTTTTCCTCCTCTAGCCATTGCCCTTGAAACCCCCCGCCTGCCACATCTGATATATTGACAAGGACAAGCCCCGTTGCTTAGAACAGTACAAACGAGAAAGGGTGCAGGGAAGATACCTGATTTTTCATTTACTCCTAGAGCTAAAATGGATTTTCAAATGTCTAAACCCTGATGTGACTTTAAAGCAAAAGCAAACAGTCACACCTCATTAACTGCAGGGCTAAACTTTCAGCTGCGGCGTACACTGTGGTTGATTTTCAAGAGAGGCTCTTCCAGTGTCTCTGCTACTTTTTATTTGCCTGTTTTTGAGGTATGAATCACATTTCAAATAATTTATCTCTGTGTGAAATAAAATTACCTTTTCTAGTCTCCAAGCAAAGGAAATGGCAAATCGCGGGGAGTGACCTTGCCGCTGTGTATTTCTGTTCACTTTGCATAATTTCAGGCACAAAACAGCACCTCTTCTGCAAACACCACTTTCTCTTACAGAGACCTTTTCTCCAAGTGAATTAAATACGTCTTTCAGCAGAAGGGCAGCCAATTGCACAATGTTCTTGGAAGGATATTGCTCTTATTTCCCGTGTTTCACCTGCTGCCTCTACACATTTCCCTTCAGCGTTTCTGCCCGGCACCTCTGAGGACCAGAGCTCAGACCCATAGAATGCCTTCCCTACCTCTCACACAGGGGCTGCTCTTGCGCCACCCACACATCACATTTTTTATGCCACAAGGAAATCATCACCCGCACCTACGTGTGCCTGGTGGCTTGCACCAAGGAGGGATTTGTACCTCCAGCCCAGCAGGGAGGGACGGATTCAGGCTTCCTGGTGCAGTCACAGCGCTCACTGCCGCCAGCTGCCCGGGCCACATGAGACCCATGTGGTTGGCCCTGAGGTAGACATCGTTTTTCATAGAGTTTCAGTTTAAAGTGCTCAAAATAGCATGTTTTGTATGCTCAAAATGGCCGTTTTGTAGGGTGAACAAAAGCTAGACGTTGTAAGGTTTGGAGCAGGGCAGGAGAGCATCTGAAAGTCAGAGATTTTGTGAGATGCTATTCAAACATTTTCTCCATGCCTGGAGGGAGACAGATTTGCAGTGGTCATTCATGTCATGAACTGTCTTGTCAGCTGTGCTTGTGTTTCATCTTGCAGAGATCATAGAGTAGTTTGGGTTGGAAGGGACCTCTAAAGGTCATCTAGCCCAAACTCCCTACAATGAGCAGGGACATCTTCAACTAGATCAGGTTTCTCAGAGCCCTGTCCTACCTTACATTGAACGTTTCCAGGGATGGGGCATCTACCACCTCTCTGGGCAACATGTGCCAGTGTTTCACCACCCTCACTGTAAAAAATTTCTTCCTTATATCTAGTCTAAATCTACCCTTCCTTAGATAAAAACCATTACCCCTTATCCTATCACAACAGGCCCTGCTAAAAAGTTTGTCCCCATCTTTCCTGTGGGCCCCCTTTAAGTACTGGAAGGCTGCAATAATATCTCCCCAGAGCCTTCTCTTCTCCAGGATGAACAACCCCAACTCTCTCAGCCTGTTTTCACAGGAGAGATGCTCCGTCCCTCTGGTCATTTTTGTGGCCCATTTTGTTCACTCCCTCTGAAAAGTAATAACATACATTCAGGATGAAAAACAATGGAGTGAAACAAGGAGCAAGACACATACGACCATGTAGATATCTCTTGGCTTTACAGAGCACACACCCCTCCTCTTGCTGAGCTCAGCCTTGTGCTTTTGGCCACAGTCTGACATCTGTACTTGGGTATCTACACATCTCAGCCAAGGAGCAGGGGATCACACAGCAACTGCATCCGCGTCAGGTTTGACTGGACAGCCTGGAGCATGAGTGCTGGCAACTTCTCCCCACAGGGAGGGATAAGGATGGGCCACATCTTCACACCATGGGCCACGCCACTGCTGCAGCCCAGCCTTTATTACCCCTTTCCATGCTTTCCAGAGCAGAAGCGAGAGTGTCTGGCAGGCTGCTGTGTCCCACCTTGACAGGGAGCTGGGCACAGCTGGAACTGGAAGCTAAGAAGCTGGAGCTGGAAGCTAAGAAGTCCTCAGGTTCCTACCACTGAGATATTAGAGGATCCAGTTCTCAGGGGACCAAAATGCCTGAGCAAGCACTAGCAGCGCCTCAAAAGAGGTTCCATTATGAATTACAAAAAGGTTACGTCCCTGTATGCAGATACCATGGTATAAGGTATTATTCTGCTTTAAAAATATGCTCAGATTACTGATGGACTTTGTGTGAGTTCTGGAGCCTTTCAAGGGAGACAGAGGGAGTCAAAGGTACCGAGCAGCTTTACAGACTGGAGTCCAAACCACCGCATCTCAAACAAACCAACAACAGCCCTGTTGTTGCAGCATTTCTTCCTCTGAGGCTTGTGCTGTAGCACTCGGAGGTGGCGATAGGAGCTTCTTGATGAAGTAAGTGGGCAAACAGGTTTCTGATTTCAGTTGGATGCGAGGCAAAGGAAAGTAGCCAGCAGTCAACACATTTGGTTCTCATCAGAGTCACGGATTGGGGGTCTCTGAAGGGAGTTTTTCAAACCACACTATAGTACCTACTTACGGAAGAAAAAGGGATGGGACAGAGGAAGAGCAATGGCTAAGTCAGGGGGATAGTCAAGCTTATTAATTTGAAAGGGAATTTATTTCTCCAAACGTTCCAATGAGGTATAAATATGCAGTGAAAGGAAGGCTCACGAGAGGGTGACAAAGCGAGAGAAGGCTCTAAAGCTGTGCACGCTGGAGTCAAGTTACCACGTCCTGTATCACGCCGCTCCACACACGCACTCCTTCTGCTGGTGCAGCCATACAGCTCCACGTGGTCCCTATCATCCTCTCTCCTATTGCTTGACTCACCCCTGTTCTGTTCCTCTCCCTGCGTTTCATGTTGCTGTAGGAAGGGCCGTTCCTTGCCGCGGCCAGGGCTTGCCCAGCTGCCTGTCGCGGCAGGTCCCGCCTGTCGGTCTGGCTAGCAGAGGAATCCTCACAAGCCTGCAGGCTAGCTGTCGGGCGCACAGGCTCTTCTGATGAGGGAGCAGAAACATTTCAGGATGGCTAATCTGCAGACAAGATCCTATTAAAATGGGGTGCTTAGAAAGTGTTATCTAGGTATAACCTGAAAGAGGAAACAACTGTTTAAGTTCATTTCTAGACGATGGAAACTGCTTTCTCCTCCTTGCCGTACTTCCATCCAGCGTTAACTGCCAGTGTTTCAAATTCAGTCACGCCTCTTAGAATCAAACTGTGAACCTGCAGCCTCAGTTCTTACCCCCAGTACTAAAGGTTTTCTGCAATTTATGCATTTAGTTGCATCTACTTAATCTTGTGGCCTTCCAGCTCTGCATCAGGGATAGCTGTGTGACCTCGCTGTGATACAAATCTCTTGGTGCTCCGTGCTCTCAGAGGACCCTGAAATTAAAGATGCAATGCTCCAGAGGCTCTCCAACTATCTCTTCGGGGAACACAGACTGGGGTCACTGGCTGAAACTTATTATACGATCTTGCTGATGTAAAGGAGGAATTTTCTGAAATGCCCCTGAAGCACTTGAATAAGACGCAGTGGGAGTTTGTGTGTGTGGATAAAAGGGATGAATAGGAGTAAATATGTACCAGGAACTGATGTGTTCAGTAGAAAGGGGTTTTCATCTGCTTTTTAGGAGGCTGTACTTTGGAAAGAGAGGATGAGGCAAATCCTCATTTCCTATATTGTTGTTTTGCTAGAAAATCTTAACAGGCAACTGTTTGATGGGCTTGATGTTTGATTGATTGGTTCAAACCCATTCCTGAGTTCAGTACTCCAGGGGGGAACAGGTCAAAAATATCACTCCCTTAGAGACGTTGGTTTTGTAGGGGACTTTACATAAAAGGCACTTCTCTGCCAAAGGGAGAGGTTACGCCTGTGCTGAGTATCTGGATCTTTGATAGAAACGTTTCTTTGAATGGCAGCTCAAAACAATAGCACAGAGACACAGCCAAAATAAAGCATTACCTGCTCTTCCACTTAACGACCTTCCCCTGCTCCTCTCCCTCACGTGTTTTCTTGCTCCCCCGTCAGACCACTTATGCTGCAATTTCCCATGCGTTTCACCGAGCAGAGGGAGATGCTGTACCCTGGGAAATGCCCATAGGGTCACAGCCTTTTCGCATAAGGCTGTAGTAAGGACCTTAATACTTGTTCCTAGGGTCAACACACACTGAGGTAGGTCTTTAGGGCTGCTACGAGGCTGAGCAGCAACCAGCATCACCCAGGGCAGGGAGGACCACTTCTGGCCCTCAGCAGGTCATTGGCAAGGCTTTCTGCCTCCATAAAGCAAAGGGATGAGCAAGGGGAAGGGGACTGGTGGAAACCCTGATGTCCTCTCAATGTGGAGCCTGGAGAGGGCCTGCACCCACAGCTGAGACCTCAGGCACGCTCTTAGAGCTACCAGCTTAAGAGTAATTGTAGCATAGCTGGGAGGAAACCGTCTGTTAATCATAATCCCAATGGTAAGACTAGGGTTTTACAAGGCTCCAGCAGGGTATGGGAACAGAACTTGTAAAGGCTTCAATCTGTCTATGCTGCAAGATTTAATCATACTCCTATCACCTATTTTGTAAGTGGTTTCTAGACAGTAGAGCTGAGATCTGGGAGATCTGCAAGAACTTCTGCTCCTCTTCTCCAGCAGATCTCTTTAAAGGTGACGACTGTGTCTGAGACTGGAGAAAAAAAGGCAAAAAAATCCTTTAAAAGGTCCTGCCTTGTTGATCTGTGAGCAAGCAGAGGTGGGAGCAAAGGATGTCCCCAGCTGGCTGCCCTCAATAGAGGAGTCCTGACCCACCAGTGTCTGTGAGGTATATAAGCCTCCACATAAACTCTTCCCCCTTCAGTTCAATTTCTGCCCCAAGACCCAAGTTCACAGCTCCCTCCCTCCCACCCTTGCAGTCAGAGTAAGCCCCAGGTACATTTTGGGGCTGGTTACACAAGCAAAAGCCACCTTTGCGTGGGGAGCCAGGGTCCCTGCTTTTCCCTGGGTGGGTGCTCTCCTCCCTTTCCCCCAGCAGCTGAGGACTGGCTCAGGAGACCTGGGGCTGACAGTGGCTGGGGAGAGCTCTGGCACAACTGACTCACTCCCATGGAGGAACCCTTCCAAAATCAGACAGAATTTAAAAGTGGACCTACAGGAAGGAAGCCGCTAAAGGCAGTGGGGGCACCTGGTACGTGACATCTGCCCAGTGCTTTATGCAGCCCTTTAGTGCCCATCGTAAAGAAGGGCAGGAGGGCCCAGCCATGGGCTGGTGGAGTTGCTAACTAAGGCTTCCCTCTGCCCTTTGGAGATGATGATGACATGCTAGCAGCCGGCACGCTGCAAGTGAGCCGAGGGGGCTGGAGGCTGGTCACTCTACGTTGCTCTGGCTGTGCCCCTCTGTTTTCCTGGGACCTCTGTTTACCTCTGCCCGTGGTGGGATGTTTCCCTCTGACCACGTTCAGGGCTCACAGCATATTTTCTTGACATGCCTGTAATGCAGCTGGGCTGTAGTAATGCAGACAAGACCATACCATATCACACCTGGCTTAGCTCACCAGTACAGCTAAGGAGATCTGCTAACTGCGAGCAGCTCAGCAGCACACCAGGAGCCCAGATTTACACTCTGCTTATAGTACTGATTTTCAGGGAAAAAACACCTGTATCATTTTCAAGGAAAAACCACCTGTATCAAGCCACCTATTTCACCAATGCATTTTTAAACTGTGATAGAAGAAGTCCAGTGATAGCTGAGAGTGACCATCCTCTCCCCCTGCTTTCTGGAGAGCTCCAGCGGCAGCAAGCACTTCTTGTCCATACTGAGGGACCTGGGCAGTGATTTTTTTGACACTGAAAGGCATATAAGCACTGCCTGGCAAGGTATTACTAAAAAAAATGCCTGTCTTGTTCAGTCACTGGCTGCCAAAACACCAGTGGAACAGAGTACCCCCTGCAAAACGGTGAGAGTTTCTGCAACGACACCCCAACGCTTCAGCATTTTGTCACAAGCAGCTTTTCCACTTGTGGTTCTTCCCTTCAGGTCAGGACCTAAACCCATGGTGCCGACCACTTTGTTTTGCAGCTGAGAATTCAAAATATTTGTCTCCGGAACCGGCTGCTCTTTTGTAAAACCGGTTTCAGTCCACCAGGACTACGGAAACTGGCAGTCAGCTTTTGAATGGAAGCGGCGCTCCATCTTTAACGTTACTAGTAAACGTTGGTAGTACGGGTGTGGGGTTAAAAAAATACAACAAATAAGTATAATTAGAGCCAAAACGCCAGGCAGGCCAGCATGGAAGCTCTGGTCCCCTACACACCTGACATTTAGGAATTGAAGGATTCGGTTGCTGCCATTCAGGGTTAGGTCCAAGGTAAAAAAAGTCAAAGCTTTAAGGGATTGTAGGATTTGGTTGCTGCCATTCAGGGTTAGGTTTAAGGAAAAAAAAAAAAAGTTAGAGCTTTGAAAAAGACAGGCAGCGGAAAACAGAGAGGGCAGGCAGAGCTAGAAGAAGGGGAGAGCAAGTCCCCACAGATCTTCCCCGAGTTCGGAGGGTGTTGCCCTCCGGCTCGGTCCCGTTGCTGCAGGCGCAAAACGCGGTCCCACCTCGGGAGGCGAAAAGAAGGCGCTTTCTTACTCACTGTTGTCGGCAGATCCCCCGGCCAGCGGGAGGGCAGAAAGCAGGGTGGCCAGGTTTGGGTTTGGCTTGGGCTTTGGCGCTGGCATGCTGCCTGGGTGGCACTCCCACCCGAGGGGCGCTGGGGACGGCTCCTGCTTCACCCGAACATTGACGTTTCCTGTTTCCTGCCGGGGTGCATCTGAGCCGCATTTCTGCAGGAGATGGACTCTCTTTGATGGGTTTTAGGAAGTGATGTAATTCCGTCTGGGCCTGTCAGGCGAGAAACGATTGCAAAAGAAAGAAGTTAAAAAAAAAAAAAAAAGTTGCTCTTCAAGCAGTAACTGGGCTGAAGCACCTTCACGCTGTAGGTGAGCGAGCTCCTACGCTCCTCTGCTTTTTTGACTCCTGACTTTACTGTCATCTACCTACACCTACACGTAGTGTCATGGGATGAACATCACACAAGTAAAATCACAAAAGACCCTTGACGTGTGTTAGCCGGAAGGTTTTCGGTTGTTTTTCAGGGTGGTTGAGCAAGCAGATTTCCATTGTGCCTCCCCCCCCTTCCCCCACCTCAGTTTTCAAGCTGCAATTCTCACCCCAGCACGGTGGGACACTGTGCATTTGTCATCCCAAAAGGCAACCCCCAAGCGGGGCAGTCTCCAGCAGATGGGAAAAGTGGCTGCCTCACTTGGCAGCTTGCAACTGAGTACGCTGGGCTGGTTTGAGCTGAGGAAGATGAAAAAGCAGAAAACCACATCATTTTTTGTGAGGAGCAGGTGGCTTAGCTGGAAAGCACTTAGACACCAGTGTGAGGATGGCTGCAGACTGCAGGGGTCAGAAGGTATTAAGCTCCACCAGGATGCAGCACCTGGTGTGGGGGTCCCTGGTGCCACAGTCGATGGAGGTGGCGAGAGGGCTGGTAACTCCTGCCTCCCTTTCTCCATCCTCCTGATTTTTGGCCCACCCTGCTGGTCTCTGGCTGGAGGGTCAGACCACAGGGCATGGCTGTGCCCCACCACGCTGCCCCATCCTCTGTGCCCAACACCCCACCTCCCCACGCTCATTTGGAAACATGTGAGGGTTCAGCAAGGACTTCTATGTGTCGCCTGTTGCTGGATTAGAGCAACAGAGGAGCTCAACATTTCCAATCATCTTGCTTATATGGGGTGGGCCAAGCCAGGGGATTGGGCTCAGAATTTGGACCTGAGTCTAAACCATGCCTGTCCCCAGTCAAGGAGTGGGGAAGGCTGGACCATAGGATTGGTTTGTTCCACTCTACAAATAAGTATCCCTCTGAGTCCAGGAAAGCCTGCATCCCAGATTTTACTCTGGACCATCCCAGGTTTGAGCCATTTTAAATACTTGCTTAAAATTTTCCAGTAATAAACTGAGCAGAAGAGATGCATGCTGCATATGTAGTAGCTTCATGGTAGTCCCCCTAGACATTAGTCTATGTCACAATCTGACTTTCTGATTAATTATTTGAAGCTGGCAATGGTCAGTCTTTCTATTCAGATTTGTTGTAGCTGCTGAAGTGACCAATTGTTGCTCTCCTTCTGCAGCTAATAACTTCTCTTAACACACTGATGCTTTTATAGGTCATCAGTTACAGTATCTTAGCTTGAGTAGCTGAGAAATAGGTCAGTGATTCATTTAATGACCAACTTGTTAATAGATTTAAAACAGTTGAATGGTTTAGTTAACCATAAATCTGAAATGGCTGCTTAGTATTGGCAATGTGCATTTATGCACTTCATAATACAGTGGGGGAAAACAGCAAAGCAAAGTTACAACATTGCAGCTACAATAAGATAAAGAGGAAGTCTGAGTTATGAAATGACTAATTAAATATTTCTAGGAGATATTCTTTAATATGATATCATAGTCATATATAATAACACTTGCCAGATGCAAGAGTTAGAGGTGACACTTGTGACTGCTTTTAAGATTTCCCCGTTAAAGAATTACAGAAGTTCCAACCATTAGTAATATTGTCTAATTGATATAGATATTTTCAATTATGAAAGTACTATTGAGGCTACTCAGCCATCTCCTATGTGCTCAGAAATGTTGTGGCTTTCGTTGGTCTGGCAACAGGAAAACCAATAATCAGCCACTGGGACAGCAGGGGCAAGGATCATCTGTGTTTTGATGAGTGAGCCCTAAGGCTATTACTATTGCCCAGCCTCAGCTTTTCTGTATCTTTAATAAGTAGCAGGCAAAGTCATGCTTTTTAATAGTATTTTTATCTGTCATTCATTTAATGCATAATGGATGTTATCCTCCTTGCCATTTCTTCCTCATCTTCTCCCCCAGTTTGGCACTCTCAGTCTTTCCAATATCACATGGGCTGCAAACATTTTCTCTTGGTTTGTCCTGCCCTGCATTTTTGACTGGTTTGCCCCATCCTGTAGAATTAGCCCAACTCGCTCATCCCTTATTGAAACATAAACCTAGACAGAAAGACTGGAATGGAAAAGAGGAAATGATTTGTTATTTTTGCTTTGTATCTTTGCTGCATTTTATTATCTATCTCCAATGTAAAAGATGATATCCTTTCCTCTTTTCCCTTCCAGTTGGGAAAGGGAATCGGACTCCCATTAACTGCTTTTGACACACGTTCAGCTAACAACTCATTGCTGCCCCTTGAGACCAAGATAGCCACCCACTAGTGTGTACCCAATTAATGACTTCTAAGGCAAATTAAGGAAACGTGGCTTCATGCCACATTACATTTTAATTAAGACTTTAGGGTGACACAAAGTCAGCTTGGCATGCATTTGACTATTCTAATTTAAAAAAAAAATATTGCAGAGAAAGAGGAATGAGATATTTTGGATGCTGATGAATCAGGCTGTCATAGAAGGGCAGTTACCTTGGTCCATCCCCACCAGTGCCATGATTGTGTTCCCCCTAAAACACCCCCAGCAGGACCCCCTTTGGCTGTGTGGGGAGTGGGGTTAGTACCTTCACCTCAGTCACCGTGTTCAGCACCATACTTCTCTTTTCACAGCAGAAATACAGAAACCAAAAGCTGCAGTGACAACCTTGCTCTAAAACAAACTTGAGCATTTGGAAACCCAAGTGGCTTCAGTCACAGATGATTATGTTAAGAGGGATAGACTGTATCTGATAATTTCATAGGCCTTAGTGTATTCACTAGGATCCACAACGCACCTTAGCAAAAAGAAATGTCTTTTTGCAGATGAGACAACTGAGTTTCCTGTGTGCTTTCAGTGTATATTACCCAGTTGGAAACATCTCTGCATGCTTTCAGTACTGTTTCATTGATTTTTATGTTATAAAGGGCATTTCTGACGGCCTAGCTAGGCTGTTTGCTAATGTTCTTCCCTAATTAGAGAAAGGTTTGCATCACTGGGATTACAGGATGTCATCAGTGTGACATTTACAGAAAAACAGAAACATTTTGTAACACTGCAGCAACTTGACTCACGCTCTTGTTCCTTTTTTCTGTGAAATCTCCAACACAACAACAGCTAAACTTTTGAGAGTGATGGAGTAAGCTGCTGGTTAGTTATAGGGCTTATATTATATACTCCTGCTAGTGCAGCTTGTCTGCCACAGCTGAAGTGCAGGCAGAGGCCAGTGCCAGTCAAGTTCTGCCAGTCCCTTAATGACTTATTTCTGCCTCTGACATATATTGGGAAAGGACAGATAGATAAAATTTTCCCACAAGTCACTGTGAAAGAACAGGAAATTGCACTACTGCAATTCACTGCAACATTAAAAAAAAATGCCTAAAGGAAAGGAAGGTTTGCAAAGCCCACAGGGATCTTCTCAAGCCAGCCTGAGTGCCAGCTGCAACGGTGCTTCTGTGGGCTGCAGAGATAAGTAAGAGTTGCAGAATCAAGGCTGAAATCCACAGCATCCTTGTCTAGAAACCTCATGTGGACGAGGAACCACATACGTGGTTGCGCTTTTTTCAGAGCAAGCTTTGCCTGGGTGAGTTGCAGAAGCTGTCTCGCTAGTAAACTCTCTCAATTCTGGATTACACAAAAAGACAAGCTAGATTTTATTTCATCTGCAGAGGTGCTCAAGAATAAGATTTATACCTTTCTGAAACCAATGCCACCAGTATAAATTAGAACTACATTTCAAACAATGAGATATTGGCTCTAACTGGATATCATAACTAAATAATATAATAACTATAATAACTGAAATTAGAGTGGCAACAAAAGCATAAAAACATGTATCTGCCAGTATAAAGTACCTCTGTGCTTAACTGGGCTTGTAAATTTCTGCTTTCTTTTATTGTCTTTTTCCTTATTTTCTTTTTTACACACAACACAGGCCATTAAATCATAGCTATAATATTTTTTTGGAAACTTCAATAGGAACAGAAAGAAAATACAAAACCATACTTAAAAACATCCAGATGTTTGTATATAAGTTTCCTTTAACAAAATGAAAAATGGATTCCAAGTCTCTTCCCATTGAAATCTAGGTGAGACTCCATGTGATGTGTCTTTGTCTCAATGCAGGCTGGATAAAGGGGGGATGAACCCCCCAAAGTAAAGCTTCAGGGTTTGTTTTGGGAAAAGCCTGTGCTTATCTCAGTGGTACCAGCTTCACATTCCCTTTGGTGGCTAAATAATAAGGGTTCTGTCCCAGCTTTGCAAGGCCTGAATGCTCCTGAGCTCCAGCAGCGGCTGTGCATCCCCACTGCCACCCTCTTCTGCCCCTAAAACTCTCAGTTTTAACATGGAAAACCTTAGCAGTTGGGCAGGAGGCTGTGCCCCACTTTATTTCAAAACTATGCAAAGCATCCTTGTGAGACATGAAGCATCAGAGAAGCAGCCAAGGTCTGCCTGATGCAATTCTGAAAATTGAATTTTCAGGCACTTTTATTAATTCTGACAATACTGCTATTGTGACAGAAATCTACAATTTATTAATCTCTTCTGTTTGAATCCCTCAAGGCCAGTAATGGAATGAAACTGAAATAAAATGCATCAACTTTTAAAAGGGCTCGGGTCAGTTTCCTGATCTTTTATGTACAAATAAATCAGGGTTTCACTTCTTTGCGGAGCAGCACAGGGAATTATTAGTTAAAAGTTTGTCTCAGTCTTTGAAAGTAATTATGTAAATGATGGATTACAATGCTTAGGGTCTAGGGTGGAATTAGAGACTGAATGATTTAAGTATAAATTTTCTGCAGGGTTGCAATGTGTCCCAAAGACCTTTGGTATAAACAATCCAAGATAAACTAATTTAAGGAATAATTAAGTGGTTCATCCTGCAATTCTGTTGGCTGGAGAGCATCCCCTTCCATTCCCTACCAGAGGTTTTGTTAGAAGCCTGACCAGACCTGGACCCCAAAACTCCCGTTTCATGTGCATGGATGTAATAAGCTACGCCTCGTGCTCAAATGCCCGTTCAGAACAGGAGGTGAACAGTCTCCAGTATCAGGACTGAAGTTGTCTTGTATGGAAATGACTGGGCAGGCACAGGAGGGGAGCAGACCTCACAGTACAGACAGATGCGGGACAGACAATAGGACTGTAACGCGAGGACAGTATCCGTGCAATTTGGAAAAACACTTCAGAGACTGGAAATTCTCTGTGACTGCTGCCAGGAGCAAGAGAAGAAACACTGACTGGGTGTCCAGATCAGAGCCTTGTCTGGCCACAGGCTTTCATGTGCCAGCTCAGTTTGTAGGTGTGCAGACAGCAACTTAAACGAGGAAAAAGCCATCAGGTGGTGAATTATCTTTACCTGACACACCACTGCTGCATGTCTTACACGGAGGTGCCTACTCATTAGCTGTCACTTTCAAGTCAGTGTTAGCTTAAGATTTGTCTTAAAAAAACCCACAGTGCTCTATAGAAATGGAAACATTTTTTCTTAAAGAGATAATAAAAAGCGAGATTGATGAAGGATTGAAAAAACAAACATAAACCTGCCTCGTGTGTAGTGCTTGGTGAGTTTAGTAAAGTGAAGAGTGGAGAAACAAGGTACTTAAGAGAAAGTAAATGAGATTTTTTTAAACCCTTCTTGTTTTTATTTCTAGGGTGCTTCAACTGACTGAAAGTTATTTTCTTGGCTGTGAACAATTCACAAGAAGAGAATAAAGTCTGAAAAGCACATTCTTCCAGTAATACTCAACCATAAAAAAATACACCAGCACATCCAAACTGTAATGTGAGTACTAAGATTTTTCCAGCCACACCTTAAGTATCTGAAGATAAACTTTGATGTCCTAAAATAATGCTGCTTAAATGTTGCTTGATACTTTTTTAGACTGTGGCAGCTCTCATTTGATCCTCCCATCTAAGTCTCCCTTTCTCTATTCTTGAATTAAAATGTTCTCTACTTTCTCCTTTGCATATTTTCACTGTAATTACTGAACTTTACTTCACAAATTGCTAATATAGAGTCCAGACTGAAAAGAAACATTAAAGATGAACTTTTATAAAGCTACTTAGATACCTAAAACTAGAAATAAGCATTAACTACTTTCAAGAATATGGGTATCTGATCTGGGGCAAGTTTGGTTCCTACATACTTTGAAAAAGTGTGTTTTCCTAGTTGGTCATTTAAATACCTTTAAAGGATCTGACCCAAGTGCCCAGTTCTAGTCTAGCATTATGAGCCACCCTTTAAAATCATGGAGGCTCCAGTCCTGCCTTTGTCCAGCTCTGCAGAAGTGGTGCACATATTTAATCATGTAAATAGTCCCAGGGGAATCAAAGCGACGGCGCCTGCCTGAAAACAAGACAGATATTAAAGGAATAAAGTGTGATAGTCTGTCAAGAGATTGTATTTATAATGTGTATACCAGCAAGAGGCTAAATTAAGGCTGTGTGGATGGCTTTCAGCCTGCGTTTCAAGCATATGCCTTTTAACTTCAGGTTCCTGTACAGAAAAGCTCCTGAAGGCATTTTTGCCCACTCTTCTATGCCAGTGGAAATGAGGCTGAGGCAATGAAGCATAGGTGGGTTTTTTTAAATGGACCCAAGTATATTTTTGAACCAATTTTTTTTTTAAAAAAAGGCAAATAAAGTATTTTCTATGGCACTATATCGTTAATACTGGTTTGACCATCACAGATGCCAGCGTGTGATACGTCCCTTCGTCAGTGTGATTGTATTAAGCACACAGATTGCTAACTCTATGAGTTTCTACAGTCTTTGCAATGCCATGGACACTATTTTAGAAATTTGTAAACTTCTGCATGGTATCTGCAATCATTCAGAAGCCATGCCAAAACCTGGAAAGCCACGTGCCGGCACTGTCATTTTCAGTAGGCAGTGTGAATGGTATCTTACAATTCTTATCGTTCTGAAAACAGTGCCCTGACCCAACACATGGTGTATTTAATCCCTGACCTTCACGCAGGTCTTCATGCAGCTAGTAATATTTTTTTCCTTGATACTTTACTCATCCAAAATGCTATAATTTACAACCCAGGGAGGGATATGCTGAGTGGAGTTACGGCAGAAAGCACCTCTTCTCAGCACCTGGTGTTTAAATCTTTCAGTTCAGTGTAGCTGATTAGCGCTGCAAGACTACCTGGGGAAAAGAAATTCAGAAATTTTGCCTTGTGTCTTTTCTGCTACTTTATTTTTGTTTCTTTCTCTCTGAGATATGCTTTTCTTCATTCCTCAAGAGAAACTATGGTGGTTTATTACATAGTTAAAGTAAATTTATGTGTTTATTCACTTCATTTAGTCTGAATGGTTCCATATTTAAGTCGCAATACAGCTGTCATTCAGTGAAACCTTAGGTATTTGATTAAGTTGTGCAAGTGCTGAGCTTACCAAAATGTCACTTGGTGAAACCTCATGAATTTGTATAAATTATAGAAACACTGAGTTTGCCAAAATACAAGCAGCTGTCTATGTCGCTTTCCTCCTCATTGAGTCTGGCATGGGAAGAAATCCTTCCCAAACAGCTGGGTTAGATGTGCTGTAGCTCGTTTTCAGGTACATCCATGTTTTGACTGGTATCTGTGACAGCAGTGCAAGTTGGCATACCTTCATTAGATTCTTTATTTTTTTGGCTGCTGTAGAGAGTGGTGACAGAGAAATATACTTCAGTATGGGCTAGCAGTCCTAATAGCACTATTAAAGGTCTCTTTCAACCCAAATGATTCCATGATTCTATACAAAGTGATACCCTTTGACTCCTACAGCTCCTTTTCCATATACCTGTCCATGCCACAGTCACACCTCTGTGCCAAAGTGTAGGTGCACCAAGTGTGGTGTGAAGCAAGCAGTTCCTGGGTCTGACAGGCTGCTGCATGGCCTATATGCTGCTCTCTGAAGATTGATCTACTGTCAGAAGGCATTTTTGTATTCAGACGTACCTTGCATATGAGGTAAGCAATATTAAAATTCTGCAAGAATCCGTCCAGCTACAGGCAGCTGCATCAAGAGTAGAAGAGGTCAGTGCTAATGGCTGGCAACAACAACCAGGATGGAAAGAATCATAGATATGATCCTATAGGAAATACAGCCTTCCTAGAAGCTAATTTATAATTCCTCTGTTAATCCATTTTGATTCTAACTACCTAATTGTGAGTTTTTCTGTCTCCTACCATGTCTGCAAACGTTAATCCCCACATAGTTTGAGCCTACAACCCCCCTGAAGGTCAGTAAACCCCCTTATACCAGGTCTCTGCCTGGTATAAATTCTTATAATTGTATCTCCACACGGAGAGAGGAACGCGCAGTTCATTTGAGGTCTACACCTCATTCTTTTCCCATTAGAGCAGGAAACGCTTTTAGAGAATGCAAATATCTGGAACTCAAAAAAAGCGAAAAGATGCCTGCCAAATATAGGAGCTATATTTAAAGCCTGTAAATCAGGCGGGTGGATGGCACGGAACTATCTCAGGTTTCTGAACTGGGGGACTGATCGGATCGGGCAGGCGGCTGACGGGGAATTTTTAATCTCCAAGGAGCTGGAATGTCAGACAGGAAGGAGAGTGCAGGATGAATGATGAGAAGCAAACCAGTACCTGCATTTCTGCTTTCTGAAGATGTAATCTCACAAATATGTGCCTTGCCTGAGGAGTCGGCATCCTAGTAAGAGACTGGCTCAACCCACCACCTCAACCCACTGGGAGGCAGTGCAGCAGTTACACCTCCGCTGGCTGCAGCATAAGGACTGTTTTCCATACGTTACAGCATTTCCTCCTCCTTCCTGCAGACTGACACGCTGGCAAACACTAGCAGAGCTCCCCACAAAGAAGGCCATTCAAAATGATCATGCTACCCACTGTGAGGCTGCAAGCCACTGGGTTCTCCCCTCTGTGAGATGAGGTGAGAAGATGAAGAAATCTGAAAGAAGTTTTAAATTCATAAAGCTTCCTAATCCCCATTCTAAATAATCCCTTAGGAAGCTTACATTAATGTAAATTTCATATAATCTCATTGCCCAGGATGATATCTGTCATCCCAGTATTAGTCCTCGACAGAACAACACTGGCACTTAACTAGGAATGCAGGTTTGTAGCTGCACACGTGCATTAAGGCTGGCTACAGATAATGGCAAAGGTATTGTTGGGGAATCATCAAGTCCAGTTATTTTCCTAAAGCCTCTAGGTTGCTATTTAAGCATGAATATTTAAGATGCAATTGCAAGACGGTTTCTAACCACCAAGCACTTAGTTTGCCAAATGCTCTCCTGTTAGCAGTAGTGGGCAAATTGCTGGGATTAAATTAGATTTTGACAAATCTTTGAAAGTGCTGTCTGATTTAGGGGACTGTGCAGGTAGCCCCTGGAAGTGCTGCTGCTAACTCCACATGGGCTGAGTAAAGGCCAGGTAAGAACATGAGACATAAAATCCTGCAGGCTTCATTGTGCATTTACTTCTTCACCTTTACTTTCTGTAGTTCTGGTTTCTGCTGCCAGCTTC
This sequence comes from Gallinago jamesoni, assembly GCA_025769975.1. Taxonomy (NCBI): domain Eukaryota; kingdom Metazoa; phylum Chordata; class Aves; order Charadriiformes; family Scolopacidae; genus Gallinago; species Gallinago jamesoni. Next base: position 32,751,021 of record JAOQGH010000032.1, read on the forward strand.
TACACGCTACAAGGGCACGAAGCACGACATTGCCAAACTGTCAAGAAAATCTCAAGTCTTAAATCTTGTTCAGTTCATAAGATAATTTCCTTTGCTTTTTGAAAAAAAAAAGGGTTGGTAATGGGGTGTATAGGGAAAACCCTTCTGATGGGATGTAGAAAGATCCTTTATAGTCAATCAAAAAGCGGAGCCGAGAGCCTGTAGCTCTGTCTGCCTGTACTTGTCTTTTCTGTCTTGCTGTTGCATGTCTACAGTGTATGCCACGTCTGCTCCTGCTTCTTTGCAGATGCTCACCATATATGCACTGAGTCTGGTCACCCTCAGCTCTCACAGGGAATTGAGGGCCCATCTCCGCTAGAATTTGAATTGTAATGGTTGTCTGTGCCACGTGCTGCGTGTACATGTAACACTCTTCGCCACATTTTCTCAGTGCTGCAAAATTGATATCCACCAAGCTAGCTTGTCAAAAACGTTCAGTAGTTGTTGGGAACTGCACCTAATAAGTATCTCCTTAACTCAGAGATTCCAAGTCCACACGACAAAGTGTCTCGGTAACTTCTGAAATCCCATGCCGATTTTCAAGCTCATCTGACTCTTCCAGCAATTTCTAGACTATGCAGAAATACTGCTCTTACACAGAAACACTGTTTCAGCCTTGCTTTGTCTCTTGGCAAACTTCTATTTGCTTACTGAATGTACATGAGCCCTGGGCAGTGCAGGGACATACACTTTACACATGCCCTTAGCTCTGCAAAAAAACCCCTGTGTCAATTAATCTCAAAGTCTAGCTGAATTACGGATGGCCATTTCTTGTCATCCTAAATTCAAACATCCTGTGGTGTTATCTCTCATATTAATTTTTGTGGCTTATTTGTGTATGGATGTGGACTTTCAGAGAACTCTGAATATTGGTTGTGAATAAAAAGTTCTGCTTAACCTGAGTTACAAGTTCTCCTAAAGTTCCTGCAGGGGATTCTCAATGGAACAGGACCTCACCTTTTAACTCCTCCTTTTTTATTACCTACCTGCTTTTCTCCATGATCTCAGCCCTTATGGGCTGGCTCCACAGCCAAACAAGGAATAAATATCTGGAAACTCACAAACAACTATTGAAATAGGAAAAATCAGAGCGAAAATAAACAACAAAAAATGTAAATTCAAATAAAAACCTTGATATAAATTAGCTAAGGTCTCACCTGGCTTTCAACTGATTTATTTTATGCAACACTGTAACACAGTTAGCTATGTAAACAGCCGCAAACTCACCCCCAAAATCTGTGTAGATTTTGTCTGTGGGTTTATTTTTTTTACAACCTTAATAGTGAATCAAATTAACGCTGGTGATCAGGAGTGCAAAAAAAAAGGCTCAAGCAAAGGAAAGACTTGATAGTGCTAGGAATAAAGAAGGGGAGAAAACAAAATGCAAAAAGGCAAATTTAGGGAAAATAACATACTTTTAATTAATACGCAGCCTTTGATCTAAGGGTATCATGAAGACACAGCAAGTAGGAAGTAAAAAAACACACCTCTCTGTCTTCAGAAAGAGTTAAATATTTTGATTTGGGGAAAAGAAATAGACATTGAATCATGAAAGGAGGAAAAGGGAGTTTGAAATTGTAGTCGAAACATTAGATGGGGCCCATAAAAGAGGAGGGAAGAAAGATCCAAAGAGCTGAGGTTAGGGGTTTGATATTTAGAAATGGAAATGTAAAAGTGAGCTGTGGCAAAGATGCTATAGAGGCAGATAAGGGTAAGAGATGAAAGAGAAAAGGGAATGGTTCAGATCAAGATATTAAATGTCAAATTGAGAATCTCAAAAGTACAGATCAGAAGGGACCACTGACAGAAGGAAAAAATTGAGGCACCTGAAAGGAAAGAAAGATTATATGTTTTATTACCAATTCTCTCAGACGTGCTGGGCAACTGCTGGAAAAAGCACCACTCACCCTCCTCCACAAAAAGACAAGACAAAAAGAAATAAGGACATACTAAATGTTCCTGGCTAAATAAAGCAAGGGTTTGGGAAGGCCACTAAATACAGCAACGGAGAAATTAGGGCCTGAGGTCACGAGCATGTGTACCAAGAGGGTGACACCAGCTGATACATGAGATGATTCAAAAATACCACCCGCAAAAGATAATGTTAGAATAGGGAGAGTAAGGAGAAAGGCAGTGTGCCAGAAGTTGGTGCTGATGACCCTAACATTAGCACTACAATTAGTAGGATATCAATGAATATAAAATGATAGAAGGCAATGGATGAAAAAAGGTGCAAGAGGAAATAAAATTTTGAATAGCAAAATATCATGTTGCATCATTTATACAGCATCAAAGTGATTCTTCTTGAATAGCGAGTGTTCTCCAAGAACTCCTCCAGAGAGTAGAGCTCTTCAGTTTTGCTACTTAGCAGGAAGCAGGGGAGCTGAGGCCTCTTACCACCCTCCTGAGATGTCTCTATCAGCAATCCCAGGTCTTGCAGAGTTTTGAAACAGCTGATATTATATATCATATATAATATTATGAAGGGTGTTTAATTTGGCATTTGGGGTGAGGTTGCACCATCCCATCTGATGTGGTTTGAGGAATCCACAACAATTTATTGTCATTTAGACAATTACTCTATCACCCGATGACGCCTCCCCTACCTGGGAAGGGGAATTGAGAAAAAAACAAAGGAACTCGAGGGCTGAAATATAAATAGATTTAATAGAATAAGACTAGATAGTTCTGATTTTCCAGAAAGGAGAATTCCGCCCCCTCCCCCCCCCCCAATTTGTCATATTAAAGAATCTAGATACAAATACTAACTTCCTTGCTTAAATATAAAATCTCTTCTCCAGCAATAGTCCCAATAAAAGGTTTGCAAAGTCCTCCTTTAACAATTGCCTCCCAAAACCTGGAAGCACCAACTTTTATTGATATTAAAGGAAGAAAATAATGTGAAAGTGTCATTGCATGCCGTCGTTGCCCAGTCACCACAGGTTTCAGTTAACTGTTGAGTAGGCCAATATTCATTCTACCTACCATTTCAGTGGACACAACCACGAAAAAAAATCTTGAGGGATTTTTGCTAATATTTTACGGTCTAATTTAATTGACATTTGTGACATCATTGCAACTAAATTTTACTAAATTGGTTCACACTGTTCATTGAAAATTGGTTGCCTACCTAAGCACACTTATACTTTCCAGGCCAGTAGAGAGAACAAAGGAAAATGATCTGAAATTAGCTGAAATTAATACCTGCGTATGATTGCTGTTTGCTACTGCAGGAATGTTAGCTAACAAAGTGGTATGGCATTTCTAAAATTTAACATCACTAAAGATTCTGCTTTGTTGAGGCTATCAGTCTCAAGCTTTATGTAATAAATAATGAGAAATCATCTACTTATTTACTCCCTCTGGACTACTCTGTTATCAGATTTGGGTATAGAGCTACATACAAATCCCTGACTGTCCCCTCTCTTTCGTTTTTGCCTAAAGGTGCAAAAATATGTTAATTTCCTTTTACCTTTAGAGGTGAGTAATGTTCCTTTTAGTAACAATTTTTAAAGGAGATACAGTTTTATAGATCTGAAAGGTATGCAGAACCACACAAAAAAATCAGAAACAGTGTAGTATTTATTAACATTTTCAAATGCAGGTGTATTTTGAAAATCATACTTAATTTTCCATATTGCTTGTCTCAAGCATGACTCTGAGGGTGCTTCTGATTATATCAAAGGTATCTTCCAATATTTTTTTTTTCTCCTTTGGCCTTGTTTGGAAGTTACTTATATTCTTAAAACTTCGTATTTTCAGTTCACGCTTCTAGAAGTAACTTTGGGATACTTAAAGTAACCTCACTGACTTTGATGCCAAAGCACATAATTATTATCTATCTATAGCATAAAGTAGAAAAGCCTACAGGGAAAAAAAGCACATAGCTGTCCAAACTAATGTCTGAAGTACTAAAGCAAATGACAGCCTTAGTAATCTGCCTTTTGGAGAAAAGGCTCTTATTTTTAAATATGGTACAGTTTAAAGCAATATTCTTCCCCTCCCTCCAATAGATACCACCCCAGACATAAAAAGCTGGTGTCCTGAAGGTTTACCCAGACAATGTAAAAAAATCTCTAGCTTGAGCTGTGTACACAGGCTGAAATGACTAACATTTACATAGTGAACCACTTCCTTTGCCACTGCTAGCATTTCAGATCCGAGGAGTCTGTGCTTCCCTGTGAACAAACACCTGAGATAGCAACAAGCTTCAAAATGGATTTCACATGCTCTGTTTGACTATAAACGCAACCAAAATCCAAGTGAAAAGAAGTATTTGGGCTCCTATATAATTTTGAAAGCTATAGTGTTAGAATATACAGTGTCTGACCTAAAAAATTAGTTTCAGGGAGCACATTTTAGCTTGGCTTCTCAGAATGACCTAGGAAGCTAGGAAAAAGCCATAAATTCTCTAAGATATGGGATTTCGATGGCTTGTATGTTTTTTAAAGCAAGTTCCACAGTTCACCTTCAAAGTCCAGGCCAAATTAATAAGTCCTTCCTGTTGTTTTCATGAAGGAGTAGGACAGTACTCAGCAATTTATTTTCTTTGCCATCAGCTAGTGATGTTATTTAAAATCTCCCGATTCTCCAAGCCTCATCTTGCAAAGACCGCACTTCTAGATTGAACCCTTGTTTAACTGAGATTTGCTGCTTACTTACACAAGTCTTTCTCACTCAGATCAACACTTTCATACTCAGAATTCTCCTAGAAGGAAACAGAGAGTCTCCTTATCTGGATCCTGGGCCGATGAGGACCACATGGAGTTGAATGTTAAAGAATATACACATTTAATATATGGATAATAGAAAATTTTTCCTAAACTTGTCTTTAGCAGAAACTGTTGCAAAGAAAATAATGAATTTTAAATCAAAAGATTACTGTAGGAAAATTATCTGCAGGGCTCTGTGGGATACATATGAACTTCAAATAAACTTAGCCCAAATAAAAACTGTTTCTCATAAGCTTGTGCTAAAGTATTTAAGCAACCAGAATGTGTTTATTTATTTGACAGAGCTTCTGAATTTAAAAGACTTTGCATCTGTATTTTAACAAAATAAAGAGTTAACAGTTAATACAGAGGGGTACCTCTTTCATAGACTCTATAAATCTCTGTGTGGAACTTTATTGGAATTTCAGCACAGATTTTTTTTTATCAGAATATACTTTGGATGGAATTCATATCAGATACTGAATAATAAGAAACCAGAAGTTCATAAGGGGGTTTTGTAGGGGTTCTAGTAAAACATCCATAACCATAGGCATTTTATCACCACCACCCTCCCCAACCCCTCATTTTCACTGTCTTACAACAATTTGATAAATTTTATTATATGCTTTTAGAAATGGATAAACTGTCTTCCACCAAAGGACATAAAGAACAGTAAACAAAGCTTTAGGCAAACTATTTATTGAAAACTAAATATTCAAGTAAGCAGGAAATTGTTTCTCATGGTTTAATTACAGGCACCATAATAGATTCTTGATTACACAGGCTTCCTAAAGGGCTTCCATAAAATATTCTATTCTTCCTCTAAAATAGAAAAATTATTATCTCTAACTTTTGAAAAAATTGAAATTGGTAGACATGGAAAATATTTTAAAAGGGTCTTGAGAAAAGTCACGAACAGTATGTCTCAAATTCAGATTTTTGGCTCTTGTATGATTACCTTGCTTGAAGCCCATACTTGAAGATGAGTAAATGTACTATGATTTACTCAACTTCACACTGCATTCATGCAAACCCCTGTTAATGTCAGCTAGAATAGTGAACTGCATTGGTGCAATGGCTCCTACAGCAAAGCCTTCAAGTATAGTAAATAACGCAAGAGTTCAATAAGGTTTTGAGTGCAGATACTGCGTAAATTGATTATTTGCTGTATTTTCTGTAGAAATACATAGAGTCGTACAGAAGGACCTACATAAAATCAAATACCAAAAAGGCTGAAAGGGAGAAAATGACCTTCATTTTTCACCTCTTCAAAGACCAAGTAAAGGTTTGTTTGTCTTTTGCCTCTCGGATAAATGATTATGCCCTTCGTATGTATCCACACATCAACAGGTTAAAGAAAACAGAACACATCCAGAGCTGCTAACTTTCTGCTGTTCAACATCTGCTGAAAGAATAAACTATGGCCAGAATTCTTGAACAAGGACCAAAAAAAATTATTTAAAAACCCCTTTAGTTCTCAGAAGCTAAGCATGTATTTTCTCTGTTACTCAACTTTTTCTTTAAGTATCAAAAGCATCAAGCTGATAAATATTTACTGTTCCACTGCCAGCAAACCCAAAGACACCGGTGAAATTACTGATGTGAAGTAGTGCTAATCTCTTCGTGAAGAAAGAATTCCAAGTGGGCCCCAGTTCATCCTGAACACACCAAACTGCTCAAAGAATTGCTTTTGCTTCTACTGTATTTACTAAAGTTACCATTTTAAAGGTTCAACTTATTTCCTCTCTCCACCCCAAATTTTGTGTTCTTTCCTCGTGATTTTGTAGAAAATTTCAGGTCACAGCCCTTTTTCGTAATTTCCTTTTGTTATATACATCCAGACATTTGAGCAAGACACACTAAAGAACATTGCCACTTGTTATTAAAATGCCTACTTTTGTTTACTTATATAATTCCCCCTTTTTTTTCAGCTACATGCTTTCACACTTTGCTAAAACACTTATTTACATGCTACATGTTGAATAAAATTCTCCAGATCAGCTAGGGAATCGTGAAGAGATTCATTCATGTCTTGACTTCCGAGAAACTTTCGAAGTGTATCTAAAGCACTCAAAGCCTCATTTTTTGATGGTAAAGGTTGTTCAGCTCCCTGAAATCGGTCACCTTCATTTGTATCTTCATCAGCAACAAATGTCCCAGCTTTATCTGATGTGCTTTCTTTGGCACTCATCCTTTCATTATTTGTGGGCACTTCACAAGTTACCAAGTCATCATCTAGGGCTGCATATTCCTCCAAAGATAAACCTTTTGGAAACTCCACTCCAGCTGCCTGTGCATGTGCGATCAAATCAAAATCACTTTCAACCTCTGTATCACAACCATTTGCCTTGTTTTCAAATTTGAGTGCTGCTTCATCATAACTTTTAACAAAAGTCTCTGGTGTTACTTTCCTCCAGCACAGGTGCAACATCTCAATTGCATCAAGAAGAGTCAGCATAAATTCTTTATTACCTTCTACACAGTCAATAAATTTCTTGATAAGACAGCGCCTGTATTTCACCTTCAGACTTCTTATAACCCCTTGTTTCATAGCTATACGTGAAGAGGAGTCTGGAGGAGAAAACACTAATTTTACAGACTTGAGGTTCTCTACTTCTGTGTAAGCTGGGAGAGAATCAACAAGAATAACTACTTGCTGCTGCTGTGCTTGAAACCTGTCATCAAGTTTATGCATCCACTGTTCAAACACTTCTGAAGTCATCCATGCCATATCATTTGCTTCATAATCCACAGGTAGCGACCTCACATCTTTGAAAGAGCATGGACTTTTGTTTTTTCCTATAACAAGCAAAGGAAGTTTCTCAGAGCCATCCATATTTGTACCCACTGCTACAGTTACTCTCTCTTCGCTTAGTTTACCTACAGAACAAGTTTCTCCTTTAAATGCAAATGTGCTGTGGGGTAACATCTGATACAGCAATCCAGTCTCCTGTATAAAAAACACATTTTTTGGCTGATAATCATTTAAATGATAAGGAAGAACATTTTGGTACCAAGGAGTTGGAGCATCCACTGTACTAGTAGCAGCTGCTTCTACAGGCTGAGCTCTGAAAACTAAGCCATACCTTGACTTGAAACGATCAAGCCAGCCATTGCTGCATTTAAAGTCACTATGTCCAAGTTTCTGGGCAAAATCATTGGCCTTGAGGCGCAGCATGGGACCGTTTACCGGCACATGCAAGCACTGAGCCATTCTGTACCACTTCACCAACGCCTCCTCCAGGTCGGTATAAAAAGCAGTCCTGAGCCTTTTTCTTTTAGGATCAAATCGTAAAGATTCGAAGGCTTCCAAAACTTTCTCTTTATTCTTCATAATTGAAGACAAGGAATTCTTCTTTATACCATACTGGGCTGCGACGTCTGCCTTTTTCTTGCCGCTCTCCACAGCACTTATGATGTCGATTTTTTCCTCGATGGAGATGCTTTTTTTCCTCCTCACTACGGGCTGGGGCAGGGGACTCCCTGAAGCCTCTGCCATGGTACGGAGCATCCGCACCCGGGCAGTCACGCTCCCGCTCTGCCGCTTTGATATTTTTTTTTGTGCTGCGGGCGCCTTCTAGGAGGCCGGCTTTCAAGGCTGCCCTCTGATCTCAGGGGCATGGCACTTGGCAGAGGCAGGAGGAGCCTGACCCTGGTTATAAACTGCCACACACACACACAGGGCCAGCGCCACCAAGCTTAATTCTGCGAATGCCCTCGGCCGAGGGCATTCGCAGAATTAAGCTTGGCGGCGCTGGCCACCTATATTGCAGGCCTAGCACCGCGCCTCAAGCCCCAGCAGGCCCCGGCTTTGGTTGCCATGGCTACGGCCCTGCCGGGTCAGCCACCATAGAGAGGCGCGCCGCCGCAGCCTAGAGAGGCCGTTGCCTGCCGCCGCCGTCAAACCGCCTTTCCGGCCAAGCGTTTCCGGCTCCTGCTGGTACCGGAGGAGGAAGAAAATAAAGCTGGAGAGGGAGCACCAGGACCGCCCCCCCCGGCTTTCTCCTTCCCCCCCCCCCGTCCCGTCCCGTCTCGGCTTCCCTCCCTCCCCTCTGCACGACGCCTCCGGGGCGGCAGCAGGTGAGGGACGGGGCCTTTAGGCCCTGGGTTCGGGTCGGGCCCGGCCGCGGGGCGGGCAGGGCCGGGCCGCAGCTCACCTCCCCTTCGCTGCCGTCTTACCTGTGGGACCGCGGGAGCGGCCTCCGCTTTCCCGGCCTCCCCGGCAGCGCCTGGATGCGGGCAGCCGGGGGGCTGGGTCTGTGGGCACCATGGGGGGAGCCCGCAGTCCCGGGCTGGGCGGACCCGGGGGCTGCCGGCGCTCATTTCATCCTGTCCGCCACCCCGGGTGGACTTCTCGTAAGGGTCGGGAGTGCGGCGCTGGTTAGGGTATGACCATCTCCTTGCTTGTCTGTGGTGTCCCAGCTCCGGGGGGTGGTGGGCACCCGGAGAGGGTGGGCAGAGCCAGAGCTTGGTAGAAGGTGGGTTTCACGAGACAGAAGAGGAACCTGATTGTTGGTGGAGGAAGAAAACTCTTAAGTGCTGCATAAATTTCATGCCTCTGGGACTTATTCCACACCCTGACAATTACTATTTTAAGTGTTCCAATTTGTCTTTTGCAACTGGTTTACTATTCTGAAAACATGGAAACACTGTGGTGTTGTGTGACAAGCAGGTGTTGCATCTAGTATTGTTGACAAACTATACGCGATTCTTCTAGTGTTGCTTATAGTACATCTCTGATCTCTCATTTTTAACTGAAACCCCCTCAAGGGGGGTTTTGCACCCCCTGAACTGCATGTAATTTCAGTCTCTAACGTGTGCTTTTTATGCTTGGTGGAACTGGTTACAAGAAGTTAGCACTTGCAGTAAGTGGCTTTGTTATCCAAGTGTTGATAATCTAGAGAAGATAACAGAAGGGTTCTTTTGCAGTGCTGGAGAAGAATGTCATTTGATCAGTGCAACTTCAAAACCAAATGGTTGTCTGAATGTATATATTTATGTACACACACAGTTAAAATTGTAAGGAATAGGTAACACAGAAGAACCTTAGATTGGAAAAATTGGAAGCTGAGGCAATCTTGATCAGCTGCTTCTTCCTGTTTAAGTAGAAGTTGAAACCCATGTGAGTCCATGTCTTAGCTAATCGGGAGATGAGCAGAGTGTTGAAGTGTTTAGGGGCAGGTTGACCGAGGGCAGGGAGGATGGTAGTGGTAGCCCTTTTCTCTGGTCCTTATTGGTATTGTGTCTTGTAACTTTCAGTCATAATTATGTCTTGCAAGTGGAGCAGACAGGGAATTCAAGAGCATCAAGAGGAAACTATAGTGTGATTGCAGCAGAAAGTGTTTAATATAGTTCTTTAAATTCTTTTAAAAAGGGGTTGATCCTGATCTTGACAAGAATTAGCGATAGTCATCTTAATTAAAAATTGAAATCAAGAAAATACGCATTAAATCATTATTTTCCACCAGCACTTCCTTTTCTGCAGTGTTACAAAAACTTGTATTGCTTATCTATGCAGTGGAGTAATAAGACAACAATAAAAGTCTGTAGTACACTTTATTTGGACAGAAGGTATCTTTCTTTTACCTTATTGATGATTAAGAGAAAAACTTGAGCAGGAGCCAGTGCATCCTGCTTCGAAAAGCAGGTGTAATTGTTGAGAATCCCATGGTTCTTGTTTCTGATTCTAATTGTTTCTGATTCTAATACATTACTTAAGTAATGTAACTATGTTAAGAATAAACCCCTTATTCAAAAAAAAACTTATGTTGATGTTTAATTCATATTTGCATGAATAAGCAAATGTGAATTTTTTTTATAAAAAGTCCGTAAGTGTGCTCTTAAAACCGCTAATTATATCTGATTAAACATCTCTGAAGCCTTTATCCTATAGGAAGCTTAGTAAGTTGTTCATAAGTTTTTGCTTTACTTTTTATTTTGCCAGTTGAAGAAGTGATATATAAATCCTCAGGACTTAAAATTTAGGTGGTTTTATTTATGAGTGAGCGGAACTTAAAAGGACTGAATTTGTAATCTGATATGTGTTTAAGGTGGCTTTGCCATGGGGGCAGGATTCTCAGTCTGTTCTTTCTCCTCGACTCTGCTCTGCTGTAGTATTTGTGTGGATTTGCAAAATTGGTCTAGTGGGGAAAATGAAAATCCATAGAGGTAGGAGTGATGAGGTCAGGGTTTTAGGCCTAAATTAATGTCAAATATCAATGAGGTGTGTTTTTCCAAGTAGAACATAGCAGAGTTGTAATGGCAGCTGATGGTAATGAATGTCCTGGTACACTGAACAGTCACCTGACGTGTTCTGAAGTTGCGGCTGCTTTAGTGAAAGAAATTTCATAATGGGGAATTCATATGGTACTGAACATCAGTAAGCTTTTATAAAGAATGGCTCTTTCTGTGACATCGGAAAGAGGAAAATTTGGAATTACTGAGATAAAAAAGTCTGTGCATTTTTGTAATGGAACTTTAAATATAAGTAATACATGTATCTAGATGCCATGTTTGTACAATTTCACATGAATGTCTTAACTTCTGAATCTTTGTAAACATGTAGAAAGCTTTTGTCCTTGCATCCAGCATTTGATGTTTACATCCCCTCCTTTTTTTTCTATAGAAGTAGTCATCAGGCAATTCTATAGTTAAACTAGAACATACAGTTAAACTTTCTACAAAAAGCCACCTTTAATCTACAGTTTTCCCCTTCTCATGTTTTAAAGTTGGTTAGTGTGATCCTGCAGAGCTGTGTTGAAAGTGTTAATACTGTTTGCAGGAAAAGAATATGATACAAAAAAATGGGAGAGGGAAGGTTATAAGGCAAATGGGGAATTAATTTGGATTTAAAAAAATTAAGGTGCAGTGTCTTGTACGTGGGTTTGTGAGATGCTTCATGCCTCTAGATTGGTTATTAAGAGTTTGTAAGGCTATCAGGAAAATATTTTTGCTACTTATAGCATTTAATAGTTTTAAACAGTGTTATCGTAGTATGTAAGTTTGTATGTCAGGTATAAGCATTAACTCCAGGATAAGCAATGTTGTAAAACTGAGGTACAAGCTGTCTTAATCAAGTGTATACTACAAGATGAATTTTGCTTCTTGTTTAATGAGCAGATCAAAGAAATCGCACTTGCTGTTCTAGTCCATAATGGAAACTTTTTATGTACCCAGAAATAAGCTGTTAAGAATGGAGGTTGTTTTTAACTACAAGCAGAGTTTGGACAGGACTGTGTGGGAAAGCAGCACCTCTGCTGTACGGTCTTTCCTGTTTGAAAGAATTGTTGAAAATTAAAAAATATTAAGAAGTTACACTTAATTACTTTGAAAGGAGTTTTGTATAGGTTGGAGAAAAATCTAGCTTCGCTCAGTATAGCCCTGAGTGAATTGTTTTTCTGGAGAAAATCTCTTATTTTATGTGTTTAGTTTTCCAAAGGAAGGCAATAGGTTATCCAGTGTAATATGATCGAGATGGCTCAGTTTCTCAGCCTTTGTGTCCATGTTTTATTTCCCTTGTCATGTGAGCTGCTTACCTTATTAATTATTTGCTTTAATTAAAATGTATTATAGCTTGGGAATTTGGAATACAATATAAATAGTGATCTCTATAATTTTTCTTAATCTGGCATATGACTGAACATGTATGAAGTGTTGCAAGACTTGATGAACTGAAGTCATGTGTGATTATCCTCAGTATAGACAGACTTTGTTTAATTCTTAATGATTGGTTGTCTCCTCCTCTGAAACAGCTCAGTGAATTTGCGTCAACTGTAGTTACCAGCTATTTGAAATTAGTTTTAGATACTTTTCTTATTCAAGCTGTATTAGGTATGTAACTTATCTTTCATGATCACTCTGCTCACAGAGTGGATTTCTTGCACGTGTCCTCAGTGTTACCAGCTTTCTTTGCCTCTGCAGATGAGATATTTTTTTTTTAATAATAAAATGAAAGGGATTCTGTTTCTAGTTAAGCATAACGGACTGAACAGCTTACTAGGTTCTGGTGGCTTAGCATCAATGTAAACTTGCAACATTTGGATAAATCTCATGTCTTGATACAGTTGTGATCTTTGCAATGGTTGGATACAGTCAGTGTGTTGTTGCAGGTGACAGTAAACACCAGCTGAAGAACCTTGTTTGACTTCCTGGGTTCTCTGTTGCAAGTTCAGCCCTCTGTGCAGGGAAGGTTGCTTTGACTATGGGAGTTTATTCTAGACTATATTCCTAGTCTCGGTTAGAATCTGAAGTGCTAAAGAGCTGGTAGTCATCAAAAGAGGGAGGTTTCTCTTTGCTTTAGCAGAATTTTTAAAAGAAATGTTTCCTGAAAGCCTACTTTGGTTTCTATAAGGTGCAACACCCGGCTCCTTTCACATCAATTAATGCATGCCATACCTATTTTACTTTCAGGTATGTCAGAACACAGCAATGAATCCACAACACTTGATGAGTCTCACCCAGCTGCAGAAGAGGTCCAGTCTGACTCTGAGGTGATTGGGTGAAAGTTTTATATCAGTGTAAAATCAACAAATCCCAGCAACAGTTTCAGACTGTCCAGAATTCTGATATGCATAGCACAGTGAAATTAGTATGGGGATGTGAGCTCCTGCGTATTATCCTGAATGGGTGGCTTTGGTTTTGAGACACTATTATGAGCGATCTAATTAGTTCATATCAAAGGATTACTTCAACCAATAGTCTTTTGCTGTGCTGCAGTACTTGTTTTGTAGACTGAATAGATATAGGTGGGGTAGAGTCTGAAACACGTAGGTGCAGAGGGAAGAAAGGGTTGGTACTTAAAAGGCAGCAGTTTTTGTGTAGCCTTGCTATAACAAGGCATTCTCTCTGCTGCTGGCATGGTGAATTGTTTTTCTTGGGAGCAGATAGAGCTTGTACCTTCATTGTGGAGAAGTCTGTGACTTTTTAAAGTAATAAACAAATTCCTAAGGTTCTTGATAATATTTATCCAAACAGATGTGCTTGGGAGGCTGTTTGAGAAAGGTAAACGTTTCCCTGGCTGCTCTAGAGGGAGAATGAAAAAATGATCAACACGATCAGAGTTTCAGTACCAGTGAATTATCTTAAAATTTTGTATAAAAACAGAATAGTGATTCCATGGATATTTAGTATATCTCAAAATCTGATATTTGTAAACAGATATGCTAAGAAAATGGTTACTAAAGGATTAATATATTTTTCTAAATGAAATACCTAGCTCAAACTTAATGATTTTCCATAGTGCTTATTCATGCCTAATACAAAGAAGTTCCTAAATTTGCATTGATATATTTACTTTACTCTTCCTACATAGGATTTCTTTTTTTTTCCTGTGGGTGCAGTTTCTGTGTATAGTTAGTTGAAATCATGTTTTGGAGAACCGATTTGAGTGGAAAAATTCCCTGTCCCCTTTTTGGGCATAGGTTACCTTTTAATATGCAGTGTTTCCTCAATCTTGTTTGCTATACAAATATATTGTTCTGGCCCAGGGAATGGGTGGGGAAACTAGGGAAGCTGATGGGGGGAAGAGTTAGAGGTAAAGGGGGAAAAAAAAAAAGTGGGAGGATAGGGACTTGTTCTTGGCAGCAGTGCTAGCTTAGACTGTTGGCTAAAACACAGGTGGTGATTTCTTGTTATGGCTGAGCCAAATTAGCAGTTTATCCCACTTCCCTTTTTCAGCTGCTCACTTCATATCTTTGGTGCTTGCCTGACCTCATTGCAAACTGATTCAACTCAGTGAAGCTGTGGAAAATTAACCCAACAGGAAAGCCTGTTGTCAGACTAGTGAGTTGAGTATGTTTACTGTACAGTCAGGTGAGCGGCAGGCAAGTGCTGGGATTGGGAAATGGGACACTGTGGCTCATAGTGGGGACTGGAAAAGGGCAATTGTGAGATGTCTTCCTTTCAGCAATGGAAGATTGTGTTTTAGTTTAGATGCAACATGAAACTGAAGTTAGCAGGTCATTTTTTGCTTTCTCTGAAGTTGGCACATAGGCTTGTCTAAAGTAGAAACATCTAAAAAAAAAAAAACCCAGCCTGTGGATTGCTTCTAGGCCTTTTTAGATTTCATAAATTGTCCAGAGAAGCTGGTGACTTTTTTGCTTTTCTAATGTATGTATTAGAGACATGTATGCATATGTGTGAGCATGCATTTTTCTGAATAAAGGCATAAACATAGATTGATGTACAATATTAGCAAAATTATTTGAGATTCTTGCTGAAAAGCACCCAAACCAAGCATTTGTTTTGCCTTTAATTAGATTTGGAGATGCAATTTTGTTTGTCATTCCTGCCAAATGAAGTGTATCCCCTGACAGTACAGGACTTCCTCTTGACGCTGTTTTCTGACTATTTTGTTCTGAAGAGCAAAAATAGGTATCTTAGCCTTTGCTAATGTTTTGGTATTGTGCTGGTAGCTGTGACAGGCCAAGTATTTTGAAAAATACCTCACTTCACTGCATCAAGTATAGTTTCTAGTAGTCTTGGAGTGGAAGCAGATGTGAGATTTAGCTCTGGCTTCTTAAACTTGCTCTATTGGACAGATTTCCTAAATTAAAATCTACCATGGCAGGTAACTAGAGCTTTTGATCTAATGGTGTTGTATAGCAACTCCCTGTGAGGAGCACAGAGTTGGGCTGGTTATCCTTACAGGTCCCTTCCAACTCAAGATACTCTATATTCCATGAAATAAAACAAATTACTGTTTTAAAACGAGTCATAAACATAGACCTTTTGGTGTGCTTCATTATTTTTATTTACTTAAAAGCTGTGAGCTGTGAGTTTTTTCTGTTGTATGAAGAAGTCAAATCACAGCTGTTCTGTTTTCTAGTTGTGGGTGAAGATTGGACTCTGGAGACTTTGGTATGCTAGGCCAATGCGACTATATGGCATGTGAGCTATTCCTTCACAGTGCTGAAAGAGGGCACTTAATGTGTCCAAAGTGAGAGGGACTGATGGGATAAGTTAATATGCTATAAAATGTTTTCTGTGGATTTAGAATTTTTTCAAAAGTTGTGCCTAAGTGTTTTGCTTCTCATTTTAGGGAAGTTTTTGAGAAAGCAGTTCACTCTTTCAAAAATAGTGCTAAGTTAGTTTTAGAGAAAGTCTAGTTCCTCCAAAGGGGAAAATGTATCACCTCAGATGGTATTTTATGGGTGTACGTCTACAGATTGTAGTTCACGTGTGTGGTTGTTAGAGTGGCTTGTCCTTGGTCTTCTTCTTTCTCTTTTCTGTATGGGTGAAAGGCAGCATTTACTCAGAACTCAATGGACTTCAGCCTCCTTGCTTTTTTTTTTTTTTGTGATGATAGTATTTTATGCTTCTAATTGAAGAAGCTTATTCCGCTTTCAGAAATGTAAATCAGATTTTGTACATACTAAGTAAAGCTTGAGTAGTGAGCTCTGCTTCAAAACACCAACAGAAGTGAAGACTCAGTAATTTACAGTCTTTGGAAGAAGTTATGGTGACATAGCTTTGAAAGCTCTGTGGAGTTAGTGGAGAGTGTTTATTGGAGCCCAAAGACAATGACTACTTAGAAAAAAGCTTGGGAGGCCTCAAAGCTTACTAAAGAAATCAAGTTTAATAAATGAAGTGGTGATAGGTGAAAGTGGGGGAAATAATAGCAATGGGGTATGACAGAAGATGTTGCCAATTAAGAATGATGCAGGTGATCCTGAATAAGTACCAGTAAAATCTTTGTGTTATATGGATATCCTATAAAAAGCTTTATGTGTAGTTGGAGAAGATGCTGGTACTTCAGCCTGATCTCAGACTGGACCTCTTCCTCGCCCTTTGACTGAAAAGAGCTAGTTCAGCTTAATGGTTTGGAGCTTTAAGAGCTTTTAAGCACCCATTTTCAAGTACACATTCATGGTGTACCATATCTTGCCAGTCTTGTACAGGTGCGTTGGCTGGTTGGAAGACTTCAGACAACTTATATTTAAGTTACTGAACAAACACTGCTTCAGTTATGTTTTGATTCTTATACTGTTAACACTTTAGTTGACTAATGAAGGCTGTCTGGCAGAGTGAGGGCTAGCTTTTTGAGAGGGTCAAAATTTTCAGTTCCTCTTAATTTTGGAGGGTGTTAGGGTGCCATTCCCTCTTCAGGTGCTCATGAATGGTGTGCATTTCTGCTGGAAATGTTTCCTCTAGGTTGTACTTTGTGTCATTCTCGAAAGCAGTGGTTTCACAGCTGCTGCTACTGTGCATAATGCAACTGCAGCTTGAAACTAACTCCGATTCTTGAATTGCATTGGTGCTTTTAAGTTCTTGTTTCTGCATTTCACTTTAGATTTACTGCTGTTTACTGAGAGAGTTGCATACCAACAGTTTAGTCAGAAGGTGGCACTATATTACGATAAAATAAGAAGCAAGTTAAACTATTCTGAAGTTTGGCATTATTACTTTTTTTTTTTTGTCACACATGATTAAATTCATTGCACTTCTCTAATACTTCTTGCTTATCATTAGCCAGTACATTTATTTTTTTTTTAGCCAAGTTTATCTTTTTTTTTTAAATACATAAACTAAGGGTCAAATGTGCATAGAAATATACTTGTGTGGCCCCACATGTCTCCTTTGTGTCTGGCACACCTCTAGGGTCCTCAGTCAGTTAAATTTCAATGTTTCTTTTCTCTTAGATCTTGAAGCTTTAAATTACTTCTGTCTGAGCTGTGCTATTAATGTGATTTGAGTATGTGATGAAATGAATTTATACAGACCTAGTATATCAGAGTGTTACCAACAGGGGTTTGAAATAAAATCAACTGTTATAAAACCTATACATTGAATAAAGTTCCAATGAGTGATCTATATAAAAATAAGACACATGCTAACCTCTTTTATGTTTCTTCTTATACCTTATACAGGAAGGTGCAATGGCTCAAGAATCTCCTAAAAATTCAGCAGCAGAAATTCCTGTGACTAGCAATGGACAGCTGGAAGATTCTCATGAGCACAGCTTTAACAGGGTAAGAATTTTCTTTGCTAACAGGGTACCATTATCAGAACTGCTGAAGTTACAATGCAACGTATAGCAGACTTCACTGATCATAGTTTTCTAGAGCTCTAATGGAAAACTTCATAAATTATTGTTAAAGCTGACATAACATAATGTGATTGCACATAACTTTTTTTTTGTATAAGAGGCATGCTACTAGTTGTAAATATTTCTGAATGTGAAATAGTGTAAAGAATTGGGTGATCTGTAGTGCACAATCAAGTCTATGTGCTTCTATGTTCTTGTCTTTGATAGTAGTTATTAATCAGCAATTTGGTTCATAAAACAGGACAACAAACATTTTAAAAATACGAGACTTAACAGATCCTGTGAATTCAGGCTACAAAATCCTAAACATTTTATGAAGAAGTATCACATTATTCAAGGCAAGCTACTTCTAAGGGGTATTTAAATTTTGAGGCAACATGTTTAAAAGTAAAGATAGTTGTGTTCTGATTTGAAGTTCTAAATAGGAGAGAAGTAGCTTTTCTTGTGTTGAAACTGAAAAATTATTACTGTATTCCTGTATGCTATATAGATAAGGTATATCAAAATCCATATTATCTGTTGTATGTTGACCAAAAAAAATTATACTTCCATAACCATCTCTATGCAATTTTGAGTTCTTTCCTTTAACCTTGATATGTTTTACTATCAGTTCTTGTGTTTGGCTGTCCAGCAGAGGGTGCTATGGTATAGTTTATGTAATTAGGGGTTGGTTTTCTCTTTATTTTGCTTTTCAGTTGGAAATATGAACACTAGTTAATTATCCACATTCATTTGATATATGCTGAGATTTAGATTTTAACTAAGTCTCTAAGCTTTAACAATCCCATGCTGACTTGCAGTGCAGGATTATTTTTAAAAGAAATATGGACTAAAACTTCAACATTTTATTCTGTCCTACTAAAATGTTGATTAGAGGGGGAAACCTGCATAAGTTTTAAAAGAAATTACATCCTGAATAATGGTGAAGTAAGCAAATGCCTAATTTTGTCTTCTGGTTTTAACTTTAATGGAAAAACTTTTCCAAAGGTGATAAATTATTGTAAAGGTTGAAGCAGATACTGCACATTGCAATCACTTTTTTTGTATGAAAGGCATATTAGTAGTGGCAGTTTTTTCCTGAATGTTAGATAATGTGAAGTACTGGGTTCTCTGTAATGCACAATCAAGTGCATGCATGATAATTATTGACTCTAAACCTTGAGTATACTGATTTTTAATCCAGCAATTTTATTCATAAAAAAGAAAATAAGCATTTAAATATATATTAAAAGTATATTTTTAAACATGTGTTTATTACATTATTATAATTAAAAAGTTCTTTAAAGATGTAAAAATATGTATTTTTAAAAATACTAAAAAATAAAATACATCCTGAAAACAACATCTGAGGCCATTTGACTGGTAGAAGGGTAGCTGTATAGTGAACATGGCTGTAAAAAAAGTATAAAACTTCATGAGATGAAAATGCATCTGTATTTGAACTCTTATTTAAAAAATACTGCACTTATTACTGTGCATTTTTTCTGCTTATGTTGAATGGGCCATGTTTTTTTTTTATGCATAGCACTGCAATGAGGGAGGTTTTATGTTTCTTAAGATTTGTTGTTCAACTAAGATCTATCAAGTAACATAATGTAAAAATTAAGATGATGTTTAATGAAATAAAGCTAAAACTTAATTTTTATAAAGATATGTACCTATGTTGGGGGTGGAGGGGGGCACAACAAAAATACATCTTGAAGTGGTAATGAATTTGGGCTCACCTGGAAGTAGAGAAACAGATTTACTATTTTTAAGTCTGACCTTGATGCTGCTGTGACTTGACTGCTGTCGAAGTTATCTTTTCCTTATGTATTAATTGCTTCTTCAGTGTAGTGCATCCAATTTTTTATTAGTTACAGAAAATTGAGTTTGCACTCCTCTTGGTTTTGTCAGACCCCTTGTTCACTCACTACTTTCTATGGAAAGTTGAAATATTCAAGTAGCTTTTGTGAACATCTACAAAAGTTGAAAGTTTGCTGGCTTGGAGTTACTTAGATTTGAAACTTCCACTTCCACAAAAATGGGTCAAATATTTGGTCAAGTTGCAGAAGACTCATACTATGCAAGGAAAGTTGCGTTTGCTGCTGTAATTATTTTCACAATGCTTATTCTGAGATCAGTGAAGATGAAGAGCACTTCAAATATTTTTTTCAACCGTCTTGTACAAGTTAACACCTGCATGTGTGACCTAAACTCAGAATATGTGATAGTTGGGGCTTCTTATAAACAAAACAAAGCAAACAAACTTCTTGGAATTAACATCTAGGCCTGTTTACTAATCTGTTAGTCTCAAATTCTAATACTTAGCTTCTATTCATCTTGCTTTGTGTTTATTTTTAATGCTATGCTTTCTCTTTTTTTCCTTGCCAGGCAATTTTTTGTTTTAACCTAAAGCAATATGCATTGCACCACATAATTTTTGTGCTAGGTTTTCAGGGGTCTTTTTTTCCTATTGACTATGACAAGCCAAGTACTGATTTTTAGGAGGTTGCTTAAGAAGTTGGTAAGAAACCATTACCACTTTAAGTTGTACTGTTACCACAGAGCTCGCTAAGACTATGTGACCACAGTAGAACTTAGAGCACTCAAAACTTGAATTTGCTGATTTCCATTACACCTTCTTGGGAAGCTGGGGAACTAGGTTACTTTAGTTTTTTGTTACTGTTGTGGTCAGGGTGCTGTTCATCCAGGTGTTTTATAATTAAGATGTAAACAATAAAACATCATTTATGCTATTTTTTTATTTGTTCATCTACAGCAATTTTGCAACAAACACTTGAGCAACTTTATATGATTATGATAGACTGAGCAAAGAGGTAGTTTTACAACCTTTTCTTCAAGGTTCTTTAATTACTAAAATAAACTTTCCTCTAGCCTTGTGTTCTACTTAGCAATTCCATCAAACTTCATTGATAAGCTGCTCAGGCATGAAAATGCAGATTTATTTTCCACCTCATGCAGTATTTGTATGTACTTAAGCATGAGAAGTATTTCATTTTGCAAGGCAATGTAGTGTAAATGTATTTACCTGGAAGTGGCAAGTAGGGTTGCTCCTTTGAAGAAAAATGCCCTTAGTTGTGCAGAACATCAGACAGAATAGATTGCCATAATGTCATTTCAGAGGGAAGAATATTAGTTCCAGTCTTGTGGGAATGTGATATAGCACTACTTGCTGCATCTTCTTAGTTCCGTATGCTTAAGAATCAAAAGCATATTTATAAGGTAACTTAAATTGTTTGCCTAACTGTAAAGTCTCATTCAGAAATATGCTACTGCATTCTAATCCTGTCTTGTTTGTAATAATAAGAGATGCCTGTGGAATTCTGACAAGTTTTGTCCTGCCCATATGATGGATGGAAAAATTTTAACTAAAAAAGCCTGTAGCTTCATTTGTCATTGGTTGAAATGTCTAATGTCCTTTCATTATGAAAAAGCTGGACCCAGTTTTTTTCGGCTCTCCAATCTCTATTCGAAGTTAAGCTTTAAAAACTTGTTGCCTAGGACTATTTGCCAATGTTTGGACGCTTGTTACTCTATCTTAATAGCAGAGGACTCCAGCCATTTCCTAATCAAACAAGTTTTTCTTAGTGCTTTGTACAAGAAAACTCAGCAGCAAAAAAAAGTCATGTTGGTTTGTATTCTTTACTGGTTTATTTCAATTATCCTTGACTTCTAGCAAGTAGTTTCCTCCCATGCTATTGTAATTATGTGATTAGAATAGCAGTGTTTTAATGTCACTGAAGGGATTGAGAGCTGAGGACTGTGGGAAGGAGTGAGGAAGTATATTATTCCAAATTCAGTAACATGCTTTATAGTGTGAAAGCTGCATAGGAATAAATTAAATTAATCAAAACTGTTTGGTCTGCCTGTAAAGGTATGAGCAATTTGTTGTGTTCAAACTATTGTATAAAATCTATATGAAGTTCTTGTCAGTCTGAGTCTTTGAAATTGTTGTTCCAATTGTTTCCTTTCGTTTTCAGTATAGACTTTCTTCTGGCTCTTTCTGTACTTAGGGGGACAAAACTGTTATTAACTATGTATATAATACCAGTAATAAACTTCAGGCTGCAAAAAGTAAATTAACTTTGTTGTGATTCTTTACTTAGTCTTACTAAAATTGCAAAATATTTGGGATGCGAAAGATCTGGGATGTGATGAATCTGCATGTGTTCAGTATCTTGTTCTGTAGTTTTATTGCCGGACTGCACAAATAGATAAGGTTGATTATTTTATGTCGTTTGATTTTTGAAACAAAAAGCCAGGCTTGTCACTCACATTCGACTTCAAACTTCTGAGTTCATCTCTTACGTTTTACTATATTGACTGGAGTAATTAGATTTTACTCTGGGTAATCATATTTCAATTAATGTAGATGGATTTAAAATTTATTTCTGTGTGTCAGTTCTAGAAAACTGTTTTTAGGAGATGAAACAGAGGACCAGTCTTTGTTGCCAAGCAGTCTGCTTCATACAGTCTTAAAAACCAAAGATATGAAGGTCAATGTTTAGAGTAGAAAGGAAACTAATTCAAAATTCAATTGTTGTATGACATTAGGTAAGTCAAAATGGATGTAGTAGAAGAAAGGGTCTCCTGAGTGAAGAGCAGCATATTGGAGAACAGAAGCTCTATGTCAGTCCATGTTCTTTGTCACTTCAGCATAGATTAATCCCTTCATCTCTCCTCCTGTTGATTTTTATTCTTGAATTTATATTGATGTAAAGATCTAGTGACTTAATTAATGGAAAGCAGTAGCTGAGTGATATAATAAGGTAAAGAGAAGAAGAAACTACTGAGCTCCCTTGCACATGAATTAGGGTAAGAAGTTCAGAGCCAGTGATCTTACTGGGTAGATGTTCTGTCTGTCTACACAACACCGTGGTTCATGGGACTTGTAATCTTTAAAAGTGAACTTTACAGTAATTTGTGCTGCAAATTTTTCCTAAGGGTAACTTGAGTAGTTTTATTTAAAATGTCATTCACCATGAGCATGTGTTCCAGTTTAGTTGCTCCACTTTTAATGGACTTTTTGAACTAGCTAGTGATGGGGGTTACTTTAAAATACCTTTATTCAAGGTAGTAAAGGCAAGTAAACTCATATCTTTTAAATATACTGTTGGTACTAAGCAAAAGATAATGCTTCGTCATGCATTAATAATGGACTGACACAACTAAGAAACTTACACAATGTTGTTGGCTTGCTAGCTTTTGCTGGTGGAGAAACAATATAGTTCTGGTATCTTTCCCCTCTTCATTTTAGATTATTCTGGAGAGCATGGATGGGAAGTATCTTTTTGGAAATAATCTTGTAATTCAGCCAACATTCCTTCATGAACATGAATTCTGAGCAACTTCTTTGCTGAATTTACTGTCTCAACAGGATTTATATGTCAAAAATTCATACTGGTTCATCTAGACGATCTGCACAATAAACTGATTAATATCCCTGTTAATCGTGTAAATAAACCTTACAAAAATGCATTTAGTTTTATATGGTGATTTGAACTAATTAAAATGGGATTTTAACAAAGGGCTTAAATGTGCTATACAAGATAGGTTTGCGGTGTCTTGACTAGATTAAATTAAGCTAATGCAGCTGTTCTATGTACTTACATTTCGTGCTTTTTCTTCTTTGAGCCTTTAGTATGCTAAATGGCTGAGAATGGGTTAGGTAATCAGCCTTTTGACTTCTTGGGAATTTTCTGAGTTATAGAGTTTTTATACCTCTAGCTTTGTATCTCAGTGAAGTTACAATATTAAAATACTTCTTGATGATAATTGCTTAAACATGCAATGGTTTTCAGCCTCATACGGTTGAGAATTCTGAGTGAAGCATCCCTTTTTTTGTGTGTGTGTGATGATGATCCCTTAACAGATTTGTGGTTTTGAAATGTATCAAGAAATTTTGGTGATTGATTTCTATTTTATGAAAGGGAGAAATCGGGTCTTCTGATCACCAGAATCTTCCTCTTAGCTAGAAGACCAGTAGGTACTCAAAATATAACCACTGTAGTAGGGGAAGCTTTCTTCACTTTCTCTGTTACAACAGTAAACCTGTTTGGTGTGAACAAAAAAGCTATTTACTTTGATTTCTTACCACTCTAAAAAGTACTTAAGTACTGTCATACCTTCTCTTAAATGTGAAGTTTTGTGCATGTCTTTTCTCACTCTAAGGCTGTTTCTAAGTTATACTTCTTTGTGAATTGTTAAAGGGGTAAACTGCTTTGTCAGAATTATTACTCTTTTTTTTGTTTATCTGCACTTGGGGGAGAAAAAAAGCAAGCACAATCAGTTGCAGGAACAACATGTTAAAAATTGAAGTTTACGTGCAGAAGCATGTCTCTACTGAACAGTATCTTGTGTGTTTATAAGCAATAAAAAGGTAGTGTATTGATGATCACTGACTTTGACAATTCTGGTCATATATAAATCAACAAATGGTAAAAATTCATATGCAAGGATATCTTTCTTCAGGGTATATTTCAACTGGTTAATATAGGTGTTTAAAAACAGATTTGAATCCAGTTCTTTACACTGAACTTTGCCTTTTTGCCAATGAAAAAAGTATAGATAGATTCAAACAAATGTGTGTATATATAAATATGTGTGTGTATGTATACATATATATACATATATATATTTGTATATAAAAAAACCCTCATATGAGTATATAGACAATTGTAGATCTGAATAATTTTCATCTTCCAAATATCAGTTTTTTAAAGAGAAAGATGTGTTGCAATGTTCTGATTTAACTCTGTAGTTTGTTCAGCCTATGTTCAAATTAGAATTAAGTTGAATGTACAGAAGCAGTACAATTCCCTAAGTTTATATCTAAACTTTTGTCTTTACAAAGCAGATGTTCTGCATATTAACCTTAAATACAGATGATTCCTTAGATTCCTATTGCAGACATGCATAAGCAAGCTAGCTGTCTACATTTCTTTGGCTACTTATTTAGACATCTCTGAAAAATATACCATGTGCCAAGGTGCCTCCAGGAAAAAAAAATTATTTCTGTTAAATCAGTGCATCTTCTCCTCTGCAGTCTGGTTATCCTTTTTCCAGTCTCTGCTTTTTCAGCTCCTAGTGACTTGCTACATCTTGAGTTAAAAGGACTCTGTCTATTAGCTAAACTAAGTTGAAGCAAAGGCTTTCCAGTACACCACCAAACTGCGAGTACTTAAGTGGAAGCACCAGTGTTAAGTCAGTTGTGTATCCAATGTTGTGATATGCTTAATTTGTGAGAACAGGTTCTGCATGTGACTACTGTTCATTGTTCATGCTGTTTATTTTTCCCTTTTTCTGGGTATAATGCTTCAGGTGTAATCTACTATTAAATAGCTGCTTCATATGAGTGAAAGTATGGATACAGGAATTGGTTACTGTGATTGCAATAACATCATGGATTTTCATTGTCAACAAGATTTCTGTTCTGCTGGAATTCACGTGTTTGTATGTCTTCCTTTTTTCCTTCTCCTCTGAGTTTGTTTTAAACTAAAGACAGCTAGCTAAATCAGTGGGAATATGAACCAAAGCCACTTCTTGACAGGCTGAGCCTCTAGGCAGCATCATTCTTATGCACTAGCTTGCTTCTGGTTTGTGGATCGAGTGACTACCGTAATATGTCAACCATAGATTGTATTTTAAAGGTTGTGTTTTCTTTGTAATTGGAAGCATTTCATACCTCATAAATAGTTACTGCACATGTCCAGGCACTGACATCTTAAAGCCATGTATAGTTGTTCTCTGCAAGTTTCACTATGGCTTCTCTATACTTTTTCATCTCTTTTGCCTCTGTATGGAAGCAGAGGGGATGCAAAAGAGTACTTGACTCCAGAAACTGCCAGGTTTTTGAAGGTGCATTTGTAAGATCTTTGCTTTCACTTCTGGAGTATCTTTTACTTAACTTTTTACTTAAACGAAATAGAGGTTTTAAATTGCTTTGAATACCTGAACTGTTTTTTGAAGCACTAAATATATTCCATAACACCAGATGCTTAAACTTCAGTTAGATGGGTGGAAATGCAGTCCAAGAAAGCTTTGGGGAGCTATTTGTAGAGATGGGTAAAATAGCAAAAATGGGCAGTATGCTATATGAATTACGGTGTGTCAATTCATAGTTGAATAATAGGCCTTCACTGGGTTTCTGTGAAGACTTCAGTTGCCTGAAAGTTGGTTGTTGTAGTTAATCTAGCTCTCAAAAGTTGCTCTTGGGCAATTTTAAATCAACGAGTTTTTCAAAAGCAATCAGAAGTAAATGGCAGTTCTGTGATGTATAGTAGGTGCTCAGAGGGAAGCTCTTGAAGGAACAGCCTCTCTGGGTGTTCCTCCCATGTCAGATATTCCAGAGATGTAGCATGCTATTTGTAGAAATTAAGAAAGCTGTGAAATTTAAAACTATTTCTTACTTAAAGTGAAATAACTTCTTTTTTTTTTAAAAAAAATAATCTTTAGCATCACGACAGTTGCTTCCACAGTTTTGGTTTGCAAAATGTTGTCTGCTCTTAGATCGTTTTGTACCCCTGTCAGCTTTTGACTGGAAGCATTATTAAACTGATATGGTTGGTTGGACCAACACAACATGATGTTGCAGGCCACGTTTTTGGTAACCACTGTTCTAAGAGATGGTATTCTAGTTGTTTGTCAATATAAAAAAAAAAATCTAGGATAAATACATGGGCTATATTTACAGTGTTTCTCATTCATTTCTGTTTTGTTGGTGCATCTCAGTAGAATGCTGTAACACCAGTGAAGACATTCCAG
This sequence comes from Gallinago jamesoni, assembly GCA_025769975.1. Lineage (NCBI taxonomy): Eukaryota > Metazoa > Chordata > Aves > Charadriiformes > Scolopacidae > Gallinago > Gallinago jamesoni. Next base: position 32,777,583 of record JAOQGH010000032.1, read on the forward strand.
GCTGAAGGCAAAATTGCTTGTCGTGAGAGCTGCTGAAGTTGCATTGTAATACTTGTGAGTCACTTCTGTTTTTAAACATTAACTTTCCATTTTTATTCAAATATTTAAAAGGACTTGAAACGTTCATTGCCAGTTGGACTTGGACTTGCTGAAACCAAAATAACATCTCATGGCTTTGACAGCACCAAAGAGGGAGTTGTTGAGGCAGGACCATTTCCAGGTAAAGGTAACTGCTTTTTTGTCTTTATTTCTTTACTTAAAATCTTGAATTATATTTTCATATGGTCAAAAATAGCTGCTGTAGCTCCTTTGAGCATTTTGATATGAATGTATACATTGAGTTGTGCATTAGTGATAACCTGTTTATCTTCTCTGGTAGCTGGGTTGTTAAAATAGAGAATACGTGCTATGCTTTTATCTGTCAAGGAACTAGCGGAAACTACTTGGTGTTAAATTGGCCTTTACAGGAAGGGGAGTCATTCAACATGTTGAAATGGTGTTAGACTGAAGCATTTTACTATTGCATTGCATTGAAGATTTCTTTAAACGTTGATGTACTGTTCTGATTTGGAGCGTCACTGAAGAGTGTTTTATTTCTTGCTACACAGCTCACTTACCCAGAGCAGGTTGAGTGGAATCCTTTTTTTGTTGCCCCTGAGACTTGCCTCTCCTTTTCTTGTTATATTGCATATAATACTTTAATGTATTGTTGTTAGGCATGATAATGCTTTGGGTCTCCTTTTTGAGGTATCACCTAATGAAAAAGAGTCTAGTTTCCTGTTTTCTCAGCAGAGAAAACTTTGTTTATAGCAGAAGGATTCTAGTTAGTAAATAATTAATTCACTATGCAAATATTAATGTATGTTTTAGAGAATCTAAGGTAGTATTAAACAATGAGACATACAAAGTGATAAACAAGTCAGTAATATCAATGTTTCCCATCTGTCTAAAAACAAGTGTGCCATGATATAGTATGTGGAAATGGTATTTTAATGAATTATGTAGCTTTGACAATTTCTGTATTTGAACGGTTTGAAATGATCATAAATGAGCAGCTGTGAAAATAAGTCTCTTTGTAGTCATAGATCTAATTTACATTTTGCTTCATTTCCTGTTTGGTAAAATGTTGTGCTTATGAAAACAGTGATTTACATGCTGTACTTAACATACATTACAAAGTGAGTGCTGTGGTTTCTTTAAGTCTTTGAAATTAGCAAAATGTCTAGCTAAAAACTGGGCAGATGGCAAACTGCTCACCGTTCTTGCCTTTTTGTATTTTATTAGCAGGATAACTGTTGCAGCTGTTAAGTGCATTAGCCTGTAAGGGAAATCTAGGATGTTTTTCAAGCTACACTAATATGTTTGAAATCCAAATGTTCTCAGTAAGTTATGTACACAAATTATGAGCTCTGGACATGTAACTTTTGATGCTTCAGATACCACAGTTTTCCTTCAAGGATATTTTCTTCAGATTTTTCCTTATGCTCTAACCAAATCAGAGAGAAATGGTAGAAACTAAGTCTTCTTTCCATGAAACTATGGACAAAAGTAGAACGCCCTATTTATAAAAGTTCCTTTTTATTTTTTTCCTCAGTGTCCTTATTAGGGCTTCATTTTAGAATGCAAAGTAGGCAATACTGAAGGGGAAGGGCTTTTAGGATTTGAATGTTGAACGATGAAGCATGCATAAGGCTGCATTAATATTCTGTCAAATGATAAAGATTTTTTAAACTGCTTGTCTTAGCTTGCTCGCTGAAGTGATTCAGTCTTTAGGCCTTTAGCAGGATCTTGCAGTCAGACTTTTACTCCTGAATGAATCCATTTGCAGCTTTTATGCAATGTATCACTACAGAAGGACACAGCAAGTGAGCTATCTTTCAATCTCCTCTTTTCTGTGCAATTGTATCCAAATCATTGGATTAATTGTTCCTGATGTTAGTAGTGCTCTATAGTATGCTTAAAAGGTGAAAGGTAACGTGATTCAATTCCTTTGAGTGATATTTTTGGTGTTACTGATAACCAGACTTTGTTGAAACTGCTAAAATTTAGGTTTGATTTACTTTTCTTCCAACACAGTGTTACCCCTGAAGCATCTCAGAAATTCTCAGCAAAAGCAATAAAAAAATTCTCCCTGCCCAGATAAGTACTCACCACTACGGAGAAAAAGCTAATTTGTTTGTTTGGGACTTAAATCCTGAAAGCTTCACAAGAATGTCGATTCACATTTGGGATATGAAAGAGTTGCAAAGCTCTGACAAGCATAATCCTAAAACAACTTAAAGAACACACCATGGTGCAGGTCATTTAAAGCAGGGTTTGTGGAGGTTTGTTTTTTTTTTTTTTTGAAAGAGAGCAAGCAAATTCTTTAAAATCTTCCCTTTGGGAAGAAGATTACACACCTTAACGGCTAATGTCTTGTGTGATCTTCAGAATAGTTTATTGCAGAGCAGATGTTAATCAAGTATATCTGAAATTGGCACAGATTTCAGAGCTTACTTCACTCCTTAATGCTGTGCGTACCATTCAGTGACAGTGCAGAGTGAAATCTACCTAGACCTTAAAAAGGAGGTTTCAGCTCTGGAAGCTGCATATGATAGCCTGTCATGGAATTTTCTGTTGATGGTATATACTGATGAAGCTGTCAGTTGTATTTTGATTACTCTTACAAAAAACAAACAAACAAAGTTTGGCATTGTGATCTAGAGAAAAATATTAAATCATGAAAACTGGGAGTAGTTCACATGAACAGCTGTGCCTCTAAAAAAGGATTTCTATCAAAATCCCAGCAACTTTTCTGTGACTGCTTCTATTTAGTGTGTTGTTGAAGCAAGTGTTTCTTTGTTTTGAAAAAAGCCCTATCTGTATAGAAGTGCACATTGCCTTCTAAGGGAAGATGATGGATTTTCATGATTAAATATGTCCCCTTTTCAGGTTCCTCAGCATCACCCAAATCAACTGTTATATCTCCTAGCAGTGCAGCAGCTAGCAGACTGGCTGGACAAGGTTGTGATTTAATTATTCCCACAGGTATCATAGCACCGAACGGATAACGCCCTTGTCTCTGCTGACACTGTACTAACTTCTCCATGTCTATAATGATTTTATTCACTTTCAGTTGGAGATATAACTTCTGGGGTTTTTTTTTGGTGGCTCTCATTTCTGGCTTTTAACAGTTCACAAAGTAACCTCTGCTTTTCTTCCTGTATGCTGCTTTTTGCTCTCTAAAATCAAAAAAATAATTATAAGATATTAATAATAACAAACAGTAGCTAAAATGGGAGTAACCAAAATATTTTATTTAGGTTAAACCTGAAACTCGGTGGTTTTTGCCAAAATGATCATGTATTCCAGTAGAACAGAATATGAGGTGGCCACTAGGAATTTACAACACCTAAACTAGGCTTTGCTACTTGACTCATTTTGTGCCTATGGGCAAATTACTTAACATCTTTGTCTGTTTCCTCTATATAAAAGGAGAAAACCCATTCAGTTACCTCATAAGGGTGTTGAGAGGATTAATTACTTAATGTTTGCACAGCATTTTGAAGATGTGAAGAACATAGTTGAGCTTGATGCTAAAGGAGTATCTCGAGGCATCTGTATAGACTTTTTTTTCCAAACTCTTATTTACATAAATAATCTGGCACATGCTAGGGTGACTGTAAGGAGCACTAGGGTTTAGAAGCAGGAGTAGTCAAAATTGCACATTAATAAATAAGTGTTGCTTGTAAAGTGGTCATGCTTTGCAGTTTTTCCTATTTAGGACAGTAGGAAATATTTTTGCAAAATTAAGACTTAGAATCATTGTGATATCCCATATTAGCTTGAAAATGCTATGTATTGGCAATTAATGTGTAGTGATTGGCCCTAGATATTTTAGTTTGTTGCTTTAAATCTTTTCTTTGTGGCTGTTTTCATATTGGTGTTTTGTAGAATTAATTATTCCTAATACTATGAGCTAATAAAAATGAAATAAATATTGGCAGAATACATCTTCTGGAAAGGATGACTTTCATTGGAAAACATAAAAGATATTTTTTGAAATTTATTAGTTGCACTATTTGATGACAGTTTTTTATATTAACTTTCATGTAGTGGTCTGCAGGTTATAAACAGACTTTTAGGTTGACTAAGTCCAAGAAGGTATTAATTTGTTGTAATGTTAATATATTAAGTAATAAACATGTCTCAAAAGCAGTTTTAAGGTTGATTAGTAAAGCTCTGTCTGTGCAGGTAAGCTTTATTCAGCCTATTACTACATGAAATACTGAGATATGTGTATACTTTATATCAGTTTGACAATAAATCTTTCTTCCTGGAATTGATTTTGAAAATCTGCATATTCATCTTAAATTCTTACTGTCACTTTGCTCTCCTTTTGCATGTGCAATTGCACAATTTTTCCATAGTTGCTATTAATCCCTTAAAACAAAAAAAAAAAGAAACCAAGGCCTTGAAGATTTGCTTTGTGTCTGACATAGGAGGCAGAGCTCAGCCGAAGAGTGGACCTGTTGTGTTAGCAGATGAAGTAAAGAATCCAGCGATGGAGAAATTGGAATTGGTGAGAAAGTGGAGCCTAAACACTTACAAGGTATGCAGACGTATATTTGTGCATGTATGTATGTAAGTATTCTAGAAATGAGTTTGCTACTAGATCAGGCTAAAGCTTACAAAGTGGTATACTCCTATATGGAAGTAGTCTATTGTTGCAGTGAGTGTAAGCCTAGAGAAGGGTTAGTTTTCTTCCTAGTGTAGCATTCTTTGTAAGCCTTTTTAAATCACTTTTAGTGTAAGCTTTAAGGTTTTAAGTGTAAAATGTTTCATAGGTATTATTAATTTAACAAAGTCAAGAATGTTATCTTTCTTATGTTGCCATCAACATACAGAATGTACAAATTTCAGCACTAATGCTATCCTTGAGTTGGTTCCTGATACAATAGGATTTTAGCTGATGCGAAGAAGACAGGCCCATCTACAAGTTCCATATCTGTAAATTGCTATTCTGATGTTGTGTCTTGGCTGCTTGGGTTTTTTGAGTGTTGGAATTGTTATTTCAATTCTTGTGTAATTTACTTCAGTGCTTTTTTTTTTTTTTGATCAGTTGGGATCTGATGAAATTACAATAATTATGAAAGAATGAAGAAAAGGTGCGTAAAGCACACTGGTTTGCCAGAAGTCGTCTTGTAATCTAAATTTTGTAGCAACTACAGAAGTCTGATAGCTACTCCTGGAATGTGCTGTGATCCAATTGGAATATGTGCTCTTCAGCTGAAGCCGTTCTTTAAAATTCTGTCTATAAAAAACATTGACTCTTGAGATTGAATCCGCTATACCACAACTGAATAGGAGAGGACTTGACCTTATTCTCTTTTTTTGGTATCTTAATTTAGAAAACAAAACCAAAAATACCCCTATGTCTCAATGGCAGAGTGATTGCAAACCTATTTATGTGAAACAAGAGCTGGAGGACTAGTGAAAAATGCTGGAAAAAGTGGTGCCAGATCCTTGTATAGAATATTATTTTGTTGTCAGCAGTCCTTTCAAAAAGTCGGGATTTTTGGATTTCTTTCTTGGCTTAAATCTCCCTTCAACCCAGCATCTCACCAGCGATGGCAAACAGACTAGTGCTTTCAGAAAACTAAGTGAACATGTTTTCTTGAAAGCTGTAAACTGAAGTTGTTTCCCAAGTATGTCTAAGGAGATTAGTCAGTTAAGATTTTTCTGGAGTCCCACATTGACTTCTTGTGCGGCTTTTTTGGAGGAGTGAGATTGTTCAGAGAGAACTTATAAATTCATTTTGAGTTGAGCAAGCATTATGCAAACATCCCTGGAGATGACAAACATTTGAAAACAGTTTGTCTATAGGCTACATAAAAATAGCATATTTGATTAAGGACGGCATTTCAGTTTGTGCGCATATTGACTTGCTTTGGTTCTCTTTGGGGACATTGTGGGAAGATGCCTCCTCCTTATCTCGTAATAACTAACTAATCATAGGTGAGAAGATGTAGGAAAAAAAGGCAAGAGTAAATGGTGAGTGGAGGGAAGCCTGCAGTTGAACCCCTCTGAGCTGAAAGTCACGCTATTCAATGGACCAGACATTAATCTGCAAGTGGAGCTAGTCGTGAAACTTGCTGTTAGGAAGTTCTTCAGCAATCTGACACAAGTGTTGGGAGTTGTCAAATCCATATTATTGGATGTATTAGAAGTTATACCCATGAAGTCACCATTAGAAGTCACCACCATGAAGAAATGATTAAGTATACCTTCATGTATTTTGAGTACCTTGCTTTTTGTCCCATACGCATTTCTGTGAATGAGAGACAATTGCTTTTATCTCCCACTTTTATTTCTAAGAAACTGTTTCCAGCTGAAAATCACAGGAGGTTAAAGCTGTTCTGTCTAACCTAACTATGAATTTTCATAGACTGTATTTAACTTTTTCCTGTAACTTATAACTTGATAAGATTATTCTGTCTCCTTTTCAACTACTGTCCCTCTTCTCTCTCTTTCTCCAGTCTTATGCTCCCTAGTAATCATGAGTTAATGTCAAAAGATAATTGCCTGTCTTTCCATAATCTAGTGGCAAGAGCTTTTTTTGTTCTTTTCCTTTCCCATGCCTACTGCTTTGGATGAGAGAGGCATTTTCAGTTTAGCAAGAAGATGTAGGCACAAGAAAGTTGTAACTCTTCCTGACTTTCAGCAAATCTAGTAAAAAGCTTATTTTTTTCAGTTTTCATAAAACTTCTTAAACTTTGATGGGAAAAAAACCCAATATACCTGTTCTACAAGATATACTTTCTTTAATAATGGGCTACTAGTGGAACTTTTATTTCTGAGATGTCTGTTCATCTTTTAACATATGCAATTTAAAATAGATTTCTATTAAATGTATTTTTGGTGATTTTTTTTTTTTTTTTCATTGAGACTTGTTTGTCTTAAACTTTATCTTATGTGACTTCTTTTTGAGGAGTGTGGCCTTATTCAGGACAGTGTTCTTTATAGATGTTCTTTTAGAACAAACCAAAATAGAATTAATGTGTGGAATTTTCTGTTTGCTACTGAGAATATACAGTAATTTGTGTTTGTACTAGTTCACTTAGAACCAAAGTAAAAATAGAAAGATACATCTTTCTCAATTGTTCAGTCTCAGTGTTCAACTTTAGCTACATCTCATTTAACAAAGTATGCAGTGTGAGTCTTGTAAAATACCAGTTTTTCCTTGCTTGTCCCTGTTGGATTTTTTTGTGTGTTTTGTTGTAACTTCTGAAGCAAATACTCCTTGGTTGAAAATAATCTATTCTACTGTAATTTATTCTTGCTTCCAAAAATTTTACCTTCCACAATTCAGATTTTTCTCTAGTGTTTCCATAGGTGTGTGTTTGTGCCTCAGCTTTTTTGGAAAAGATCCAAAATTTGTCCATCAATACCATAGTTCTTAGTGAAATGCTATGACCATACTCATTGCGAAGCTCTGTGTTGCAATTTCTGTTGCAGAATTTACTACCAGAGTTGTATTCTATGTTGATATGATTTGTTACTCTCTCCCAAATTTCTGATTCTTGACAGACAAATGTCTCCCAGATCAGCTGTGGTCTTGCTGCTTAACTGGTTGAATCTAATGAAGCAGCCCAAATAGTCTGTACCTTACAACCTAAAGCTTAGAAGTTATGACCAACTCATTTTTCTTGATCGTTCTCGACTCTTTCCTGTGTCTGTTCAATTTAGAAAGGAAATAAAAGTTCTAGGAGGTTAAATGTGTATTTCATTTGTACATAAATAAAACTGTATTAAACTAAAGTAATTGAATTTGGAAACCCTGGTGAGTCCGGTGATGTAATGTGTTTGGGGAATGTGATACAAGATAGGTTTGGGCATTATTTCATCTAATGAAATATCAGCTTTGCACTTAGCTTAATTCCCTTAAGAGTAGTTGTGGCCTTGACTACTACCTTAGTTTCCTTGTAATTCTGTTTCTAGCAGTAATTCTTCATATGTGTAACTTGGTTATCCCATCACCTCTTGGGATCACAAATTAACTTCAAGTGACTTACTGTATCACTAAAGAGTTCCTGCTTTCCATACAGATACTGTGTGGCTTTGCCACACATCTACTTTACAAATGGCTTCTTCTATGTCTCAGACAAGGGAAACCCCAATGTGCAATTTGGGAGGCTCACTGCCAAGTTAGGCTCAAATCTCTGGCAGAGAATGTGCCACAGATGAGCAGAATGTGGTAGTAGCCTCAGCTGTCAGAGCTATCAGCTGGGTGAAGGTGCCCACAGCCTTGTAAGAAGAACACATCTTCTGCTCACTGTGTTAATGCAGATCTGTTCAAAATTTGCCTTACAAGAGAAGAGAAGTAGTAAGTCTTTCTGAGACAGTCAGCTCCATTCTATAGATGTGTAAATAATGAGAAACACATTTTAATGGTTTTACATATTTCTCAGTAGGAATTCCCAGTTTCCTAGCCAGCTTTAAAAAACATCTGAAAACCACCATCTCCTTCCCTCCCTCCCAAATAGACCCCGAAAGTAAAATTTTTGGAAAACTTAACATGGATGATTTGGAATCGGATGATTGGTAGACAAAGCCGAAAAGATCACTAACTAGATATTTTTATGCAGAACTAGTGATACTCCCATTAACTGACTTGAATGCAGTAGGCTAAATTGCTTCTTTTAACTTAATGAGATTCACAAGACCTAAAAAGAGATGAGTTATTTTACTCGAGAAACAATTAGTTATGCTCTTGATTTGTTAACTTGAATATTCATCTTAGTAGGAGTTGAGACTTGTCCAACTGTTCTTGCTGAGTCCTGATAAACTTCTAAAGAGTGTGTTGTTTTTTCAGTTTGTTGTGCAAACTTATATTGGGAGGGGTGATTGTGAAAGAATTGTATGTAATTATATGTCCCTTGAAGCTGAAAATGGGTGTATGCTGTGTTGTCTTGAATATACTTGATTCTTTATAATTTAAATTTTTTTTCCCAGTGTACACGTCAGATCATCTCTGAAAAATTGGGTCGTGGCTCAAGAACAGTAGATCTGGAACTAGAAGCTCAGATAGATATACTGAGAGATAACAAAAAAAAATATGAAAATATCTTGAAACTGGCACAGACGCTGTCCACACAACTCTTCCAGATGGTACATACCCAAAGGCAACTTGGAGATGCATTTGCTGACCTGAGTTTGAAATCATTGGAACTTCATGTAAGACTTCTATAGTGTTAAAAAAATAAAATGTCGGAGATGACGATAAGCCTTCTTGACTCACAGAGTGTATACAGTAGTTAGCAGCTATTTTTCTAAACATTGCAGTTAACAATATACTATGTGCAATTGGTGTTAAAAGCTTATGTAATTCACTTAAAACTAGAGGAAATTATTGAAATTACTGCAGTTCTTATTGTTTCTTAAATGTTTGCTTTTAGTTAATGGTTAGACTAAAGAACTGATAACTTTCCTTTGTATGGAAAATGCGTTTTACTATTCATTTTGCTTCTAATGAAATGTCATCAAAGTGTTCAAGAGTGTTACGTCATTTTAATTACAGGATGTCTTTGGGGAATATGCCTGGGAGTAAGTAGTAGGGCACATTACTTCACTTATGCACATTGAATGTGAGTAAATTATTTTTCTGTAGGATATTCAAGCATTGAGATTTCATCTCAAAGTCCTTATTTTATCAGAATTTTGCTACTAACAGGACTGATCTGTATTCTTATGTTGCTTGGAGTTTCTGAGCAAGAGAGGCAATCTTTAGATATCTACATTGGGGGTGTTAATGATTCCTTAGTTTAGAAGTTTATGTAACACTAGCACTTTTTGTTGCTGATAATAAATCTGTCTGCAGTAGAGAGAAGGTAGATATTGCGTACAAAACACAGTAGTTGGCTTGTTTCAACAGTGATTGTTCTGTGCTTCCAAAGTTAAAGGAATTTGATACTGCTACTGTTCCTTTGGAAAACCAGTACAAAGGGGCTTAATGATTCCCTAAAATATAACTGCTGAAATAACCCAAATTACCTTTGTGAGTATTAAACTTAAAACCCCTGGCTGGTTATTTTTCCCTTTTCATGATTTTCTCTTCCCATTGAGTTTTAAGGGAGGAGTGGAGTTCATGCTTATGCAGAGAAGCCTTAAGTGATAGCTAGTTGAAAACCTTGAGACTCCTGCACCTGGAGTACAGGAATTTTTAATATTAGAGCATGACAGATGAAAATCTGTGAAAGTAGAACACTACTAGCACCTAAGAAATTAAGTAATCTGCTGAAAAGTTGGTTTTAATGAGTTTACTTTGACACGGTTATAGGCATGTGTTTTGTGTCAGAATTTAGTGATGGTCATGAAGTATGTGCTGAAGCTGGATGCTTCTTCTGAAACTTGGACTAAATCTGGTATCATGCTTTTGTTTAATGAATGTTGGAGGTTTTTTTTCTGTGAATAGCTTGTAACTTCTAATGGGAATACTGTTCTTCCAGGTTGTTTCAGGATCTTGTACTGGTCTTGGAATTTGTTTCAGTCATTCATCTCTTGTGTAGATTATTGAATGGGGCTGTTGATGCAAATCAAATAAAGGTTTCTGCTGCTGTAATAAAAGTTATCTAACCTTTTGCCTCTTGGAGACTTGCCTGATATTTGTCTCTTTCCTCTTTGTGTTTCTCCTTTGTTTAATCTGTACTGTATTACCATCTGTAGTCTAGCCTATTCTTGGATGTTTGGATAGCATTGTTGCCTTTAAAACTTGTGCAACACTAAAAGTAAAATTCCTGGACAGATAGTTTTTAATGTTTCACATGATAGCAGTACATAAGTTTAAAAAGCCCAAAACCAAAATCAACACCACTTAAGGTATTTCTTATTTTATACATGTTAACAAAGTGAGATCTTTAAGTAATACCTCTGCAGATACCGCATTATGTGAATGTTTTGCTGTTTCTTGTTTGGATACAAAGATAACTGCTGTTTCCAGGCTCATGTGCCTCTAATTATATAGACAGATGAATTCCAATTTTAATTGACCTGTGCGTAGAGTATGAACTGAGTGTAAACCCTTGATAGAGGAAGGGTTTCCTGTCTGTTTCATAAGAGAAATCCACAGAGGTCATGGACGAAACTCAAAAGTCTTTATATGAAACTGCACAAACCAGTAGAAGGACAGTTCCAACAGCTAGCCTGTTTCTTAGTACTCCAGGCCACTGCAGTTCCATCCTCCTTACCCTTCTCCTTTGACCTGGTTGCGTTGCTTATTTGAGTCTGTGATGATCCGGGTCAGAGGACCAGCTGGAAAACTAATTGCAGTTGTGTCTGCAGGAGGGAAAAGAGAAGGGACTAAACACAGCTAAAAGGGGCAATCCTGCTGTTGTCTCTGCTCGTATGCTCCTACTTCATCCCTCTGCTAGTGCTTGTGTTACTGTGTAGCTGGTAATGTCAGAGCAAAACTAGCTGAAAAAGACTTAATTTTTTTTTTATTTCAGCAAGTTCTGTAGTTATTTGGCTGGCAGGTTTTGCCATTCAAACAGCTGTGCAAAGCAAAGGTGGCAGATCTTCAGTGGTGTTTAGAGAGTTTAGCTCATGAAAACTTGCCCAAAGTTCTCTTCCTTTTTTTTCTTCTCCCTCAAATGGCTCACTTTCACTGCACCTCCTTTTCTGGAGGCTTCTTACCTTACTATTACCTGTTGCCCTTACCCTTGTGAAGTAGTTAATGTTAACATGAAATATCATTTGGCTTTGGTGTTCGTGTTCTAGACAGATGAAACTGGGAGAATACAGCACTTCTGAGTCAGTTGTTGGCAGTGTGCAAGCCTAAAAAAAAAGTTCCAAATATGAACCTAGTGTGTTTTACAGCCATTACAACCAGAGAGTGTACTCTTTTGTGAGAACTCCCATCTGCAGAACATGAAGATGCCATATGGATGACATAAATATAATAATTGGACTTGTTTGGCATCCATGTGTCAGGAAAAATCTTTGCAGCCTTGGTCAGGGCTTACACTGCTGTTAACAAATACATGAACAAACATATATCCAAATGTGACTGAAATGCCTTGGAAATAATTTTGCCCTTGTCCCTTTAGAATTTATGGGTGAGCTACATTATCATTTTTATTTGCTATTCATTATGGTGTTCTGCTCTTTAATTATTTACAACCTATTAAACTGTGATAGATGCTGGAGTTTTTCTGCAGTGCTCTTTTCCAGAATGTAAGAATAAAACTTAATAGCTAATTAATACTGTATGCCCTTGTGAATTTAGTTATATTACTGTATTTAATGTAGTGGTGCCTGTTGGTATTAAAGCATTACCTAGACAACCACATGAGAAATGCTGGATTAACACCCTGCTGAATGACGGTGTAAAGATTACATTAGCACTTACTTTTAACTAACATTAAAGACTTCTAAGTGCAGAAAAATTCACATTATAAAGTAGAATTTAATAGGCGTGGTAACAATTGTAAACCATGTTTTACTGATGTTAGAGTTCATAAACACTGAATGGAATATTGTATTGAAACTGTATCTGTTTAATCATAACCATACCCAAACAGAAGTGACAGAACTTCCATGTCTGTGTGTTTGTAATTTTTTTAATATAATTGCTGATGAATGTTAAGATTTTTAAATGATTTGTTTTCTCTGCTTTGTCTTTATAGGAGGAGTTTGGCTACAATGCAGAGACACAGAAACTTCTAGCTAAAAATGGAGAAACTCTTCTTGGGGCTATTAACTTTTTTATTGCCAGTGTGAATACACTGGTGAATAAAACAATTGAAGATACACTATTGACTGTGAAACAGTATGAAAGTGCCAGGTAGCTATTCTGTGTCTAGATATTTTCATTATAAACTGATGTTCAGGAAACAGACTTTGTAGCAGACTTTTGTACTTTAGTCCCTGTATTTGAGTGACTAACCTGTCAGATAGAAACTTTATAACACAACTCACATATAATTAGGATTTACAGTTAACTGCCTCATTGCATGCGTCTACAAATGTTTTATAAATGTTCTGTTGCAGACTTAGTCTTACTTGTTAGCTCTGTGTCTGAGTAATTATAGCTATTTTTTCCTGTCTGCTAGATTAGGATGGCTTTCTAAGCAGTATGACAGTTCAAGATTAACCCTTTTGTTTAGCTACATTTAATAGGTGAAATCACTCTTTGACTGCAGAACACTTAATACTGTGCTTCTGTTGGTATGCACTATATGTAATTCACACTTCAATTTTTATGCAGAAGTTGCAGACTTGGTCAGAAAGGGAAAATAAAAAAGAAATTTCTTTGTGAGTGAATAATATCTAGCAGTAGATAATGGGTTTCCTGCCCTGGAGAAGATTGCTTTCAGATATGGCATAGTACTCTAAAGCCAGGTTCCCTTCTCCTGCCAGGGTTTGGGCTTGTGGTCCTTTCTGATGCTTACTTCCATTCTGACTTTCTTTCACTTAGTAGGATAAAGGGTGTTTCTTTTAATTTGCCAAAGGTTGTAGTTTACGTATGTTACGTTTTGTGATAATTTTTTTTATCAAAAATTGCAAACTGCTTGAGTTCTGAAGTTCTTCCCCCCATTTTCTTTTTCATCGTCCTGTTCTAATGCTTAATCTATAAGCAAAATAGTAAATTGTTTTGATATTTAGGTAAACTTTCAAAAGGCATGAAAGGCAAAATTAATCTGAATGTAAAATATTGCTTTATTTCTTACGTTAAAGTATTAAAAAAAAAATAATAGGTTCACACATCTTCCAGGTATTACCTTGAAAACTTGTACAAAATGCATCTGCTAAGGCTGTTCTTGGAGTTATTTTCCATGTATGGCTCTTCCATCCTAAAATACCTTCATTACTTTCCCTTTTTGTTCTTGAAAGACATCCAGTAATTTGCTATTTCAATAAGGCAAATTACAAAGGTTCTTGCCTTACGTAGCCAGTCTTTCATTTTGCTATGTGAAAGTAGATCACATTATTTTCTGTGCCTTTTCTTCTCTGTCCCCAGTTGCACTTCAGCATTCATCTGTTCCCGTCTTCTGTCAACTCTGAATTGGTTTGATTCCTTTTTGGAATTAAGTCATAAGTTATTTAGATAAAGCCTGAGTTGTAGTGGCTGTGAGAATCAGGAAGAGCCTTGTGAATATTATTATTCCTTTTACTTCTGAAAATGTTATATTTTATTTTGAAGCAGTTACATGACCAACTGTAAAGTTGTGTTTATAGCCAGTTTTTAGTCCAGACTTTTTTTTTTTCCCCTACCCAGTTTTAGAAATGCCTGAGTCAGTATATTTGAAAAGCCAGGGATAGGTTGGTTTGGTTTGTTCCGTTAAAATCAGCATCTATTACATGCTGATACGCTGGGTCACATTATTTGAAAACTGCAATGAGGTGTGGAAGGAAGAGTGAGGCTTTGGGCACGTCTGCCCATGACCCTGAAGTGATTTCTGGCTATTGTCTTTTGCTGTGCCTGGTCAAGTGCACATCTTAGTCAGAGGAGGAAGAAAAAAGTTAGAGGTGGTTACAACATTTCTCATCCATGTGCAATAATGTTTTTAGATATAAAAATAGTTTATCTGGCAAGAGTCCAGCGTTCAGTAGACTTGTAGGTAACACTGGAAAGCAGAAGATTAACTTAGTGATAAAATCTTTAAAGTATTAACATTCTATGGGTGCTTTTCCCACTTATAAATGTTACACGTTGGTGAATAAAAAGCTTAACTTAAATAAACTTTCTTGAAAAAAAAACCCATCCAACAATGTTTTTGAAGACAAAACTGAATATTCAAACTTCTGTATTAAAAATAATTTTAAGACATTTTTATTTATCTCATTAAAATGAGTAAGAAGGTATGACTGGGTTATCTCTATTCATCTAATAAAAGGGTGCAGTCTACTATGGAAGGATATCAAGGATATCATCTTTTTTGCAGGCTAGTTATCTGTAGGACAGGCAAGTTCTCGCAAAACTATTTGTGGAAGAACTGTAAAACTGTTCCAGTTAATGCATACAGGGAAGCCTAGAGCATGCTGAAAAAGCATATGATGGAGTTTGGTAGAAGTGAGCCATTGCTCAAACATCTCCTTAAAGGGGATGTTCTGCTTTTGGTGCTTCTCTTGCACTGGACACAAACTCTTCACTGAACTGATTAAAAAATAGAAGGATAACCTGAAAAAATATACTAATTTTATCTGGATTATTAACCTGAGATGTTCCAGGGAAGGCTCTGACTACTGAAGCCGACACAAAACAGGGTTGGGACCGTGTGGCTGAGTCAGGAACAGAAGAGGGAGGGTACTTGTTGAGGCAGATTTATACAGTGTACCTAAGGGTGGCTTTGCTTGATGAATAAGAGGAGGGGGGGAGAAACTTGACTGGCTTTTTTATTCTTTTATGTACTTGACTGTTTTGTTCATCTACTTGGCCCTATATGTAAGGTCTGTTTTGAGACGCTTCATCTTTAGATTTTTTTTTCCTTCCTCTTTCTTCTCAGGATTGAATATGATGCTTATCGAACAGACCTAGAAGAGCTGAATCTTGGCCCTCGTGATGCAAATACTCTGCCAAAGATTGAGCAATCACAGCAACTGTTTCAAGTGCATAAAGAGAAATATGACAAAATGCGTAATGACGTATCTATCAAATTGAAATTTTTGGAAGAAAATAAGGTAAGCTACAACTTCTAATGTTATGTTTAGAAGTTTTGTCCTGTAAATTTCTGCTTTGCTATAAATGCTTTAGTTGTTATATCTTAAAATACATCTTAATTCACTGCAAAGAACCTGAATTTTTTTGAGTTCTTGTTCTGTCACTGGAGGACAGACTTATAGAGCAGGCATCCCTGAAAGTTTTTAATTAAGCTGCTCCAGCTACAAATGGCAAATACTATGGCTGTAGGTTTCTTGTTGATATGGGAGGTTTCAAGTTTGGAAAAGCATTCCTTTTCCAGTTTATTACATTTAATGGTTAAATGAGTCATATAACTACTGATTTAAGGTTCAAAGTAAAACTCCTGTTTGAAATCACTGTCATCGAAGATATGCATAAAGAAAGTGAGAGAACTGTGAAGAAGCTTCTTCAAAAATAAGCTTTTTTTGAGTTAATAACTTGATGAATTGAGAAATACAGTTCTCTATAATTAATACCCTTGTAGTTCCTTAATTCTAAAAAGGGCTCTTGAACTGTTGGTTTCGAGGTGTTTTTTTCTCATACATGTTTATTCCAACCATACAATTTCATCTGTACCCTCTTAATGACAGGATTCTTACCCCTCTTATTCTCTTTACCATATGAAAATAGGACTGCCATACAGAACACATTCTTAAACTGTGGGGGTTTTGTTAAACAAGTCATTCTACATTGTTTATAATTAAATGTAAAAATGATGGTGTTTCAAATTCTGATTTTTTTTTCATACTCATAGTAAATGAAACGGTTATAATCCCTATGACTATATTTCCTGTGTCTTCAGAGGGAAGAAGATAAGATGAAAACTTATATAAAAGATAGTAGTTTGTTAGTTTGTCCACGTCCAGCAGTGGATTAACGTTTTCAATATGGGTTAATTTATATTTTGAAGATCTGAATGTAGGTAACAACTGCCTGTCAAACAATACAAGAGTAGTCCCAAATGCCAACAGTAGCAAACCAGGGTCCTTGCATGAAAGAAGTAAACTTTAAGGGAAAACCATGGGGACAAGCTAAATCAATTAAAACTGATTATTATTTGGAATTATTGAATATGTTATCACATATGCAGTTGCATCAGCTACTTAAAATAAAGATGTAAGACAGGAAAGGAACATGAACTGTGAACAACTGAGGAGAAAAAAGTGGAGAAAATAAACAAACCTTTCTGTTTCCAAAACAATATATTGGTAAAAATGCAACTCCTGAGCGCTTTTACTTCACGTAGGCATTTGCATTAGAACTAGGGGTCTGGAATCACATAGCCATTAAGAGCTAATGAACCAGATCATTGGATGATTAAAAACTGGTATTGTCCTGACTTACATTTCTTGTTCTTGCTCAATTTGTAGCCCATTAACTTTCAAATGGAAAAAATCCATATGAAATTAATTTTGTTGAACAAGCTGAAGTCTAATTTTAGCTAAATGCTGATAGTTATGCTTAAATTAGAAAATGCTCATAAGAACTGATTTGTAAAACTATGCTAGGTTGAAAACAGGTATACTGAATGTGTTTCTATTCCCGCTTTGTTTTTGTCTAGTAAGTAGTTTGCTACTAATACAATGTGCTTATGTTGAAACTGTTTGATACTTCCAGCTCATCTATACAGGAATTCTGATACTTAAGTTCAAATTGGTTGAAAATAGCACTTACCCTGCTTTCTCTTGGTTTGCATTAACTATATAGCAGACTGATCAATTTATGTTTATGCAGATAAGAAGTGAAAGCATTGTATCTCCATTGCATACAATAAAATGTCCGTATTTATTTTTTTTTATTAAATTAGATAATTTATGGAACACAAATGAAATTGTCTTCCTAGTGATGGTCTTGAATTAGATCAAGCATCCTGTTAGGAGTCAGCCTACAAATCTTGTTCCTGAAAGAGATTGTTTTTTCCTTCCTGCCTTTTTTTTGGATTAATACAGAAGAGACTTTCACATGCTTAATTTTTTTTATCACTGGTTGACATTTCTCAGTTTTGACACAAGGTGTTCAAAATACTTAGTCAAGGGTGTATGCAATTTTGTTCCCAAAAGCTGTAGAAAGGACTTCCTTTACAGTTAAATACTGGCTTAAATATTATTTACTGAGAGCTTTACTTGGGTAAGATTAATTTTAGTATTTTCTATTTATTGCATAGGATTCTCCATAGTAAATGATGTGTAATCTTAATTCTAATCCTAAAATTTAATTTCAGGAGCACATTTTTTTCTATCTTGCGTCTGTCTCTGATAGTTTTTGTTCTTCTGTTGCCCAGAATACTTCTGGGGTGTAGTGGGAGGTAGTGGTTACCTGGGAGATGATGTTCTTACCAACCTCACATCTTTATTCCTTTTTGTGGTGTCAATCACTTATTTTTTTCAATAATGTCAGCAGAGGGAAGCTCCTGTTAGACCTCATTCTTGTCCTGCAGCTAGTATTAAGAAATTGGAATGCACAATTGATTTGCCAGACAACTATATAACCATTATAAACATTACTTTTAGTCTTTACGTGTATACGAAGTGTGACTGCTCTTAAGTTAATTACTTTTTATATTTTAAAGGATTATTAACTCAATAAGTAAAGGATCAGTAATTATAGGAATTACATTCTAATTTCAGTTAGATTTAATAATTTCAGATATTCTACTTTTTCCAAAGGTACATGATAGCAATTGCTGTGATCCATCATAATTTAAACATCTGTAAATACAGCATGTGCCTAATGTGAAGAAAAAAGGAAGGAGGAAGAGCACAGTGTGTACAGCTGTGAGTGTGTCCAACACAGCTGCATCAGCTGTGGCAGTAGGGTGCTGCTTAGGAGGTGGCTTAAACTGAAGACCTGATACAAAGTTGAACTCCTAAGTAGAAGGGTGATTTTGATATTGTTAAGCTGTTACAGTAGTCCAGGAGAAGGGATTATACTGGTTATGCTGGTACTATATCCTTAGTAACAGGAACTTGCCATTTTGTGTATCTATCCCCAGGACAACATTGGTGTCCATTTAACAGAATGGGAGATCAAAATAAAGGAAGATCAGATGGACAAAATACTAGTTTTACTTAGTCTTTCACAAGGGGCCTTTCTGTAGCCTGTTTTGGAAAGCCTGTGCTGTTACAGGCTTATTGCATATGAGGCAAATAAGGGTTAGTATTTGAGCAGCTTTATCGAGGCATGGTCTTTCCAGATTCGTTTTACAGATGCTAGAACGTGCAAATCTCTAATCATCAACTTTATTAATAGGTATTGTCATGATGCTGAATCCAGATGTGGATTAATATTTGTTCTAATTAGAGAAGCCTTTTTAGATAAGAAAACAGTATGGTAGCCATACAACTTTTTTTTTGTAGATTGTGAACCTTTGGGTTTCATTTTACATACATAGTTACAGGATGTAGTACGGCATAGTCTCGAGCTTAGTTGTTATTATCACTTCTGTGTTGAAAACAGAATTGTGTAATGAATCCTTGCCATAGCAAAGCAATTAAGCAATTTAGGGTTTAATTTTAGATTAGATAAAGCAGTTCATTATTATCTCTCAATAAATGTTTTTACAGTCTAATCAATATTAAACATTTTAAACCAATAAATTGTATATTTTTTCATGACAAATTAATGTCAAAACAGAATCCTAGATGTTCTTTTGTAAATGTACTTCCACTAGATGCACTCAGTTATGTTCCCACTGTAAAGCTTTGTCCTGTATTTGGTTGAGTATAACATATGAGGAGAGCAGGGAAAACCAGGAGGTGATTCAAGTTGTCCCTGCAAAGGAACTATAAAGCCAGTTTAACTGGCTGGGGGGGCTTGGGTTGGTCTTTGTTGCTGCAGATGTCACCAAACAGCTGTAATCTAGCTGGCCTTACATTTAGGGGAGAAAAAGGCATCACATGGTTACAGTCTTTTTGTGCCTGTTCTCCTGTGTTCAGTTTTTAATATTTCACTTAAAGCCCCCAAAAGTTCAGAAAGCTGAATTGCAGTAAAGCTGGGATTGCTAGTTTCTGGCTGTAAAACCAAGACATACAATATTTCTATTCACTTTCATTATAGTATTTGATTTTGACGTTAGAACTGATTTTTTTTTTTTTAAAGTTACTGGAAAGCTATATTGGTGCTACCCCCAGCTGGCAGAGTTCTGTAGAAGTTTATGGCATTGGGTAATGACTATAAGAATAGCTGCAATCAACTATTTGTAAGCTACAGTTCTTTATCTTTTTTTTTTTTTAATAAAGATGATGACCTGTTCCTAGCTTAAAGGTTTCTGCCACTGAAAAAATTGTGAAAAGGTGTTGTATTTTTGAGAAAGGAAAACCTGTTTTTTCATGTATGCACTCGAGAAATGTCAAATCTTTCTGTGTAAAGAAAGAAATTAAATGCACTTCTGCGAGTTATACTTCAGGAGGTTTGTACTTCAGGAGTTTGATGTTTAAATGCTTGCTTCTACAAATGAAAGCAATGTGCACTCTAATGGAAACCCAGATGACATAACTGTTCAGATCAGATAACTTCAAATAAAGATAGCTAAGAGAAAGGATTGTTATAGTTCTGAGGAGGTACAAACTGACAGAAACACTACAATGAGTGTACTCTTTTGGGCCATTGAGATGGCTGAAACAATCTGAATGGGGAGGCTGTCAAGGCTGTACTTACTTTGCCATGGAAGATATGGTGTTCAGAGGGAGGTGGGGGGAAGAAGACAATATTTAAAAAGAAATGAAGAGTTAAGAGTGTCCAGAGGAAATGTGACAAACCCAGCCTACAGGATCTTATCTGTATGTCACTCAAGTCTTCTGTTTAGGGCATGCCTGATTTTTATGCTTATACACAAATTTCAGTTTTGTTTTGAGACTTAAGTTTGCCAAGCCTATTATGGAGCGCTTTCTCTGCTCGTAATTAGGAGCAAATAGCTGTATGTAGTTAATTAACAAGGAACAATGAATTTAAATGATGCTCAACTGTAAAACATGATGGCTTTTTGACAGGCATGCTAGTCATACACAGGAACGTTTATTTTAGCAGCATACTATTAACATTCTTTGGTTGAAAGGTAACTCTTCAAATGCTTCTTTACTGGAATAGGTGCTACCACTTAGTGCTCAAGAGTTGGCCTGTGGTGCTGTGGTCTGTCAGTCACCTCAAGGCTTTACTGAAAGAAAAAAAAAAAGTGGTCCCCTCATCCTCTTTCTCCCTACTCCCCGTTGCCTTCTCTGTGTACTTACAAAAGTGTTTTTGCAGCTGTGCAGAGAATCAGATTGGGGAACTGATCCAGGTTAAAGCAAATATGTTGTTGTCTGGTTAGTTTTAATCTAGATCTGTTCCCTGATCCAACTGACTACATAACTGCATAAATGTTTTGCCAACAGAGGGCTAAGGTGAAACATTGTGTGGAAGTAGGAATCAATGGCTGGATATGGGACTGGGCAAAGCTAAGGCTCTTTCATGGGAAAACTAGTTAGATTTGCACTTGGCTTTAAGTGAATACTTGTGCAGTTCTTAGCTGTGATAGCAGGTGTTTTTGCAGTGGATATCAGGTGATTTGAGATGTTACAGCTTTTTCTGTTGCCTTACTGGCTGCTGCTTCATAGTAGAGCTGCTTTGTATAGTGTCAGTTTAAGTAGTCCTTTCTAGAAATTTTAAGTTACCTGAATGAAGCTATGGATAAGAAGATCCCACTAGCACTTTTAGGATTCATTTAGCAATCAATTTCTGAAGGAGGAGAGCAGAAGTTGTAATACCTTGAACCTTGTAATCAATTTGATAAAGATCATGAAATTTACACCATAATGAGGTAGTTCTGGCTTGGGGATAGAACCTCATACAATGAGGTAGCTCTCGTACTTCAAAAAACACCACCAAAACAAATCATACTTTTTCAGTCCAAATCATCTGCTTCTACAGTTGTTAATTCCTGCCTCTGTGTGTGCACACACAATAAAGCCGAGGCCTGACTGAATTTATAAAATTATCAGAAGACTTCAGGGCAGTTCACAAATACTTTGTGTTAAAAGCTACCCTAAATAAGTATACAAAGTTTGGCCTCAAACTGATGATTTTGGGCTGGGGGTGGGTTAATTACCCTTGTTTTATTTGAGTTCCTATAAACAGGTTAAAGGTGAGTTTTCCTTATTTTTCTGATTCTTCTCCCCATCCCACTGGGGAAGGGAAGAAGTGAGCAAGTGGCTGCATGGTCCTAGTTGGAGGCTGGGGTTAAACTGCAGCAGTAGGATACTAAGGTCTGTACAGTTATCGGGCAAAATTTAATTAGTGAAATGAGACTATTCAGTAGAAAAAAATAAATTGTATACTTAAAAGAAATTTCAATTTTTAGTGCTGAAGCTTTTATATGTACCTGTGTACATGCGTGTGCACACACACACATGCTCAGCCCGTTTGTTTCTCAATGTATTTTATTTTAAATATATATTATTACATTTCTGTGTAAGACTGTAAATGTTACACTCTTCTGGTGTAATAGCATGTCTAATCCAAGTTGTTTTTGTTTTGTTTTTTCTTTAATTTGAGATCCTTTCTTAAATAAAGGCAATAAAGTATCTCTGTATTGAGTTGCATGCATTTCAGAAAAGCATGTTAGCCAAATAACCTGTTAAAACAAGCATGGCCAACTGGTAGGCATAGGCCAAACCTGGCCCGAGGACAGTTTTGCTTCCTAGCATGGCAGGAGTAGACTTTCCCTTGTGGATTGTGCTGACAGATGGGGCGGTGATCCAAAGTTTGAGTAGAGAAAGCTATATCTGCCTACCACATTCTCCCTTTGGGCTCAGTCAGCTGTCCTGTTCCTCTATTCTCTTCTGTGTTGGCTAAATGCTATTGGGCTTGAGGTCTTGTAGGCTGAAAACAGGCACAGGGCCACCACCTTAGGGATTTGGGCTCTCACACAAGAGTAGGGTTGTGCTGGACTGAGAGTACACTCAAGAACAAAAAGTGCAAGTTTTAGCTTCAGGAGAAACTAGGCAGATACCTTTTCCAGAATACTGCTGTTCATCATTCCCAACTTGAGGTTTACTGGTGTGCTAGGATGAAAATGCTATATTTGTTTAACTGTGGCTTCATCAGTGCTGTAGCTTGTCATCATAAACTAGACTGGAAGAGAAAAACAGCGATGCTCTCCAGCTACTCTTGTGCTCTTCTTTCCAGGTATTGTGTGTTTAATGACTGCTTTGCACAAATATTATAGTCAAGATATTGACCAAGTGCTGGAAATAACCCTCTGTTACAGGAGATGGCCAAGAAATATTGCTGGGAGAAGAACATGAGTTCATTTGACTTGGGTATATCTGAGCTGGAAAACAGCAACTCTCTACAAGGGGGGCAGCTAATAAATTGTCTACTTAGATAATGCATAGTGGGAACTGCTGGAAAGGGTTACAGCAGAGGACTACAAAGATGGTTAGGGGCCTGGAGCATCTCTCTTATGAAGAAAGGCTGAAGGACTTGGGTCTTTTTAGTCTGGAGAAGAAAATGCTGAGGGGGCACCTCATCAGTGCCTATAAATACTTAAAGGATGGGTGTCAAGAGGATGTGGCCAGTCTTTTCTCAGTGCTGCCCAATGACAGGACAAGAGGTAATGGGCACAAACTTGAACTTAAGAAGTTCTGTCTAAACATGAGTAAGAACTTCTTTACTTTGAGTGTGGCAGAGCACTGGAATAGGCTGCCCAGGGAGGTAGTGGAGTCTACATCTCTGGGGACATTCAAAACTCATCTGGACATGTTCCTGTACAACCTGCTCCAGGTGGACCTGCTTTGGCAGGGGGGTTGGACTAGATGATCTCCAGAGGTCCCATCCAACTCCATATCATTCTGTGACTTGCCATGTACTGTCTCAGGGAAATCCATTTGGCTTGCAGGTAGGTGTCTTAAATGGAGGTTTGACATCTAATTTCAAGGAATCAACTACCTGTAACTAAGTGTTTGATATTGGATAACATTATGCTGTTTAGTGAATTGCTTTTGATCCGTGCCACTGAGTTGGTATTGACTGTTAAGTGTACTTTATGAAAACTAAATTGCTTTAATGTTAAAGAATTTTGCACTTGCACTTCTAAATTTTTATTAAAAAAAACAACTATATGAAGTCTGAGCATCTCAAATATACCTTTATTTTTTTATAACTGGCCTGTGATGTTGTTAACATCTCCTGCCTCCTCTTAACCTATCTCTGTCCTTGCCTACAGGTTAAGGTATTGCACAATCAGCTTGTTCTGTTCCACAATGCCATTGCGGCATACTTTGCTGGGAATCAAAAGCAGCTTGAACAGACACTTAAACAGTTCCACATCAAATTGAAAACTCCTGGAGCAGATGTCCCATCCTGGCTTGAAGAACAGTAATAGGATCAGAGAAGAGGACCCGATGTTAACCTGAAATCTTTGAATCAGATGATAATTAAAGGTTGGGGTTGAAGGACTGTTGTAGTGATTCTTGCACAGACAGCTTTAATTCCCCCTCCCCTCCCTTTTGTAATACTGTAAAACTGAATTTGGTGGGAAAGTGGGTGACTTTAAAGTAACCAAACATAATTTCTGTCATTTCAAATATATAGAGCGCTCATTTTGTATGTGAAGTTGGTGGTTATTTCTGTAACTGGGATGGGGGAGGGCAGGAGGGGAAAGAAAACTATTATAGATTTGCACTGACAAATGATGTTTGATTTCTGGTCATTTTGGTGGCTGGTCAAAATATTTCCAAATGGAGATTTACATGATTTGTACCGACATCTGGTATTTTATAGATGAATATAGAAAACATCTTTAGTAATTTTCATATGACTTATTTTAAAATGGAGAGAGTTAAAGGAATATTTTGCAGATTAATAATATAAGGCCTATATGTGATATCTGCATATAAAGCAACTAGCAGATGGATCATTGACTAGTGGAATTGCAGCAAATGGCTTTTTAAAAGATGTACCTTTCCATCATAGGTTCAAAAAAAAAAGAAAAACACTAAAGCGAGAATCACTGTCAGTCTAAGGCTTGTAAGCACACATTTTTGCTTTGCACCAAGTGGTTTGCTGAGTGAGGCCAACCATACAATGTACTAATTTCATTTAAAATTTTACTTTCTCTATGAAACAAATGCCGTACTAGCCTTAAATCACAGGTATGTGCCTTTTTATAAAATAATGTTTTCCACCAGTGTACATAGTCCAAGAACCCTTTCACATTATGGTTTGTCAGTTCCCAGTAAGGGGAAGGAGACTGTGTAAATGCTGTTTCATTTTATGCTTAGAGCAAGTTAAAGCTTTAGTTAACCCTCGTGGATAGGTATGGTTTGAGAGAGGAAATTGGGCCAGTATGGTTTTTCTATTTAATTGAAAAGCATACTTCGGTAATGAGAGTAACATGGAGGATGCTTTTTTTAATTTCTCCATCAATCGTGTAGTCCTTAAATGTAAAGTTCTATGTCAATTTTATCATAGACATTTTAAATTCAGTATATTGGAGTCCTCATTTGCACATGTTATGTTGCTTTGTGTTCTATTAAGTAAAATGAAATACTTCAAATATGTTATTTACAACAGTGTGGATTGTATGATTTATGTACTGTATGTTGAAATGCCTTTCAGCTGACGTTCTTAAAGTTTTCAGTGCTTAACACAACTGTAATGTAACTGTAAATCAAACTTTTTAATCATTCCTCATTAAATTCTTGGTCTGGCAGAGCCTTCTTTATGTAATAGTTCATTTATGTTCCCCAGAATGTATATCCTATGTGAATTTTGTATTCATATTAAAGGTGTTTGCAGTCAAACTTCCTTGACTTGTGATGGTTAAGACGAGGACCCTGCATCTGCACTGAAAGCTTAGTCCTGTTTCTCCACGTTGCCACCCCTGCCTGAGAATCTCCGGTAAAGCAGTACTAGGTGGTCACAGTGCTGTTCTATTTCAGGATGATTTAGTATGGTGCAAGTCCAACTCGAATGTAAACTCATAGTGAAACAAATCTCTCCGTATATGTAATTCGTAAGGTTTTAAAGGAAGTTTACATTTACAACTTTCAGGAAGCTGTGGACTTCTGCTGTCCCTGAATCTTGGCACACGTGCAATATGATGGTGCAAGAAAGAAGTAAGCTGTAGCACTGCAGTTGAGCTAGGAAATGCAGGTGGCAGCATTATAGAAGGGATGAAGAACACAAACCTACTGACTACAATTGAAATATCAGCTTTCAGACCATTATAGGAAAAGGATACATATGGAACATGTGCCATTGGTTTCTGTCTCCGATTCATGAGTCTTCTTCTGAGGGTAGTCCCTGCCCAGAAGGAACTAACCTGTCAGAAACGGTAAGAGTGAACATGAATCTCAAATTGCCTTATTCAGGAATGGCCCCTGTGGCATTGTGTAACCCTCAAACTTTTGCAATGGCTTAAAACATCAGGAGTCTCTTCACCTGGAAGAAAAGGTTAGACAAAAGAGATTGCTTGCTAAAATCTGTGTGTTGTTTCATACCAGGGAGAAGGAAGAATGACTTCCATTTTGCTCACAGAAGCAACTGTTGTAATTAATAGCCTCAGTGAGGAGGGTTCTGTGTTCAGCTGATTGATAGGATATTAAATGGATTGTCTTTTGTAGTACTTCGACTTTGTTTCTTTGCCCCCATTCAAATGTATGTGCTTATGAAATAAGTTAAGCTCACATCTTGTATTCAAAGTTAACTCTTCAGATCTAACCAAATTTAAAAACTTTTGCTTCTGGAGATCATACAAGGAAGACACTTCTGAGGTTTCTAATGGGATGTAATTACATTGTCAGCTTTTCTGATAACTAACAAAAAAGCTGTATAAATATCTTAAGATTGTAATGCTGACATTTATCTGTGTAGACGGTTGTCAGGGTGGGTTTCTCTTTGTTTGTTTGACAAGGTGGCCATGCCCACCTGGTAGAGTCTTGTCTGTGAAAGATTTCATCTCTGCTACAAGTTACCACATTACTGCTTCTAGTGTTGCATGACGTTTCTCAGGAGGGAGAATTGTAACTGCTCTACTCAACTGAGATCAGTGACCGTCCTGTAAGTTACCTGCACTCCTGGCTTGTTTGAAGCTTGGAGGTCCTGTTACTCTGTTTGTATGAATTTCACAAACAGCTCTTCTCTAAAAATGCTCTTTGGCATACTTCATGCTTTGTCAAGCCCTTACATTTTATAACCAGAAATGTTCTTTGTATCCATAGTTATATTTGAAGAGAAGTGTGTGCAAGTAGAGTACAGGAGCACACCAGTATTGTTAAAATAACAGCTTGATTTCAATCTTCTGTCAACTGGTTTTCCCAGCAACCTTATCTCTGTTCTATCTCTGCTTCAAAAAATGATCAAAGCAATATAAAAGGAAAGCTAAATGTTCCCCTCAACTGTGTTTTGAACTGAACTGGGGGCATGTTCAGTTTGTATTCTCTGCTTATCTGCTCTTGTTCCTTATTGTGGTGTTAGAAGAATAATAAATTATTATAATTACTTAGCATTCCTCATCTGCAATTATCTTTAGGCTTTTTTTTTTTTTCCAGTCTGGATATCTTTCCCATGCTGCATGCTTAATGTGGAGGTTGTACTAGTCACAGATTTATTTTTTTTGGTCAATCTTTTCATATTTTCTGGTTGCTCCCACCCCAAACTTATTCAATTAGTAAGCAGCTAAGTTGTGTCAAACTGAAAGCTGATTTTATTTTTTTTCTTATGAGAACCACAGAGGAGCTGACTGTTCATTGGTTCATATTTCTTTGCTTTCCTTGTTACTTGTCATTGTTGACGTCTTTGTGCTCTTTGTGCATCTCTGTGTTGCGGTGTTAAAGATACTGATTCATAGAAAGCACATTTCTGTTTCTGCAGCAGTGGTCTCATTCACGTCGCTGCACCTATTCTCACTAAGGTCCTTTCTCCTAACTTTTGTCAGTCTTATGTGGGAATCAAGTGGCCGAGTAGATGGGGTGTGTGACCGTGGCAATAGTCTGAAGTGAATTAAGGAAGGATCGTACCCTGTTGCGCAAGAATAGCAAGTAGGATGGCTTGTGCCTGCCTTGAAGAAGGATGGCATACATTGGTAGAGTGGCAGTGGAAAGGAAAAGTGATGTGTTGCTGTTTCATCAGAGTGCCTACACTGAAATGCAGAGACGTGTATGAACCTTGCAGAGCAATGTCCTTGGATATAAAAGATCAGTCCATGGATTGCAAATCTTTTCTTTCCTACAGCTGGGAGTGCTGGCACAAAAGTATTACTTGTAAACTTTAGCTGCCTTTCAAAAAAAAAACAAAACGTTAAATAAGGGGACAGGAGTAGCAACAATTCTGCACTGTCTGCTATTAGTAGTGTATTTCTGTTAAGTAATTATCTCAGCAAAATGTACGTTCCACTTTTTGGTTTTTTCTTTGTGGTTCAGGAACCACATTTTTCATTGTGTTTCATTTTTTTTCATTGCTCTAAACCTTGTTTTTGGAGCCTCTGTCTTATCTCTTTGTGAGAACCCATTTTAAAGATAATAGCTGTTGGAGAAATGGAAATATTTTATATTCCAGGAGAAACAGAAAAAGAGACCAAGAATATCTTTGCAGTGTTCCCTTGTACCAGCGGGTGGTAGAACTTAGATGGGTACCAGTCTGGCTGTATGATAACATTTCTTAGTTAAGTGCAGAGATCAGACACGGAACAGAATAAACCTGAAACTAATTTTTACTTCAGGTTTGCCCTATTATTAAGGTTTGTGCCAGCACAAATCCATCGGTTCAGTCAGAAACAGTTGAGCTATGTTTCTATTGTTTCTAGTGAGTGGTACTTAAGAAATGGTATGTTTTACTGGGCTAATTAAAAAACGTAATTATACACCTTGCTACCTTTTAAAGAATACTGAAGGCTGTAAATTCAAGCACTTAAGAGATAAATAAAGCTAAAAACTAGCGTTGCCTGTTCAGTCTTGATTTGCCTTTCTTACATATGTGTATGCATCATACTAGTTTTATGTGATAGTGGTAATTAATTGCAGGGTTTTGTTTCAAGAGGTTAACTACTACAGTGCTTAATTTTGAAACCAAATAGAACTTGGCTTTAGTGTCTCTGAAGTGTCACAATTAACTTTCTCTCCTGCCTTTGTCCGAACACTAGAAATGAGGATTTGTAATGAAGATGAGGACACTCTTTGATTCAGGTGGTATAAATTTCTTTGTTCCCATTAGATCTGTTTGGTTGTTAAATTTGTGCTCAGCCTGAAGCATGAGAAGCTCTTTGTGCTCTAAAGAAAAGCAGAGTTTACAAAAGACACTTTTTCTCACATAAGAGAGTGTAAAAGCAGTAGTCATCTTGAAAACTGTCTTGAGCATTTCATTAACTAGAAATCTTAAAACATTAACAATAGGATTTGTTTTTGTGGTATACCAACCCATCTAAATGCTATCTGTTCTAGGGAGGTGCATTTGTTGCTTATTATAGGTGGGGCTGCTCGATCTACCTATTATTAAAGTTGCTTAATACTTCATACTGTAAGGACCTGTTTTCAGTTGTTTGTAACTTGGATGAATTTTAGCCATGTGGACAAAATCTTGGCTTGCTGAGTGTTCACATTTTAAGGGGTGAGGGAATCAGCTAGAAACTTAAAATTAGTTTGCAGACATTGTGTTTTGGAAAAGTTCGGGGTGGGATGTGTGTGTGTGCTTTATGTGTGTAAGCCACAGGGTGAGGCAAAGTTTAACTTCACATCCGGACTGGCTCCCAGGTCCTCTGCTGCCCTGTTAAGGTTTGGGGATTTTTTTAAATACAATGCCATTATGCTAGTCCCTTGTTTGGCTTGCTCTTTCCGTCTTTTTGGGTGAACATTTGTGCTCATGACTGGCAGCAGTGAAAACAAGTCTCTTTGGTTCCAGCACAAGCAGCTACAGTCCAAGCGGCTACACGCTTCCTCGCTGACGACCTCAGGGGTGACCCGACACTCTTGAGGAATGTCCGTCCTGGCTCGAAGCTGAGCGTGTCCTCCCGGGCTGCTGCGAACCCTGCCAAGCGGAGATGTTGAGTGGCGTGATAGGAATTGCCATTTACTGCAGCTGGACTGTTTTCACTCCGCGAATTTTAAGCTTAAGTGACCAGGCTCTGACACTGCATTCCATAAATTTTCCTTTTGTTCTAGTATTTATTTATTTATTTTAAATCAAATGACTCAAACAGGCTGTCTTGCCAGACCAGTAGGTCAGATCTCTGGCTGCAGAACTGTAAGATGGGATGGTGCAGCCTAGGTTCGAGGGCTGGGGCTGGGGGAGGCCACCTAGCATCCCGCTCTTCCTCCAGATCCTGCCTCCCGACTCTGGGCGGAGGTAGTGGGGTGCAGGTGAGGCACTCCACACCGAGATGGAACATGCTTTTCTCCTTCTGTTCCTGCCCTCCCACCCTCGGCAGGCCCTGCCAACGTGTTTTCACTCTCATCTGCTCAGCTCAAGCTCTGGTAGCTGATTGTGCAAGGCTGGAGGTGAGGGTTTTCCTCCCTCCCTCCTTTCTCAGGCAAGGAAGCATTTCTGATTCTGCCTCGGAATTGACCTCCTATAAAAAAAAAAAAAAAAAAGAGTAGTGTTTGGGGAGGGTGGGCTTTGTTCCTTGCAGCCGTGACTATTTATTGAGTGACATTCTTCGCCTTTACTCATTTTGGGAAAATGGTTTTTATTTTTGAAATGTAATTGAATCTCTTTGCAAAGTATTTCAGGACAATGTATTTGTTGGCCGTATTGCCTGCGGATGGTACCTTGGCGTTCAGGTGTCCCCAAGTCACATGAGCTGCCTCCTGGGACGTGACCCAGGGCTGCGATCACGTCTGAAATTGGTCTGAAGCTCCCTCAGCCTGCCTGCCTTTGCCTGTCCGCCTGGCTCCTCACCCCAGGGGCTCTGAAGGCGAGTTTGTGCCCCCATCTTGCCCACCCACCCAGGGTGAGGGACAGGGATGGAAAAAGGGATGGGTGTTCGGGAGTGGGATGGAAAAAGGGGAAATGAGGGCAGAGGATGAAAAGCGTCAGTGGTGGAAGGGAGCCTGTTCCTTCTAACCGGGGGCACCGCTGGTAGCTGGGCTGTCCTGTTCCTGTAGAAATAGCTCCTGCGATTTCGGTGACAGAATGTGGTAAATTTTTTTTTTTTTTTTTTTTTTGTATACCCCTCAGGAGCTTCCTCTGACCGAGACCCCCGGCGGACACCACTGCGCACCCCCGCACGCCTCGGCAGCAGCACCCGGCGGTGAGCATCGGACCTCCTTCCTTCCCCCCCCGCCCGGTCTTTGGGTAGCACCGGCCGCTGTCCCGGGCCGCCGGGGACGGCCACCTCCGCTGTCACCTGCCGCGGCCCCGCCCGCGCCGCGCCTGCGCGCTGCCCCGCCCCCCCCCCGCCCCCGCCCCGGCTCCGCCGGCGCGGCCGCGGCGCGATGGGAGGAGGCGGCGGCACCGGGCCCTGCTGCGCGCGGCGCCGCCTGCTCCCGCGGGCGCGGAGGTGAGCGGCGGCGGGAGGGAGGGAGGGAGAGAGAGAGGGGCGCTGAAGGGGGTCTCCCCCTGGGTGTGTGTCTTCCCCCCACCAAGTCTCCCCCTGGGTCTCCCCCTGCGGCTGGGCAGGGGTGTTCCGCGCCGCCGGGGAGCAGAGGGGGGCGCGGTCGCCGCCGCCCGCCTTGGGTCCTTCTCCGCCACCCCGAGCGCTCCTGGGGGAACGGGGGTCCCCTCTCCGCCGGAGCCCGGGGGTCCTGCGGCCCCCCCCTACGCCGCTTCTTTGGTCTCGCCGCCTTCCCTTGTCAACGGGCGGGAGCCGCCGCGGCTCCCCTCGCCCGGCGGGCGGGTGCGGCGGAGGGGCGGCCGCCCCGCGAGGGGACACCCGGCCGCTGCTGGGGAGGGGGGGTCGGGCAGCTGCCGCCCGGGGGACGGCGGGCGCCAGGTCGCCCCCTGTCGGCTGGGCGGGGCTGGGCCGGACCTCTGGGGCGGGGCGCGAGGGAGCGGAGGGCGCGAGGCGCCTCAGGGTGCCCGGGAGCCGGCGGGAGGCTGAGGTGAAGCGGGTCGCGGTGCTTCCCCGCGACGGCTTCCCCCCCGCCCGCTCGCTCGCCCGCCCCGAAAGTCCCTCAGCGCTCCCCCGGCATCGGTTGAAGGGAGTCACGGAGTACAGAGCTCTCCCTCGGGTGGTCCCGGCGGTGGGCGCCCCGGCCCGACGCCCGCTGCGGACGAAGGTAAGGCGGGAGGGGAGGCTATTCCACTGGCGTCCCCCTTCTCTGAGGCGCGGGGGGAGCCCCGAACAAAAATTAGCTGGAATCGAGCTCCCCCTGAGAAAACCCTGATGACCGCCTGCCTGGTCCGGGGACCCTCTGCCCGCTCCCCCTCTGGCTGGTGTGGGGAACCCCTGGCGGGGGGGGGGGAGGTCAGGCCCTAATAAGTGATTTTGTGGGATGCGAGAAGTGGCGAAGCGCGAAGTCGCTGCGATCGTAGCGTGAGCTGCGCCTCCTCTGTAACCCACACGGTTTGGCCAGATCGGCGGTTGGTTGTACGAGGTGGCGTTTGCAGCCTCTTTATCTGTAGCGAGCAACTGGTTGCTGCTCCCTTTGCCTTCTCCTGTAGCCGTTGCCGAGATCCAGACATCCAAATGCTGTGGTTGGGCTTTGGTGTCAAACCCGGCGTTGTTCTCATGAGAATTTGGAGGACACCTGACACAGAAACGTGGGCAGCAGGGAACATCAGGCGTGAGTTAAAGGGAATAATATCTTGCAGTATGAATTATGAGATGCCCTTCAGCGCATCGTGCATTTCACCTGTTAATTTGTGTATGCAAATGTAATGTATGTCCGTCTCTGGCAACTGCCTTTTTTGCAAGAAACAAATTACTGTAGAGTGTTTGACTTCTTACCTGGGGAGAAAGTTGTTCCCACCCTCTAACTTTGAAATACATTACCAAGTTAGAGTAGGTTGGCTAAAACAATGAATGAGACAAAGAAATAAAATATTTCTTTTATGCCAAATATGGACACAATTAAAACGTGCGGTAAAGACTTGACTTCAGAGCTCTTACACTTCTTGGGCTGTTTTGGATAACAAACACGTAATAATGAAATGTAATTGAGACATCTTAAACGTTTGTGCTTGGGTCCCTTTCTTTTTTTTTCCCCCTTTAATCCTTTGGAAAGTGCAGAGAGGCTCCTTAGGAGCTTAGGTTTTATTATGCATCCCTATCCCGGCTGCGTGTCTGGGTAATCTGCAGTTCACAGTCAGAACGGCTGTGTGTTCCCCACCTCCTCCTCCTCTCGCTGTACTTCCTGCTTGACGGCACCTGCTGATACCAACAAGCGGCCCAGAGCTTGTCCCAGTTGCCAGCTTCTCTCCTCTTCTGCCCACGGTGATGGTGGGTGAGCTGCGAACATCTTCAAGACGCTCCTCTGAGAGCTGCTCAGCAGGAGAAGGGAATTTTGACCAGTCTTCTGGTATCTGGTAACTTGAGATTGCTGTCCTCTTACAAGCAGGTGACCTCGGTCACCTGCATCGTGCTTATCTGTCAGAAGACAAAGCTGAATGCCAGCCTTTATGCTGTGCCTCTCCTTTCATGTCTTCCTTCCAAATGCTGATTCTTCCCCTTTCCTGGTTCTGGGTGATGGTTACCTCATCTAAAGCAGTACAGAGCTCGTTGGCTTGAAAACAGTTTTTCCTGTTCTATCTATCTATCTTCACATCTAGGTTGGGATGTTTTCTTCCCCTTGCGTTCTCCACTCCTTTCACTAGGAGTGTCCCTTGTCTAACTTAAAAGTGCTCAGGTCTGAGATCAGTCATTTTCCACTCGTGTGTCTTAGCACTGGGACTCTGATGATTCATCCCCTACAACTTTGTTTCATTAGTATTTGATCTTATTTTTCTTAAAGCATCTAGATTTATTGGAAGTTTCAAAATGAGGTTCTTGCATGCTGCTCAGAGGCATGGTCAGTTGGTCTGTCTGTCTCTTCTGTCTTTTTTTTTTTCTTTTAAAATCTGTGGGAACCCAGCTTAGAAAATAATAACTGTTAAATACTGCTTTGTGATGGTGGAAGAGTAGCTAATACATTTTTCATTTTTAAATAAGTGGTAGGGAGGAAAAGATTTTTTCCTAGTTGAGTATTTCTTTAAATTAATGCAACACTTAATTGCTTTGAGTGGTTAATCTCTTTCCACCACCTTGCACCTGCTTTTTTATGCCTCTCTGAGTCTATGATCATGAACCTGGGAGAAAAGGCAAGAACATACACAGCCCTGTAATAGCACCTTGGGTATTAATGCTGATTTAAATTTGAAACCCTCTATCCTAATACACTTTCTTTGTAGTTCTTCCCCCTCTTTATCCTGCCATTAAAATATTTTCCATCATTCCTATGACTTAAAGCTCATACAGATTTTTATATATGTTTTTATTCTTGCAAATACCTTGATAATGTAAGGTATAAGACTAGAAAATCTGAAGCATGAAAGAGGAGTTTGTTGCTACCTACATATGCAAGCTTTTGAGAAGAAAAGGTACAGTGGATTATTTTGTATTCGTTTCCATTAACTTCACCGAAGCTATGAGTGACTGAGTCCTCGCAGTCCAAGAGAGAATTTGCCCTAAGGCTTGTTTCTGTGACTTAAGTCTGTTTGTTTGTGTACGCTCTAATGACGGATCTCTGGCAAAAAAAGCAAAGGTTTTTCATCACTATTATACAATGTCAAATTGATCTGGATTGCTATTAGCTCTATGTGAACCATGCTGAAGAGACATGAGGCTAAATCAGTGCCAAATCTCTGGTTTTATATTGTTCTTGTGCCAGTGAATTACTTCAACTTTTTCTGTTGAGTTTCCCTGCAACTGATTTTTGCTCAGAGGCTGTCTTTCCTTTACCTAATTTTGTATTGTGCATTATCTTTGACTTTTTTGTAAATTCCCAAATTTTATTTGAGATAACTTACAAATTTCCATAAAATCATGTAATTCTTCATTGGTCTGTATTTGGAACACCTTAACTTGTTTTCTTTGAGATTTATGAAATAAATCTTTTAATAGATGTGGCTTGTCAAAAGCTTTTAGATGTGCTTTTTGAGCAAGTCGTATTTTTACCTGAATGTTTACTGTCAATAACAGAAGCTTTGTTTAGTAGGTGACAGTATAAGAAACATTGCTTCAAACTATTGTGATTCCTCTTAAGCTGCCTCACAAGGTAATTTAGATGTAAAAGCTTTCCTAACAATTTAAAGTTTTGTATATGTACAGAGTTTAGGATGTGTAGTTGACTGTTTCTGGTGTCTCCTGTGTCCTTTCTCTCTCTCTCCCCCTCCCCATTTATTGATCTGGCTGTGTTAACCTAGATACTGAAGAAAATTATAGGGAGCAGCTTAATCAAACTGCAGTCTTTCTTCTCATAGTGCATTTTGGTAGGTAGCATAACAGACCAGTAATGGTAAAAGGCAAATACTGTAAGTTTATGCTCAGTGAACATAAGGAGTTTAGGAACTACACACTCTTTGACCCTTATTGTGAGAAATACAAAGGTAAAAAAGCAGTACATTAGGCTCTATTGTTAAATCATCAGCAGATTGTTCACTATTTTAACACAGCTTGGATTTAAGCCATGAATTAAAAGGACTCAAACAGGGTCTGTTTGATCCAGTTAATCCAGTACCATAGTGTGAGTACTTACATTTTCTATCTGTGTGTAATCACTGTTTAAAAAAATTAAAATTAAAATTTGGAGTGGAATAATATTTGTTTCTTTTCACAATTTGAGATAAATATATTCTCTTACAAAATTGCACTGAACTGAGATTAATAGATGGATTTGGTATGCACTGTGTGTGATTTAAAAGGTGTTCTTATTTTCATATATCTTTTTGAAATCTAGGTGTGGATAAATTTTATACAACTGCCCTGGGAAAGACTTTTGATTCACTAAATTTCCTTTCTGGATTGAAAACTTGATAGCTGTTACACTCTAATTTTAGTGTCTTTTCAGTGCGAGGGACAATACCCAGTCTCTCTGATCTGAGTCTCCCTATTGTCCTTTGTTGTAGGTTGCGAAGATGGTACAGTCCCCTCTTGTGTTGCTGCTGCTGGCAGAGTAGAGTTTGAGAGAGCGTGATACTGGTTGCTGCTGTGCTCACTATTCGATGTTTCAAACCGATCCAAGGAAGTAACACTCTCCTCTTTGGAGAGGCCATAAAATGCATGTTATGAATTGTCTGTCCTTGGTCAACGATAAAGAAAATGGGGCTATTCCAGTTGCAACGGGATTAATGAATGAGGATACGACGACTGCATCTCAACTTTCTCAGCCTGCAGCACCACCGCCCCCTCCGCCATGTCCCCTTGCGGGGGCACCCCCAGCCCCTCCTCTCCCCCTGGGGATGCCACCCCCACCACCTCCCCCTCCTCCACTGCCTGGGCCAAACATACCTCTGCCTCCGCAACTGATAAATGGGCATGACAACCACAGCAAAAAAAAACGAATGCGGAGCTTTTTCTGGAAAACTATCCCCGAAGAACAAGTCCGCGGTAAAACCAATATCTGGACAATTGCTGCAAGACCGCAGTATCAGATTGATACAAAGACAATCGAGGAACTTTTTGGGCAGCAGGAAGAAACCAAGCCCCAGGACCCCAGAAATCGATCTTTAAAGTCTTCATTCAAAGAGACTAAAGAGGAGGTAAGACTTGAAGTAAAACTTCTCTTTTACATAATGCTGTAGGAACTGGGGTGATTCTGACTCATCTTTGTCTCTTTCCCTGTCATGTTACATCCTTGTGGCAAATTTTTGTTGATTTGAAGGGGAGGGGAACAACCGTGAGGATAAACCCTTTGTTCTTAGTGATACACATTTGTTTATCAAAGAACTAACAGTGTTTTATTACTTTAACTTGGTAAGTGCTGTGTTTTGGTCACTTGTTA
The DNA here is from genome assembly GCA_025769975.1 of Gallinago jamesoni. NCBI lineage: Eukaryota > Metazoa > Chordata > Aves > Charadriiformes > Scolopacidae > Gallinago > Gallinago jamesoni. The sequence continues at coordinate 32,814,129 of JAOQGH010000032.1, forward strand.
AAATAAATATAAATAAGTGGAGGGAGCTGAAGGCATCTGTATTTACTCATGTTGGATAGCCCTTGAGTTTTCAGTGTGAAACATAGGTAAATGGTAACTTCAGGTCTTCCACCATGTCTGTTGTCCAAACAAAATGTTCTACATATAAACATGCACCATGCAGGAGGGAAGGGAATCCTATTGCAAGGGTTAATGCTGTATATACTGTCAATGTTCTAAAGACATCAGGAAGGGAAGTCCCAATATGACAGCAAGTAAATAAAAAAAAATACCGTGATTAAGGTAATTTGTTATTTAATTGAGATAATTTTAAAGTTTCAGCTTTCATAAACATTGCTTTCCTGCTGATTAAAACTTTATTTCATCTACCCTGCTTTTTCTGGACACTAAAATAATCTTCCAGTAAGGTCTGAACATTGTTACTGATTTCCGTTCTGGTGATGAGGAGGTGTATGCCACATACTTGCAGGTTCAGACACTCTTCAGCGAACTGATAAGTAGCTTTTCTAGTTCTTAGGTCCTGATTTGTAGACAGCATCTTTGTGAAGCCTGAACTAATTGTCTCAAGTGATCTTTCTGTGAAGTAATTGGAGGGTTGAAATGCAGATTTAATCACTGGTGTGTGTCTATATACATGCTAGTGTGTAAACAAAACACGGGGCACAGGATTAAGAGATGTAACGACATGTCAGTTTTAAGTGACAAAATAGGGATTTGAAGTTGGTGGAATCGTGCAGGATTCAGAAGATGTCTGAGTAAGATCAGCAAGGACGAGGTGAGAAACCAATGTACTAACAGCGTGCATGTTGTACATAGGCTAAAATAAGGGATTTAAAACAGGCATGTGTATTGCAGACTCAAACCCTGACATCAGGAGGGAGTAATTGGGGCCATCATCAGAGGTAGTCATTAACTTCTGCGCTGTTTCAGACTGTGTTCATCTTCAAATCAGGATTGCAGTGAGTGGACTTCCTGTACTGCCTACAGATGTACACAACTCCAGCCCTGTGTGTGTCCTTAGGAGCTGCCCGTTTCAGGACTGCAATGCGGTGAAAATCTAGTTATAGCAAAAATGACAATGAGTTTCATAAACTGAATGTGGCCCCAGTGTACAGTAGCTGGGGCAGAGAAAACCCCAGCGTCCTCCAGAAATCAAGTGTTTTCATGTGCAGCTTGAAACTCAGGGTATCCTGGGGAGGCTAAGAGCAGTGTTAGAGATTAAAATTACAGGCCTGCAAAACATAGGTTTCTCCAAGTTACAGTGCCTTGGAAACGAAAACCTGCCTTACTACAAGTTAATGTTTTGTGCATCCATCTGGAGCTGATATAGTGGTCCAGTGCATCTCTACTGCTTGACACCTGTCCACCCTGGTTCGGGGCTCCCACGCAATGCTTCTGCACGTGGCAGGCGGTGAGGCAACAGGACTTGCCTCTGAGTTGTGCTACTTAAGTGACAAAATGTTCAACTCCGTTGCTAAGCTTTGTCAAGCATGCCGCAGCAGTGTGTCAGACAGTGATGAGCAATTTCTTGTGTGCTAATGGACTTTGCAGTACCAGCTGCTTAGTAAGGAGGGAAGGAGATAATCCTGAAGAGCTATGTGTTATTGGAAGTGCGGATGCAGAGATACGCAACAGCTCACATGCTTAACATTACTACGGGCATCATGCAGCAAGAGTATGGAGATTTGAGGCATAGGCAGTGTTTGTGACTTCTGTCATCGGTGCTGCCAGCTGCTGCTTACTTGCTTTAATGGTATGATGGTGTGAGAAGCTGGACGTGAGGACCGACAGAACTGAACGGTTATCCTCAGTTCACTGTAGTAAAACCTAAGGAGCTTGAACAGAGTTGGGGGTAGGCTGAGGTACACGGTGTCTATGTGACCTTGTGGAGAGCATGTTAGTGTGGGGCTGAGGAAGCTCTAGTTCTGTTCCTGACTGCTTCACTGGCCTGACAAGGGTTGGTGGAGAAGACATTTTGCATTCCAGTATCTCTACTCCTTTTGTGTAAGTAAAACACAGTTGATGTTAGAAAGTACTTTATGGTCTAACAGTGAAAAATGCTCTTTGGAGTTTAAATAGGGGAATTAGTCTAATAGTTGTGTGTTAACAGTGAAGTTTCAAGATAACTTCAAGTACCTAAATTCAAGCATTGCTTTGATCCAAATCTGAAAAAAAACAGCATGTGTCTAAAGTGCTGTACAAAAGTGCATGGCTGGAGAGTCTGCTCTTTTGGCTCAGCGGGGTTCCTGTTGGTGCAGTGGCATAGCTTCAGTGGGAGCAGTGAAGGGTGACTTCAGCCAGAATTGAGAGCACTCCTCCAGAGACTGCGGTGGAGATAGAGTTTTCATACCTTCTCCAGAGATCACTGTTAACTATGAAATCATGAGCAGTTTTGGAAAAAGTTCTCCATTACAGAACTGCATGTCCCTTTAATTCCTCACTTGCCAGTGCTTCATACAGGGAATTTAGATGCCCAACTCAGGGTATTGAATCATGGTTCTGGAAGCTCACAACTAAACATCATCATTATAACAGAAATCCCTTTTGAGATTTGAGTTAAACTCCTACAGTAAATGCTTTCCTTTTTGTAAACAATTCCTCACCAAAGCCTTAGGAGATTAATTAACATGTTTCCTTGACTAAAGGCTTAATTTACCCCATGGTTTCATGTAATTTGAGCCTTTGAAAAATAGGGGGTGTAGAGCAAAGTTTACACACCAATTTACTTTCCCCGTCCTTTAGTGGTGTCACAGTATGGCACAACATAACTTGCCTAGATTATAGCTAGCCTGGCAGTGGAGCAGGCAGAACAGCTTGTTGCCAGCCAGGGGGGCTGGTCTTGCTTTCTTCTTTGATTTGTCCCTCTGCTCCTGTCCCTCACTTCCCCCCATCTGTGTGGTGGCTCTGTAAACAGATTTAAGTTAGTAGCTTAGCAGAATCCTGTTTAGGTTTTTTGTTTGTTTTTCTACTGGAGTATTTTTCTGCTATTTTAGTGAGTTTTGATGGCTTGTGAAAGGGTGCAGTGAATTCCAGAGCTTGTGCAAGGGGCTAGTGAGAGGAAGAGAGAAGGAGGATGGAAGGCGTGAACAGGATGTCTCTTCTCCCCTCTCCTGGCCATGCCCTTTCTCTATTTTCCTGTACTGGCTCTGATGTTCATTCCACCTTCTTGAGAGCTAATTCAACCTGTTAATCCAGCAGAGGACTAACACAGCAAAAAAAGCAATGAGATGAGTACCAGTGCCTGCCTAAGGGAAAGAGCAGGCTAGGAACGTGACAGGGAGGGTGACGTGGAGCAGGACAGCCCTGTAGTAAGCTGCTAGGTTCACTCTGCTGCACTGTGGAAGTGCACCTTTCCTCAACACTTCAGGCAGTACATGTGGCTTGGAGAATAGAAGCCGAAATATTAAACTCAGCGGTGATGGTTAGAGCATTGTAAAGTGAAGTAGAAGCTGAAGCAGGAAGCTGTTTATATCCTCCCTAACCTCCAGCACCAAGCTTGTGCCACCAGACTGTTCCATGCTTGCTGTAATTTGTAAACTGTATTTCACCATGTGAAACCCTTATCCAAAGAATACATATAATGTTTTGCTTTCACTAATCTGTTATAAATCCACTTTGTCATGTTCCTGTTCCTCATTCACAGTCTCATGGCAAGAAACTTGTATTGCATTTCTGCAGCCACTACAAAGTCATTATTGAAGTGGGGCTTTTTGTGTCTCCTGGAATACTCCTCTACATCTTTCCTGTTGATTGCAAATTTCTGTTGGAGTTCAGGAGTAGATCTTCTCTTACTGTCATTACAACCATGGTACTCTAGCTAAATTTCTCCTTCCTTTAGTACATCGAAAACAGTGAATGTTTCAGTGGTGGATTAACATTTGTCAAACTGATGCTGTTATTACCCAACATGATCTGTGACTGCTGCAGATTTCAGAAGTATGCTGAGTTGAGTACCGTGGTGATAAGCAGATTCATGAGTGAATCAGCTCTTCTTGTTTCCAAGATTGCACTGTTTGTGAAGGAGAGGTGGCAATTCTGTGAGGCAGTGATACTTGGCAGGAAAAGTGCAGGTGTTGAGATGGTGCAAAGTATCTGAGGGTACCATCATATTTTAAGAGTAGGATAGAAAAAATTTATAGCTTTCTCTGGCATGAGAGCTGAAGAAGATGAGAATAGAGAAAGCTCTCCTGAATTTATCTAAAGTAAATCAAAAAAATCTATATGAGGTTCCCAGTGAGACGAGGAAAGTTGCTTCTCAATTCTTACAGTCCAATGTAACTTCTTGAGTCAAGAAGTCAAAGGACTGGTGGACAGTCCTTTGGTGGACAGCACTTCAAAGTCTCTTTAGGTGTCAACAGATTTGAAACATGCTGTGCTGGCACCAGTGCTGAAGGTATGTATGAATAGAAGAAAGGAGCAGACTTTGTAAAAAGCTGGGATGTTTAAAGGATGAAAAGGACCAGCTTGGTAGGAAGTCATATGCAGTTTTCTGCAAGGACAAAATCAAATGAAAGCTAGGTTGGGAAGAAGAGTAGACATTAGAAACAGATGTTAAGGCTAAGATTGTTAATATGCAACATGGCACTGAATGTGAGATGGAAGATATCATATTTATGTGCAAGGAGTAGGAGCTTGTATTTATGGAGTATCTGCCAGGTTTCCCTTTTTTCCTCCTCACGCTCCCATCTAGAAGCTCCTTGAAGGCAGTTAAGTAATAATAGCTTTTTCAATCACTTCTGATAACCTTGAAGTGGGCACCAAGCAAAGAATGACTGAAAACTGAGCCATGTGTTTTGATTGTATGCTTGAAAAAGAAAATGGGAAAAAATAGAGTACAATCATATACAGAGCAAGAAGCGTGTAAGATCGTTGTACTTAGAAGAACAGTTATGACATTTGTTTTTTTGCTATGCTGATAAGGCAAATGCAGCTGTATATGTTGCCATCTGTTGTTTTTCTTCAAGGGAAGATGTTAAAAAATATCTCTAGTTTTGTTTGAGGAAGTACTGTAAATCTGAGTTGTGCCATGGAAATGAAAGGTTTACCCAGCTGATGGTCAGTCTTACTGTAACAGTTACCATTACTGAAAATAATATGTACAGAAGGTTTACTGTGAGTATGCTTTAAAAAAAAACACCAACAAACCAAAAGCCAAATTATGATGGCAAAGCTTATGGGCTTAAACTAGTGCAGAGAAATCAGGGAATCAGGAGTGAGCAGAGCAGTTAGAGATTGGAGCTGCAGTTTGAGAGGTCATTGGGAGGTCCCTGCAGTAAAGCATTTGAAAAAGATTAGATACTGCAGGGGGAGAGATAGTTGAACCTGTCCTATGCTAAGGGGCTTTCCCGTAATGATCTGTTGGGGGCCTCTCAACTCCTAAGATAACAGGAGAATAAACCACAATCCGTCCTCTTATCTTTGCGTATGTTAAAACTGACGGGCTTCAGGCTAGCAATCATCTAATTAAAACTAATATGCTGATATTTCCTGTGTTTTCCAGTCTTTGCTGGTTTCAGAAGAGAGAAAATTCCAAAATTTCAGAAAACTTTTGATTTGATTCACTCTTTTCAGCAGATGAGGAGGCTGTGTCCCAGGTGTATGTTGAGGATAGCACATTAATCATACCTGTATCTTCACTGTCACCAGCTGACTGCAGGCGAATTCAATTTCATGATGATACCAACATTGCATTTATATATGTGTATATATTTATATATACATGCATGCATTTATATATGTGCTTATATATTGTGTGCTGTCACAAAGGTCAAGATACCTTTCCAGTTGTCAAAATCTCAAACATTATGTGAATCCAACAGCAGTCTTGAACACCTGTGTGTACCGAGTTGTTTTATTGTAGCAGTCGGGTGGCACTGTTAACATGAAACAATTCTCTTGTCCTTGTAAATCTCATGACTTTTGTAGCTGTTATCACCAAAATACTTGTGGTAAAATTTTAACCTTAAGAACACGATTTGCTAAAACAGCCCAAACATCTCAGATTTGAAGTTGTATGCAGCAACAGAAAGGGAAAATATAGTATAAAAAGAATTAACAGTTTTATTTTAAATTTTTTTTTAATTAATTAGGAGGAAAAAAAGTGTTGGCTTTTTTCTCTGCTTATTCTCCAGAATTGGACTTGTAAGATGATGTAGCAAATCAACTTTAAAATAGAAAGCAGGTGAAGACTATTATTTTATTAGGGGGTTCTGCTTGCTTCTAGATAAACAGATTTAAGCATTATCTGTCTCAGCTTTTGATTCAAGATTGACTCGTATCTTTCCATAGATTGGCATGGCTGTTAGTTTGTGTAAATGAACTCAGTAGCGTGTACTGACCTCTGCTTGAAAAGTCCATCCTCGCATTTGTTACAAAACCTCTGAAATAAGTGGGTTTTGAAGTGTGGTGCTCGCTAACCCTGGGGAGGCCTCCAAATGCGATACAACGTATTACTTGCTAAGCAACATTTTGAGGATTCAAGGTTATGAAATATGCAAGAGCAATGTTTTTACTTTGTAATGACATAGGATTTGTCTTGTTTCCTTACTTCTATAAATGACTATGTTTTCTTTGTTTCACTTGAAAAAAGTTGTGGGTGTGCTGTATATTTCCATGGTAAAAAACTAGTTCTGTAATATATGATCTTTGTTAATAAGAAGTGACTCTGTGTATTCATTTGGCTGGTGATTTGGTGGCAACTGCAAACGATTATCTGCAACAATTTAAGGAATGATATCTGCATTATATGCTGTTTCTTTAGGTATTAGTAGATTAATCTCTCTTGTTTTCTCTCTCAGGTTTCCATTTTGGATGCAAAAAGGAGTATGAACATTGGGATATTTCTCAAACAATTCAAAAAGTAAGATTTGATTTTTCCATGCAGCTAGTGCAAGCTACAGATCTGTGAAATTATGTGTAGTTCTCATCAAATGTAGTGTATATTATACTCTGTTCTTTGTGTAGTCTACATTTCTATACAAGTTTGTCACAAGTAACTATATTTTGTAATTTGTTTTCTATATTGGAAACAAATTTAGTTTTGAGTGCCATTATGACTTAGCACTAAACATTCAAAGAATGCTACTGTTAAACCAGTTGAAGTGAGTTTTCAGAAGAAAAACCCCTTATATCTCATGTAATACTACAGGGAAACTGCTTTTCGTTGTCTGTCTTTATAAAGAATTAATAGAAAGGGGTGAAGCGAGGATCATTTTTTTAAGAGCAAGCTGATTCTCTGCTATCTTTATTCAGTGATAATATTGACCTTTAGTAAAGGCATCACTGAAAGTGGTGTTATAACAGTGCTGCTGTGGACACTGATACATAACCTCATTATAATTCCTTTGAGTAGTCCAGGCGTGGGTTTTGTTTTCTTTTTTTAATTCGTGTGACTGTTCACCCTGCAAGTGTTAGAAACATGTATGCTCAATTGTTTTTTCAAGGTCTGCTGAGTCCATCATTGAAGATATTTATCATGGAAGAAGTGAGCCCTATGGTTCTGGACTGCTGCATGAATTTCTTAAATTATTACCAGAAGCAGAGGAGGTAAATAATGGTTTTACATGGAACTTACTGTTAGACTAAGTAACTGTTAGACTTCAACTGCCTGTGATTCCAACATGAAGGTTTGCAAAAGAGGAATCCCAAAGCCTTCCTGAGGTCAGAGGATAGGAAACCACTGAGTGCAAAGGTTTAATCTTCATTTGACCTGTGGTATTGAGGTTGCAGTGTAGTCATTCCCTTCACATCATGCAATTTCATCTACTTTTAAGGTGCTTCTTAATGAAGGTAGTGATAAGGTATTTTTGTTTCCCTGTTGTCCATTATGTTGTCCCTTTTGTCGCATAAGCGTTTTACCAAGACCTGCAACCCTTCTGTGTGCAGTGTATATAACTCTGCTCTGGGGTTCAGAAAACTCAGAATTAAAGTATATCCTAATGCAAACGAAGTAAGGTTCACTTCCTTGGCGCCTGCCTCATGCTTTCCCATTGCAGTGCCTGAGAGTTGCGTATTTGTAGCCCTATTCTACTGTCTCTTCTCCCTTCTGGTTTGCTACCTGCTTGATGCATCTGGGATCTGCCTGCTTTTGGGCCTGGGTCATTAGGTTCTAACAGGGCAGAAAGGCTTCTCAGCTGTGCATCACCCATAGAATTTGCTAACATGTCTTAGTGCTCCAAAGGAGATGTGTTGGAAGGCACAGAATTGCCAGCAGCACCTTCTGCAATGTCCCTGTGCTCACTGTATGACCAACATGCAATTGCTGCTTTCTTCTCTCCCGGTCTCAACCTTCAAGTCCATTCACATGATTAAAGGGGTGAAGCTTCATCCACTGACCTGGGAGCCCTGCTTAATGATGCACAGTTCCTTGTCTGCTCATGTATTTGCACTGACCCGTTTTTCTGTACTTGAGAGAAATGTATACCACAAACTCAACAAAATTAGCATTAGAATTGCTTGAGTGCTTCACATCAAAGCCATGGCTGAAACCTGAGAAATTGCTAGTTAAAGTCCACATATAGATGAACCTCAACTCACATGCTGTACCACTTCAAGGTCATACTGCCAAAGCACTCTGTGCAGCAGCAAATCTCAGATCTAGTCAACAGCAAAACACGTATTATTTTGCTATCAAATATTTAGCCCTAAATGGGGCTGCTTTTGCAGGGAATCTTATGAAAACTGTGTTTGTTACTATATTTGATTAATATGTTTTTTAGAGTTGGGGATATCAACAAGTTGAAATGTAATTAATTTGAAAAAAAGAGGTGACAGTAGATTTGGGAGCTAAAACTATTCCCCCTCTATCTTTGCATCAATTTCATACATATTCCTGTATTTAAACAGAATTTATCTCCTTCCTCTGAAAGAGTCAGATAGAGAACAGTGAAGTACTAACTTAAAGTGACTCCTAGTTAACTTTGTATATGTTCAGCAATTAGACTGCAAGAAAGCTAATTTTTTCTTTTTTTCCTCTTCCTGGTTTAAATCTTAGTTGTTATTTTACCGCAAGTAGAAAATCTTCCAGGTAGTGTACTCTTATGTGATATAAATACTGTGACTCAGCTAGAATTGTAAGTTGTTGAATTTTGTTTTTTGGTGCATAACAGTGAAAATGTGCCCCTTCTGGTAAATATTGGTAGGTGGTGCATGGTTTCTGCATCCGCAGGAGATTGTCTCTAATACTCAGCTAGATGCTTTATATATCCAGTACGTGCTGCTAAGAGTGAAGAGGTATATTTATTTCTTAGTAGATGATTTGACAACAGGCCTGCCCCTCAACATACTGGGTCCAGAGCACTTAAGAAGTGCTTTTAAGGAGGCGCTTGAGAAATTAATAGAGGAGATTTTATGGTACAGAGGAGTATTAGAAATTAAGGGGCATTGGACATTAGATCTGTTGCTATTTCCAAGGAAAAGCTGGAAAGAGGCTTGTTCGCAGCATGCAGGTGTTCGTATGTATTTAATTAGTTCCATGCTTCAGAGATCTCATTGCTCACCATCATAAAGAGGAAGGAACCCCTTTTCCTTTATTTTCTCGTAATTGTTTCACTTCTTGGGAGGTTTCCCTGCTTCCCGGGAAGTACCACAGCAAGAGCTGGGGTGGTGGCCCAGGACAGGGAGAAGATCTTGAGTGTGAGGGACTCATGCTTCTGCTGGTATGGAAAAATGTTTCAGTGCCTCCATGTCTTCAGGCTTCAAGTGTTCAAAGAGTAAGTGAGTCTAAGAACTTGCTTACTGCTGTGGCTCCTAAAATTTTAGTGTAGTCTGTTAAAAAATGTGTTCTTTTTAGAAGCCTCAAAGCTTTTATTGTTCATCTTTCTCAGCATTTTTTTCCCTAAATGTGTATTCACTGTTCTCCTTGTATGTCTCCATCTTATTTGTTAGTATATGGTGTTCCTTCTAGTCTGAATACGTGTCTCCTGGAATACTGATTCACTGTTTGATAAGGAGAAGCCATACAGTCCCTTTCCCACATACAAATAATCCAAAATCATTACAGCTATGAGGTGATGTTATTTATTTTGCTGTTCCCTACGCTGTCTAATTGTCTCTAATTTTTTTTTGTTCTGGTGGTCGTATCACGTGAGATAGCTTTGGCAAGGTGTCATCACATTAGACTGTCCCTGCAGAACGTTGCCTGGGATTACCCTTAGATACTTCCCATTCTTCTGAAAACCTGCTTTGTTGTTGTAGGGGTCGAGAATTGCTCTGAGCCTTAAGCAGTCAGATCCTAAAAGGTTAGTTGTTATTCAGTTACCAATGCTAACTGTCCTTGTGTAACTGTGGGTGGGCTTCTGCAGTAACCCTTTGTATACTCCTCTTTTCAGCAGCTCAGCTCTTTACAGTAGTTTCCCAGTAGCACACTTGGCTTGCAGTTTGGAATGAGAGCCAAGTACCCCCTGCCAGGCCTGTGCTCCATTCCAATAACTGTGTTTGGAGATGTCTTGTACTTTTTCTTTTACACGGTACCATAAATTCTTAGTCTGTGAAAGTGAAAGGAGGGAGAGAGGAACACCACTCCTGGTCATAGCTGTAGAAAGGGCAACTCTGGACTGTCACGTTTCTTCTTTTTTACTAACAACCTTTACAGTTTATCTAGTGTGAGTAAACACTGGCTTTTATACTCCAATCTTATCTTATCTAGAAATGTTGTGATATATAGTCACGTTACCTGAATGTTTCCCTGGTCACCAGTTTGACGTATTTTACATCATTTCACTTTGTATTATCTCAGGCACCTGATGGATATTCCAGTGTTTTTGAGATGGAACGTTTTTTTTGACAATGGAGGCTAAGTACTTGGGCTTAGAAATGCATTTAATGTCTGCTTTCTTTAAAATCATTCTTTCTTTTTGTGGTATTGCAATGTAGAAACTCTGTTTACATGCAGAAATAGATACCAGTACTAATAATTTTCTTGCTGTTTTCTATGAAAAATCCCAACAGCTGTAAAAGCTGTTGGGATTTTTGTGTATAAATGGCAAATACTGTCTCTTCAGTGAATGTTTTTGTCAAACTGAGTAAGACTATTATTGAAATATTGGCACTGCTGTGAAATGTTTTGTCAAACTGAAAACATTTGGGTATTTTCAAATGTTTAAGTTTAAGAACATGACAAGTTCTTGAAGCTGGCAAACCTGGAGCTTGCTGCAAAGTTCCACTCAATCCTTTGTTCAGGGCTGTGGGAGGGGCACCAGCCTAGCCATCATACAGTGATTAAATAAAATTTAAAAAAAAGGACCAAGAAAAGGTATAAAAATTCTCAGTACATTAATGAGTAATGATTTTGTGTAAGCCTTGTTAGAAGTCCTAGAAGAAGTGCCTATTTGGAATCTCTGCTTCATCCCTTTTGCAGGTCATGGTTTTTTCCATGGAGTCTTTGTCTTGACTGAAGCAATGGCCTTCTTTGATATATCACTTTTTAAAAACATTCTGAGCTGTTTATTAACAATATCCTGTTAAAATGGCTGACAGCTGTCACTTACTGGCATCCTGAGCAAAGCAGAGGAGAGGCTTTTAGCAGTTTTTATGTGTGTGTCATTGCACTCTTCAGCAGGCCCAGACTGGTAAAAGTTGAGAGAGTCCAGTGTTTAATGAGCTAAAATAGCCAGAATTTGTACTTTAAATATATACAGAAGAGAGCATATCATACTACTGATCAGCTCACCCACACACGTGCACACCCAGGTTATCAACAGAATGTCTTAACTACCTTTATAATATCTCAACTCTGTCCTTTGCTCCTATACTCTGTTTTAAAACCATAGTCATCTGTCACCTGCTTTACTGGAATTGTTTCTGTCTGTCAGCTCTACCCTTTTCAAACCATGTTTGTGTAGTTAACTGCCCCTTCCTTTCCTCAGCCAGTGCTGGTCATCCTTCATAGCTTTCATCTCCTGTTTCCTTTCCCCCCCCGATGATATCTGTAGGTTTTTCTCTTTCTATTTTTATGGTTTGCTGATAGAGGTTTGGTGCTGCCCAGGCATGTGCCCAGTGGTGCCATTAGTTGCTTTACCATGTGCCCTTGTAGTTGGATTCCACTGTGATGCCATTTTTTGGCATTTTTTGGTATTTTTTAGCTCTGTTTTTCTTTAGTGCCCTGAATGTTTGCAAGGGTATGGAAATACTAAAAAAAACCCCACAAAACCACAAACAAAATCAAAACAACAGAGAACAGAGGACATACTAAACCTCATAGAACAGAGGAGTGCAACATATCTATTTTATGTCATAAAGTAAAATCTCACTAGTTGTAAATAAGTGCTACTGCTAGCTCAAAAATGGCTGAAAACTTGAGTGGCAGGAATGCAGTAACTTTCTTGTCTGTGAGGAATAATGAGATACTTGCAGTATGCATATCTACTCCAATTGATCTTTGATTTGATTTGTGAACAAGCTTTCTCTTTCATAACTGTTTTTAAAATGAAGCAAATTACATATGTGAGAACCTTATGTATCTAAAATCTGATTTAGTGTGCATGGGCATGCATGGATAGTGCAAATACATATTCCATATACAGATATAACGAAAAATTAAATTAGTAGCTCTGCGCCCAATTTGAGTAATGCAGAACTGGGCATACAATGTAATTATACTCTCTTGTATGTATGCATTACGTGCCATATCTTGGTACGTGGCTGTGTACTGTTGTGGAAGAGATTTTGTTGTGCTTGAAGAGAGGAGGTCAAGGCCAGAACTGATAGAGGTATTCATTGTGATGTTAAAATGAACCACATTTTTTAGCTCTCTTAGGTTTGTAATGAAGTCCGAGAACACATTTCCTAGACCTGTTAACATGAGCAATAGTGAAACTCATTGTCAATCCCCATAGTTTCTTTGCAGTTCCTGGCTGCATTTGGTATTTGGATTTTTGGTATTTGAATTTGACTCCTGCTTCTGGGAGCCATCAGATAATCTCAGTTCTCTTTGGGAAGACTTGGCCAACATGGCTGCAGAGCAAAGAGGCCAATCCCATGGGCTCTTGCGTAGCCTCAAGTAGGAATGTTTAGGGGCAGCCATCCAAAAATGTATTTTGTGTTCCCTATTAATTACAAATTTCATAATTGAAAAAGACCAGTTATCTTACCACGAAGCAGAAAAAAAAGAAAAGTTATTTGACTTAACTGACACTACCTATAAAATAAAAGAAAGGCTTCTGAACCCCGAAGTGAAATACATTTTTGGATGGCTGCCCCTAAACATTCCTACTTGAGTCCTAACTTTGCCTTAGCTATTCGCCAGACTATGTACTGTTTTAAGGCAAAGTTAACAGAGGATTTAGTCAACT
>JAOQGH010000032.1:32827517-33000464 GCA_025769975.1 Gallinago jamesoni
GAGTCCTAACTTTGCCTTAGCTATTCGCCAGACTATGTACTGTTTTAAGGCAAAGTTAACAGAGGATTTAGTCAACTGTGTTGAAAACTTAGAGACATATGGAGAACTAGGTTATCCTGCGCTGAATTCCAGGATGAAAAGGACTTTTTAACTCTTTTGTGTTTCTGTCTTGTCTGTTGGTGGGATTGGGTCACCATCCTCCACCTTGCTAGGGTTTTGGGCTTGTCAGGCAAGCTTCTTTGTTGCTTCTTATAAAAGTAGTTTTGGACATCTAAGGCAAAGACAGTGGAGGTTAAGATGGCTGATGTGGGCTGGAAAAAGTGTAACCAGGTGGTGAGCATATCTTTGATTTAAGGCTGATTGCACAGACTGTCTTTTGGGTTGTCTACTGGACAAAGTTTTTGCACACCCCATCCTATCCATCAGAAGGCAGCCTTGCCGATGTCTTCTGTTGTACATGGATAGGAAAGTTCCTTCTCTGGATGAATTCTAGGAATTAGTACTCACTTGTACCACTCCAGGCATTTTCCCTAATATAATAGGGCAGAAGAAAGAGAATTTCATCCAGTGCCTGTAAAATTAACATTCCACACAGATAATGTTGATTGCTACTTACTGTCAAAAGTATATTTAATATAGTACAGGTAGCATGAATAGGTTAATATTCCCGTGAGTATCTCTGGGTCTCTTGATATTCACTTTTTGTGCTATTAAATCTTATAATTGCATTTTCCTATGATTGCCTGTGGTTTATATGATCTTGATTTTGGTGATTTGACATGGTTTTTTTTGGTGGGCTGCTTTTCTTTTTTACTCCCATTCTTCCCACCCCAAATCTGAATGCCTATGTCCTTTTCAGGCAGACTTTGATATTTGCAACATATTAAAATGAGGTTGGAGAATTTGCAATTTTTGTTTTTTAGATTGCAGACCACTATTTTTTGGAAGATAGGTTAAAGAACATCTGCAAAGACTGAGGTAGTAGATGTCTCCCACTCCCCACTTCATGATGTAGGAAAAAAGTGTTTATTTTGGTTTTGTTTCTCTTGTTTAACACCTTAGAAATATCAGGAATGTCAAGTCTGGTCTTTCCTGTTTTTTGTTGGCAGACTTCTTGAATGACTCTGTAAATTAGGGGTTTTCTCAGGCCTCAAAAAAAAATGGGTATGCTGTTTATCTTTTAGAAGGAGCTTTTGTCTGAGTGTCTTGAGTTAAAGCAGGGGAACAGGGGGGAGGAGGTGTTAGGAAACAGGGTTAGCTAGCCTGAATAAAAATTGCTCTTTTAATTGTCTTTCTCAGTCATGAGTTTTTCTTGGTTTGGGTTTTTTTTATATTTTGAAAAGGAAGTTTTCTCTATCCTGGTTTTAATTTGTAATTTTTGTTTTCTCATTCTTCATGGGCTCTCAACATTTCTGGGGTTTTTTTTATGATGTGGAAAAAGAATGGGAATAAAGCAGAACAAAGCTGTTATAGGAATCCTTTGTTCTGCTAGTCCAGAATTTATTTTAAATCCCCGATCTAGCATAGCATGTGTTGTCTTCTGCTGCAAATCAATTACTTTTTTTACAGTGAAAGCAGAAAAATAACCTACGTAATAATTTGGAGCCTGATGATTTAAAAAACCTGTGGACATCATGGCAACCTTATAGCTGTTGGTGCCCTGATGTAGTGTGCCTCTCTCCAGGATAGCTTAATATGATTTTTAAATCTGAAGACCATCTGTGTTGATCATGTGAATGGTTTTGGTTGTGAATGGGCTTTAAGTGTAAGGAAAGATCATGGGCTGGTGTGTAAATTAGTGGAAACATACAATTGATCCTGGGTGTGAACTTGTTGGTTGAATGAAGAAACAGTGTAATTGAGCGTAAGCTCTGCTTTTGGACACAGTTGCTGTGTTGAAAGATGTGGAAGAAATTCCAGTTACACTTAAACATATGTGCATATATTTTCCAGTTCTTCTATATAAACAAATAGTAAGAATGTGGGCAGATCAGTGGCTTACAGATCATGCAAATATATGGATATTGGTGGAGCTGGGAAGAAAGATTGACAAAATTAATGCAGTGATATTTGCTTTGCATGTAAATGGTGTTCTCAAAGTACTGACAACAAAAATCTTAAAATGGAAGGTTGCATTTTTACAATATTTAGAACAATTTGTATGGATGAAAAAAAGATACAAACTCTCAAATACGTGCCTCAAAAGGCATGAAGTTTACCTCTTAAGAGAGTTTTAGAGGAAATGGTTGAAGCAAGTATCTGGTAGAAAAAAACCCGTAACTTAAACCTTAACTGTATCATGCCAAAGAGATCTAGGCAGTCCTATGATGGAAATGCTGAACACAGTTAACTTTAAGCTATGTCCAAATACATATCACAGTTGTTGAAAAGTCAAGGATCATTTTTCAGATCATCACTTAAGCAGCTATTTCCTGGGAGAACAGCTAGAGAACAGCAAATGGACCAGCTGGAGAGAAAAGAGCCAGCTCTCCTGGGGAAACTGGAACAGCAGTGTCCTAAACGTAGTGGTGAGAGCACCACTGTGAGATTGATCAGAAATCAGAATGATGAATTGGAAATGAGAAATCACTGATCAGAAATCAGAATCACCCATCCAGAACCATAGCATTGTATTTTTTCCTCTAAACTGTGTAGATGGGTTTTTGGAAGAAGTGATGTTACTGGCTTTATTTTGTGATTGAGGTATGTGCAAATTACAGGAGCTTGGACAGTGAAGCCATGCAGTCATTCACTGAGTGGACTCTCCAGTGATTCCTGTAATTGACATTACTGCTTTTCGAGGTGTTTCCTTCTGAAGTCAAGTTAATCTTGACCTTTGATAAAATTTTTTTGCTAGTGTTTTTTTCTCTTTTCTAGGTAAAGAAATTAAAAGCCTTTGATGGAGATGTGTCAAAACTGTCTCAAGCTGATTCCTTCATGTATTTACTAATCCAGGTGCCAAAGTAAGGAGATAGTAGGTTTATTCTGTTCACAATAAATGTTCTTTTGGCTGTCAGTTCTAAACTTGTTTGTTTGTGTGCTCCAGCTATGCTCTTAGGATTGAAGCCATGGTGTTAGAGAGGGAGTTCTCACCCTCCTGTGCTTCTCTACAAGATGACATGAAAATTATAAGACGGGCAACAAAAGGTAATTAAGCATGTTGGGACATGCATAATACTCTTGGTTTTGTTAGCATGTTAATTAGTCTGCATTATGAAGACTAGAGCTTGAATTTCAGGTAGTTTAGCTATTAAAAGGAAGCTAACTCCCCTCTGACAAATGCCATCAAGGTGTGCTGGACGAATCTTTGCTTCCAAAATCAGAAATCTGGAGACTCTGGACACAGTAGTAACGAGTTCATGACCAAAGCCTACAGTAGTATATCCAAAACCAACAGAAGCAAAGGTGTCCATAGCCAAATTAGGATAAATCAGTTTGGTTATCCATGCATTGCTATCTCTCTGAATGTGGTTGTTACACCTCTCTGCTCACTTTTTCAGAGATCCATAGAGAAAATCACTGTATAGTTTCCAGATTTCTGTATATACCATTGCCTTCTCAGGTGGCAGTATTAATGGGCTAAAATCTTTATTGAAGAGACTTAATATATTGCTATTTCTTTGTTTTCTGGTTTTGTTCTCTTTATTTCTCTACATTTCACAAGTTTTGAAATGCTGCAGCTGGTTATTCATAAGGTAATCTGGTGTCTTCTACTTGGCAGGAAAATGGTTCATTTCCTGGTTTCAGTTAAACGTGAATGTGGATCTTATCAAATGCCTTGAGTGTCTATTTGTCCTGTTCCTCAATATGAAATTCCTATCTCATGCTGGCAGGTTTTTTGACAGAGCACTGTTTAGACTGCTTCTGGTGGTATGAAAAAGCACAGTAGTAAAAACTACGAGCACCAGTGCTTAGAGTAGTCATTTTTAGTGAAAATGAAAGGGAGAAAAGCCTGGTGTGTTTTTCCTGCCAGTGGGGATTGAACTAGTCCTTCTTGACTCAGCAAAATGTGCCTTAGCTTAGGCTGAGGTTTGAGTTTGGCCTTTTATTGGGATCTCTTTCAAATAATTGTCCTTTGTGTTTTGAGCAACAGACATATGTGAGGGAACATGTTATATCTAAAAGCAGCCGCGCCCTATTGTCCTTCATGTCCTTCACCCAGGACATCTGTGAACTGATGAATTCATTCCCTCCAGAGGAGGCTCTTTGGTCTCCAGCTCCTGCATCAGGCCAGTCATGCAAATCAGACTGACTGAGCTTCCCTGTTTTCAGTCCACTTGAGTCATGTGCTCTTCACCATTTGGTCTTTTCACTTCAGGGTTTGTTGATAGCCCGCAGTTGTTTAGGAATTATGTCTACTTTTCTATGCCTATCTCCTGTTTCTTTCCTTGTAATTAAGATGAGAGAATATTTACTTAAATTCTAATGCTGATAATCACTAAGGTTTAGATGGTCTAAATAGCCTGATGGATTCTCATCTAGCCTGCAAATGGATGTATCTCGTAGTAACGCTAAGCAGGCTCTTACTATGCAAAATCTTTAGAAGGTGCCTTCTCCTCTTGGCCTTATGAAATTTGGTATTCTCTTTTGTATTGTCTCCTCTTTCTTCCTCCTCGCTTCCTCACCTATAGCTTGTTTAATTAATTTTATGGTTTTAGGCCACTAATACTGAATTCAAAGATACAAGGGCTGTCTGCTTCCAAAATGATCGATCAGTGTATTGTGTTGAGCAGTTAAATGCAGAGTAAATTATAGAATGTGCATTTCCAAGCAAAATAGTTTTTAAAAGTATTTACACTGCAATTGAAAGGATTCCACTGTTTGTGTACAGCAGTATAAAATACAGTACCATACATTAAACCCCATTCACATTATTTCTCTTGTCATATGGGCACTTGCAAATTTGGTGTTCTCTGGTTTGTTGTGCCACTTGTGTGATGCTAATTTATTAACTCTTTACTGTTCTGGATTTCTGTATCTTTTTTTTAAGGCAATCCCTCTGGTGACTTTTAATCACGTGTTGTTTTGTGTTCATGTGTGGCTGGGAGAAAAAGTGTATGAATTCAGATAGAGCGCTACTGCGCATTTTGCAAAAAAATGGAAATATGTACAAAACAGACTTCTGTGATGGATAAGTTTTAAAAGGCAGTTTTATTTCATTTGACTCTTTGCATCTCACTGAGTAGAACTTTGTGCTAAATCATCTTTGATGTGACTGAAGTAAAATAAATGCTGCTCTGAGCTGGTGATCATACAGAAATAAAATGATGATTCATAGTGGGAGTGGGATAAGGAAGGAAAATTTAAACATTGCCTGTTATCTTTTCAGGCCTTATGGCTAAGTCTCCCAAAAAAGAATAATTGTTCAAAAACCCAATCCTGGCAGATGGCAAATGGATTCTGCAGGGTGCAGAACACTTACCTCACACTGGAATTTGTGAAGATACTTAACCGCTTGCATGAGGTGCTTTGCACATTGCAGGATTAGGCCCCAAATGTTTTGTTAGGTTCTGGGGGGTGACTTGCAAATGCTACACATATGCTGAACATATACTTGAGGTTTGTCAACTGTGCTTGTGAATTTCAATTATATAGTACCTTTTTTCCCCCAGGACCTTTTCAGATTGTTGTAGTTTCCTGTTAAAATTAAAACTTTCACCTTTAAAAGCTAGAGATGAAGAGGAGTTTGGTAACTGACTGTGTATATTTCAAAACAAACAATTATTAGACAGCAATTTTCTTGTTCCTTACAGAGTTAATGACTTGTGAGGAACTGCATTCCATATTGCACTTGGTCCTTCAGGCTGGGAATATTATGAATGCGGTAAGTGACGTCCAGAAAAAGGTGGCCGATTGACCAAACTTCCTTGTTAGTATTGCAGTCCATTGATGTCATGCCTTAAGCTGTTTGCTCCTTTCTTTTTAGGGAGGTTATGCTGGCAATGCTGTTGGATTTAAACTGTCATCACTGCTCAAGCTGGCGGACACAAAAGCAAACAAACCTGGGATGAGTCTGCTGCATTTTGTTGCTCTGGTACTGAAAACCTATTTTGCTGGTATAAGCAACTGCTACAAATGTAGAGCCATAGATATACAAGGGGCCATGTACCTTAGAAAAAGTAGCTTTTTTAAGGGGTTTGATCCTAATCTTCACCTTTCTTCTGCTACCACAAAATTCATCAGCTTACCTATATCTGGTCATCCGATCCAGAAACACATGGAAAACTTTTTTTTTTTAATCATGTAAAAACTTGCCTTCGTCTAACTACCTCATTGTGGGTTTTTGTTCTTATCATTCTGAATTCTTAAACTGTGGAAGTGGCTTATTTTGATAAATACTCTTTCAGTCTTCCTCTTGAATCTTTTGAGTATCTTTTTTGGTAGAGAGCTTTTTGTTTGGTTGTTGTTTTTTTTTCCTGCCATGGTGACCAACATGTACTTTTAAAGCTGCTGCTGATTTTTTTTAAGTTATTCTTTCTTCCTTTAAAACTTCCTGACTTTAGAAGGGAGAGGATTTCAGTGGTTCCATAGGTAACTTGGGTTATCTGCGTACAAACTGGCTTAACAGATTTCCAGTGACCTAACAATGGGGTATTAATTGATGTTTGTGCAGGAAGCATCGAATCTGCTCAAACAAGGGGCATCAGTAAATTGTTCTTTCCCTGACACTCCCTATTAATACACGTGGCTGGTCTTCACCAGTAGAAGCAGCTATTATTGTGAATTGCAAAACTGAAGCTGTTGTTTAAAGCTTCCAGTTCTGATCCCTGTCTTTCTTTATGGGGTGCCCTCCACTCACTTGTGTTAGCATTGAACGGGAAGAAAAACAGTTCAGGAGGCAAACCTTTAAGTGCCCTCCCAAAAGCCTTAGAACTGCTTGACTTAGGGACTTTGGCATGGTGATGGAATGTTAATGGATTGTGTGTGTTTTGGTTTTGTTCTGTTTGTTTCAGGAAGCCCAAAAGAAAGATGCTGCTCTTCTCAACTTTTCAGAAAAAATTAGAGATGTTCATGATGCTGCCAGGTAAGTCAAAAAACCCCAGAGAACTTACAGTTAGACTGTGATTTGGAATTTTCTTATTTGTGAAGCAATGAGGCTTATTCAGAGAAGTCTTGGCACAAAATCTGAGATCTTTACAAATGCTTACTATAGCTTTGGGGGCTTCATTTCCATTAGCTAGCAGAAATATGCCTGCAATGTGCCTTCAGGTAGGAGGGGTTTTATGACATGATCTCCATAGGTTTTTGGTAGTTTTGTCAAATACATGTACATGAATGTTATTTTTAAGAGATTGAACTAAAGTGTGTTACTGTTTTTCCTTAAATCAATTTTCATCTGTCTATGAGCAGGCTACAATACTCCTTCAAATCTGGTACCAGGTACAGGTGCTGGCCCTGTTTTCTGTTAGATGCTTTTTGATATTTTGCTTGCTTTTCCAAAATTTCTGTCTTGAACGGAAAATCTGGCTGGTTTGGGGTTCTGTGTTGTTTTCATCATAGTCCCTACCTGCATCATTTTAAACTGAACCTGATTTGTACTTTGATAACTATACTTGCTTTTGTGAGACAGTGTGATCTAAGGCCCCAAACTGGAAGGTAACAATGCTGCAGTTCTATTCCCAGTTTTGCTACTTCCTTACTCTTGAGCTTTGGGCAATGTATTTACATTCTTTTCCCAGCTGTAAAATGGATTCAATCCCTTAGATCTGATGCAGGGTTAAGTAATGTTTGTTGGAGGACTCTGAAATCTTCTGAAGAAAGGAGTGGCCATGGAGTTAATCAGAAATTTTTTGAGGGACCACCTGTGTGGCGCTCTGCCATGCAACCCACACGCCTTTTTGGCAGTTTTCCATGTGGCCTGCTGGGGAATGTAGCTTCCCTCGGCATCCAAGCCCCCTGGCAAACAGCAGGGGAAAAGGCAGAATCACAAACCTGGTGATATTTCTTCTAACCACGTTGTTCTTTGATCACATTTGTTAATGCTTAAAATCTTCTGTTGTAACTCATGCTGAAATCTATTCAGGAAATGCACTTTATACAGGAAAATGAAACAAATGAAATACATGTCTCACCATCAGCCATGAGGAAGATCTTTATTAGAGACAACTGTCATGTACAACTTGCTCATAAATCCTCCCAATTAGAGCATGTTAAAACAGCTACCATTATGTTCTTTATTTTTTTATTGTCTCACCTTCTTTACTTGTAGGCCATCCTCTTCCTTCTTCACAGGCAGAAAAATATAGTATGTGTCTTCTACTACTTTTCTTATTTGCAAAAATACCCATGAACTAACCTTTGCAGATAAAATAAGCAGTGGCAAAACAGCACACATAGTACTAATTTGTGTGTGCACTGACAAACTTGCATCATTTTGGAAACTGTAGTGCTTTAGTTCCTAGGCAAGGCTCCATTCTCCTGTGAAGGAAATGCCATAGATTTAGATTTAGAAGTATTTACCCTCAAAGTGACAGAGAAGTTTGGGTGGGACCTCCCATTGTATGGAGTGTGGGTCTCCCAGGATAATGCTTAGATTACATCAGATCAGAGCTCTTTTTCCTGTTGTCTTTGATTTCGGAGTTGCCTCTCCACAGGAGCAGCTCTGCTGCTGGTATGTGGTAGAAGGATGAAATGTTATAACTGCCAGGCTGAGACTGTGTAGGCTGCATTGCCGTGACTGCTTAGAAGAAAGTAAAATGCAATTGCATGGTGCCAAATGCCTAGTGCCAAAATGGGTAGTCCTGGCTGACGATCCCTTGTGACCCCCTTTTTGTGCCAGCTACTGCACTCAAACAGTCATGTAATCAGCTGTACCAAGCAAATGATCCATCTGGAAGTAAACTGCATTCTTCCTTTTCCTGGGTTAATTTTCAGTATGCAGATATGGCTGGCCATTTAAAAAATGAGTGTTAGTGCAGGCACAGGGAGAGAAAAGGAATGCCTGGTCAGAGGCAGGGCAGCATTACCCTTTCTGGTGGAAATGTTGGGTAGGACTGGCTGGAGTTAATTGTGAAACCACACCCCATGGGAATCTTTTCAGATTGCAAATAAGAAAAAATGCGCTTATCTCTCTCTCCCCTAACTTTTGTTGTCTACTCTGGAAATACTTCCTGGACAGGCAGGTCTTGTTTGATAGTGAGGTTGTACCTCGTCCATTTTTGAAGCATATCGTGGCCAACCTGTGGGTGACTCCTTCCCCTTCAATAAACGTTCTCTGTATATGCTATTTTCAGGTTATCCATTGATAATGTAGAAGCAGAGCTCCACTCGCTGTCTTTCAAGGCAAGATCTGTTAAAGATAGCATTCGGCGAGACCCAAAACTCTTTCACCAGATGGAAAGCTTTCTTCAGGTTTGTAGGTTATCTGTGTTAATGTGTTACTGTTGCCTGAATGCAGGAATATTCCTCAGCTCAATGCAATTCGTGTGGACATGTTAATAAACAGAAGCGTTGTTTTAATATGTCTACCCTATCAGTTGTACAAAGGTGTTCCAACTACATGCTGCTTGTCAAGTAAGAGTGTTGGAAGGACTGTGTTTTTACAGGGAGGGATATTGTGTGTACATTGCCTGAGGCTTGTTAGGCAAGGGTGTTTAATGCCTGTAAATGACTGATGAAGATCAGTAGTAAAAATATAAGACAATTTGGAATGGCCTCTGGTTTTGTACTTCACAACTGGCCAAAATATAGTATCTGCATGTTATGTGATACTGGAGCATGTAATTTTTAGCCGAGGTTGTGCTATGCATATGAATCCTGATTGTTGGGTGACTAAAGAGATTTTGTTAGAAGCTGGAAAGTTAAGGGACTGTTTTCTCTAATTTACCCTTAGCACAGACTGTATTATTCTGAGTCATACCATTACTTCTGGGTGGGTTCTCCTTTTCTTTTTTAGTACTACAGTAACTTTATAGATATGAATGTGCATAGCACTTAACTTTGAAGCTCAGTTCTTGGTATTTTCTGAGTACATGGTGATGCCTGAAGAAATCTGAATTATACTTCAATTAAATGATTTTTGTGTTTTATGCTATAGATAATTATTAAAAGTTAGAAAGCAGGTGTTGATCTGGAACTTTACCCACCCTTATTTTCAATTTGCAAATGTAGTTAATAGTCCCTGCAGTTTTTCAGGAGATGAGAAGTTGATGAAGAAAGGGGCGGGTTAAGTTCGAAATACTTGTCCTCATTCACTCTGAATTATTGGCTTTTATCCATTGCACCCAGACTCTTTAATGTTATGTTCTAACATGTTTGGGATTTTTTTTTAATTTAATAGCTGGTTTTATGTAACCCTACAACCTTGTTTAGGCCACATTCCAAAAGAAATGTTGGGAAAAAAATCATTTCACAGATGCATACCTTACATAAACACTTCCGGTTTTTGTTTCTAAATTACAGGTGATAACCAAGCTGATTTAAAAGTCAGCTTTCGTTATCTCATCCTCATGAATAAGTTACTGAAATATGTGGGAGGAACTAATTTTCTATGTATGCTTTTATCAATTGTCCGGTTTATCTTCAAACCAGGTTCTTATTGGCAGCTTTTTTATTTTTTTAATATTAGCAAGTAAGATTTCCTACCCTATTGGCATAATTTGCCAAGTAGCTTTGTGGCAGCAGGGTTAGCTTAAATGGTCACCAGTGCCTCCAGCTGCCTATTCCCACCCCAGTGCTGCAGTATGAAAAGAATTTAGGTGATCATGGGGCGCAGAGAAGTGGTTGAGTTGCCATCCCTGCAGGTATTTAAAAGACGTAAAAAGATGTAGTGCTGAGGTACATGGTTTAGTAGTAATTTGGGAGTGCTGGATTGGCAGTTGGACTTGATCTTAAAGGTTTCTTCCAGCCAAAACGATTCTATGAGTTAGACAGTGTCAGAGAACAGACCTGTCTGAAAATTAGCTTTTCTCCCTGGGTTACATTGTGACACGTGTGATCTCAGACCTGGGATTGTGCAAGGGTGGGAGCGAATGGCTGGTGATGCAATAGGGGAGATACAGGCAACTGCTGAAAGTGTTTTAAGCAGTTCTGCTGCTCAAAGCCTAACCACAGCCTTATTCTCCTCTTCCTGAGAAATCCACTAATCTACTCCAACCCTGTCTGTATAGCTCTAAACTTATGATTCAAAGTGCTACTTTATGGGGATGTTTTCTGGATGTCTTAAAATATACATATTTCCAGCAGTTCCTTACCTTTCTGGCATGAAAACCTTTTTTATTGTGGTCCTAGGATCAATTTAGGAAGGAGCTGATTCTGTGATATGTATCCATGAGAGTAGGGAAGAGGAATTAATACATTTATGCTTAGTTGAAAATATCAGGGAAAATGGAAAATAAGGCACATTGAGCTTTCAAGGGGCTCCAAAGTGGTCTGTCGCTGTCCTGGGCTCTGTAACAGCTCCTAGGTTGGAACATGAATTTCCTAAGTTCCTGATATATACATGACCTGTTGTGACTTTAATTTTTCTGTCTATTTCATGTCATATATTTTTTTTGCTACAGCATGCTATAAGACATCTAAAGGAGCTTGAACACCAGAAACGAGAATTACAAAAGGAGGGAAATGCTCTCATTGACTTTTTCTGTGAAGATAAAGAAACTATGAAGTTGGATGAATGTTTCCAGATATTTAGGGATTTCTGTGTAAGATTTGACAAGGCTGTTAAGGTAAGAGCACTGAATGACATTCTTATGCATTTGAAACAGATACTGGCTGCCATGAATTAAATTGTTTTTTCTGCTTAAGGGACGTTTCATATCTTGTGGTGTTTGATGTATTTGTTCAAATGGGCACAGCAGTCTGCCCTCTTTTAGACATTCCTTGCCAGAAGCCAGGTGGGAAGTGGTCATTCTGCCCAGCCCTCTGAGCAGTCCTGCTGCTCTGCGTCTTCTGCTGCAGGCTGACTCTAGACCATTTTGATGCTCTGCCAGGGCAGCCTGTTGGCCTGCTTGTAAGTGGGCTCCTTCCTTCTCTTTTGGTGAGGAAACTGGTGATTGCTCAGCTGAGCAGTGCAGCAGATTGCACAGACTTCCTGACTAGTGCTCACTGTTCAGGCCCTGGACTGGTAATGTTTGATCACTGGCAAGGCCTTGAGATGTGACACCACACTACATGGACATACCAGCCTGAATGAGCACGAGCTCATGTTCTCCACTGTCCTCCTTTTCGTGACTAGACACACTTTGTCAAGTAAAGTAAGGACTGTGTGTTCTACTTTGTTCTTTCAAATGCTTTTTGGGGGTGAAAACTCAAGAAATTAAACAGGCCTGCTTGTTAAGTAACCTGAATCGATCCCAAATAAATCAAGAAGTGTACTAGGACGAAGGAGCGGTATTGGCATTGGTTACAGTTTTGGTTCATCAAAATCTGCCTATTTTTAAACATATTTTTTAGGCCTCTATAAATAGCATGAATTAGATGGATCCACAAATTTCTTTATTTTTCTGCTTGTGCAATCTGCGTTTAACAGCACTTTGTACAAGAGCTTTAGTTCAGAAAAGAAAGAACAATCTTGATTTATAGCAAGCTGATAGGATGTAGAGCTAAATTCCTGTTGTAACCTTAGTTTACCTGCCCTTTACTACCCAAGATAGCATGTAATTATGCATGTGTGTGAACGTGATACAAATTTATAAAACCAAATGGTGGTAACTATTGCAGACATTTTAGTGAGATGTTCATGCATGTTCATTTATAAGTTGTTGTTGGATAGCCATTACTTCAAGGTCCAACGGGAATCTTCTTTCCACTCTCTGTAGTAAGTAGTTACACTCTAAAAATGACAAATTAGTCTCTTGTTCGCAAATATTGAGGAGATTTGCTCACTAAGTATTTTGTGTGGATTAGCCTCTGTCCCTACAAAATTAACAGAACAATTCAGAATAAAGACTGCAGTTCTGACAAACGAATGTGATGTGTGGATAGCACAACCAGCAATCTAAAAAGATGGCTCACACCACAATGGCCACGTGTACATATTTCAAATGTCTAAACATGTTTTGCAATTTTTTAACATATCTATCATACTTAAAATACAGTTTTCATTTTAATAAAATCTCCTGAAACATGTTTTGGGTGAGGTTAAAATGTTCTGTGTCTAATATAGAATATAATAATAATATCTATAATTATTTTTAACCATTTCTCTTTACAATGGTGTATTTAAAGCTGAGCTTTAGCATTTGGCAATAATTCATTATGTAATTCCATACCTGTGAAAGAAAGCTTCCTGCCACAGACATTTTTCCTGAAATGCAGGTTTTTTTTCTTTTTCCTTTCTTAGCTGTTCAGGTTTCTTAGGTCTCTAATGCATCTTATCTTTCAAAGCCCAGTGTAGTCTCAAATCCACTTTAAGAGGTATAGATTAACCCATTCATCAAAAAGAACTTCAGCATTAGTCTTTTGTTTACTGAAAGGTTTTAGGCAACTTTTTCTAGTTGTGCAGTTCTTTTGTTGTCACAACAATGGGAAGATCAATCTATACGGTGCTTCAGACAAATATAGGTGTGTGTTTTTTAAACAGTGTGTCATTGCTCAGAACAGATTTAACAACATGCTGGAAAATTATGTAATTTTAAAATCCTCTGTCAAGACTAACGTCCCCTTCTTTCATTTGCTACAGCGGTACTGGCTCTAGAAAACCAGGTTCTCCATTTCAGAAAATAACCTGGAAAGTTCAACTGAAGGTTCAGCTAGATTAAATTTGAAGCCTTGAGGTGACACTTAAAATGTTGATATTTGCAGTAATCCACTGCTAATCATTTTAGTAAAAAGGTGTTACTGTGTTTTCTTTCAAACACAAACTACCTCTTTCTATGGCTTCCTTGAACCAAAACCCCTCAGTCAACCAGCCAAAATCTCTAGCCTGCCCTGGGCAACTTCTGTGCTGTAGTTGCCAGTTTTTGAAGCCAACAGTGAATACGAGATCCAAAACTGGAATAAGGCATTGATTAATGATCTTTGAGTGGTGTCAGTTGATGTCTAAGTAATGATTGTGAGGCATTGTGTAAACTTTTCAATTTCCTTTCATATTCAATTAATGTCTTTTTGCAAAATTTCCAATCAGTAATGTTTGAGTCAAAGGTAAATAGCACCCCTTAGAAACTGCACTTGCTGAGAAGCAATTGCAATTGTATTAAGGGAGGATGGAAGGAACACAGGTGTGCTTCTTAGACAAGTTTGTCTTAAAATATGAATGTAATGATGAGGTGGAGGTTTGCTCACCTGATAAAACTGCAAACTTTAAACTTAGTGGGTTCTTGAAGCTCTCCATCTTATAGCAGGAACTCTTTGGCTGGTCTTGACATCTGCTTGGGTTTGATAGGTCATGTTCTTGGTCTCTGCAGGGACTTGGGCATGTATTGTTTTTCTGCTGACCAGACTGGTGTGTTGCCAGCATTAGTTATGCAGGGTGCTGCTCTCTCCATAGGGTTAATGGTTGCAGGCTGTGGTTACCATAGTGATTTCATGTGTGTAGGTATTGGGGGTTGGGGGAGGGCAATAGCAGTAGGAGCTAACTCTGATGGGAAGAAACAAAGTGAAAGATAAAGGAGTGTGACTTGTTCTCCTGCATAGGACGTGTATTTATGTTTTTCCTTGTCAGGAAAATAAGGAACGAGAGATCCAGGAACTTCATAATCTGCAAAGGCGAAAGGAGCTGGAGGAGAAGCGTAGATCCTGGGCAGCTGGAGAGCTTGGGAGCTTTGGGCGGAGCAGCAGTGAAAATGATGTGGAGATGTTGGCCAAAAAAGGACTCGAAGAATTTCTTCCCTTCTTGCAGCAGAGACCTCAAAGCCCTTCATACAGAAACCCCAATTCTAGACGCTCTCGCCTTTCTTTGGGGATTACTGCAGACAGGGAGTTGCAGAGTTTCCTGGAAATCTCAAAAGACGAGGATCCAAACAAGTTTAACAGCCTTCCCCGCGCAAACACCCGACAAGCAAGACCCAACGTAGCCTGGACTGAATCCAAAGAAACGAGAGATCTCAACTTAAATACCTTGCACTTACACCAACAGTCTGAAACCAAAGGGAAAAGTGGTGGCCTGCTGCAGGTGCCTGCAGCTCAGCCCAGTCACTTCAGTGGCTCAACTGGTCCTGGTGCCCGTTACTCACAGAGAAGCACGGACTACAACATGCACACTTCCAATGTGTCCTGTGAGGAGTCCACAGATATAAATGCTCTGGCCCTCGCAATTGAGGAGCGTGAACTTGTTAAAGGATTACATAAGTTTGATATTCAAGGAGCAAAGCCTGCAGAGGATACACCTTTAATATATTTAGAGGATGCTGGTGGAACAGACTTGGAGACTCTAGATGATATAAGCTTTCATTCCCTTAGCACAGCTGATGACGACCTGCCTCCAGCTTGCAGAAGTTCCAGAGAGACCCATGACCGTAAAGACAAGGCAGTGGGTTGCAAGAGCGAAGGTTCAGAGCCCAGCAGCAGCAGCCCCGTGTCTATGGATACAAGTGTTTCAGGAAGTAGGGAAGATGGGCCAATGTACTATGTGTCAGATACAACGACTGATTGCTCTTTGACGTTGGACTCTGAAGAGGGAAATGATTTTAAATCAGCAGGTAATGCAATAAGAAGTGAGGCTGGCAAAACACGCTCTTCTGGGAATGATACTCAGTACAGGGCTAGAACATTCTTGTCAAACCTGAATTCTGCTTCTGCCAAGGATCTTACCCCTTCTGCAAATGATAAGGATGACGCCAATAGCAAGCAGGCTCTTACTAAAGAAAAGCCCATAAAAAATAAAGACCCAGCAGCACCAAAGAGAAACTCTCTAAAAGATAGATCTCCAAGCTCCTCAAAATCCAGTGGCACTCGCCCTAGCCACGCAGCTCCTTCCAGACCTGTAAGAACTTTGAACGCCTCTGAGAATGAAAGTATGAGGAAAGTGGTGCCTATTTCTCGGTCAAACAGAGCACTGAGCAGCGTGAAAAAGCCAGAAACCAAGCCGGCACTTCGTGAGACTAGTACAGTGGAAAGTCGGCTGTCCCGTCGCAGCTCTGTCCGAGGCACAACAGACACGCTGCCAAGAAGTCCTTACAGGCATAGCATGTCGGTAGAAGAGCCGAGGCTACAAAGGGGTACTGTCACCTCGAGCAGCGCTCATTTTGAGAGGGACAGAGTTGCTCTGAAGAAGCCAAGCTCTAAACCTGTTAGGAGTAATGTTAAATCGAAGGCAGACGAAATGAAGATGTGTCGCTCCAGTGTAAAACCCCAGGTCCCTACAGATGACACCAAGGTTACCACAGTCAGTGTTCCCAAAACACCGTCTGCTGTCCCAAACTTCGCGAGGAACACAGTGGCTTCTTCTTCAAAGCGTGCAAAAGTGGATCTATCCAGCTCTTCCAAACCTCCAACCATCACAAGGTCTGTGTCCCAGAGGCTGCCTAAAGCGAAGCCAGCAGCCACCTCTGATGATCCAAGTCCAAAGGAGAACAGTGTGAATACCTTAAAGAGAGCAAGTAGTGCCAGAGTGGTTGGAAGAAGCATCCTGCAGGGAGAAGCTGGCACCACTAAAGTGGAGCCTGCACCAAAGGAGCAGGGAGCAGGGGAAAAGGCCTCTCTGAAACTGAAAGATGCAAACCGGACCACAATCAGTAAAATACTGAAGCCATTGCTGAAATAAGGGAGAGATAGTTTCTTGAATCTTGGAATGTGAACACTTGTTCAAGCACTGGATGTCTGCGTTGTGAAATTCCTTAAAACAGGAACATTGCCGATAAGCAACACAATGTGCTCATTAACGTATGGCACACTGTTGGAAAAGAGCAAGTAGTTGTGTTCTGGTCTAAATCCTTTTTTATGAATTTGAATGTATTTGAAGCT
The DNA here is from genome assembly GCA_025769975.1 of Gallinago jamesoni. NCBI lineage: Eukaryota > Metazoa > Chordata > Aves > Charadriiformes > Scolopacidae > Gallinago > Gallinago jamesoni. The sequence continues at coordinate 32,844,360 of JAOQGH010000032.1, forward strand.
ACTGTGACGGAATGCAAGCGTAACAACAAATCTTTGCATACAGAAGGTCACCAAAAGCCAAAAAGCTTTAAGAAGTTAAACTACAAGATGGAATGCTTTGTGACAGAAAACATGGATAAAGGCCAGTTTTTATGTACATAAGATTCTTCCGAAGACTCAAGCCTTTGTGCTGGTTGGTTCCTTCTTCGATGTCAAAGTGAATCCTGTGGAACAGTGCTGAAAATGAACTTTGGTGATTGTGCTTTCCGTTAACTTTCAATTCCTCGGATTCAGGAACTCTTTTTGCCTGTTGCGAAGTCCGTTGCTGGCAATTGGACAGACTGGGAACTGCTGGCCAAAAAAATAGTAAAAAGAGACATTTGCTGTTTGTGGCTGTCTTTAACCTCACTGAAGAATTTATAGCATGTTTTATGAATGTGTATGTGTGTCTGGAGAAGGCTTTCTGCTGGGCAGGAGGCTTATTCTCCAAGAATGTGGCAGCATTGTCTTGCATGCACAAGTAGATACGGCTGGTGCTGCCTCGAGTAGCACGGCTGGAGGCTGTGCCTGTTGGAAAGGCCATCAGTAACCATTGGAATGATGACCACTCCTCACTTGTTTCGGTCACAAGCAAACTTGCCAGCTTTTGGTCGTACAGAAGTGCCATATATTTATGATACATATCAAGGGTGTTTGCAGTTCAGCTCTTGAAGGCTGCGATGTAGTGCTGAGCACTTTCTTACCATTCCATGTTTCCACTGGTTTATCTACTACCAAATTACTTGAATGTTGCAATGGCTCTGATTGAGCCATTAAGTTGTTTCCCTGCCTCCTCCTCTTCCCTCTCCTTGTCAACATGAATATTTAGCTTGAAACACAGAGCTTACGCATGACAATGTTTTTGTAGATTTCCTTGGTTGCCTCAAATGTGGTTTTTAATGTTTAAAGACTCTAAAGGATAAATTAAACTAGTATTTGATAAGCTTTTTACAAAATAAAAACACCTCTTTTTTCCTGCAGATACAAATTTTAACTCCTGTCAGATTAAGGTACAGAGAATGAGGGAAAACTTGTTCAGCATGCTGTGCATCTTCCCAAGAGAAACGTATGTAGGTGGGGAAACTATTGCTGTTCTCCTAAGCATCTTATTTAAAAAGTTGCCTTTTTATTCACTTATGAATGAAGCCTCATTTAAGAATAAAATAAAAAAATAAAAAGGAAAATCTCTTCGGACAAGTGGCATTGACTTCCTAGTGGTTGATCTGTTTGTCTGCTCTATCCCTCAGTGCTGGGAGAGCGTAACGCAATGGGAATGAGCCATTTAATTTCTCGCATGCTTCTCATGGGCTAGTATCAGGGACAGCTAGCTTTGTGTTTTGGATTTGGCAAGGGGCCTTTTGCTCTTCCCACATACCAGCGATTCTTGATGCAGACATCATACCCAAACACCGTAGAGTATTGCATAGGGCCTCTTGTTTGGGTCTGTCCCGCAGGGAGAATTTATATAGCCAGCTTTTCGGCAAGGGGCGAATTTTTGCTTGAATCCCTATAAGCCGTTTGGATACTGCCTCCCTTGTGGGTTGGATACAGAAGCATCTCCCTTTTTATTTGTATCTGTGTGTATGTATGCGCATCTGCAAGAGCGGATGATTCACTTTTTTCCCTTTTTTAAAGAAAAAAACCAACAAAAAATTTTATTGGTAGCAAGCTTGAAAAATAATTTAAATGTGTTTGGAATATGTAAATAAATTTCTATAAATCTGTGTAAAAGGAAACTGAATGTATTTAATGGAGCATTTATACATTTCGGAGTAACTCGGTAGTTTAATAAAGTTCCCATTTACTGGGTATGAGGTTTGTACTTTCTCCTTCCTGTTACAATTTGGCTTTGGTCCTGGAGATCTCATGCAACTGGAGTCTGGGTGTAGGTGACTGTGGGAAAAGGAAGGACTTTACAGCAGAAACCCTGGTGTTTAAAATGCTAGGTTTGTTTTTATACTAAGACACGATTTAACCTCAGTTTCTGAACGTTTCTGAGGCGGGACTTTCTGTAGTGGTTTGGGTATAGCATGGAAGGCATTAGATGGTAGATGCAGCACTTTGTGTACACATTGTATGTTGTGGCCAAGACAAATGTTCACGGCCCTAGCAAGTCTGGATCTGTCGCTATCTTCATGCCTTTTAGCTTAGCACACTTTATTGAGAAATCCTGGTTTACAACTCCCAGGACTTTGGAAATAAAGAATAGCCTGTTTTGCAGGAGCAGGTGGTGACATTTACGCTGCAGTTCTGAATTTTTACAGTTCATCCCATTCTCCTATTATTTTTCCTTCTTTACTGCATACAAAAGAACATCTATTCAGCAGCAAAAATAGTGAAAGCCAGCCAGCCTCCTTGTCCTCAGGGAGCACTTCCTCCCCTCTGCTATGGAAATGATTTTTGGACTGGAATTGCTGCTATTTGCAAACTTGTTTAGCCCCTAACTTTTCTCGTTTGGTGAGTGCGTCTCTCCCCATACGGAATGGCGAGCACCTGCCGTCTGCCAGCGCTGAGTGATGGCTGCTGGTGGAATCTACGTGGGAAAGCCCTTCACCATCAAAAGGTGTGTCCCAAAAGTTTATGTTTTTTTTAAACTTCATTTTTATTTCAAAAGGGCTTATAATTACCAATTCATTATTTAAACTACCAGCTGTCAAAGACAGCAATGCCCTGTGGGTTTAATTTCCCATGTCATGCAATTTTCCCAAATGGCAAGAGGCCGTGGGGCTGGCTGGGTTGCAGTCAGTCTTCAAGAAAGCACCGAGACCTTTTCTCCAGCTTTGTTCTGCCGAATGGCTTCTGTCTGCGACCAGGGCCCCATCTCTCCCCTTTGGTGGCTGTTGAGGTGGTGGTGAAGTGGGGGAGACCAGGGTACCATGAGGAGATCTGGAGCTGGTGGAGATGAAGAGATAGGGGAAAGAGCTGTGGGAGTTAGAGGTGCTGATTCATACTTAGAGGAATTTAATATTCACATCTCATGTGGGAACCGCATACAAATGAGGGGCTCAGTGCATCCCTCATTACAACAGCTCATTAAATTATCAAGAAAGACAGAAAGAGTTCCCATCACACCTCCCACAGCGTACAAGCCTGGACTATGTCATTCAAAATAACCCATCGGTATCTTTCTCATCGTAGGGTACGTCTGCGTGGACGGATGCAGACAGCCACACGTTGGCAACGACCCGAGCAGACACGAGCCAGCTCCAGGCTAGAGGCCTCCGGCGTGTTGGCTCGACGCTGACCCTGAGCTCGTATCCCCCGGCTGGAATTGCAAACCCTCCTGCCCCGCGCTGCTTCGGCAGCGCCGCAGCAGAGCCCTGGCCCGCAAGAGCTGCCCTCTGAAAGCCATCGCTGCTGCTGCTGCTGCACGTGAGAATGTGATCCCCGCCAGAGAGGCCCTGCTAAACGCAGCTCCTTTCAGATTTGGCTGCTCGATGTTTTCCATTAATTTGATACATGCTGTTTACATCCTACTGCCGCCAGTGCTGGTGATAACTGCCTTGGGAACAGCTTCCTACAGGTATTGTTAACAGCTGCTGAAAACAAAGGAGTTTGTTTTAGCCACGTCACTATCTAAATAGCCAGAAATACATTGCTTTTTTATTACTCGCAAGCCAATATTAAAAAATCTGTCTTGTTCTCCTGGCTGAAAGATGCATCCTGGAAATCTCGCATGTTGTTAAAGCTGGCGGCTGAGCAAATGCCCTTGCAACCGTAAAAGAAAGTGACTCTGAGGTGAAGGACGCGTGAAGGTCCTTGTGGCAAGAAAGTGTCTTTCTCTTCCCAATGTGCGATCGCCACCACCTGCATCAACTACTTGCACCGAGAGAAAATTGTTTCCAGCCCTGGTTCCTTGCCCTGTGGTTGGTTTCCTGTGGCTTTTCAGGTGAAGGCTGAGGTTGCAGGACATGTCCTGCCTCCGCCAGCAACTTGCTCCCGTTAAAAAGGAAAGAAAAATCCTTCTTAAGCTCCCACTGCTGATGTCCTTCCTTCTAGCGCTGAACCACCAGGTAGCAGGGAGAGGACATCAGCACATTGACTTTCGTGGTGGTGGTGTTTGGGGTGAGGTCTGCTGCGGCTGAGCAAATGCCTTGTCTGCATGGAAGGGAGGGAGTTTCTGAGACCCTTCACCCCATGTGAAGCAGAGGCTCTGGACAGACTCCCTTTGAACAGAAACATGTCTCTTCTGCTTTTGATCAGCTCTGAACAATAGCTCCTTTTTTATTGCATTCCGTACTTATTTATTAGGAAGAGGAGAAAAAAAAAGGCAAAAATCTTTGATGCCTCCTCTTGGGTCAACTAGAAGAAAGATACAAACTCTACCTACTTTTTTTTTTTTTGATTTTGATTTTTTTTTTTTTTAACCAATAGGACTTTGATAAATAGAGCTGCTAGCTTCAAATAACCCTCTGCTGCACAGGGGCACCAGATATTTTCAGTGGCTGCAGTGATGTAGCAGCAAAATAGGCGGAAAAGCGAGAACTCTGTTTGGCTTCAGAGCACATCCAAGTCACTGTTTCCTCTTTAAGCTGAAATACAAATCCTGGCAACTGAGCACAGACGATGTTCATTTGGGCACCCACAAGGAGCCAGCTAGAAAACAAGAAAATACTTGGTTCCCCTTCTAAATAATGATTACTATTGATCTTTTTTCCCATTGCTCCTCCATTTCATTGCCATTAGAAATAAAAAAGCATCAGAGAGCAGTCAAGCAGGGCTGGCGCGTGCGAACCCACCACCAGCAGCTGCATCGTCTCCCTGGTGCTTACTCCTCAGGGCCCTTCTCTGTAGGGTGAGGGAAACAAATGAATTAACTGCCTATGAGATATTACATCTTTCTGGTGGGCTTGCACAAGCTCTGGGAAGGAACAGGAGATGGATGCAGGTGCAATAGGGGTTACGAATTACGGAAGCCCAGCAACTGATGTGCTCCCGATGGAAATCGGGGAAAGGTGCAGAAGGGAAAATGGGATGATGACAAATGGACAGGCACAACGGGGGACAAGTTTTCAGAAACCATACGGGTCCTTTTCTCTCTGTCATCAGCCTCCTCGTGCTTCCCTGAGTGTCTGCTGTTTCTGGCAAGTCCAGGTTTAAACCAGTCTCCAGGGGAAATGGGGACTCCCCTGTGCCTGACTCCATGGGGTGACTGCAGAAAGCATTTCACTGAGAACTGCTGGACTTGCTTGAGTTCTGGGGCTGAAAGCATGACACGTTGCTGCTTTGTGGTTTGGTTTCTGGTGTTTCTCACGCAGCGTTCTAAACTGACTCAGACGTATTCCCTATGCAAATCTTTAATCTCCTTTTTTAGGATGAAAAATGGGTGTAAATGTGGTTTTGATTTCTCCCCACCCTTTTACAGCTGTATTTGCCCTTTTACGTCCCACGGCTGCTTCCTCCCACTCCCTATTTCCTCTATTATAATTTTCCATCCTCCTCTATTAAATTTTCCAGCCTCCACTAATAACTCATCCCTCTTCTTTATCTTCCATTCACATGGCAGGCTCTCTCTACTCTCCCGCTCCCTTCATCCTGCTTTCTCTCCGTTTCCCGACTCCAGCAGCCGTTTTGCTCCGTCACTTGCTTGCTTTTTTCTGCCAATGCCAATCTTTCCCTGAATGTCTGTCCTGCAAAGTCTGCAAGCTGAGGCTTTTTGCTCCCAGCTCCGAGTAAGATGGGGGGAAGAGAGTGATAAAATGGACTCAATTTTTGAAGGTTTACATGTCTGGATTTTGCAGCTCTGCCTCATCACTGCGGGCGAGTAACTGGAGGAGGTGATTACCGAGCAGAAGTGCATCTTTGCCTCTTTTCTATCTGAAAATTTGCTCACCCCCTACGCCGAGCAGCCTACGGGGGGTGGGGGGGGCACAGGGGGGAGCTGAGTGCATGAGGTGATTTTGCAGAGGTGGGTGAGGAAAGTTTGTTCAAATAAAGGTGTGAGTAATTTAGCTCTGCGGTTGCAGTCTAAAAAGCCCTAATGAAAGACTGTCGACGACAGGTTTAAAAGCTGTTTGGCGAAGTGACTCCTCACCCCGCCCCTAATCTTGGTACCACAAGCAAATAGATTTGTGCAGTCAGTTCGGTGCCGTTTCACTGGGCATCAGAGCAAAATAATTGTATTATCTTTTCTTAAATTAGCATGTAGCTTTGCACGGCATGGGCTGAGGCTCCGGTAGATTTTGCTTTTCTCTCAAAGAGCGAGGACCAAGACCTTTTTAGAGTAAGAGATGGCACTCGGAAGTCTAAAGATGGCTTCTGGAGAACATGTACTCATTTTCTCTTCTGCTGGAAGTGATTAATCATTGCGTAAAATGGAGAGGACTTGGAAGGCATGCACGCTGTATTTATATAGGGTATGCACTGTTTGTTGCTGCGCATATTTCGTATTCACATGTGTTCTTTCTGAAAAGAACTGAACTGACTTTCCTCCCAGGAGGTTATAGCCTACGCCATTGAATAGTTGAGCTGAGAAGGCACCTCTGGAGGTCACCCAGCCCAGCCTCCTGCTCCAAGAAAGGCAAATTTCACACATAGGTCACTTTGGTGAGGGCTGTAGGGGGGTGTTGTTAGCACAAAGTGCTTATAGGAGGGAGGTGTATGATTTTGCTACTGAAATGAGGGTGCTGAAGATAGGAAAACTCTAGGGAAAGTGCTGGTCATCCATAGCCCTATGGCCTGAAAAATCTTTGCCCCATAGTCCAAGGAATATATGGCAATTTTTAACGCTGGTATGCCTTAGGTGGCTGATAGTGATATGAAGTAAGTATAGCAAGTAAAGGCAGGAGTTGGGAAGGAAATCTGATGAAAAACTGCAAAGCAGAAGGGAACCTTTTGGGTGCAAGAAATAAATAAATTTGTGGCTTGCAAGAAACCAGAGGGAAAAAAGACAACCAACAAAACAACAAACACTGAAAGTTGCAAAGGCTTGTGAAAAGGGTGGACTTTTGCAGTCTGGTTGAAGATAGAGGAGGAGATGTGAGAGATTTCGGTACCCAGGCAGTGAATCGGTCCAGCACTGCCAACCTGAGCACAGGCGAGTGTGGGCATCAGCTGGCAGCACCCGAATCCAGCTGTGGGAAACAGGAATGACCCTCATGAGCTCAATAGCTCAGCCCTTCCTGGCGGATGTTTGCTTATCCTCTTCTTAAAGGAATTAAGGGCCAAATAGAAAAGTAAGTTGCAGTAAGTATTTCTGATGAGCAGCTTGTGTCCTGCAGGATGGGATGCCTGTTTATGCGTATACAACAAGTCTCCTGATAAATGTAACACTTCTCATACATGTCTTTTCTTGCTTTTTATATGCATTTAATAATGAAATTTGCACCCCCACACTGACAGTAGAGCTGCTGTGGTCACCCCAAGTAACACAAATGCTCCTATTGAGTGTGTAAAGCATCAGACAACTGGTAAGCCCAGAAATCCAGCAAATATTTTTTCATTGCAGCAAAATAGTGCCTGAGTTGCTCTGAAGGATTCGATGCAATCTGTTGCCAGAGACTTGTAGATCGACTGGATGGAGCGTGGGCTGTGTCACACGGCAGCTCCTGCTGGTGCTTCCAGTGGCCTCTGCGAGATGTGGGACTGGTTCCTACCCCAGTGGAGATGGTCCCAGACCATGCTCTGCAGAACCTCACATTAAGTAAGGCGGCAAGGAGATGGCTATGGGGAAAACATGAATGCTCAAGCCAAATCTTAACCCCTGCCCTCCCTGTGTGTACCTTGCAGCAGGAGTGTAACCAATTCTCACTGAACACTTGGACCCACTAAATAAAATAAGCAACCAAAGCCAGAGCCCTGCAAGGCAATTTGCAGATGAGTTTCCAGCTGAGGATACAGCAGAGAGGCAGGGGTGAGTGGCCGGGAGCGAGGTGTTAGCAGGGAGAGCTCTCTAAACTATTGTGAGAAATATCCCTGAAGTGGTGGGCTGCAATTCACCTCCGCAGCAAGCGGAGGAGTGAGGCCACTGGGCACGGCCCCGGGGTCCCTGGGGGCTGTGGTGTCCCCAACCCACATAAAGACGGTGTCTGAAATAATGTGAAATGTGGCAAAGCAACCCGTGGGAGAAAGGCATGTGGAAATACAGCAGGAGATGTTTTGTAATCATAGAAGCAACTGACAGAATATAAAGCAGAGATTTGCGAGAATATGAGGCTTGAAAATTCAGCATGAATTGGCAAAGTGGGTCCATGACTAACCACAGAGGTCCATTGTACGATTCAGACTAACCTCTTGTTTAATGAAAATACTTCTCTGAATAAGTCTCATTTAACCTACAGTAAATAGTTCTGAATAAAATGTCCAGCCTTAATGTACAACATTTTAAATGACAGAGACGTCACCCCAACCTTCGGTAAACAGTTTGAACAGATAATCGAGCTCTCTGTTTAAAACTGTCATAGTATTTCTAGCACAAATTAATCGGGGTGGAGTGTCTAATTGCTGGTAACTGGATCTGTTACAATGCTGCGTGCCAAACTGGCAAGCTCTTATTATCGGATTTTTGCTTCTCGGATTAAGCCTTTGCAGGAAAGGAGCTGTGATTTCGCCCGGTGAAGCCCTGCAGGGGCTTGGGGGCCAGCCTGCTCTCCCGGGGCAGCACAGGGTGCGGAAACACATGGGAGAGGACGTCCCAGCGTGGTCCCACCAGCGGGCTGAGGCGGGGGGACCTTATTCTCAGCGGGGCCCAGTAACGTTTGGCACTGGGGGCAGTTTTCCTGCTTGCAGGTACCAGATCTCGGCCTTTGGCCAGTCCTCCCATGGCTACGTGTGGCCGGAGGCTGCCCTGGGAGAGTGGCTCTGGCTGGCGAGTTACCACCTGCCCACTGGCCTCGGGAGAGACCCACAGGAGCTATTTAGAAACATGCTCCAGCCGAGTTTATTTTGACTCTGGGTGGAAGCTCTAGAAGGTCGGAAGTGTGTTTGCTGCAGTGGTTTCCCAAAACCACTCTTGGTAACCCAAGCTTAAGCTTTGTCACATTAAAGATGTGACTAACAAAAGGGACTTGTTTCAGAGCTACGGGATGGTTGTGTTTAAATGTTTATTTTTAACATCCACTATCTGGCCAGTTACAGAGCCTGAATGCTGCTGGAAATCACCAGGGCTCTCTTTTGTCTGACCTGTTGTACTTGCTGTTCCCTTCTCCCTGATGGGGACAATGTGGAGGCTGATAAACCCTATTGGCTCACCCCTTTCTTGTCTTCTGGAGCTGGCTTGCAGCTCTGTGGCCTTCTCCTGCTGTCCATTAAGCAAGGAATATGCATTTTTTTCTCTCCCTCCTCCCCTGGGATTGTGGCGAGTGTTCTGCAATTAAGGAGACAGTGATAACATCTGATGATTCATTTACTGATATCCTTTAAAAAGGGAGCTCTGACTCTGTCCCCTCTTCTCCAGGGCTTCATTCCTTCCTTTCCTTATGCTTAGGCTGATAAGGAGCCTGGAGTGATTCTGCAAATTAAATGGTGGCTATGCCACCTGCTTCTCAATTGACCGTTTTTTGACTGGGTTGACTGTTTTTTTTTCTATTTTAAGGCTGCCTTTTAGAGAGAGGGGACTCCTTTTTGATTCCTTTTCTTTTCTTTTTTTTTTTTTTTTCCAGTCTCTTTCCTTCTTTGAGCCTACGGTGGCTCCTGCTTGCTGCGCCACGGGAGCAAAACATCTCTCTGCCGAGCGCGACACCTTCGCTGCGGCACCTGGAGGGCACCACAAAACAGACGGCCTCCTCCCAGGGCATTTTTCTTTATTGGTGTTATTGCGGGAGCCCTGTGCTATGGCAACCGAAGGAGTTGAGCTCTTTGGAGCGGGAGGGAGGAAGGACTCTGCCGTGTGGGACCAGCCCTGCTCCAGCGGCGGTGGCGCTGGGCCGGCGCGGGGTGTTTATCCAGCACGGCGGTGAGTCACGGGTGCCATGCTCCACCAAAGCCACCTCCGGCAGCTTCCCCGTGAATCACTGCAGCCTGAGAGGACTTGCAGCAATTCCTGGGCCACCAGAAGGATGATCTCACTGCCGGCTGAGGGGAGTAAGGATAAAGTCACGTGGAGCTCCACTCTGGGAGCTGGGGAAAACGGCATCCCAGCAAAGAGCTTGCAGGTGACCTAAGCAGGAATGTGATTCAGTGTTACAAGACCAAACAGGGCAAAGATCCTTCTTGCAAGGAAGGAAGGAAGAGACTGCAAGATGCATACAAAGAACTTTAGGTGGCTTTTGTAACAAAACCTGTTAAGGCAAGGAGGAATGATATGGCATAGGCTTCGCAAAGGACTGAGTTTTTTAAGTATTTCTCTTTCCATTGCCTGTTTTCGTTTATTTTTATGATTCTCCAAGTGGTACTGCCTACCCTGGGTGATCCTGACATGAAGTCTGATGATGTAATCTTTGCATACCGGGTCCTGCCCGTGGAGCTGAGTTACTGCAATACTGGTTCAAACTCACTCGCCCAGCCCAGCTGAAGGATTTGTTCAAGTTCAACTCCAGCTGAAATCAAATGCTTTCGCCTCCTCTAAAAAATTAATTCATGGCAGTTTTCCCTTTCCATTGGATTTGTCATTATTTCAAAGAGGTATTTCAAAGAGGCTGTCAATTTCTGAGCAGGCATCAAATGGTATTTTCTGATTTCAAATATAAAAAATAATAACCCTGTGCTTCTCCTCCTAAGACAGATCTTGAAATGCTATGAAAAGGACTAGTTATTTATTTAAAATGTGTGGTCTTGTAAAATCAAGACCAGTGCAGAAAATTGTTAGGTTTGTTTTTATCATCTTGAAATTGTACAAGGCTCAGAATTCTACAGAAATTAAAAATGGACTCATGTTTTGTCAAGAAAGGCTGGTGGGGTGGATTTGATGAAGCTGCCAATTGCGTCTGTGACAGTAAAGCAGCTCAAAGCTGCTCCTTGCCTCTGCTGCTCACAGCCAGAGCTGACCTCAGGAGGAGGAGGAAACTTAATCCCAGAGATCCCCTGGCGTTTCAAGGTGCCAAATCTGCTGGCTCTGAAGCGTGTGCCCAGGCTGTGGGAAGCCAGTGGGCTGTGGTGAGAAGCTGTCAGCGAGGACCAGCTCCCACACGTGCTCGCTCCTTGAGCTGTGAGCATGATGGCCATCATCCCTCTTCCGGGGCAAGGTATCCCCACGCATCACCGCTAATTGGATAGTGCTGACAATCCCCAAAATAATATTTTGTCAGCTGTTTTCCATTCCTTAACTCTGTCAGGAGTATGTTGCTGGCTAACCACGTTTAACAGCACAGGCTAGATAACAAAATTGTCGGGCTAAGCACTGATAGGACTGAAGAAACCACCCCAGATGGGACTTCCTTACAGTAGACCATCAGGCTGAGCCACCAAGCCCACCTCCACTCATGTCTGTTAATTTTCCCTTCCCCAGTCTCAACATTGGCACGTGTCAAGGAAAAGCCTCATGAAAATACCGACTGAAGATGAATGTGATGGTTCTCAGCAGCGTGTTAGTCCGCAGGTATCAAGCCTGGCATTTGAATTACTTGTGAAAATTGCCCTGATGTGTTTTCCTCCTCCTGTTCAGCTTCCCAGTCTGACATCATTAATGTTTGTCCATCTCAGGGCAGCCCGATTTCTTCCCTGGTAAAAGGCATGGGCTGCTGAACTGGGGGAAAAGATCCCTCTGCACCTGTGGGATGCACTCCGTGACCCAGGAAGCTCTCTAATGATTTTACCGATAAGATGGAAACTATCAGATAAAAGGCTCTTTGCCTTTTCCAGAACAGCTGCTTATCTAGCACAAGCCTGCCTCTGAGCGTGGTCCAAGCCCGAGCTGGAGCTCCAGGGGCACTTTTGCACGGCCTCGGTGAACCCCAGCTCTGTTGCAGCTCGCAGGGGTTTAAGGAAGCGCGCTGCAATCGCGGCGCTGTTGGGCAGTGAACACCGAGTTGGGGCTCGGTGAGCTCTGAACATGCTCCTTGCAGGTGGATCTGGAGCCTTTTGAGAGGACTTTTCCTCAGCCCCTGCGCTCGTTTTGAGTCACAAACGGTGGCGCTGCCCAAACCCAGCAAAAGGCACAAGGCTCGGGCTTGGGGAGAGGTGTCTCAGCAGCTTCCAGTGCAGGTGGGTTGGGAAATCTTGGAAACACTGATATTTCCCTGTGGGGCAGGCTTTAAAAAGTCAGAGCGTGTGTGCCCAGGACGGGGCGCGGGGCGGTCACTGCTCTCCACGTCTCACTCCTACGGGAGCTGGAAGCGGCACCTACGGCTGGTTCCCCGAGGTGGCCCTCACTCTCCTGAAAGCTTTAGAGATGAGGAGGTGGGCAAAGGAGCTGAAATCTTTGAGTCATGGCTATAAATGGAAGAGGGTTTTTGAGATGTTCTCCGGTGGAGTGGTTGAAAAGCAGAAGTGTCTGGAAATGTTCTGAGCCCCGAGGAAGCGAGTTGTTTATCCCACAGCGCTCTCGGGCGCCTGCTTTATGCACAAATATGGCCAAAAATGATTTTTGAAGAGCTACGTAATGATGGGGCAGGACAAAGCAGCAAGGAGATCTGTTGGTTGGTTGCCCTGCTCGCTGGAGCAGGGAAAAGGAGCCCCGGGGGCCTTGTGCTGGAGAAGGGACACCCTGGGGTGACCATAGGCAGCAGGAGGTGAAGCACAGCTCTTGTGTCCCTGATACCACCGTAATACAGCCGAAGGAGCCGGCTCTTTGTCCTTCACCAGCACCAGAATTTCACCCGGAGTCACTGTGCCGCCTGTTAGTGCTGCTGGGTGTTGGTGTGCTGGCAGTGACCAAGCCAGGGCCACCGTCCCACCAGGTGCGGGACATGGCGCAGCTCCTGCCTCCGCTCTCCTCAGAGGAGGACACGGGTGGGGGTCGTTGGACTCTCCCTGGAAACTCAGCCTCTGTGTCCCCAAGTCTGTGTGAGCTGGAGGTGGGCACCTTGTTTTCATGAATGGGAAAGCTCAGAGCACCCCAATATTATTATTTTTTTTTTTCCTCCCCTGTCTTTTATCAGTTTATTTGTCATAATAGGATTATGTTAATGTTCATCTTGGCTCGGTCCCAGGGGTGCCTTGTATCTGCTAGGAACAACCAACAGCCGCAGCCAAGCTTTCTTGTTTCAGGACAGATATCTGGGGCTGTGCGAGTCGCACGCCTAAAATTAACTGTGTGGCTACAGGACTCTTGGTTGTTGGCGAGATGTCTTCATCGCTGCGACCTCAGCGTAGCCCAGCATCTGAACCGAGAGCTTCCTTTTGGTATGTACCCAAGCTTAATTAGTGAGCCTGAAATGTACCATGAAGCATCCAAAATATGAGTTGGAGGTCTACACACAGCACTTTAGAAGGCACTTTGGATGAAGGAAATGTGCTGTATGGATACGGTATGTAAATTAAAATATTCTAAAGACTCCCTCCTTTCTTTAGAGTGTTTTATATCATCTGCTGCACACAGAGCTGTGCTGCTTCTCTGGCAATTTCTGATATTCTCAGCTTTTGAGAAGTAGGATGCTGATACCTTCCAGTGAGGAATTTGGCTTGTCATTTATTTATTTATTTTGAAGAAGGTAAGAAGGAGGAACCCGTGGGAAGAGCATGGGGTGTGAGATGAGTGAGACAAGCAGGGCCAAAAGCATCAGTGGGTAGTGACCACGAGGTGTGAAATGTCAGCAGGCAGGAGCAGGTGCTGCCCAGTGTGATTCCTTGCAGAAGTCGTCGCTCCAGGAGCGGTCGGGTTGAGGCACGCACCGTGTAAGCGGTGAGCTGTTCGTCATTACTCAGGGGAGCAAGACAAATGAGAAATCAATTGAACATCAAACCATTGTTGCTGATTGCCTATGTTGAAAATAAATGATTCATCGAGTGCTTTAATTGATTCATATACGTGGCAAGGAGTTCCAGTCTTGATTTACAGACCTCTCCACCAGTCAGGCGGGAAAGTCTTGCTCCCACTCTATTTGTGCAACAAACATCCTTTACTCTTGGCATGGATTAAGCCAACCCACTTACAAACATTTATTTTTTTTTTCTCTCTGATTGTTTACTTTGCCTTTAAGTGATTGGTAATTCCACTCACTTAAACAGTGCTTTTTTTTTTTTTTTTCAATTTGGATTTTATAGTGGGGGAGCCCGGAAGGGCTGGGGATTGCTGTGTGCAAAGCACTGGGCTCCCTGCCCAGTAGGGAAAGCAGATGACCCCATCCTCAGAGAGCTGCAGTCTACAGCCTTCCATGGATTTACAGTGTCCGCTGCCAAATCAGTGGGAAAAGGGACGTCTGGAGACGTAAAAGCCTTTTTGTAGCTCCTGCGATACACTCTGGAGCACTTTGTGTCTTGAAACCTGTATACCCTCTGTAGATGTAAGGGGTTGCTCGCAGGGGTTGAAGGAGACAGTGCCTCCTCCCTGACGCCGTGTCTCTGTTTACCCACCAGCCCGAGGAGAAGGAGGTGTTGGAGATCTGCCTCTGCTTTTCCACAGCAGCTCGATAGAGTCGTCAAAACAGAAGGGAAACATGGGGGTGTTTGCTGTAGGTGAGGGGAAGGGATGGGGAGGGAGGTGTATCCCGGCTTGCACAACCGGTGGGTGGTACGGCGGTGGGGAAAGGCATGAGGAGAGCTGCAAGAACAGGGAGGTCCCCCCTGGCTGATTTGGGAGCGTAGGTCCCCAGCGGGGCCGGCCAGGGGGAACACAAGTGGAAAAAGGAGGGAAAAAGAATCTGTGACTGTTGTCTTGGAGTTTATCAGGTGGCTAAGGCAGGGACAGCCTCTTGCTGGCCCTGTGTGCCCCCCAGCTGTGTGAAGGGGAATGGTCCACCAGCCCCTTCCCCACCTGAGCCGCATCCTGGCTGCTGTTCCTGTTGGGTTAAGTGGGTTTTGCTGAGATTTCTCCCTGTGTCCTGAGGCCAGGCTTCAGGGAAATACTGTGAGTTATCTGAGGAGAGCCTTCTCTAGTCAAAAATATCATAATGCCACCAAGCTCCTTGATCTGCCAACAACAAGAGAGATGGTGACCAGCAAACTGGGGCTGAAACAGCAAGAGAAAAAACCAACAACAACAAATCAACAGCAAACTCTGGCAGTTATTTGCCGCCAAGTAGAAGAGTCACAATTCAGTTACCCAGGGGATGAAGAAGGATGGAGCCTGACTAGCTTTTAATGTGATAGAGCCCACAGGTGCTGCTCTAGGATGAACTAGACAGCAGAATTTATCTGGCTAGGAAATAATGCTTTCCACCAGGTTATTTTTCAGCTGGATTATTATTTTTCACCCAGCTCTTTGCACCAGTGCTGGGGCTGGTGGGGCAGGAGGGGGGAGCAGCAGGACCTGCTTTTTTTCTGTAGCAGTTCTGCTTCGTGCCATCGTTGCGGAGGCTTTGGCTGGGAATAACTCCACCAGCCTGCCATA
The DNA here is from genome assembly GCA_025769975.1 of Gallinago jamesoni. Lineage (NCBI taxonomy): Eukaryota > Metazoa > Chordata > Aves > Charadriiformes > Scolopacidae > Gallinago > Gallinago jamesoni. The sequence continues at coordinate 32,859,742 of JAOQGH010000032.1, forward strand.
AAGGGTCTCCAGCCTCTGTACACACAGGACGCCTTTGTGTTTTGCTCAACCAGCTTTCCCTGGTCTGTTAGGCAGTGAAACAGCTAACAGTGCCACCACGTACATTTGTCTTCTTTTGGGTGATATGTTTTTGCATTGCACTGGAAAGAGTTCATGTCCTGCGTCAGTCTGCTCAACTTGCATCCAGGAGGGAGCGCTCAGGAATGAGAAGAATCACCTGGACACAGTTCCTGCACCAGAACTCTCCAGCACTTGTGAGCCTGAGCATCCCACTGCCTGACAGCATGGCATGAGCGGGTTATCTGCATTTCTGCTTCCCTGATGAAGCCCTGGGTTCTGCACCAAAAGCCTTTGAGAGCCTGTAACTGGCTGGGTCTGAGTCCTTTGCCCTGATGCAGAGGAGCTGTGCAGGGAGGATGGCCCCTGTGCTGCACCTCCCAGGAGCCGAGGAGACAGTGAGCTCTGTTGCAGCTGGGTCTAGTTGTTCCTCTCTTTGGTGTGCAAATGTCCTTGCTCAGCAGTGTTTCAGTGAAGACAGCATGGATTGGGTATAGTGAGCATGTGCAGGGTTAAGGACTGGGAACTTTGACTTCAAAATAGGGTTTTTTGGGAGGCAAGTAGGTCAGGACTTCAGAAAAAGCAGTCTATGGTAAAAGAAAGGAGAAGAAAGATGCTGAGGATGGTGCTGGGCATATAGACATTGTGATCATGCAGCCATGGGCAGGGAACAAAACCTGGAAGGATGCTGGTGTGCTTGTGCTGCTTCTTATTTCTTTTCTCATTACTGGTTAGAAGACAGCGATGTAAATCTGGGGAGGATTCGGCATTCCCCATCTGAAGGACATAGGTTAGCAGGGAAGCACCTCTGTAAGCATTGCTTCAGCGCTGGTTCTGCAAAGAGGTTGCAGGGGAACTCATTATTCATGATTTTATCTCGCTACCTGAAATACATAAATAGCCTGAAGGTCCCTCTGATGGACTTCTTCCAGCTCTTTGATGTGCCAAAGATAATTTCTGTACATACTCCCTCAACCTGTCCCCACTCCCTACCTAAGGTTTAATGTTTCTACTTGTTATGTTTACCTGTCTGTACTAGACTGTAAGCTCTCCAAGGCAGGGACCTTGCCACCTTTCATGTTGAAGTGCCTTGGAGGAGTTGTAACATTAAGAGCTATAAAATGTGATATAAATTATCAAAGCAACATCAACTAACGCAGCTCAACTCTTTGGCCTCTCTCTGCGCCGGACGGGCTTTCCGTGGGGCTGCCGGCTGCTCCTGGCACCGGCTCGGCCGGGTTCTGTGCCCGCAGCGTCAGCAGCTTGGCTGTCCTGAGAGCACGGGGTGGCTGTTACGATGCGTGGGGTGACAGAGCCCATACCCACCCGTAGCCAGGCTCCTCATCAGGTGCCAGCAGCAGGGAGGCTTTTTGGAAAGCCTCCACCCGCAAGAAGTCATGTTTCCAGTGGCAGGACCCCCTGCCCCTGTTGGTTTAAAAACTCAGGACTGCAGCCCAGAACTTCGAATAACTCAAGAGCCTTGTGGCACTCTGGATTTAAGTCCCCTCATCTGAGACTGTAGGGGTGGAAGTAAATGGAGAAGTTCCTGCCTTCGGGAGCTAATGTGAGAAACAGGCAGAGCCAAGCAACTCGTGCTCCCGCACGGCTCTGGCGCATCCCCAGAGTCCACAGAGCACTTGCAGCCAGGTCTCTCTCGCCTTCCCTCCTTTGGAGCCGGTTTCTTTGTGCAGCCTGGGATGTGTCAGGGAGAGACCTTGTTTTTATAACCTCCTGTTATGGCTGGAGGTGATGCCTCTGTGGTGACAGCTGGGGGAGCAGACTTTGATCTGGTGCATGGATGCTTCCTCTGGGAATTCAGGCCTCTGAGACTTATTTGCCCTGGGCAATAGTCAGGAGGATTTCCCCTAAGTAAAGAGCCATCAAACCTTATCAGCTGCCTTGCTGTTCCTGTGTCACCGCCCCTTGAAGGCAGCATCTGCCACGGAGAGGTCAGGCAGAGAAATCTCCCAGGAAGAGCCCAGGGTGCAGCCCAACTCAGGGGACACATCCTGGGATTGTCCCAGCCCTGTGCCCCCCCCCCAGCAGCTTGGGGACTAGCAGCCATCGGGCCAAGAACCCAAGCCCCAGCTAACTCTCTGCCAAGCATGTGGCCTCTCTGGTTTGTGGTACACGTGGGCAGGATGCCGTCAGCAGGGTCTGACCACACACCTTGGAAAAAACCCACCCAGAGTCCACTGATCCCGGGCAAGTGGGCAAGCTGGGCTGCTGCTGCAGGCAGGCAGGCCTTCGGGCTGGCACATGGTCCCTGCCACCCGCTGGTAACAACCCAGGGCTGGGCTGGGCTGCTGCGGCGGTGGCGTGAACGGGGATTTTGCAGCTCTCGTCACTGCAGCATCCCAGAAATCAGAGGAACAGGGGCTGGTGGAGAAGCGGGGTCAGTATTTCAGATGGGAAATTGGGACATCCGAGTTCTGCTTCTGGCTTTACTACACGCTCTTACTTTTCCTGCCTGTAAAAATGTTGTTAGTGCCTTCATGTTTTCCATGCCAGTTTGGTTTCTGGAGGGTTGGCCGTGATGCGTGGAGGTAAGCTAAGCTGAGCTGCAGTGCACAGACAGGTTGCTTTTCTTCTTCAGTGGGAGCTTATTTCCAAAGACAGGGGAGTGGGGTGCTGTTAAAGGCCCCGTAAACTGGTTCACACGGGGATTGCAGACCCGATGCCTAGCCAGACTGCCTTGCTCGCCGCTGGCTCTCCATCAGACCCCAGAAGCGCCTGCAGTTCTGGTCACTTCTTTTGCACATCTGCTCCTGCAGACTGCTCAAGGCTCTTCCATATTTCTTTCAAACAGAGCTATTATTTCACTGCTATTCACTGATGAATTGGATGCTGTTCACTGCAGCTTGAAATACGATTTTGCTACTCTTAATGCTTCCCATTCATTTTCTGCGGCGATCGGATTCATAACAGCAGCTATGCAGCTTTCATTGATACTTGATGCAGCAGCAATACCCTCAGCAAAGGCGTTTTTGTACACGGGGCTCCAAACCTTTCAACCACGCTATCATGGAAAGCCATAATGTCCCTTTTCTGCAATGCCCAGAGCCACCTGCAGCCCCTGAAAGAGCACATTGTTTCTCCAATTTAAGAAACAACACGGGCAGTGTCTGCCCTGGTTGCAAGGGAGAGCTCTGGGTAATGTCTTTTTGCCCTGCCCCCATCCTTCATCCCCCCTCCCCATCCTGCTTGAGGCTGAATTTCGGCCCCACGGCTGTTTAAAACTAAATGGAAGGATATTTGCAGGGTGGGTTATTGTAGCTGCTAAATGAGCCTCCTGATGTTATGCTGCCAGGTGAGACTGGCTCTCCTGGGGTGACAATCCTGCTAGGAGCGATTCTTGGGTGCTGGGGTTTTACAAAAACAGCCACAGTTTTCTTCTTCTTGCTGTCTCTGCCAAACCATATGCCTCTAAGTGACCAGTGGGGGTGGGTGTTTCTTTTTCCTTTTCTTTTTTCTTTTCCAAAAAAAGCACTTGTGTGGGGAGAAGATGCTGCACTACTTTTGCTCAGCGAAAAGGAGTCTGACAGCTTCGCACTGCTCAGAGACAGGAAAATTACTTTGTCTAGTGAATATTCTAAAGAGTTGAAATAACAGGGCACGATCAAAAATCCTCTGTTTAAAAGAAGAGCTGTCTCACTCCTGCTAAGCCAACAATTGCATTGTTTTGCTCATCTTTTGCAGAATAACCTTAGAGAAGGAACAGTGGAAACATCTGTAAGTGCTTTTTGCTAAAGAAAAGGAAGATTCAGGCTGTAATCTGTGTTGGCAACCAGACGAAAAATCCCTGTCCCAACAGATAAGTGGTGGTTTTAGTACGGGCACATCCTTGCTGGCACTTGCCTGTTTCACCTACTGGAAAAAGGAGTCGTCACCCCCAGCTCGGCGCTGTCAAGCGCCACCCAGCAGCAAGGCGGCTGCCATTTGGCGGGGTGCGATACCAACCCCTGCTTGTTTTCAATAAACAGAGCTATGTTTTCAAGGGAATGGCAACGCTGTTTAAGAAAAACAGAGTACTTAAAAAGATGGATTATACGCTGAGCTAGAAAAGAGTCAGAGATGGTAAAGACAATCTCTCAGCTGGCACACTATGGGGTGCGTGTGTGTGTCCCCCTCCCCGGTCCCGGGTTTCGTGGCACTGGGAGAAGTGGCTGGTGGATTGCTGTCCAGGGATAGGGGGAGGTGGACATAGTGCTTTGAATCACGGCTGCTTCTCTGCCCCACGTTTTGTCTTTCCTCCATGTGACTGTCTCAGAGGGAATGGAAAATTGGAATTGGCTTTGCATCTCAGGGGCAAGAGAAAGTCACATTGCGCGCCCAGCCCTTGTAAATATTCCCCTCCTCCTTTCAAAACCTGTGCCTATGGCTTTGTCCTGCTCCGTTTCAAAGCAACTGCTGGCACAGAGCGGGCACAAGCCTGCTGCCCCATGTGGGTGAGGGGCTCTGGGTCCCCGCTGCGGGCGGGCAGGTGGGCAGGGGAGGCCATCCCGGGGCTCCCACACATGGTTCCTGCTAAAGCCCTGCAAAAAAAAACCTGGCACGGGAACAGCTCTCCGGGATTCCCCCTTCCTGCTATTCCTCTCCGGGCTGAGCCACTTGTTTATCTTGTGGGAGAAGTCCACAGCCACAGTTAGCTTTGCATATTTGATCCTGTCTGAGGTCATTTCTCTTCCTATCTGCAATATTTCTATTGCAGGCGCCTATAATTGTTACATTGAGGTAATGCTTACAACTGCCCAATGAACATATTATTTCTATTGTCCCCGTGATCTCAAATACAAATGTTGTGGCAGTCACCTATTGTTTGTGGGCTTAGTGACAGAGGCTCCAATAAACAAGTGCCAGAACTAGCCACGGGTAGCACTTCAGAGCTGATGCCTGCAGAAGCCCTGGGAGCCAGGCTTGGTGCTACCACCCCTCCACCGGAGGCAGGGTTGGCACCGAACACCTCCAGGACCATCTATTGAGGTGGCGGCAGTCAGGTTGGGGCACAAGCCGTGGCAGCAAATTGGATTTTTTTAAAGGATGCAGTACACAATGCCTTCAGTTCCCACTGAACAACCCGGGGTTCGTGGGAGTGAGGCGCTCCTGAAATTCAGGCTGTGCTTAAACAGGAATGGTCAGGCAGACGTGGGATGGGAAAGATCAGAGATGCTGCCTGATGGGTTGAGGCAGAATCAACTTCAGCCTAGAAGTCTGGGCTACAGCAGGAGTCTGCAATGTGACAAATAGCAGGAGGGATGGCAGCAGTTGCTCATAAGACTGGAGCTGAGGGATGTTAAATGAAATCATCGGGCAGATATTTTTTAAGGCATAGAGGAGGAAGTCGCTTTTTCACACGACCATAATTAATTGGTGGAACTCATTGCCACGGGATGCTTCAAGTGGCAAAACTACACATTGGTTCAAAAAGCAATTAGGCAAATTAATGGGACAGCTGTCTGTGGAGGCCTGTTAGAGCTGCTGCTGCAGCCGGTGGATCGGGAAGTCCCTGGGCTGTCGAGCGCTGGGGCTTGCAGGGTTGCACCATGTTCGCCCCACTCCTACCCCCACAATCCCTGTGGGCCAGAGCAGAATGTCTGTAGTGTGTCTTCTCCTCCCTGGGCCCACACTGGCAGACTGGAAATAGTCCTCTGTAAGGATTTTTCTCAAATGTGAAAAATCAAGGGACTTCTAAACAGCACAGTGAGGTACTGGGAGGTAGGAGAGCTTGGGAGCTCTCACTCCTCTGAGATGCATTACTGTAGGAGCATAAATTGGTGTCCTGTTTGGGGCAAACTGTGTTTTTGCCTTCTGCCCAGTCCCTGACTTTGTGCTGGCGGTGGTGCTGCCTGACCAAGGGCAAGCCAAGCCTCTGGGAAAGCCAACGATGTGGGTGCTGACACGGGATGTGCGGGCCGGTGGGGGCAGCGGGATGGAGTGGGGAGCCGTGGTCACGTTAGCTGCTCTGGCTGCACCCTCAGCCCCGCATCCAGACACATGGACACCTTGTCCTTCACCCCGGCGTGCTCTATTTGATTGTGGGGTGTGAAAGTGCCACTAGATGCAGGTGTAACATCAAAGAATTGCAAGGAAACAGCCCCCACACATATAGAGATGGGGAGAGAGAGGGGATTAGTCTGCAGGCTGTGATTAAGGCTCAGTGCGTTTACATTTTAAATGCTTTGGTACTCAGTCAGTTTAGATAGCTTAATCTTTGAGCATTAGATAGCTTAATCAGACAGAAATAGAAGCTGCACAAACCAGGCTCTGTAAAACCCCAGGGCTCTGGGTACAGGAGCCCCAAGCTTGACTTCATTTTTGTTTAATGCAGCGGTTTTGCTAGGCCCTTTTTAGACAAGCATAAAGACAAAGTGCCGGAAAGGGATTTCATGTGTGGAGATATGTAAAACAAGACCTGTGATTTGTTTATTATATTAAAGAACACAGCCAGAGCTTTAGGATAAAAGAGTATAAAATAAACGGCATGGGAACCCAAATGGCAGCATCTTTTCCCTGGCAAAGAGAGAGGTAGGATATGGATTGTCAGGTCCCCTCTTCTGCACCTGTCTGTGCTTAAAGTGATGCTAATGTTGGGCCTAGGTCTGCCCTACCCAAAGGTCTCCTGGTACTTTCCAAGGAATTACAGTTTTGGGGTGGGCTTTAGAATGTAGCCACCCGGATCCCCTGTGCCACATGTAGGACATGGAAAACTTGATGGGGTGTTTGCTGTGGCTGCAGTGGGCATCCCTCAGGGGCTATAGGCTTGGGCTCATAAGGATGCTGACTGTCCTGATAAGGGGACAGTCAATGGATGTGATCTACAGAGAATAAACCCAGAGCAACTCCAAAGCTGTTTATTGCAAACCAAAAATCACCTTTGGAAATTGGTCTTGGAAAATAACAGAGGTGATAGCAGTGTTTACCTGGGACACAGCATTCCGGGGCTTCCATAGAAATGTATGAGCCCTGCTCTATAATCTGGTCTTTTACTGCTGGTTTTCCTGTCTTGATCACTTGGAAAAATCTGTATCACCCGGGAAGAATGTACTCGCCCCAAGGTGTGCAAGCGTGGGATTATTTGCCAGTGCTCCGGAAGGGCACAGCTTCTCCGCGCAGGCGTGGGCTGTGTGTGCCTTGCAGGGAAACCCTCTGCAGGCTGGGGGAGGCCACGCTCAGCCTTTCCACCATGGGACAGTAGGCACTTATTTCTTGGGACCAAGAGAAGTTGTTATAAGGAACTCCTGGAAGGATCTGCAAGGTGCAGGGGCATCTCCTTTTCCCTTCATTCATCTCTTAGATTTTGGGGGTTTAAACTCTCCATCCAGTAAATATCATACTTCTCCCTTCATCATTTCTGCTGTTTACACTCTTTTTTCTCTCTTTTCCCTCTAGTAATGCCTGAGAACCACCAGAGAAACATTCACTTCAGGCAGTCTCTTCCCCTTTGTCCTTTCTTGCTCGCTCCAAGTGCACTCAGCTAGGCTCCCTCTCCTTTCCCTTTCCCTGTTTTCTGCTTTGAGGGTGGCCCTGGGGTTTGTCTCTGCAAATAAGCCACCCCTGGCCGGGTGATGGCAGCTCCATGGGATGCAGCACTGCATCATTGCCCCCCTGCCCTCTCCCTGAGGGCAGCTGAAGCTGCGCTTTAAGGCCTGAAGCAAAATGAAAATCTCTGCAGTTTCCATCCCCAGCCAGATAGCACAAGGTGGCAGGGAGGGAGAGGCTAATCTATCCAGGTCATTAAGACGTGGGCAGAACTCAGCCTGTCCTAACGACCCCCTTTGAAATCCTATATGTATATAATTCATCTTGTGCTCCGGTGGATCCTGCCTGAAACTGGTATTGCAATTCTAAGCATCTGCTTTTGTATTCAGTACTTTGAGGTAGTTTACATAAATGGGTGGCTTTAATTTGTGTTCCCATTGTAACTGCCTCCCAGCTGTGTGGGGCTGGGCCACCTCCACCCAATTTTTGACAGGGACAGACTTATGGAGGGTGTCTAGGGGCCGTGGCTCTCGCCTGGAGCCCTCCGGGAGGTCCTGGTGGACGCGGCACGTGTTGTGTGGTAGGGGATGGGGCAGCCCTGCGGTGCCGCCTGCCCTGCTCCCCACAGCCCTCCCTGCTGCTCGGAGGGGTCTGGGCCACCCTGGCCACACGCAGCAGGGCCACAAAGGCAACAACGGTCTGCATCAGCCCACGAGGGACACCAAGAGCTGGCTGGTACAGCTTTCCAAGAAAACTGGCTCTATTTGCACAAGGGTTTGTTTGATTTTCTTTATGAGTGATTTTGAAGGGATCAGGTTGTTCCCAGAACTTGCTTTCCAGGCTGATCGGATTCCCATTAGCCGCGACCTTCCTTGCAAGGGGTTGTTGGCTCCCCTGGCCTGTTCCACATCAGGGTGGAAACTGTTTGTGGCAGGGTGTGGGCCTTCCTTCAGTGGCGTATCGCCCCGCAGCATCCACCGCAGCCCCACTCCCATCTTGCTTTGGGGTCTTTGGATGTGACCCCAACAGACACGGCGGGAGAGGCAAGGTGGGAGGCACGCTTCGAGGCACGAGCAGCTCCGCTGCCTGTGGAGAGGCACCAGCTTTGTTTTGGCGAAGCAAATAGGGCTTCCGCGGGAGAAAGGCAGGAGAGCAAGCAGCTGTTGAGCTTTCATCCTTACCCGGCGAAAGGGTCCTAGGAGAAAGAAGACACTATCCTGCTGCCTGCGGGGCATTTCACACCGCTCTAACTAGCTTTAATCTCAGTGGCTTGGCATAACTGTGTGTGTGTGTGTGTCTTTCATGTCTCCCTTTGCAGTCTGGCTCTGGAGGGTTTGCTGGAGCTTGTGGCCTGGAACCTGAGCGCAGAGCAGACGAGCACGAGTAAATGACAGGGAGATCTGTGATAACTGAACACTTTCTCCAACGCTTAGAGAAACAGCATTGATCTCTGCTCAAAGCTGAAGCTTTCATAGTAAACAATAAACGACAGATGCTGGGCTTAAAAACAATCCCTCGTCTGTCCTGAGAGGACACACAACTTCTTTGTGAGCGCAGGAACCAGTCCTGGTGATTGCAAAGCAGAGAAGAAGAGGAGGAAAGGAGGAAAAACTACCACCACCCCGTTGAGTGCTGAACCTGAGGTGAATGGTGTCAATGGGCATACACACAGAGAAAAGACACCTCGCCTCCTATCTTTCCTGGCTAAATGTTAAAATCACTGTTAGAGCTGGCTGAAAAATTGATTTTAGAGTTTGCCAGCAAAAGAGAAAACCTGAGATGCAAAACATTGTTTTTGGCAGACTCAAAAGGAAGGGGTCACTCTCTTTCCAGGTTGTTTAGGTCTTCTCGGTGTCACGCATAAGCTGAGCAGCAGAGCCAAAACAACCCTTTGCCACTTCATCCAGGTGACCCTTCTCATGTGCCATCAGTTTTTAGCCAGGTTTTCCTTTCCCCCAGGCAGGGAGCAGTGCTTTCCCCAGCTGAGCCCTGGTGTCCAACAGCACTGGCCCAGTGGCAGCCTGGCACTGACAGCACAGCTACCCCTGTGCCTGGCTGGGCTCACAGTTTTGGCAAGTGACTACCATGGGGCAGAGGCTGCTTTTACCTCTCCTTATGAAGCCGCCTGTGCTGGGAGGCAGGGAGCTGTGTGTAGGCAGTTCCTGTGCCCTGGTTATCCCTACCAGTGCATGGCCTCTTGAGAGATGCCACCTCAGTCCAGGCATCAGTTTGGACCAGTGTAAACCTCTCAGAGGACAAGTGATTTATTAGTCTCTCCTCCCCCCACATCAGTCAGTGGGAAAATCCAGCCTGCTCTTTTGTGAGGAAGAGTGGTTTCCCTAATTCAATGACTAACTGGAAGGTGCTGCAAACGACAGCCACATGATGGAGATTTGGTGGTGTGAGAAATCCTCCCCCTGATGAGAGAGCCTCTCTTCCTCCTGCTCCCAGTACAAACCACAGCTTTTTGGTGAAAAAAAGTACCTTTCATTCAGCTTACCGTGGTGGGGGACATGCCCTGTACTCAGCAGTGCTGTGTTAGTGAGGGTCTGTGGGTGGAAACAGAGATAGCAGCTCTCCTCGCACCTCTCCTCGTGCTGCAACTCGCTGGCTCTACTCTTCCACTCCCCACCAGGGGTGCAAGACAGAACCTCTGAACAGCAAAATTGATTTATGCTTGCTTTTTTATTCAAAGTCATGGTAAGGTGTTGCAGCTCACAGGCAGGATTGCCTTTTAAATAGAAGGTGATCTGAAACTGGCTGTCAGAAATCCTACAATCACTCCCTGGCATGTCCCGAGCGCAGACGCCCTTGTTCCCTTTTTATGTCTTTCTCCCCTTTCTTCTGCCATTTCTTGCACTGAGCTCCTTGGCTGCACCACGCTGTATGAACTCATGGTAGGATTAATGTGAGTTGAAGCCCGGGGCTGTACGCAGCTCAGATTCCTGTCAGAAGGCACGGGGTCTGTGCAGTGCTGGAAAGCAGACGGGCTGGCAGCCACTGAAAGTGCTCCTCGTCACCGCTGCAGCATGGATGTGCAGGAGATAACATCAGGCTTGGGGGGTCGGGAGATGAGGAGTCCCTGGACAGGACTCTCACGTGGCTCTTCCTCTGGGTCAGTGTCGTGGTACCACCATCCCCTCGTGCTGGTGAGGACGAGAGAGGATCTTCTTCATATGCACCATGAACCCTGGTCAAACTCAGCTTCTGGGCAGTGAGGCTCCATGTGCTGGCTGCTGGAAGCCCCTGGGAAATTAGGGAGCACAGGAGCTAGAGAGGGCCCTCAGCAGCACAAGGCCAACGTGTATTTCTTACATGGCAGAGGCAAAGCTCAAAACCTTGGGCTGTGTCTGTGCTCAGGGCAGGCTTCAGCACGCTTGGCCCTGTGACCGGCGTGTTCTCACAGAGAGTCACCTGCCCGGCCGGGGCACATGGGGCCTGATGCCGCCGATGTCCAGCTCCCACAGTGCCACAGACATAATGGGCTGGGCTTGCGCAAGGGTAACCGAACTTTCCCTCTCCAGATGGTGCCCCAGGGGAGCTGGAAGTCCTGTCCAGAGGCTGGTGTAGTGGGTGGCCAACGAGTCTCAGCAGGTATGGAGGCAAGCCTCCGTGGTGGCACGGGCAACAGTGCAATGTGGGACCTGAGAACGGGAGCACCTCTACACGTTTTAGAGGATGACCAAGGAAGCTTTCATGTGGCACCACCACATCAGGGCTCCATTTGCCTAAGTCAGGTAGCACAGCTGAAGTCAAAGGCTGAAGCCAATCCTTGGCTAAGGATGCCATCTAAGTTTGCTTAAAGCCTCATAGGGTAGTAAAAAAAAAGAGAGAGTTTTATTTTCCAGCTTCCCAACATCAAATTTCAACTACAGTAGATATTGATTTGTTTTCTGAAGACTAACCTAATTATCAAATTAGATTAGAGATCATTAAAAAGCTATTTCTGTGCATCACAGTGAGGTAATACGCGGCTGGACTCCTGAAAGTTATCACTCTCTTCAAAATTATTCACCAGGCACAGAGGGCCTAGTTTTGCCCAGGCCATAATCTTGCAGCTTCAGCCCTGTGTGCTCCTCAAAGCTTTCTGTGCGGCACTGGAGGGTCACGTCGCACTTCAGTGCCTGCATGTAGTGAAGGCTCGCTCCTACTTCTGTTTAGCAATAATGTGGCTACCAAATATCACCTGTCACAGGCAGGTAAGCAGTGTGACATCGGTGACTCACACCACATTCCTGGGAACACCTTGGCCACAGACACACTTTTGTGAGCTTACCACACCCTTTCCCACAGGCTTTAACACACCTTGGCTGAAAAGCCTCTTAGTATTGTTGGCGTGAGGAAAGTGGTCCTCTGACAGGTTAGCCACTTGGCTACCACTATAGAAACATACTACTGCACAGCCTGCTTTGCATAAAGTACTGTTAAAACATCTTAATGGCATTTGCCTGCAGACATTTGCCACTTAAAGAGCTGGGATGCGGAGAGCATCCACTTTGTAATAGTCTAAAACGGAGGTTATCATAATATAACATGCATGTGGAATAGTGAAAGTGAGAAATTATATACTCTATCTTTGTAGAGACATACACCTGGTTAGGTACATACAAAAATAGGCTTATTTTGGATAATACATTTAGGCTTGGACAGAAACAGTGTATGTGCAGATTCATCCAATGATTTATTAATCTTTTTTTTTTTTCTCACATGAACATGTAATTTGTAGAAGTGCATTGCAAAGTTTTAAGATCTGATTCTGTTTCCATGCTAGTTTCTCGAAAGTTTACATTGGACCCACTGTAGTGCAGATTTAGCTAATCCCTATTCCCATGTCAACACATAACCTAAATAATGTTAAATGTTACAAGCTGTGGTTGCATTTGCATTCTGCTCCCAGCTCTCTGCCGTCCATATTTGTCAACAGATATAATTCAAATTAGCTTGACAATCTGCATCCCCAAATTTTTTTCAATGTTGCCATTACCTGATTTGCTAATATATTTTATTTTACACCCCCCCCTTTCTTTTCGATATTCATATATCTCCTCTGCTTATAATATCTTTAAGAAGTTATAAGCAGGTTTCCCACTACCATACTTGTTTAGATATGGCAGCATTTATAGGTAAACTAGTTTACAAAATAAATGGGATGGTTTTAACCACCTTTATGGTGGGGTAATCCCTTCCGTTGTGGGGAGCTGAGCACTTTTCACTCTGCTGCCTCCGAAGAGATGGAGACAGCTCACTGCCAACGCTCTGTGTAAACAAGATCTGGCAATGTCACTTCTCTCAGGTGGGGCGTCCCAGGGTTGCGTGTTTCCACAGCACCAGCTTCTTGTCACCACTACCCGTGCAGGATGAGAGTGACAGTCATTTTGCTACCAGATGTGTCTGCATTTTGATTGTTTTCCTGACATTTCTCCTCTGTCCAAACAATGAGGCTGGGTTTTTATTTTACTGCTGCTTCTCCCTGTATTTCTCTCTCACTATGGCAATACCCCTCACCAAGGAAGACAAGCAGTTTTGTGTCCAGTTTGCTGTCACTTGATCATTTGATCATTTGAAAGGCTGGAGAGGTGACCATGGGGAAGCGGAGATGCTTCCCACCTGTGTCCCATGCTCTCAGGATGCTGTCAATGAGCAGAAGTGTTTCACTTAAGAGTCAAGAGCTGCCAGACTACCGTTCCCTAGATAACCAAAAGAAGCTATTACAGAGGAGGCTTTTCCGCCCCATAAACTGTGGGACGTGCAGAAGAGCCCTCCTTTCGTCTCCCAAACTCAAACTTTCCGGCTGCCAAATCTTCCCAGGCTGACATTATTCTCTGCTAAAGGTGAATCAGCGTGGTTAGGGAGTACGGTTTTGCAATCTCTTAATGACAATTCGCCACAGCTTGTCCCTGTATCAACTGGCCAGGGAAACATCATTAGTGCCCAGTAAGCAAGAAACATGTTAAAACCTGTGGCTTAGGCGATGCCGCTGATGCCGCAGCTGTGCACGTGGCCTGGGAGGAATTTTGTTGCTCAGCTCCATCTAGTGGCACCGTCTTTGGAGACACGTCTGTGGCCGTGGGAAGGCACAGGGCCCGTGGGGACGGTGGGTGTCCATCAGGCATATTTAATTCTAGCTTTTCTCCTTTAGGATAGACGTAAGTGTGCAGATTGGTGTGGACCTCTGCAGTTAATATATACACAAAACGGTGCAGAAGAGTTGAAATGATGCAGAATCACCAAAATGAGGCACAAAGCTGCCGTGCCCAATCCCTTGTTCTCCTGTAACCCATTTGCTCTGTTTAGGGGCTGTTTTGCTCAGTTGCTGTATCTTGTATCAGTCAGAAGATGAGCTCTGGGACCACCGCTGGGTGTGCCTGGGCAGCACTTCATAAAACAGGTCCTTAATCCTGAGCTAGGGTGCTTCCTGCTCCTGAGATATAGTAAATAATAATCCAAAAGAGATGGTGAGGTGGAAGAGCAACTAAAGTGAACATGATCCTAAGTAGCAGATTGGGTCTGGAATCTGCCTGAGGAACATTTGGGCTGGGTCTCAGCTCCAGCCATGGAAAGGACCTGGCCAACAAGGCTGAATAAGGAGTCACAAAATGCTCTTTATCCCTGGCCAGGGATCAGATAGGCTTCAGTGAACCTTGGAAAGTCAGTTCAGCTCCAGGAGCCAGAATGCATAAGATTCATGTCAACCTGTTGGCAGGTTGTAACACTTTTTCTTTGAATTTTTGTATTTCCCATAGCAACTTAACGTAGGAGAACCAGAAAGCAAGAATGACTCAAAGCAATGGAGAAGACATAATGCCAAAATCAGCAGGATTGTGAAAAGCCCATTTGCATTTTTTCCCCAGGGATGCTTGTTTTTAATATAGAGAGGTGCTAAAAGTAAGGATATTTGCTTATAATGACATGGGGTTTATGAATGACATCCTCAAATAGGAATTTCTTGGACATACTATTCTATTTGGAGATTGGAGTGCATAGCAGGGATTCGCACTCCACACTTTGCTGAGCAGAAGCATGTTTTGAGCCGCTTCGTGAGTCCTCGAGATCAAGAAATCCATATGAAAGCAACGCTCAGCTTTTACACGCTGCAGAACCTTCCAACTTCAAAGTGTTTTGTACACATTAACTAATCTGAGATGCGTTCCGTCATGAAACTGTTATGCCTTTGTTTTTTTGCACCACGCTATTATTATATATATTAACCTGGTGCCTAGAGGCCCAACTGAGCTCAGGGCTGTGCCATGCACAGACGGAATAAGAAAACAGCTTCTCTCCAGATGAGTTCACGATCTACAGAAGTAGAAATGGGTGGGAAAGGAGAGAGAGGCATGGGACAGTGAAGTACACTTCATGTCATTCAGCCAGCAGCTTGCAGGGCGCAGGCTTTCTGAGTTCGAGGCCGGCACGCAATGCCTTGGCGTCCCTGCCTCCTGTTAATGTTGAAGTTGGCAAGAAAGCCTGCCAGCCATTTTGTCTCCAGCTCAGAACAGGCTAATACAGACAAAGTTGTACGCGACACGCTCCCATTAATCTTTTGCTTGGATTGTTTCCTTCTGGCCCCTTAGTCCAAACTAAGGATTATTCTCATTGACATCACTCTTTACACATCATATATAAAAAACTCCCTCAGTTATAGTGTCCACTGTCTGTGACCTCAGCTGGACCACTCATGCATCTAACTTACAGGGTTGTGTATACATACACATGTGCTGAGGTGGAGATTATGTCAGGTCTGACATTTCTCTGCTATAGATTACCGTTGTGCCTGCACTGCAGCATCTTGAGACCTTGGGCACAGAGCAAGTGGATGGTTTTGTGAAATCTGAAATGCTGCTAGAAAAGCTTGTCTAGCACTGTCAGTAGTTAATTTGTTCAATGCTTTGAAGATATAAAGGAACAGAAAAATAACAAATGTTATTATTTCTAGCAGTACTTAGCGTAAGGAGTTTGCCCATGCCAGTGAGGAACAGTCATATACCCACAGTAAACTCAGAAATGTGCATGCGAAGTGCTAGAGGGCTGTGCAACTTGCAGTATCTTTGGGAAAAAAGAGAAGGAGAGGAGAGGAGAGGAGAGGAGAGGAGAGGAGAGGAGAGGAGAGGAGAGGAGAGGAGAGACCCAAGGAAGCTGCAAATACAAATAAGTTTGATGCAACCTATGTGTTGCAAATAATACCTCAGGAGACAATAGATACAAGAGTATCCAGATATCAGGTACTCAACTGTATGCCAGGCTTGGAGACTTGCTATTGAGACCTTTGAAGTAGGGGGACCATTAGCTTCCCAAGAGACATTCTGTGGAAAATCAGCCCTGAGGAGCAGGTAGGTCCCTAGGAGTTGACTGCAGACTGCTGTTCTTCCTGTGGGATTTGACTGACTACTACTTCTGTAGCAGATCTCTGGAGGATGGAAAGACTGGCATTTCAAACTACCTAGGGAGATACTTTCCTCTTAGAATAATTTCCAGTGTGTTTTAGAGTTACTTAACCTCATTTCCACAGTTATTTCATTCAGCTTATATTTTATCCTCCTCTGTCCTGCCTTGTATGAGGAGTGTTAAGCCCTTTGGGGGCAGAGACTTGTTCTGCTTTTACGTGCCTAACATAATAATGCCCTGCCTCGAGGGGCCCTAGGCACTGTCCTAATAAATAAGATGAATTAGTTGCATGATCCTCTCCTTCAACCATGTGGGAGGAATAATGCTTGTGGACCTCTTTCTTCTGTTGTCAGTTTTCCAAAGTTTGCTTTGGATGTTCATGGCAATTCAGGCATGTGCCACAGGATTTGCCCATGCAATCTATCTTGGTGAAGAGCCCCACTCCTACGGCTTGTACCTTTTCTGGGGCTTGACACTGATTTTTAACAGTAATCTTCTGCTCTGGGGACTCAATTCCTTCTGACGGCTCTCTGTCCCTCTGACCAGTTTGACACTGGCTTGTCCATGGCAGTCAGGAACAAAGTGCAAATCCACAAGTTCTCTAAATTGTGGAGAAGCAAATAAATATTTGTAAAGATTTTGCTTCATTTGCACTGTGCCTTTATGTAATTTATCATCTTTCAACGTCTTGCCTGCACTTTTTAATTACTGCAACCCTTCCATCATTTTTGTAATTTTAAAAAAGCCAATTATAAGACAATCTCGATTGCCTAATAGTTGTAGTAAAATGTGCACATGCGTAAGTAAGGATGATTGTTCTTTCTTGTTTGTTTTTGTACTATTCGCCTTTCGGATTTCTAGGTTATATAATTGTTCCCTTTGGCTTGCGATCAAGTTTTCAGATTAACGATGGCTCTGCTGCAGTGCACTGGGGAGATGACATATGGCTAATCCACCTGACAGGCTCTGGCTCCTCGTTCCTTAAAAGTGTGTGGATGAAGGGTTTTGCCATTTAAATGGCACTGTCAGTCATATATTACGTAAAATAAAGGTCAGTCTCTAACCCAGTGTGAAGAACGAGTTCAGTGCTGGAATACAGTGCTACTCCTCTTGCAGGATTTGTAGGAGTCTCAGCTCACTCTGGCTAAAAGGGGGATTATACATCCTTAGCAATTTCGAAAATCAGACATGTATAAAACCCAAACCCACCTTTCCTTTCCCCGAAGTAATAATAATTGAAGAACACCCTTTCGAGCCCTCCTCTTACTTATGTAGGACATATGATATTTTGTGTCCTACCTCCAGAGAAACTGTATCAGTGAGGTTTCCATGCCTCAATTTTATTACTTCTTGTTGCTTATGTGTATTGGCAGAGTGTCTGTCAGACCTCCCAGCAGGCTGTGACACCAAAGCGGCAAGCACTGAACAAGCAGAGATGACAAGATGGTCCGTACCCTTTATGGGGTATTGAATTGAGACAAAAATATCATCTGAAATATACACTAATCTTAAGCGTATCATGAGACAACACTTAAGTGTAAGGATGTGACTAGGTTGTGCCCATAAGTATTTGCAGGAACGCAGGCCCAGGTCCACCCACACAGCCCACCTAGCAAGGTTTTGTGTGGGGATAAAGTATTTGTGCCCATTAACAGCAATTTGCAAAGGAGAGATCTGATGAACAGCTCCTTTGCCAGCTGTCATTGGATCATTGACACAATAAGTTAATAGAAAAATAGATTTTTAAAAAATGCTTCTTAGATATCCAACGTGGTGCCCCTTCAGATGAAGAAGGGTAGGCAGTTCTGGAACTTGTATCCCTTCTTCAAAGGGAAGATACTTGTGGAGCTCAAAAGAGAAGGATGAAACAGCAATGCTAAGAAAAATGTTATTTTCTGGATTTGGAAAGAGGATTATAAAAGACAAGAGGCTTTGGAAAGGCCTGAGGAAACCAAGAATACAATTAGATTATCAGATCACTTTGCAGGTAACAAAAAAACCACCCTGTCATAAAAATTACAGGATGTACAAAACAAAACAACTGGGGAACACTGAGATGCTCTCTTCCCTGTGAATAATGATCAGTTCATTGCTATCAAAACAAGACATAAACAAAGCTATGCCAACGAGATCCTGTAGCATAAGAAGCTAGAAGTATACAGTGGTGGGAAGAAACAAGGGGAGGGAGGAAGGTTTCAGCTTGCTGGTGCCACAGGTGGAGAAGCAGCATGAGGACTGAGGATACTGCAAGAAGAGATGGGGGAAAGGGCGCGCTTCTTGGGTGGAAAAAATAGAGAACAGGTGTCAGCTGAGATGAAGTTTGAAGTCTGCAGGTTATCCATTATTAGATTTTACAGCTTGGTTCCTGCAGATCTTGAGAGTCAAGATAAAAGGTTGAGACATTACATTAAAAATTGAGTTAGTTCACCTACAGTAAGCAGCACCCCTGTGATATAAAAAACCATATGCTTTCATTTAGTTCATTACATGAGTTAAGTGGTTGAAGGAGGCAATGCATCCAAGGACATCTGAAGATATTATTGTATCTCTTTGTTGCGCCCACTTCAGTGTGGTCCTACCACTAAGCTTTGGCAGCAATTCTTAGAACAAAATTGCCTTTTTTTTTTTTAATTATATAGCAAATTTGCAGGCCTAGATCTCACAGCTGGGGGCAGAGGAGGGGTTGCCTTTGACTTTTTTTGACAAAGTTGGGTTGGGTGCTAGAACTGAAAATGTTTGACCTAAATGAATTTTCACTCTGTGGATTGATTGGACAGAAGGGGAAAATCTGAGAAAACTCGGGTTGGCCACCTTATACTTAGCAACAGGCACACTTTGAAACTTGCATCTTTCCCAAATACAACCTCACATAAACACGTGCAGTTTTTCTTATGCAAAACAAAAACACCCTACCCCAAAAACTCTATAAAAATGTGCATTACGCATATACATCATTATTTGCTCCTTCTCTGCATAGGTCCCTGAAAGCTAAGGCAGAGTCCTCCAGCCCAGCGCAGCCGTGGGCGGTGCAGAAGAGCTCCATCCCGAAGAAGAGCTCCATCCTCATGGAGTAGGGCACTCGCAGTAATGACGTACGTTACTCTCGCTGCCACTTTGGGCTGTGGCAGCGCGGGGAGGCCCCGGGTAGAGGTGTGCTAATTGCTGCCCTGAGAAGCCCATGATCAATGACTACAGCCTTGCTGATGAGAAAGGTCACAAAAAACCAGTAGAGGCAGCCATTTCAGATCACTTCCCATTAGCAGATGGCATTTACGGTGCTCTTTACAGAGCACTTGAGAGCTTTTTCTCCTCCTGCTCGTTAGTGGGAGAGGAAAGCCTGGCTACGGTTTAATTAACGAAGGGTGTGGGTACCAGCAGTCTGCAAGGCTGTGGCTCAGCTCCATCCCTGCTGGCCCTGGGCAGTGACCAGGGGCTTTGCTCTTGTGGTATAAATTCCCCCAAATGGGGATTGTGGCTGCTCTTTGGGGAGGTGCTGCTTCGTTTAAACTCTGAGGTACTGCTCTGCAAAAAAACCCCAAAACTCTTTATTGGGGAGGGCCAGCGGGTCCTCTGACAGGAAAGCCGACTTCCTCACGGTGTCAGGGAGGAAGATGGGGGATTAAATTCTTCTCACGGCTCTTCCCGACTTTCTGGGCACGGGGGGTGCCCTCTCCGGGGCCACTGGCGGTGGGTTCTCCCCTCACGCCCGGGGCCGCCGGCGGCCGCTGGGTGGCGCCCGAGGCCTGGCTGGCTGCGGGGGCGCCGCGCCTCCTGCCAACGGCCGCAACGGTCCCTGAGGGGGCCGGTCGCCATTTCCCCGCTGCTCGCGTGTGGGGAGGGGTGTGTGGCGGTCGCCGCGGACGGCAGTTTAATCTCCCCAGCTGTTTCGTGGGGGGGAAAGCTGCGTGTTTCTCCGAAGTGCTGAGAGCGTGTGTCGCGCTCTGCCTTATGTCTCCGCACAGGTTGCTTTGCAGGAAGAAAACAGTAGATTAAGAATTTTCTGGGTGTGTTTCTGAAGGCTTTCTCGCCCACTGGGGCTGAGGGAACGTCCAAGTTACAGGGGAGGATGTGATCTAATTTTTTTTTTTTTTTAAAAAAAGTTCATTTTAGTGTGATCCTGGGAGTTCTCTTCAGATAAAAAAAAATAAATGAAGTCATTTGTTTCACTAATTTTGTTTGAGAGGCTGGGAGCGTGGAACACATGTATTGGCCTGGCACAAGCTGTGCATCTTGTAGTAGCAGAGAAAGAGATGAGGTCAGGATTGAGAGCAATTAAAAGCCTGTGTTAGGGATGTGTTACAGCAATTCATTATGTGGATGATGTGTATTTCCCTGGGTTTTTAGTTATCTGCGAAAATGTTACTTTTATTACATGCATGAAAAAATGGTTGTGCCTACTTATCAACCTGTTTAAACGTAAATGAAAAAATAAAAACAACGAAAAAATCCTAAACAAACTGAGACTTGGTAGTGGGAGAGGACAAAGTTTAGGTGAGTGTAGGTGACTGATAAAGGACTTGGATATCAGCAATGTGAGAGGGATTATACAACCTTTGAAGTAAACTATGGGCAAACACCACAGGCTGAAAACTGGTGCTATTGGCAGAGTTTCAATTTTGTTTTCCCCTTGATCTGAAGAGTCAGACTAAAGCTTCTGTTCTCCGTGAAGACACCCAGTCTTGGCTTGGAAACACCAAGCAACGATGAAAAATCTTCCCCCAGGTACTTTGCTCCTCTGGTTAATCGCCTTCTAGATTACAACTTTGTCTGATTTCACAAATGCATTTTCTTGGCTTAAACCACAGGGGGTTTGTGTATGTGTCTTTCTCAGCTGTGTTAAGCAACTCTCAAATACTCATTTTCTCCTTGTGAAGGATTTATACACTGTAACCAAGTCATCTTTTTGTCTTCCTTTTGATAGCCGGAACAGCTAGAGCTCCACAGATTTCTCCTGCAAAGCATTTTCTTGAGCTCTCACCTCTTCATCTCTTTCTGCTTCCTCCCCAGTTCTTAATTAAAGACCCAAGAAACAATCTCTTCTGCTGCTGCTCCCCTCCCTGCAGCACTGTACAAACACTGAGATTTGCTTCCTCAGATGTGCCCATAATCTCTTAATTTTTTGCAACCCCAAATTATCTTCAAGTTGTTTTCTAGAATAGTCTCTTATCTTGTGAGGCCTGTGCTTGCTGTTCTTACATTTATTGCATTGCTTTTGCCTGAGAACCATGTGTTACTGGGCTAATGTACTTATGATCAAGTCCTTTTACCCTTTCCAGACTCAGTGTGATAAACATACGTATGTATGTATCACACATACAAACATATGCATGTATGTATGTGTCTGTTTCATAGAAGAGGGAGGAAAAACCTCACTTTTATGGACCCAGAATGAAACCCAGTAGAACCCCACAAGAAACTTCCTCAACTGATCATGTTTCCTCACTCTCTGCATGTTTGCCAATTAGCCAATTTTTAATCCATTTATTGTGCTTTTGTTGGTGTAGGATAAGAGCTACTTCTTAAAGCAGAGTACCCTGCCGTACTATGTCAAGTACTCTACTAAAGCTGTTTCACGATTATCATTAGCAATCAATCCTGCTGTCTTGGAGAATGCAGTCAGGTTTGTGAGTCAGTGTCTATTTTCCATGTAATCGGGTAGACCAGACCCTACTTATGTTCCCATCCTTTCTTTCTTTATTGATTGCATTGCATGGGTTTTGCCATTATCTTGCCTTGCACTGAAGGTTGTAATTACTGACATGAAGTCATTCTCCTCCTTTGAGGGTATCAGTACAATACTCCAGTCATCTGGCATGTTCCCAGTTTTTTGAAGGGGAGTCTCTTCTCAGCATAATCGGAAGAGGTGTGAAATTAGATACTACTGCAGTCCCATGAGCAGCTTGGTGCCAAAGGCCTGGATGAACAAAAGAAGTCATGCTACTGACACTATTCTGTCAAATATCCCAGGGGTTGTTGATCCTCATGAATGCCTTGTGTCTCTAAACCTCCATTTGACCTTCATGTTCCTGTAAATTTTATACTCTTTAAAACTGTAGTCTGAAAGGACATGTGTTTTACAGCAGTGTGTTTTGCACAATCCCTAGCATATAATGGAACTTCATTTTCATTCTTAGGAACATATTTTAGTCTCTTCGTGGACTGTCAAGAGTAACTGAAGGACTGTCTGTCTAATTTTGCCAGGCCATAATCTTTAACTGGGTTGTAACCAATTAATCTGACTAGGAGCAGACACAGTTATCAGAGCAAACAGCCATCTGTTCATGTCCTCCCTTTCAGACACTGTACAAAGTCATCTAAAAGATGCAGAGCAGGAAAGAATGGATGGATAAACTGCCCTCCAGAATGATCCTCCAAAGTACCTTATCTTTCTTTCCAGCAAGAAAGGGATATGGATTGAATCCTCAAATCGCATTTGTGAAGAGGAGTTTCATAATTACTTTCTTTCTGCTTTGCCTGATTCCATGCAGTTGGAGCTATACCTTTTGCTGTAGCTGTTGAAACGGGTTTAGAAGAGGGACAGAAAATGATCAGAGGCTGGAAGATCTATTAGGAAAGGCTGAGAGAGCTGGGGTTGTTCGGCCTGGAGAAGACAGGGCTCCAGGGAGACCTTACTCCAGCCTTTCAGTATTTAAAGGGGGTCTACAGGAAAGATGGGGACAAAATTTTAGCAGGGCCTGTTGCAATAGGATCAAGGGGTAATGGTTTTAAACTCAAGGAGAGTAGATTTAGACTAGATATAAGAAAAGAATTTTTTTATGGTGGTGGTGGTTGCCCAGGGAATTGGTAGATGCCCCATCCCTCAGAACATTCAAGGTTGGGTTGGACAGGGCTTTGAGCAACCTGATCTAGTTGAAGATGTCCCTGCTCATTGCAGGGGGTTGGACTAGATGATCTTTAAAGGACCTTTTTTCCAACAAACTGTTCTATAATCTACACTGAGTCTCCTGAGGTGTGCACCAGTATGATGTCTGTGAGGAAGTACCTCCCCCCTTGCGTCTTTCGGTGACAAAGTACTTGTGTGCATACCACAGAGTCTGGAACAGGAGCTAAAACCTTATTGACTCTATGGATAGCTATTTCATTATTGATTGGAACAGGAAGTTACTTAAACATTGGTTTTCCTAATGTGCTTAGGGAACAAGAGCAGAGGAGTCTGATTTCAATCACCTTGGTAATTTTGGGTTTTTTCATTTAATTCTGTGATACACTGTGCGATTTTCTCTGGTGCATGAAAGGAAGAAATATTTTGTATGACAGGCGCTTTGTGAACTTAAAAGAGTAAGCTTGTTCTTCACCCTCCTCTGGTTTTCCTGTTATTCCAGTTCTAGCTTTAAGTCCTTCCCTGGAGCAGAGACTCAGCAGTGTGGTGGATGCAGGGTTGTGTGGTGACATCAGACAATTACAAGTGCGTCAGAGCCCTGAAATGCGATATGAACTATTAAGTGAGGGTTTTGGCTAGATATGTAGCTGCTTTTAACCTGTAAAACTGCAGGTGTTTCTTCTGGTGGTGATGTCTCTTTGGTCTTGCACCCATACAGGCCCACTGCTATAACTGCTCTGCATGTTGTGCCTGTGGAAATTGTTCTGCTTTGTCGCTGGCTACAAATCTGGTATTCTCAGAGGTGCACAGAGAAGGGATAAGGGGCAACAGTGAGGTATTACCACAAGGGAAGTTCTAGTAGGGCACAGAAAAAAATTTCTTCCCGGCAAGAGTAGCAGAGCACTGAAATCAGTGCCAGACGTGGTATCTCATCCATGTTGAACCTTGAGTAGACAAGGCCCAGGATCTCAAGATCTAATGTGAGATTAGCCCTCTGTGGAAAAGGCATTTGGACTAGGTGACCTCCACACATTGCTTTCTGCCGATATGTTTTTTTTCAAATGATTATTCTGCAGTGATTAGTGCCCTTTCCTCATATCAGAGTTCATTCTGGCTGTGTATGGTAGAAGTCAGTTTTTCATCACAGGATATTCAGGAGTGTCCTTATGTTTCTCTCCCAAATTTACCTTTTTTTCCAGTCTCCTCATCTCTGTCATTCCATCTCAGAAACCACTCGGATTACAAAAGTAGCTGGATTCTTGTCTGCTTTCCCAGGTGTGGGGTAAGGTCTTGCTCTGGAATACAAACTCTAGAGCATAAGGAATTAACATCAGTTATTAAAAGAGGTGATTTGAACTCATCGCCTTGTTCTTCACTAATGTAAATCTCCCATTTATTTCAACTTACACTAGTTTATGATCCAAACAGTGAATGTTTCTCAAAGGTAGTGAAGCAACAGCTGCATTTCTGGCTTCCTTATTGGGAGTTAGTGGCTTAGGTAATTGGTTTCATTGCTATTTGGAGCATAATCAGCAAGTATTCATTCTCGGTACAGCCAGCATATAAAACTTGCGAGAGCTGCACACACTGCATACTCAATCAATGTAAATCATTTAGCAGCCCACATAATGGACTTCTGGCTGTTGGACTAAAAAATCCACTTAGTAATACAGGCAGATGAGTCATGAACAAGTTTTTCATTTATATATAAAATGATTATATCCACAAGAGACTCCAAAAGCTGGACAGACTTTAGCTTTCCAGCCACTAGAAGGGAAGATGAAATGCTGTTGCAGTATTTTCATGTATTCTGAATATGTTTATTCAGAGCCAAGGTGGCACTTGATGTGCTTAATAATTGTTACTGACATAGCCCAGCTCTAATGACTTGAGGGACTGGGCGATTCTTTTCCATTCACTGAGGGCTCATGGTGGTGGTGAACATGTGTAAACAGATCTGTCTTGAAAGTAAGTTTGGACTTTGGACCAGGGTGCAAAGTTAGTGTATTATTAAAGTTGCAGAATCCTCCCTGCCTGAATTGGAAGCTAGGGAATCTCCTCTGTGCTTGGGAGCAGTGTGCAGTTGTTGTGGAAGTCTGACCCACAGTTAATAATTCAGCAGAGATTTCCTGGGATTAAACTATCAGTTAAGAGTACGGCCCTCATTTAGACCACTGACATCAGAGTAGGAGTGTGTTGGCTGAGTATCAGCAGCTGCAAAGGATGCAGATGATGAGATTCTTCCTTGCCAACGGATGTCAAATCCCTAAACCTTTTCACTTGCTCAATATCTATTTTCCAGTCAGCAAATGCTATGAGCAGTGAAGCCTAGATTTGAGCTCAGTTTCTTTCCTTTCTTGAATAGCTCCTGTGTAACAGGAGAGGAAGCATTGCCCCTTTCTATTGTTGTTTTCAGTGCCACAACAATCAGCAGGGAAATAAAATGTCTTGCAAATTCTTATTTAAAATGAGAACTTGTTTAGCCCATTAAGACAAGAACTCTCCTCATTGTCAATTATCTTATCTGGATTTTGCCTAGACTCTCACAAAATTTTCTTCTCTTGACTGTGTGCTTCCATCCACTCTCCCATGCTTGTTTGTGCACCCATGTCATGGGTGAAATGGGCACATCTTTGTGAACAATACTTTTAGCTGGTTTGTTGCAGACAAGAGGAGTGCCTTGAGTCAAAATCATTGATTCTTAGTGTTTGCCTGGGTTGTCTTATTAAGCAGGATTTGGCCCCATATGGCCTGAAGAAATGGTGGTTAATTTTTGTATGAAGCTTAAGTTGCAAGTGTGTTTTGATTTACTTTTGGGAACACCGGTAACTTTCAAGCAAAAAGCAGTGATGAAAGGTTTTGAATTGTCCTTGGGGAGCTCTGTCAGTTACATAAAAGTAAGAGAAGAGGGTCTCCTCGGGTTTTAAAATGTATGTACTAATACTCTGTGCTTGTTTTCAGTCCAGGGTCTCCAAGTACTCCATAACGATAGAGTTAGTGGGCAATACCTGCTGCTTTGAGAGAGGAATCCTGCTTCCACAGAAAATTGCAGTCATGGAAAGCTAGCTCTCTAATGCTGCCACAAAAGGGCAAAGCACTTCACAAAGGTCTGTTCTCCCCAGGTTCACAGCTTTAACTCCAAGTAAGATAAATCCATGAGAAATTGTTATCCTTTAAGTGGAGGAAGAATAAGAGAACATGGATTATAGATCAAAGCTGTAACATTTTGTAAATGATAATGTGAGAACCTCCTCTGGGCCATGGATCCTTTTCATGTAACTTATCTTTGCTTCCTGACTGGCAGATGAGGCTCTCTGTGCATACTTCTGTTTCTCTTTTTTTTTTCTTTTTTTTTTTTTCCTCCCCTCCTCTTCCCATGTGCCTAGAAACCCTTGTCATAGGCCAGGCTGTTGTGAGCTAGCTTCTTAGGTGCTCTATGGAATTAGGAAAAAGGAGCCCTGCCTGAAAGAGCTGATGAGGTATTTGTGTGAATCTCACTAAATCCAGCCTCTAATTCAGTTGTTCTTCAGAGTTCATGGAAATGATTTCTCATTTCCATGGACAAAACTGAAATGACAATCAGACTCAAAGTTGCCCTTTGAAAACATGTAGGGTTTGTTCCTGGGACATGAAGTACACATAGCTGCTGAAAAAGTGATCCCGGGGTGTTCCTGGGTACTGACCTAGGCTGGTTGTAGAAGCAGTTCAGGCTGTGGTGACTCCGGTATCTCTGCCATTGTGCCACAGCTTCAAAGCACTGAGCAACAGGAAACCTGAAAGTCTTGAGGGGGCTAGTGAAATTTAAACAAAGCCTGCTAAAAATGGAGAAATCCCTGGTAAGACAACTGATTAGGTTGTTAACTTGGCCATGTTTATTCATTCTCTAGACTTTTATTCCAGAAGAAGTCACTCTCCAGTGACACAAAGAAATTCTCCTCAGACTTTCATGGTGACAGAAGGCAGGGAAGGGTAATTGATGAATTATTGTGCAGATGTTTACAAAGCTGTTAAGATTTATGTCTGAAGACTGTTCAACCCTGAAGATGCAGTGGTTTTTGTAAGGAAGAAGCTAACAGGTCAGTGAGAGATAAACTTCTCAATTTCTCTTCCTGTCAGTGTAAACTGGTTTCAGATCTAAGAGTAAACTGAAAATTACCCATCCGCAGTTCATGGGTGGTACAGTACTTGGTGCAATAGCCTAAGCCACTTTTTCTACATTATTTTCATGCTACAAATAACATGTCCAGGTCTGCAACTGGATTGCTATAGGAAGATAAAATCATCAGGTGCAGTAAATGTGACATGAGGCCTGGGATATATTATTTAAGTTTTCACATTCAAATATTTTGGTGTTGAGTGATTACAGTGTTAATGTTGATTAATTTGATGCTTTGTGTCTGTGTGTTTGAGATTCCTGGTAGCATTGCCAGGAACTCCAGTATCTAAAGATACAAATAGTCAGCATGAGCTTTCAAGTATCAGGCACTACAGCTATGGGATGTTTATGGCTTTCCGCCTCTGAAGGCAGTAAAGGCTTTGAAGGAGCAATTTGTATGGAGCCTTCAAATAAAAGATAATAGAGTAAAAGGCTGGTTTTCTTTTTGTGAACTTGGAAAAAAAAAAAGGGAAGAAACTGCTGTATTTTAGGATACTAGAGAGACACACTTGATAAGGTCTCAGTGTTCTAAATTAGTCTGGTGCTGAATATGTACCAGCTTAGCCAGGAAAAAGATGCTATCTGTACTGGAGAAGAAAATTAAGCAACTCTAAATTTAAACTTTAGTGAATTTCTACAAAGTAGTTACCTTATGTACCTACTAAATCACTTTAATTCTTGACAGATAATGTTGTTACAGAAAATGAAGTGGGATTATAATGGAGTTTGGAGGCTATATAGTTTGTGGGAAACCATACTCTTAGGATAATTTTTTTCACTTGGCTTAACCTGTTACCCTGCGGGGCTCCTGGCATTAGAGACTGAGGTCAGCCAGACTCCCTCATTGAGTTGCCATCTTGTTCCACCTGAAATGTGCTCTGTTCTTGTACCTTCCTTTGATAAGATACCCTATAGCTATTTATCTTCAGCCCTTTCCCTTCCTTAGAGAAAAGCCGCTTGTGAAGTTGAGCAGAAATGGAGGGAAAACTTCTTGGTGTTATGTCATTATCCCAGTTTATAATGGCACATGGCCATCTTGAGACATTTTGTCATTTCTGTACTGCTTTTTAAGGACAGTACTTAACCAAGATAAACCAATATATTAATTGAGTAGATGCTCTGACACCTAGATCAGCTTGCAGGACAGATTATCACAGGACAGGTCCAAATCTGTCTGAAAAAGTCACTGAGATTAATTGTGAAGATGAAACACAATGTAATATTACACAGCATGAGCCAAAGCAAGGTGAGGTACAGAGAGTTAGGCAGGGCTCTTACATCAGCAGGGAAACTGCCCACAGTGCAAGTGAGAGGACTTGCTGAGAAAGCAGCAGCATGCAAATGCTTTTCTTCTCACCCACAGGTTGCAACTTCTTACTGAAGTCTTACCTTCTTTTTTTTCTAGGACACTAATCTTTAAAAAAAAAAAAAGCTATGGGGGGATTTTAATCTTTAGCCTTTTTTTGATGGCTTGCAAGGGATGTTTCTATGCAGATCTCTTAAAGTGGCACACTGGTTGCGCACCTTGTGCAGCTAATGGCGTATGGCCAGCTCTACCTACTTTCCCGCCAATTTTGACTGCTAAAATTATCCAGGGAATAGACTGATGAATGGAGTTTTTGCTGTGTGAATAGCAGTAGGTTGCATGTTCTGTTAAATTTGAAGGCAAGAGTTGAAGAGGAAAAAACATGGTAGAAGGCTCAGCATCAGGATGGGGATTTACAGAATGCTGCAAATGAATGATTTTTGTCCAAGCTGCTAATGCAGCTGTTGAGCTGTTGCAGGTTTCATACAGGCAGAGAACTGTATGAATTGGGCTGAAGGCCTCTAACTTCGGCCTTTCTTATGGAATGTGTACCCCTCCTTGCTCTTTCTATTTCAGTCTCTCTTATTTATTTTGTTTATTGCTATCTAACAACTCTCTCGTTATATAATGCTGAATGCAGATTGTTTGAACCAAGATCTGCGTCCTGACTTGTTTTTATAAGGTACATAAAGTAATTAACAATTAAACTGACAACTCAAATAGAGAAGTTCTCCTGGCATAAAGACATAATGCAAATGTTAATAGCTCTTATTTCAAAAGCAATTCTGTCTTAAGCCATAATAGGGAGTAGATATCATTTAGGATGATACCATTAGGTTATTCAGACTTGGGAAGAATTCTGAAAGTGAGACATGAATTCAACTTAAAAGGCTCAATGTGATGCATGATAAAGGACCTGAGTATGTGAAAGCTAATTGTTGCACACCTGGCTCTTCAGGGTGGAAACTTCTGCCTCTGATCCTTGTACTTGGGTCTCTGTGTAGAGTCTTTTTCTGGATGTATCACTGCAACATGCAAATAGGTGCATATGGGGTGGGAATTTACAGAATGCTGCAAACGAGTGGCTTTTGTCTGAGCTGCTAATGCAGCAGTTTCAGTGTGAGATAGTGAATGGTTGCATTGGGGCAGAGAATGTTTTCTCCTGTAAGAGGCTCTAGTGTTTTTCAAGTCTGCATAATCCCGTTGAAGAGTAACCTACAAAATGCAGTTTTGCTGCTTTTGTGGCAATGCCACATATGCGATTAGGATTTGGTGTTGGATGGGAAGTGTGGGAAGAACTGATGGCTTATCTTTGACATGACCTAGTTTAGCTATTAGTGATGTTGATAAACAGGGGGAAAATCTGTGCAGAAATATTTCTTCCTCTATGTCTATAAATATATAAAACACAGTAGGTATATTTCTGCATGTTTTTTTTTAATTCTCTGCAACACTTTCCTCTGTGAGACTATAGGATTATTCATTAAAACAGAATTAATCCCTCATTGCGAAACACACAGGCTCTGCATTTGCCACAGCTTTTCTCTAAGAAAGGGATTCGGACATTGTGTTTTCCATCAAAGAATGGCAGATTCTTGGCAGAATTTGTTTCTGTGAGTGAAACAGTTAATAAATCATCATGCTTCGTTGCTGGATTAGCAATCACACCTCCAAATGCTAATAACTGCTCTCACTCTTCTAAAGATTACCCTTAAATCCTATCAAAGGACAAGATGCTTTTTGCCTTGCCTGGCATTAGCACCCTAGTGACTTACAGACAAAGTTAATAGTTGGTAAACTAACTCTCTGACATGGTGAAGATTCAGTGTGCCTTAACCAGACCCACAGTTTTTCCTGTCAATTCCTCCACTTCTTATTTTGTCCTTCCCCCCCACCTCAGCCAGTCTGGCCACATAAACTGAAACTGAACAGAAGGATTTTGCCACAATGAATGACTCAAGACTCTGTTGCAGGATCACACAACCTGGGGGTGTTTTGCAAGGCTGAAGTCTGTGGAGGAACAGGAACAAAGAAAATGAGGATAAGGTAGGTTCTTAACAAGCCCTTTCTTTCTTGTTAATAGAGCAGATGATTTTATTTACCTCTTGTCTGCAGCTGAACATGGTCTGTAAAGCTGCCTGCTCCTCTTGGTCTGAAAACAGAACAGCAGCACCGGAGACAGGTCATATAAATTGATGAGAAAATTCATGGTCTGTGATGTCTCCTTGTCTGCAGTTTCAAAAGAGAGTTGCTTGAAGTTGGATGATGTGTGTATAAAACATTAAAACACTTTCCTTGGTTTTGCAGTGCTCTCCAATGAAATGGCTTGGCTCAGCAAGGACTCCTTACTTTACCTTACAACTACTTTGAGTTAATTTTCATGGTGTTTGTTGATTATCACTGGGATTTGTTTACAAAAAAACTGGGGAAATTTTTGCAGGGAATATAGAAAAAGGGTAAGATGACACTCAACATGCATTTCATTTTTAAGGAATAGATATTTTAAAAGTAATTGGGTTAGAAACCTATGATATATATAATGAAATACTTTTAATTATAGTTTATATCCATATAGTTTAATGTTTTTTTTCATTGCATGGAGAATTCACATTAATGTATCTGTTAAAAAATATTGCTTACAGCCTTACAGTTTTTTTGCTAATCTGTTGTTATAAATCTGTTGTTATATTTAAGGGATGGTCTGGAGATCTTAAATCTTAGTGCACAGAAAAAGGTAACAGGATATAAACTGAAAAGTATAAACAATGTTTAAACTTGATCTTGAACACATAACCAACCAACGAAGCATGATCATGCAAGCACTTTTTCAAGTGCTTCCCAGTAAATATGCATCTACAGTATATTTGCAGAGATGTAGTTTCTGACACAATCAGCATGGTTGTCTCGGAGTGATCTGTTAGATGAATAAATGGGCTAGTGTTCAGATCAGGGCTCACTGTGTGTGGCTGTCAATAAGGCATCAGACCATTTCCTTCAGAACTATTACTTCCTTGAAGCACAGCATGAGGTCTTCACTGAAATATTAGTTTATAATGTTTCTGTTTTCTAGAGACTGCAAATAAAAGGGGGGGGGGGGGGGAGGAGGAGTGTGGGTTTGTACCAAGTACTGTCTCGACTGAAAACATAAATGGACCTACTCACTACCATTTAGTCCTTCATCCTCACCAGTCCTTATTCCTCTGGACAGAGCCACAGCTCTCGGACCACTTCTATCTAAATATCTAAACGGGTACTTTTAATTCAATTGAAAACTCAGGTTATGGGTTCACCATCATAAATGAAGTATTTCAGTGGCTTTCAAACCATCTCTTCCCTTTTCTGGTTTTCAACCTACATTTTCCCAGCTGCTTAAAACTGCTTCTTTGAGTGTTCACTGGCAGGCTTGCTGCCTACCTGTGTCTATTGGTCACCCAGCAGACCATGTGCATCATCCTTGCCACTGTCATGCCAAGCAAAAACTACGGCACAGGAACCGTAGGGCCCCCATGATGTTTCTGTAATGCTGGGTTGCCTCCTTGCAGCCTCACATCACTTGCTGAACGATGTTTCATTTAGTCTCTTTGGGGCTCAGCTTCTCTTCAAATGTGGTTAATAACATTTTGCTTGCTATACAAAAAATGTAGAGGATAAGCAGCACAAGGGCAAATATGATTGTATAGCAGCTACTAGGGAAATGGTGTAACGATTTTAGATGAAACACAATTAAGAAAATGGAAAGGCCTTAAGACTTTACAATGATAGTTTTCAGTCTTTCTCTAAACCTACGCGACTGTAGTTTTCAGGGCCTTTGAATTGTGTTTTCCCAAAGGCTTAAAACTTCTTGGCTTACTTTACAAGAAGAGGAAAATGACAAACATTTTCTGGTATCATACTACTACCTTGTCCTTTTAAAAAGGAAGAAATCGGATGTGCTGTGTGAACATTTGCATCTTAACTTTTAATATGACGTGGAAACCTAGTGTGATATAAGGGAAGGTTGTTCAGAGAATAGTAGATTTTAAGCCCTGTGGCTGCCAGGAAAATCTGAATTCAGTTCCTGCTTTGCCACAGATTATTATTTTATTTTTTTTGTTATCACCTTGAGCAAGATGCTTTGTCAAGAAGGTCCCTCAAGACCTAGACTACCTCTCTACACAGGGACATTGCACTGATGAGTATGAAAGAGACAGTGAGCTGCTTTGGTATTGCTGTGATGGGAACCATGTGAGTACCTACAATAGACACCTCCTCTCTCTCTGCATCAGACCCTTGCCCTAAGGAAAATGGCTCCACATCCAAATAGATGATGAGTAGCATTTCAGCGTTGTGGGTTGGTCCCCAGGCTAGTATTTAGCGGGCAACAGGAGATCATGTGTCCTCAAAGAACTAAATGTGAAATGCTGAGCCATGTTGCGAAGCTGGAGAAAGATGCAGTGCTTCCATCTTGTGACATATAGTGTGTACTCCATTCTGTTTCTTCATCCTTCTCAGCACAGCCTTAGGACACTAGAATCCTCAGCCATGACTGGGTTTTAGAGGTGCTGCAGTAATACAAACACTACTGCTACCACTAACCAGTTTGATTGTGTTTTCATAATGATCTCTGCAAAACCACAAACCTGAGTTAATTACACAAGACAAGACAATGTAGAATTGTTACAATAATTAGATCAGGACAGCAACCTCAGTCCAGAAAAACAGCTTTAAGCACAACTGTGCTGGAGAAAGTTCAGTCCAGCTCATTAGGACCAAATGTTAAGATCACAGCCAGCTCCTAAACTGGCTTTGTAAAACTGCCTCTCCTATGGCTACTGTTACCTGAGAGCTGCAGTGCCACTGCTTGATAGCATCTCCTTTTCCTCTCCTGCCCAGCCAAGCTGAGACCAGAAGCTCCCACCTAATTGTAACTCTGCCCCCTGCAACTGTCCTGGGAAGTTCAGAAGTTGTAAACCTTCTGTGCTCTGGAGAGAGTTTCCCATCTAATATGTGCTTGCATGCTGATGTGTTTGGATAAACGTGGAAAGAGGAAAACACATGTATGCCTATCTTTGGGGTTAGTAATTTCATTTTATTTATGGTACCTTCCAGTTCTTTAAATTCCCTGGGACTAATGGATATCTTCCAATAATATTTAAGTTAGCTCTATCTGCAGAAGCTGATTTTCTAGTTTTTCTCCTTCACCTGTTATAAGTACTGACCTCACAACTTTGCTCTGCCAAGGGAGACATACTGGATTTTACACCTGCTCCTCCCTTGCTTGTTTAGAAGCTGGTTTGGGTATGACTGCTGTCACACTGCCATAGCCAATGACTCTTCCCAGGGCTGAAGTTAGGATTTTGAAGCAAATAAAATTTGTAGTCATCCAAGTTACATCAATCAGAATGGAAATTTTTGTTCTAAAGATCAGCACAGGATGAGTACTGATGAAATCCCTGATTTCATTAATTTCCTAAGAGCAGTTTGTGTCCACAGTGGCATCTTCTCAGTCTCAAAAAACTGCAAGACAGCAATTCTTGGGCTTTAATGTGTGGCAATTCTCAGTAGGGAAGGACAGTGATATCCCCTTTCCTGAATGGATGCTAGCTTCAAAGAAGTTGGAACTGCCCAGCTGCCCACAGTCTGTGGACTACAGAAACAATTTATTGGTTTGGTAGCGATAGGAGCAGAGGAAGGTGATATAAGGCTGAAGAGGAGAAGTACCAAAATAGAGGGAACGACTAGGCAAGTGCATAGAGATGGGGAAGGATGCCTGAGGAAGAAAAGTAAGCAATATGGATGTATTCATTACGAAATGGGATACATGGGATTAAAGAAACCTTAGGAAACTAATAGTGAGGAAATGTAAAAAGTGGTCACATGTAGTAAATATGAACATAGAAAACAGAGGGCCTCAGAGGAAGAAGAGAGCCAAAAAAGAGAATATATAATGAAAAAGAAGAATAACCCTAGAGGAGAAAAATGTGAAACTATAAAGAATTGGGTATTATGACAGCCTGAGGTGAAACACAAGCCCTGGCAACAAGGATCTTTGAGGATCTTTGGAAGAAGAAAAAAGTAGGTTTTCAAATAGAAGACAATACACGCATTCAGAGTTAAAATTAACTCTTATCCTGTTGCAAGTTTGTTGATCAGGTATTATGCTAAAATAGTTGCATTTTCTTTTCCTGGGTAGAAAAGTCACTGAGAATTTTGAAGTGCTGTAATTTTTAATAGCCTTCTCTACAGAAGGTCTAGCATTTTCATTATTCATTATTATTGCTGGATGGTATGGCAAATGACCCAGAGAGGCTGCCACACAAGGACTTCAATTTGTGTATGCCTGCAGTGTGACACAGAGGAGAGATGCCCCAGATGGCTGAAGGCAGGCTGAATGTAGTTGTTGTCATACTGTGGTTGAAGCAGTGCAAGCCTCAGCGTGGCCTGCATGTGTTCCCAGTAATGCCTGAGAGCTGAAACCTATGCTGGTGTTGTTACTCTTCTTTCCTGTACATCAGTGGCAGGCAGGTGCAGGACTGTAGTGCAGATGTGTCAGGACTGAACTTCATAGATGCAAGAATGATGTCAACACTTGTAAAAATGCACTAGTCAACACATTTAATGTTCTATGTAGTTGCTTCTGCTTTTCCACCCAGAGACGCAGCTTTGTGTCTCACTGGTCTGGGCTGCTGCTAGGAAACTATGTGCCAAAAGAAAACGCCCCATTTTATCAGGGCTGACTACTGAGAGAAACCTGAGCTCCTGAAAGCTTTCATTCATTTTAAATGGAAAACATAATCTGGGCAGTTTAATTTTTGCTGGCAGGAGCTAGAATACAGTCAGATGATCATCTTATTCTTCAGGTCAGTGAAGGTTATAAAAAGGATCCTTTTGGAAATGGTTTTCTCTGTCTCTAGCTGAAGAATGACACTTCTTGTTGAAGAGGAGTTGCTTTATTCAGCCAAGTTGTTGTTAGGACCAGAAGATTACTCTTCTGGTAGCTCAAACCTCTTAATATAATTGATTCTAAAAATACCTATTTATAACAAAAGTTAGAATATAACTTAATATTGTTTCAAGTAAAAGGGGTAAAGATCCAGTCCAGTCCTTCATTAATATAGTAAATGATGTGTATTTGTTTTACCTTTTTAAAGTAGCTTTTTCTTAAGAGTAACTCATATAAAACTCTGTACTGCATCTGATTTGTGCAAAGCAATTTACGTATAAGTGGAGAACTTCAGCTGTTATTCTGAGTTTATCTTCTCAGCATGTGTTAATTCTTGTATTTGCACTCAAAACATTTATCCCTGTTATTCAAAGCTGCACCCTGTGTCCTTTTACCTTGTTTATAAATTTTTATTTTGAAGCCCATTTGAATAAAAGAAAACAAAAGGATCAGAGAGCAAACTAGAAGTTATTGGATAAAGAATGCAGGCAAAATAAAATCCATCTAGGCCTAAAGAATTCCTGAAAAGTTAGAATACAATAAAAGCAACTTTTGTTTGTTTCAGGTCTTTAGAGAATTTTATTACTAGCTTTAAGGGTCATTTCTACAAGTTCAACCACGTTCAAGAAAGTGTTATTTGTTCCTATTTCTAACAAACCACATTTGATGAGACTCTGGAGAACGGTCCTCATAATAATCCCCTTGTGTATTATTCTTGTATTTCTACACCATAGCTCTTTAATGTATTGTCATGCCAACATATGCCTTTCTATTGAGAAGTTTTCCACATACAAATTATTCTTGCTACTTTTGTTGAACAAGCAAGCCATGTAGTATAATTTGTTTCATTTACTCAGACTTACACTTTCTCTGAAGGAGAAATATCTTCGAGAGTTACGGAGTTTGACTCTACCACTCACTTTCTGTGTGACTGTGGTCTTAGAGACACAGGACTGTGTATTCAGAAGTGGTCTTCAGATCTGAGTGTTTAGCTTGAAGAGTTAATTTTCAGGCTCTGGTAACATTTTTCAGAAATGCTAAGTGCCTGCTGCGATGACTGGATTGTTCAGGGGAACACATATACCTCTAATGCTCAGTATTTTCAGTAGCTTAGCCCTGGAACAAAAACATTAGGGCACTTGAAGAAGCCATTTTAGACCCCAAAAAAAGTCTTATTTCTGTAGTGCCTTGGTTGCCTTCAGTAGTGAAGCACAGCCAATTCTTATCAGACACCTTTGTAAAACCTTTTAAAATGTGTGAATGAAAGTCTCTTTGTCTTGAGCCTGACAGTAGCAAATGTTCATACTGTGAGACTCCTACTACTAAAAGCAGCTTTAACACAAACTTGCACTGAGGCCTGTGATCAGTAACCTTACCCAAAGCTTTGTTGTAGCCAGGCATTCATCCTGCTGTGAATGGCATAGACGTTCTAAGTAAGGTAACTACTCATATGCCTTTTTATTTTTATACATATCATCT
This sequence comes from Gallinago jamesoni, assembly GCA_025769975.1. Lineage (NCBI taxonomy): Eukaryota > Metazoa > Chordata > Aves > Charadriiformes > Scolopacidae > Gallinago > Gallinago jamesoni. Next base: position 32,896,364 of record JAOQGH010000032.1, read on the forward strand.
AACTGGACTGGGAGCACAGACCTCTGGCTCTTGATCTGGAGTAACAGTAGTAAGCTCCATTTTATGTTGATGTAAATTAGGATTTGTACCCCTGACCATCCTGTGCTGTCATTTCTCTTTATTCTGATAAATCAAGTTCACCCTCAATGCTTTGGAGGTCTAGAGACCTTAAACAGATTGAGCTGATTCAGCTGTGCCAGACACCTGATACACTCTGTGTTCAAGTCCTGCCTGTGCCCTTCTTCTTGAGAGCATTGTTGTGCTTAGCTCTTGATATTTATTCTACGGTGTTCTTAGTTTTCATTGTTGAAAAGCTTGCGTTATGGGGAGATGTGGGTCATGAGCATCTTCCTTTGCGTATTTAAACTTGTGCCAATCCCTCCTATGTTCCATAGGTTAAGTATGTCAGCTGAAAATACTCAACCCCCCCTGAGCTAGTTTTTCTTGATAAGCTTATGATTTCCGCCCCCACCCCCCAGTCTGAAAGGAACATGGGTGCAGCCTCCATATTTCATATTAGCTGAAAGTGAGAGAAAAGCTTGTTTCTCAATATTTTTCCTGCAGGCCATTGGCATGAATCTGCTGCTGTCATTTTAGCCACTGTTGCTATGGAAAATAGTGGTTAAGGCTGGCAAGCTAGTGGAAAAGGGAACTGTTGTAAATACAATAACAATTAAATCATTTTAATCCAACATTCTTGAAGACCGTGGGGCTTTGCTATTTGCCAATCTTTAATATCTGTACAATGGTGGAACGGTCATGGAGATGTTTGCAAATCCCCAAAGATTTGCCATGGAAATCCATTCTCTGTTGTTTGCTATCTATTATTTCCCATGAAAGTTTCAGCTACCCACTCAGTAAAAGAAGGCAATGGATGAAAAGCGCACACATAACTCAAATAGTTAATAGCTGGTATATTCATGGTCAACCAGTATCTGCAAAATGGGCCACAAGACTGTTTGGCAAAAGCATAGAGGGATGAAATTTGTTCTTTGACAGTGAGAAATATTTGTGAATGATTGTAAATTAGAGAAGATCGAAATTAGGGTCAGCTGGCAAATAGTATTCAGCTAGCTCCAACAGTGGCACTTAACATCTCCAAGAAGCTAAATTCCTGGAAGTGTGGAAAATGTTCTGCCCCTAGGGCAGACATCTGATAAAAAGATAATGCCTGTCTTTAGTTTAACCTTATATGGACATGCTGAGAAGATTCAGTCCAACCAACATAAAGAAAATACATCTCATTTTCTGCTTCTGAGCAACTTACCTATTTGCTTACAAATGTTCAGCACTATGAAGACTGGACCATCCAAAGTGAACAACCTAAAGAAAGCTACACGAGAAAAAACATTAAAGCTACAGCACGGTTACAGAAAGGCACTTCATTTCAGCATGATGTTGAGTCTGTAGTGTTGTTTCAGCAATGGGATATGACAAAGAGATAGAAGCAAGACTTTTTTTTTTTTTTGTCTAACAAAGCAGTTGCTGGCAAATTAAAGGCCAAATACAGTACTGTAAAAAGACATATCATGTGCAGGAGAAGGTATAAGATGAGATCTCTAATGGACCACTTTGGAGCTTCTTGGGCATCTGAAATCGTAAGGCTGAGGTAATGTGTAAGTTACACAGACCCTTTGTAGTATGGTGATTCTCACCCTAATTATAAACAGCTTGATCCATAGGGACATGGAGGCATCCCTCTCTGGATTGAAGCCCTAGTGCTTATATTGATTACTCAATAGCAAACAATTTTCTGTGACGTTACAGCTTTTGTAATTCAGGTATTTTGCAAAGACTGTAGAGGTGATGCATAAATAGTATAGAATAAATGCATGCATCTTGGGAGCTACTGGATGTTCAGCACTGTGTAAGCACAGTATAAAAATCTACATATTACAGAGAGGGCTGTTCTGTTTCTTCTCTGAATGTTTCATTGCTTGGCTAAGTTAATTGTACACAAGCACAGCATGATGTTCCTTAGCTGCTTCCTTTCAAGCTGGGGGAAAACACTTGATAAAGGACAAAAAGACTGATTTGCAGCAGATCAGTCAAAGCAAATCCCATTTTAATTGGAAAATGTGAAGGCGTTTCTTCTTCTGTAGGCATCTTGCTTGCCAAATTTGTGCCTTCTGTCTCCAGCCATTTCAGCACAAGTCTTTTTTATATTCTGTGTGTGTGTGTTTAGAAATTGAAAACTTTATGTTTATTTTTTATACTGCAAAGTTACTGAACTGCTTTTGCTTAGATTTAATGTTTGTCTTTTTAAAGACTAGCTAGAAATTAACAGCTTGAAATGGGAGTTTCAAAGCTCTTTGTAACTGATACTGTAGTATTATAAGGAGATAGGGAGAGATGAAAGGAACTTTTAATAGAATGTTTATTCATTTTGCTTCTTAGTTAGTGAAATTGCTACCTTTGAGTGTTAGTTACTTACGAGGAGGACTCTTTCCATAAGGACTCTTTGCTGGCTTTTTGGACACCGGGCTGTTGTCCCAGGATAGCAGTTTGTCAGTAACTTCCAGTGGCTCATTTGTCTTCATTTACTGCAAGCTACCTTACCCTCACTTGTACTAGTGTGACTGACTTCAAACTTAGATCTGTGAAATGGTCCACTTAAAAATGAATAAATATGTTCATGTTTCAGCAGGGCCAACCTATTTTGCAAGTCTGTTTAGGAGTGCAGTCACACAAGTTGTTGGATTGTGCAAGGTATAAACTTCTGCCAAGGGGCTGTGACGAGCAGAGCTAGGAACCTTTGACAGTGGATATTCTGTTGAAGGAACAATGACAAGGAAAAACAGTCTGAAAACACAGATTCTCTTTAGAGTTAAAAGGGCAGTATTGCCATTTCTGCAGACTCCTTTATGACTATTTTCTCCTATTACAATGAAGGAGCTAGTCCCTGCCTTACGTACTTCCAAGTTCCAGTTTTGCTAGAAGTGTGTTTTACACGCTGTATGTGTCATGAAGGAGTTGAACAGGCTTTACCTAAACTTGGAAGAAAGGATACACAGATGGGTTTTATTCTTTTAACATCTGATCCAAAGACCTTTAAAAGGTAGTAGAAAGTCATGACTGGATTCAGTGAACGTTGAATCAAGCCCTAAACCAATAACTCATATTTAGTGATACAGTCATTGAAACACTCTAATCAAGAGATTAGAGTCCTTTGCAATTTTGCGAAGAATTCCAATCATCATGTGGCTCAGCCTGATTCCTTATGCTAGGTTGGGGGGAGGTCAGACTAGATGACCTTTGGAGGTCCCTTCCAGCCTGGACGATTCTGTGATTCTATGATTCTAGGTCCCTCTGCAGCACGACTGCTTTCATCTCTTTGCCTAGCTTTGAGATAGCCTGGAGGATCATAAAATCCCTCAGCCCTGTGCCCTTTGTTGTGTATAAGTGTATTCTTTCACAAACTGCTTGGAACAGACATACTTCAGCTAGCATTGAAGTCTCTATCTAAATAGGAATGTTTTGTGGTTCTTTTGTTGCTGTTGTTGTTTTGTGTGGGAGGATGATACGTTTTGTTGATTTAAGATGTTTCTGCAATTTTACAGAGGTTTTTAGTGGTGCATTTGGTGTTTGAAAGCAGCTGGGTTCTTTTATCTCTAAACTTGCCAAATGGAATTTATTCCACAAACCCTGTGGCATTTTCCAGAATATGCAGCCAACCTTGACTTTTTAAAATAACTCTCTAGTTTTTTTCCTTGTGCTGTCATCTTGTTTTCCAGGTATTTTTGGTATAGAACAAAAGCTTGAAAACATATGCATAAAGCAGGCGTATTTCAAAAGAAGCCTGAGTTTTTGAAGAAAAATGGGTTGAGAGACAAGGGCATATCAGAACATAGAGCTGCTGGGCTTTTAGGATCAAACGTAGATCACCAGTTTCATGCTGCGGCGTGCAGAGACATCTCAGAACTCACTTGTAGCTGGTAATTGAGCACATGGAAATTGTTTCTGTGAAAATGAAAAATCATGAAATATTGCATTGCCTATGCAGCGAACATATGCCATTTTGTGGATCAGTTTTCTATGCAAATGGTTTTTATTTTGTTTGGATTGGTCTTTTTCAGTAGGGGTCTAATTCAGAGTTCCCAGTGAAATAGGAAGTAAGTCACATTCTGAGCATTTGGAATGTCACCACAAATATTTTTGTTGAGTATTGTAAATAGCAAGTCCCTTTATCTGGATGCTTGTGCTGTATTGATAATCTTAGGAAAGAATGGTGATGATAATCAAGCTAATAATGTCCCCGAAAGAGGGGAAGCATGGGAAATTGCTGCCGAAATTGTGGTCTTGTCATACGTTGGACTTGTGGTTGATGACTACTTTTTCAGAGGGAGAAGTATCTCTTGTCATTGCTGGGCAAGGAGCAGGAACATTCAGTACTATATTTAATGATGGTTTAAAACATTTCTGATGCAGTCTAGAAATATATGGTATATGCGTATGTATGTATCAGGTTCTTGCTCAGTGCTGCCTGGTCTGGATGGAGTACTATGACATGAATCATATAAGAGGTCTGGGTGGTAACCAAGGTCCTGGCATTCTCCCCATAGGTCGCTTGCATGCAGGGATATCTCCAGCCGATGTTAATCAGTGGGGATGACATTTCCTCTGCACTGCCAGCTTCCCAGCCAGGCAGAACACCTTAAAAAAAGGAGGTCCTCCTCGCTTTTTCTTTATTCTGTGTGATTACTCGTGGTGGGGTACTGGCACCTTGAAAATGGGTCCATTACCCATGTCTTAATGATCGTCCACACCCATCAAAGCAGAATGTTTTATTTATTGCCAGCTAACCTAAAATCCCCCATAAGATAAAAGTGGAAGGATAATTTATTTACATTATCCAAATATAGACAGCAAAGTTACTAGGTGCAGAGGCAAGCCAAAAGGAATAAGAGCAAATCTTTTTATCTACCTGTATTTTTGCTTGTCTCCAGCTAATGAGAAGTCAGAATACTTTGGTGCTTTATGGCTGGGATCCAGTTCTTGGACAAAACCCACTGCTTTGGTTTTAAATGTCACTGAAAAAAGCCTCTGTTTAGGAGTTACTTGTGTGTGATAACTGGCCAAACTTTTCTTGGAATTCTGTTCAGTTAGTTTCAAGCATTCCCTCTCTTTCTCTTCATGTCTTCCTGTAATTCATCACTTTCTTAGAGGACCACTATGTAATAGATTCATTTAATAACATTACATGTGAGAAGAAAAAGATTTCTTTGAATTAGTAGGTCTACTCTATTACCATATATAATTTCAGTGCTACCAGAGGGACTGAATGTTAGTGGGACTATGCTAATGAGAGAAGAAAATGAAAAATAACGCCTATCTTGACTTTAACTTGTGTGTATATATGTACTATTTCCCAATTTCTTTGCACATGCACATAGACAAGTTAATTGAGAGATGCTTAAAAACTGTGTACAGTATAGCACGATTGCTAGGATAAAGAGTTTTATGAAAAATTCGGATTTTACCTATTAGTGTTTTTGTAACTTTTTTTTTGCAATGGGAAAAAACCCACAAAAACGTTTTAACTTTCACCTTTGCTCTTCTTCAGGCTATAGATCCACTTCTTAAATACTGTCGATGAAAGCCCAATTCTGCTGAGGCCTATAGCAAATATCCCATCGTCTTCACTGAAACCAAGGTTTCGCCCTAAATTTTATAAAGCAGTAATGCACTACTAAACCACGCATGCCATAATGCACGCCCACAATGCCAGTGGTTTCTTTTCAAGGATTGGCAAAAATCCTGTTGCAAGATCATGGGGTATTAGACCACTGTTTCTGTTGTCAGGTATCCAGCAGAACCTTTGTTGGTATGCAGAGGAATGTTATTAAACACTCCACTCCCAAAACTGTTCTTAATGTCAAATGGGCAGCATACATTTTTACATGCTACTTTGGGTTTTGCATATAAACGCCTATTTGCATTGCTTTCAAATTTGTCTTTTATGAATACCTAAGATTCATCTGCAATTGCCTAAAAATGTCAATATTCTGTTTTATCATGGTTTCAAAATACCATAATTTCATGTATGAGCACAGTGTAGCATAACGATCCTCTGAAGATCTCTGTTATGAGCTTCTCCAATGTGTTTCTGGGTTGTTTCAGAAGAACTTTGTCTAGGCATGGAAGTGTAAGAATCTTTGGTGCTAAGTTTTCCAACAGGACAGTTAAACTGTAATTCTGTATGACACTTCCCTACGAACTGAAATAATTTTGGATAGATCACTGTACCTTTCAGAAAGTGGTACTATCCATCAATTCTGAATTGATCTAGATACAAACTATTAATTGTAGATCAGAGTCTTTAATTAATACAAACAATCTGTACTGCTCTGCCCAAGAACTGGGCATCATTGTAGTCACACAGACTGGAAGTGTCAGAGGAAACATGGAGCTGTAATAGTGGAGCTGCTTCCAGACAGTTTACTAGGACATCTGAAATAGATGTATATGCATTGTGGCTGACACATTAGGGCCGTTGATGTTTTTTTCTTGGGTATGCCAGGATTTCCCAAAATTATAGTCCTTTTTATGGATATGCTTTTTGTAAAGGATTCAGCTCATAGCCTACACTGTTCATCTTGAGTCTCCATATTTAAATAGATTTCTATGTTTCATTCACAGAGTTAAAGAAGATTACTTCCTGAAGTGACTTAATACAGAAGGGAGATGCTCTAAAGGTGTAGTTCTCCTTACAGTCAAAAGATGGTAGTACAATTTCTATTCCAAATGGCCCAGCAACACAGAGCAATAGCTATGCATCCATTGTTTGCCTTTACAGGCAGGAATATGGCAACTGAAGAAGGGTGAAAATCTGTTAATGAGGTCACAACAGCCAGTTTTCTGTTAGGCGGTGGTTACGACCATGATCTTCTCTGGTAGACAGTAATTCTGACTGGCCATGATGGCCAGGTTTAATTGGCTCTAACGCAGCTTGCGAGCCTGCTGGTGCCAGGATGGATATGTGTAGTGAAGGGCTTAATGAAAGGCTTAGGGCCTTGAGAGAGTATGAAATGAAAAAATCCTTTTCACCATCTCTGATGTTTTTAATAATGTCCCTAAAAGCAACAATTGAGGTAGTTAAAGCAGCAAGTTTAATTAGGCCTAACTATTGATTATTATAATGTTAATCTCAAAGTATTTTATAGTGAAGTGTGAATAGTTCATAGCAAAAAATGGTGCCTCTGTGGAAAAAAGTACTACGATTTCCTTAATTTGAAAACAAGAAAAGTCACCATGAACTGGCTGCCCCAAAAGAGATTTAAGACAGGCAGTTTCCTGAGCAATGTGGGCTCTTCCCGTGACATTTTATTTTCTAGGAGTACAAACCAAATAAGATGCTGATGCTAAAGAAGAAGAACTATTTATCTGCTTTTTTCACTAGTCAACAATGAGATTTCAATCCCATTTTGTCTGAATGAATCCAGTTAGAGCAGTTGTTTACTAGGGCATACTGCTGATTGCAGCAGAACCTGGAAAACTGATTTTCCACAAGGGATACATGATGTTCTTCAGCAAAGTAGAATACTTTAGGATTAAATATTCCTAGTACAGAAATATTTAGAATATGATACTGCATCTGAGCTGAGAAAGCAGGAACATGGCTGCATGCTCTGTGTGCAAAGACAGTGAACGAACATTTGTATCTTTGAATAATATGGTGAGTACCTTTGTACACACTGAGATGTTACAGTGAACCTGCTTTGAAATAAGACTAATAACTTGAGATCCTATAATACAAGTGCTCTGCTTTTAGATGTGTAATACCTTTTTCAAGAATTCTAGTTCTGCATTGCAGTGCCTATAAAAACTGTGCTTAGTCCTAACAGGTTACGCCCAGGCACCAGAATTAGGCACCCTATGGAATCAATGAAGAGCCTTCAGGCTCAGCGTAGAAATAGCCAAAAGAAAATAGTGAGCACAGGACTTTGTCAAAATTTTATTGCTTTCAGGAACCAAGGTGCAGTTGAAAGCCACTCATGATCACTTTTTTTCTACAGATGATTCCCTTAGCAATGTTGTCTACTGCAGCAGAACTGCATTTGGAGAAGGCAAGACAAGTATTTTTTAATTCTCAGGCTTCAGATTGACAGGTACAATGAGATATATTGCCAAAAAAACTGTGTGGATCAAGGCAGAAACCTGTTTCTGGGGTGGATATGAGAGCATTATGCTGCAAAACCAAGGGTTTGTTTTCTATTTCCTGATTTCAAGCTCCACCTGGGAGCAGGAGGAAGTTTGCAACTCCTAGGGTCTAAAGATTAGTTCCACGCAGTGGGATTACATGAGATGTGTCTAAATAAATCTCTGTATTTTCTAGGGAAAATGTTGCTAAGAGCAGACTCACACCTTTGACTCCTTCCCACCAACCAGAGCCATCTGACTTCTAGAAATCAAGGAATGCATGGAAAATCTGCAAAATCTGAAGGAGAGAAAAAATACTGCTAATGTACATCATTGTAGCTCTTTCCAACAATCTCCATCTTAATTCCCAGTGATTTCTGCAGCATTCTAGTTCTCTGTGGGAATTCATTTTTCAGACATAGCATAGTGTGTGGTTCCTGAGTTATAAGTAATCCATTCAAATAGCTGATTTGGACTTGAATGCTGGAAAAGATTGCTGGCAAGTGTTTTGAGTAAGTGCTCTCATCGTTTCCATTCCACTTGGAACCTCCACACGCCCAGAAAGTTGCTCAATTCATTCTAAATTGGAGGTAAAGCCATGAAGAGCTGAATGTGTTAGTCACATTGCAATATAATTCTCCTGGTGGATAATTTTGGTTTGTGTGTTTTAACTTGTTTCCTTTTACTTAACAAACATAAAGACATTCCAAGTAAGTAGTGCTGATTGTGGAAAGTTCCCTCTGGATGTCCCTGGAGTCTGCTGACATCCATTTTAATTTAGAATTTATAGGGCACAAATGGTGTCACAGGAGGCGACAGTGTGTCTCTGCACTGACTTGAAGCAGGAGAGCTAAAGGTAATTATTTCTTGTTCCTTTTTGAGCTCCCTAGGCTAAAAGGGCTAAATGGAGAAGTCACGAAAGCTGGTTATGGTAATCGTGTTGAGGTATTAAAATGCAGGAAGAATAGGGAAGGTGGGCAAGAAAAAGACCAAATTGTGACAGCAGCTGCTCATTTGTTTTCCAAATAAAGCTATGTTTGAGTTCCCTTTTACAGATTTACAGATACATCTTCCCACGTGTATACCAGCACCTCAGTTCTACCTGCTGTCTCTTACCTGCTGTCCTGTAGTAACTGTAACCAAACCAAACAATTTTATTTAATAATAAAGACAGGGTGGACCCCTGCAAACAGGACACTGCATGTACTGTGTTCAAGAGGCTTTTGCTAGATACAATGTCATTGAAACCTGTCCTGATGTGTTTGAAATCTTGAATGGCTGTTAAAGGCGGAACCTGCAGCACTGAAAAAATGTCTTTGTTGTGACTCTCAGTCCATGAGACGGCTAAGAAGCTGTGCTATGCCTCTTAGATGCAGCCCTCTCTGGGTATGAAACAAATTCAACAGCACATTTTTCTATTCCAAACTTATGTCAATAGATACAGCCCAGACCTTAGCAGAGAAATACGGAAACTTGGATAATTTTCTGTCTGAATTAGAAACCCTCCATTCTTTGGAAGCTTGCAGAATTGATGGGTAGATGTAGTGCTTAGCAATATGTTTTAGTGATGTTTTTGTCAGTGTTAGGCTGATGGTTGGACTATATGATCTGAAAAGTCCCTTCCAACCTAGACAATTCTATGATTCTATGAATTATAATGTTAATGGCTATGTATCTGAATTTCCTGCCTTTCTGAATAAAGTAGTAAGGCATAGATGAGGCTTTCACCTTTCATATCTATGCTGATAGAATTGTATAATTTCAGGTGGTCAATGACAAATTTGACTCTTCTGTAAAAAAGTAAAATCTATTTCTTGTTATCTTAATGCAGCCTCCTGTGCTGTAGATGTGTAGACCCCGTGCAGCTTCTTTCTACCCCATCCATTCTGCATCTGCCTATCAGATCAAGGTAACTTCTTTTGAATACATGGGGCTTTTTTTGCCTTTTTTTTTTTTTTTTTAAGTTTAAAAGCATTTGATTTCATATGCATTTTTTTGGCTAGAATGTGTGCAGAAAGAGTCAAGTACCACAGAATGTTAAGTGGCAACCTTTCAGGTAGGATCAATTTCTTTGGTCTGGTGATGTAAAAGAAAATTTGGAAGAATGTGGGGTGTTCTTGGATTGAAAAGGGAAATGTTATCATGCGGTCTTTGTGATTAGAAACTTACAGATCGGCCACCCTGTAGAGCAAGGAAAGTCATCAGGTCACAAGTAGACAGTGGAACTCAGAGGCTGTTTTAGGTTCAAGACAACCTTGCCACGAGCACGGACAGCTCAGAAAATTCTTGACATTCTGCTATAATAATACTTGATCCAGTAAATGGGGGACCGTTCTCAAATATTTCTGGAATAAACAATCTTAAATGGTGAAAACTATGGACTTTGCATAGGGAAAAAAGCAAGATATCCTAACTGGGATGGACTTTTGAGTTCCTCTGTTTACCTTTTGCAGGTCTCTTGATTTTTTTACATCACTCAGCCCTCTTAGGAATAGATAGACTTGCATTTAGTTATTCACCAGGTTTATCTGAGGTGAAGCACCTTGTTTAGTGATAGTGCTTTGCATCTTACATTGTCATAACATGTAATTTCACAGAGCAGTCTATGTTCCACTCTCCAGGCAGTTGAACATCATCTCTGCTTCTCACCCTAGGGAGTGACGAGTTCATTGGCCATGTCATGCAATCATATCACAAAAACCTTGGGGACTGTCAGTGTTTAATCTGCCTTTAATGAAACCTGCCAGATCAGTTTACACTATTTGTCACTATTTTCTGGCCTGGCTGCCAGAGCCTTGGCAATGATTTCTGCTTCTAATACAAGGAAAGAAATAGGCAGGCCTGTAGCTGGGAGAGTTAACTGAAATTGAAATCCATGAGAAACCCAGGCAGAAATCCATCTTTGATCTGTTTCCTGTGTGTTCTAGGCTAGATGAAACCAGATTAGTTTTAATCTCTATAATGACTATTTCCTTGGCTGAACTCAGGCAAGATCCGTGCAGGGACTGAGGCCAGATGTAGGATCTGCCTACTCTCTGGGGTAGAATAGAGTTCAGGAACCCTGAATCTGGAAAAATCACAGTGGAGTGCAGCCTTGTGCATAGCACTGTGGCTTATTAGTGACCATACACAGCCAGATTGTGCGTTTCTGCACTGAACTCCCCAGCATTTCTGGTTTATGAGTCAGTATGCAGATCCCTGCCAGCTCAGGTGTCCCTGCTCCTATATTGTAGATGTGACCTTTAGTACCTAATGGCCACCTTAAGTACTTCAGGCAGAAATGTAGGTCTTTGAAACCTGCCACCTAACCCAGGTGTCTGGAGATACTAAACAGCAGCAAGGGCTGAGCAACTGGGCATGTCCCTCACACCTAGACATGTCAGGACTGTCAAAGAAGACACTTTCCTCTCTGAAGAAGTTACTCTGGCAGAGCTCAGAAAGCACCTGTTGAACCCCAACAAAATAGCTCCTGCCACCAGGGACACAGAAACCTGATTCTACTCCTAATGAACAGCCAATTATTGAAGCAGAGATTGGACTTTCAAGGCTAGTGCCTTAAACAACAGCCTGACTACTAGGCTACGCAGTGGTCTTTGCTCTTTCCCTCATTCAGTTGTTACAGCAGAACAGAAGCTTCAGGAGAGTTCCTACCTTAGAATAACCTAAAAAATATGATTAAATAAGGGAATGTTGGTTAAACTTTTGTCTGGCTGCTAGTAGAGTGAGCCCCAATCTGTCATGTCTTGAGTACTGTAATTGCCTCTCATATCTTCCTAAGTCAGCTTTTGTGAGAAAGGGCACTTAACTCAAGAGAATGGATATGTATGAATCCTACTCGGAGATGGGCATTTTCCTACAGCCCCGATGAGGATACCAAATCAATGGAAGGAGTTTAAGATCTCTTTCTCAGTGTTTGGCAGTCACTAAGTTACGCAGCTCTGTGGTAATGTATTGACTTTTGTGGGTGTCATTCCTGTGGATTGCTTAAGCACAGAACTCTTGGCAGGGGGATTTGCAGACTGCAAGGCACCTTGTGGTTAGGAACTGACACCCCTGACTGTGCCTTGCTGTGAATCTGTCTCTCCCTTTATTTACTGCTAAGGTTTTTTGCCTCATCCAAATCATGTCAATCCATGTAGACAGAAAGGAGGATCTTTTCTCTATAAGACGACCATGGGAGGAAAGAGACTGCTAATTCAAAAACAATGTAAGTCTGATGAGTAGTCACTATGCTGGAAATACAAGTAGCTTTTCTATGTAAAAGCCTAGCATAGAGTTAAGTAAGGTGGTATGTTGTCTAGAGATTTATTTTGGAGTAAGTAATGTAATACCGTACAAAGGATTTCTATTGACACTTCTATCTCTGAGCAAAGCCATCTGTAATATTGTGTTGCTAATATATTTTTTTAATGGACTTGATGTAATGACACGGGAAAAGATGTGGGAAACATAATAAATACTGCTGGAATGGGTGGATGCCATTTTAAATAACCACTGGAAGTCTGCCTTTCTCAGCTGTATGGTAGGCTGTAGGGTTGCTGTCATGTTCAGTGACGTGCGCCAAACAATGTTCAGGTCATAACAGCTCAGTTACATTTTTTTTTCTGAATCTATTCACTGAGAGACCATTATTGCAGATCCTGGGCTGTCAAGAGAAGCTTGGACTCCTGGAGTGAGCTAACTCCCTGCTGGAAGGAAACTAACAGCAAGTTCACAGGTTACAGCTGCATCTCTATGTGCTTGAGTCCTGTTGTGAACGTAAATCTCTTTTGTTATTCTAACTGCCTTCTCAGCAGTATCTCAGCCAGGTCCTTTACAGTGTGATCAGAAATCTGGGTAGCTTGAGAATTCCAGGAAGCTAAGGGCAGAGTTTAAATAAGAAATGTAAGTGCTGTAGGTTGACTTACGGGAAGTACAGTGGTATGAGTGAGATGCTCACTCCTGAGGTTGGTGCCCAAACACTGTGTCCTACCTATCCTTGAGGAAGCCACAAGTGTCCATGAATTGGAAGCCCACAGGATATTTACATAGCTAAATGGAGATGTATCCAAGTTCATGCTGCCTCCATGTGAACCTGGCTAGATATTACTTGCTCAGTCCAGAAGCCATGTAACCACATTAGTTTTCACTTAAGCTGATAATCTATCAAGTTGGGAGACTTGACGCAGCTATGAAAAGTAGTCAAGCCTTTTAATTCTATATCAGATGTTTGCTTCTTTTTTTGTGTGTGTGTGTGTTTAATAACCTATTAACTGCATCGCTTTACCTTGTTGTAATGTTAATTTCTCAATCTGTCCCTGGTGCTGTCTTTGTGCAATGTACTCTTTGAAGTTCAAGGTTTTACATAGCAAAAATGTCAGAACTACATGAGTTTAAGTGACAGCTTAGCTCTTTCCAAGCTGTTTAAAGAATGTTTTCATTTTGATGCTTTTCTTTTGAGTATATTGTCTTTCCTATGGCCACTAAATATGTGTTTAATGAGGCCCTGTCTAATTATGGTGTAGATGTTTTGTTGAAATTATTTTCTTTTTTTTTTTTTTGGGGGGGGGGTGGGGTGTTCTACAAGGCAAAAGATCGATTTTTACACATTGCAGTTGGTATCTCCTGTGGGTAGAACATGAGGCTCAAAGATCAAACACCAGGGAGGCCTGACTCCTGTGTAGTGCTTGACTAGGAATGCGGTACTTGATAAATCATAAAAGTTTTAGTCACGTAAGGTGCAGAGAGTGTCCTGGTGGTGCTGTACTTTCTCAAATCTAATCGAAGTGAACACCATACACCAAATCTCCTTTGTTTTTCTGTGTAACAGAGCAATAATGTCTAATGCTTTCACATCTTCATGTAACACTTGCACTTCACAGACAAAAAGGTGTGTGTGTGCGCAACCTCTGACAAAATACTGCTCCTGTATAGGTCAGTTTGGGTATTCAGTGCAATTTATGGGAGTGGCTTTCTTCTTTCATTTAAAAGTGGAACTTTTCGTAGTACAGGGAAACCCCTCTGGGGCATTTTGTATTCAAGAATGTCCCATCAGTTGTGGCACCAGCATTGTTTTTGTGAAACCCTGGTTCTTGGCTCTTGAACACCTGCTCGGAGAAGTAACATCCCAAATGCCACCTCACCTTCAGGCAGCATCAGTCTCCTTTGTTAAAGTGTCTCCACTCCATGAGAAAGGAACATAATTGCTATGGGGTTTGAAGCAATGCTTCCTTCTTGCTTTTTCCTACCTGGAGAGCCCCTTGCACAGTGGAGTGTAGAAGGACCTTGCATAAGTTTTGGGGAAATGATCTGTAGGCAGGGTGCTCACTTGTCTTCGTCTTCTGGCTAGTAGAGAAGAAAAATCAGTCTCCATGCATATTCACATAGTTCATGCTAACAAAAGTTGCTAGGTCAGGAGACATCTCTATCCACTGAGTCACAACACAGATACACCTCAGAGGCAGGTAACTAAAGTTTCCCCAATGATATTTTTCAAACTGAAATCACAGATTTTGTGTAGAGGTAAACAGGTAACTTTGCCTTCTTAACTTTTGATTTATATTACTGATAAAAGGGTTATCTGCAAAGGTGGCTGCAGATCGGGGAGGGAGGGGAGCCATCTACTTACCCATTTCACAGGGGTCTGTGACATGATTACAGCTTCATGTCATTCCCAACCCAGGCACGTTTTCAGCTGCTGACTTAGAAGGCAAAGCCCCCTCACCCTGCCCAGCCCCATTACCAGGGCCCTAACCTCCCAGTCTGCTCAATACAACCTGACAGACCTGCCCTCCCCACCTCGGCCGTGGGCAGGTTCGTTTCCTCTGAGCTGGGAGGAAAGTCGTATAAACAGCAGTGTGCTTTGTCTGCTTCTGCTCCGCTGCACGCTGCGTCTCACTGACTCACACAGCTCCTTCCAGGCACTTCCTCGAGTTTCAGTGTAGCACGATTTCATAAGGTAGACTAAGTGACTTTAGAGCTGCTATTTCAGTTTTGAATGGGGTAGATGTAAGTGTTGTTTGGGCTTACCTGATTAAGTGAGATCCTGGTTGCTGGAAGAATAAACACACAGAAAATGCTCCACTCTATAAGATGCAATATTGATTGCTACATTGAGCCATGATGTCAAGTAAGTGCTTCTCTTCTTCCTTGCTTCCCACAAATGCTAGATATTAGCATAATTGTTTACTGGACTTTACAAATTATTATGTCTTTGTGAGTGATGCAACTCACACTCTCATTTAATCTGTAATATTATTTGGGGGTTTTTACCCTACATTTCTAATGGAATTTTTAAATAACTGTATTTCTTGCCCCCCGGACAAATCAGCTCTAATTTTATAATGAGAATTTCAGTGTTAGATTATTTTTAAAAAGAATCTAGGCCATATACATTATGTAAGGTTGCCATAGTAACAGTTTCTCTGAGGGGAAAACCGACTGTCCGTAGTTTCCACAGAAACCACTCCCCGCTGAGACAGGTGCCTCCAAGGGAAGTGAAGGGAATATAAATGAGAGAGAAAAAGACGTGCACACAGATGTCATATGATCCCTGTGGCATCCCCACACTGTTGCAAACACAACAGAACATTTTTGCGTTCATTTTTAGTTTGTTGTTTTTGATTGCATGACTGGCACCTTCTCTTTTCGTGTGAATTCTGCCCACCCTTCTCTCACATGGAACTGGTTTTGCAGCTGGAGGTACAGCAATGCTCTGAACTCGGCAGTGAACTGACCGCATCAGATACTAAAATCCAGTGCTCTAGGAACCACTGTGCGGGGCAGAATTTAAATGGTAAATGAGAATTTTCTCCCTTTTTTATTAACTATTTTTTTCCTGCACGAAGTCAGCAAAGACAGCCAGGTATGGAAATACTTCCTTCCAGAGAGGAACTGGAGATGAGTGAAGCTCGACTAATTTGTTGATTAATGGTTTTGTTCTTTTCGAGTACAAGCTTGCACTGCTAGGAAAAATAGATGCTGAAAGATTAGGATGTAGCAAAAAGGTATTAACTCAAGTCTGAGGATTTGT
The DNA here is from genome assembly GCA_025769975.1 of Gallinago jamesoni. NCBI lineage: Eukaryota > Metazoa > Chordata > Aves > Charadriiformes > Scolopacidae > Gallinago > Gallinago jamesoni. The sequence continues at coordinate 32,912,514 of JAOQGH010000032.1, forward strand.
TAACTGAGGAAAAAAGGAGAAATTTCTTTAATGTACTGTAATGTCATTGAGGCAAGTATGGGCTAACATTTGTGAGATTTTTTTTGCACATCTTTCACAAATAGCGTTGATTTGTTTTATTTTTTTCTTCAAGGGCAATAAAACCATGATATTAATTCAAGGCTTAGTACAGCCATAACTACAGATTAACGCACTGGCTACTTCATCTTCATCCTGTCATCTCTCTGCTGCTTTATGGGGAAAGCAGGCTGACATGGTTATTAAATCTGGCAGCTGTGTTGTATGCACATGGGAAGCAAGTAGAGCACAGCATATAGAAAATGAGTAGCTTTCAGATAACAGCCTTCTTTTCACTGCTGCGAGGCTTGAAAGGCAGCCTAAAAAGCTCTTTCTCTTCTTTGTAATCACCAGTCACTGGACCAGTGGGCAAATATCACAAATACAGTTGCAAATGTAAGTATTCTTTGCCTGTGTGCTGCTTTCAGATTGCTAATTATGCTTTCTACCTTAGTGTTCTGCTTGAAAAGGCAGAGAGATGAAAGCTCAAAACATCCTGACAGGGAAGGCTTCTCTGCAGTTTTGTTCTGGCTTTCAGTGGAAGAGCTACTGAGGGAAAGGGATGCATGAAAGCGTTCCGGAACAAATAGTTTGCAGTTGTGTTTGCTGATTTTTGGGATGCCTGCTTGCCACTTTATAAGGGGAGAAGCCAAGCAATGCAGGAGGTACTTTTAGAGAGATGGTTTTCTGCTTAGATTAGATAATATTGGACGTACAGAGAGAAAGATACTTCAGCAGTAATAGACGGCTTGTGAACGCACAGGAGAGAAAACTGCTGTGGTGTTTTTCATCTGGAATCTTTTCTTTAAAAATCCATAAATGCAGACCTGGACTTCTCATTAAGAAATTCGTCAGTACCTCGTTATTAGAAGCGCAAACAAATAGTCATCATCATAAGGGGCACTAGTAAGTCTGCATCTGACCTGATAAGAACAATGAACATAGCACGGTGAGCAATGCATGTTTTTCACCAATCTCACTCTGTCTGTACATGAAGATGATCTTTATCTGGCTATGTGGTGTGAGGAAGGCTAGAAAGGTGGTTGGGAAGCAGCGGAGTTGAAGGTTTCTCAGTGTTGTGGTGATACCGTAAGGAAGAGAATTGGTATTTGTTAGTGATTCTTGGTCTCATAGCACTGAAGAAACAGCATCTTGGTTTTTAGCCTTCTTTCTAATTCAAAGCTTCTGTAGTGCCACTGTCCTATTGAATTTACGGCTGGTGAATTCTTACTGTGGTATGAATGAAATCTGTTTATTGAAAACAGCCTGTGATCAGTACCGAGTGTAAATTTCACCTAATTGCACAAGAAATGCAGGCTGTAGCTGGTTTTTTTGTTGCCACGTCACATTTCTCACTTTATTTACAGGTTTTGTTATTTCTTAGGGACTGTTGTGGTAGTGTAAGCTTCTTATAAGCCATGTGAAAAATGTCATTTTCACAGTTAACAGGTGACTGCCATTAAGTGACTAAGAATAGAGTATATATGTTGTGGTGTTTGCTGCACATAGAGGGCTAAACATATTCATGGTATAAACCCCTTGATAATGCTGCTATACCACAGGTCAATGTGGTCAACATGGTGTATATAAACTGCTTTTGCAATACTTCAGACCCATCTCACAGATGTATACATAGAAATGCCTGTTTTCATTGTAGCAAGTGAAAGGTGATTTTTGGAGTTACTCTTTCCTTCCTCTTGTCTCCTTTTTCCCTCATACAGTCAGAAGTTCATAGCTTCCCTGAAATTTAGCTGTGAAAATGGTCATTTTTGATGACAGCTGTGGAGCTAAGCTTCCCAAGCCTGAGTGGCAGCCAGCCAACTGCTGAGACAAGTGGTGACCTTTCAGGACAATGTCTCTCACAAAAATGTCAAAATATTAAAATGGCAGACATCAGATGCCATGTGCACAGGGAAAGGTTGTCAGCTGGCAGGCTTTCAGCTGAAGGCAGTTAATCCACTGCTTGACTGGATTAAACATTGAAAGCCCCTGCCCTAGATCTCTGAAATGTAGAAATTATTCATATGTGTCCTGAATAATTTCAGAAGTTGTTCTGGGAAGACTTAGGACATGGATGGAAAAATTCGGAGGTGTTTTATTTAAAATCTGCTCAGGGATCTTCCTGAGAGATACCTAGAAAAGGAGCTTTTTGCCTTTTCTTTTGCACTTTGCATCATATACCACTTTTCCCCCCAAATCTCTTATTCACAATATAAATGGATCCGGATAAAGCCCAAGCAAAATTCATTGATGTGCAGCAGGATGATGAAATTCTGATAGTGTGTGCACTGACTTTTTAGGCATATGCTCACTGAATATTAAACAATCCCCTGCAGTTCTTGGTGCTGCTGCCCTGAGCTGAAACCTCATTTACTATTACATGCATTGATGCTTTGTAACTTTTCTTTGAAGGCACTGAGGTATGAGCTTTCCCATGCTTGCTGGTGTCTCAGCTTCTCAGATACCTTTACGCCGTGGTAAACAGATCAGTGACACTGATTGCCTGCCTTGTTGGCTTTCCCCTTGCTGCATAAATATTTCTGGGAGGTGTGAAACTGCTTGATCCTTTACCTTGGCCTGTAGGAAAGCCAAGCAGTGTGCATGGTTGAACAGGGAACTAACCTGTTCACCTTGTGGTTGACCTCACTTGGAGAATAAGAAAGAGTGCACCAGTGACTGCACCAGACCAGTCTGGTCTGGCCAGTTTGCAACTGGCCACAATTCAAGAGAATTCTCAGTATTCTCCATGCAAAACAGGGTGAGCTGCCAACACAGGTAACTGGTGCAAAGCAGTCAATGGCCAGATTTAATGTGTTGAGAAGGAATATAGTCCTTTCAGTATTTCTTTCCTTTTTTTTATTCTTCCCTTTCAAGATGATAGTTCTGTGTCACTCCAAGTTCTCTCTTACTACAGGCAAGCAACTTTTTGTAACTGTGTTTTAGTGTTCACTTTACTCCTAGAGTGACCTGCCTACCCTGCCCTTTAAAACTGGGAATATTGCATTCCCTGACCCCCTTCTCTCTTCTACAGTCATAGGAAACACTAAGTCTCCATGTTGGTCTTTTCTTTCCAGTCAGTATTCCGTGATCACTCCTCCTTTCTCCTAATTCCCCACAAGAAGAATTATGAAGCAAATGAGGTAGGTAAGGACAAATTCCCATAAACATCTTACAGAAATTAATCCTTCCTCCTTCCTTTCTTCCTTCCTCCTGTCTTCAATTTTTTGCCTGCTTTTTCACAAACATTTCTGTGATTTGAGACTTAATACAACTTAAAAATCTGTTTGAAAGAAAGAAATTATACTCATCTAGTTTAGAAATAAAAAGGTAACTGAGGAACTGAGGTATCAATTAACGTAACTTATCGCAACGCAGATGCCTAGGCTGAGTTGTGGATTTTGATCTTCAGACAGCAAACCACACGTAGGCACAGTCTATTTAATCATTCCTGATAATGTTAAAGAAAATATAAAATAGGGATGCTGCTATTTTCTATGGGCTTCTCATAAAGAAAAAATCTGAGGAAAATAACTGAATATATTTATCAGCAGCTGTAATTTCTTTTAAATACTATTATATAGGGCTTGGTTGTTTCCTAAGAACCTTTGCTATGTCAGATCAGTTCATTAAACATCAGTCATTACACCTGATATGAAATTCTGACTTGCATCAAGGGCATTATTATTTGTTCTACATATTATGCTATTATTACTCCTTACTGTTTCTGTAGCATTTAGGAACACTTTTATTGGAATGTCACTGAACTAGGTACTGTATAGAAACAGAAGGTAATTCTTGGGCCCAGAATACTTAAAAGCTACTTTTAAAATAAAGCAAAAAACCCTTATCATACAGTTACCACCTTTCTTGTTTGGCTTTTTATCTGAATTTGGAATACATATGTCAGTAGTATGTAATAACTGAATTAGTCATAAGGATACCAGAGTCTGCCCAGACATGGGCTTGAAATGGCATGTAATTAAAATAAGAAAATGACATACACTTACTGTGACTTTATTTCAGAGCTGTTTACCAATTCACTTGGAGTATCTCCCTTAGGCTGTTAATGTTTAGCTATTAAGTTCATGAAGTATAATTGAAATCAATTCAACTGACCAAAACATGTCTATAATGACAAAATAGTTGTGAGCCACCAATGAAGATTCCCCTTAGAATCATTAAGACACTGTTTTATTATTAATGTAGTGAATTGCTAAGTTAATATGGCTCATGATAAACTTAATTCCTAAGGTAATAATATGAAGTTTAATGAAGCGTGTTTACCTGCAGTTATTTACAGGATCTAAGTTTCAATGTTAATTGTTGACATGAAATAGCAACAACATGACAGGTAACGCGCAGACAGTAATTGACTCATCATGGACCATGTACTATGATTGAGGGAGGTGAACAGTGAGGATCATAATGTGGGATGAGAATCGTCAACTGTATTTTCCTCAAGACCAATTTTTCCCATCTCTTTGCTCCTTACCCATCTTACAAGTAGATTTCAGGAGACATCACACATCTGCTAACATCATCTTTTCTGCTACCTTTTGCTTGAATGGTGTGGTATGAGTTATGAGGTACTTTTTATACCTGTAATCTAGGACTGAATCTGGTATCTGAAATCAGTCAGTAGAATGCTCTAGTTTACAAATCCATATTATAATACACTGATCTGTTCTGAAGGTATTTCGTTTATTTGGTTTTTACACTCCTCAGATCATCCTTCATGAGGCAAGGATATAGCATTGACACTGCAACTTGTATAACCATGGTGACATTAAAAACTAACAGTGGGCATTGCTGTCAGCCAAAATTTAAATATATTCTGACAGTGGCACTGTTGTCCCTTCCATAAAGCAGTTGAAAGAATCTAAATAAATGCAAGCTGCTGAACACGAAGGGCTATTGTACTCGTCAAATGCCTTTTTTTTTTTTTCATACAGGGAACAATGAATAAAACAGTCTGAAAGATTATTTGCAAACATGCAATTAATCGTAAATCCAGCTTGATCTGGATGGATAAAGTAGTAGTTATCAATCTTGTTAGCTAGTACTTTAAAAGGATTTTGCAGAACTCATTAGTTCAGGAATATTAAAACACATGCCTCTTTTTCTTAGGAGACAATAATATGATTCCCAAATGGATAAGATAGAAGGTCGAAGGCAAAATAATTTATTCCACGAGTGGTATGGATTACTGTTAAGAACATTCTGAAATTCTGTCCTATCATTTGTGTATTTTGAAGCATTCCTAAAAGTAATGACCTAATTATAAAGACAGTAAATCAGAAATAAGCAAATCACTGAAGCTTGTTTGTCTTTTAGAATGATGGGTAGTCTTAACTTAAAGGCTTTAGTACTTTTGAGTCTCCTTTACATATCTAGGGGAGTCATTCAAAGAAGTTAAATACTTTTTTCTGTTCTGGTCCACCTTTCCCCTTCAGTTCAGTGGGAATTCACTCATGCAAGGGGACATTTTAAGAACCAGAAGAGTCTACAGACCGAAAGTGAGCTACCTCTGTTGAATGCGTTATAATAAAGCAGCTTTTGTTCTTCTTTGGATGGAAATAAGTTCACTGAAATATGTATCTTTAGCTCTGTCTTGGCAGAATGCAGAGAAATAGTTCCTCTTGGGCAGCAGGACTAGTTTTTTGAAAGAGGATGTTGACATTGACTCCCTTGACATTGAGTGTTGCCCTACTGACATATCTGAATCCATAGGTTGCTATAGCTTTGTTACAGTATTTGTAGCCCTTAGACAGATTTTAAATTAGTCATTAGTTAATGTTGAGGAATTAGGTAATTGCTATGTAAAAGTGAAGTAATGAGGCTGAAAATTGATTAAATAATTAGTTCAACTAACACCCAAATTATTTTAGCATGTTTGGAGTTTCCAGGGCAATATAAATAGTAATGTTGGGCCAAGACATAGCCAATCCTACAAAAGAATGTAGCCCCCCCACAAAGGGGCTTCCAACCATCAGAATATTCCTACCAGGTGGAATAGCTAAAGCACTCCTTTTCTCTATAAAATTAAAATTGGGCAATTTTAAATGAGAAACAGAGAGTTTGGTCAGCTTTTTTTTTGTTTTTATGAGCGTGGTGAGAGTTAAAAGAGTGAAGCCTGTAACATGATAAGCCCTTGTGTAGGGCTTATAATGAACACCATTTTGTGGACATCAGAGTCTTCTACAAATCAATAATTATCGATGAGAAAAGGAGTTATTATCTTCATTGTAATTATTAGGAGACTACTGATGGTTTGCTTTGGTTCTGACCTTGATTGTTTGTGCACGGAAATAATAATTGCAGCTAATTCCTTTTTCCGGAAATGTTTGTTTCTTGGTCAGCATCAGAGAGTGTAGGTAAGGGAGGACCACCATGCAAAACTTTGTTATTTTTATTTCTTGTTATGTGTGAGTTTGTTCTCTTGGGGCCACGAAAGACCACATCATTGTCTTAGGGTAATGCTTTTAAAAAATGGTACTGTCCTTAAAATGTTTTCTGAAAGGTTTTGTTTGCTTTATGCTTGAAGATGAGAGGGCAGTTAGGCACAGAGAGGATCTCACCTGCTTACAAGTGCTGTGGAGGACAGAAAGAATAAAGCTCTTTGCTCCTTGATCCTTAGCCAGCTAGCCTTAGGAGAAATCAGAGCTGATATTATGAGTTGGGAAAAGATTGCTTAGATCCTTTAGCAGCAAAGACCCCCACTACTCTGACCCTATCATCTGGAAAGCTTTTTTCCTTAAATATACTTTCCCTCCATTTGTCACTGAGGAAAATTTCAGTGGTGCCAGAGCAAAAATTGGCACAGCATCACTGTGTCACCTTCAGTGCTTCTGGTGAACTATCTAAATAAAAGTGTTTATAAAGAGAGCTCAAGAGAGACCTTCAACTGATTGGTTTAATCTGGTATGGAGATTAAAAGTAGGTGTAGGGCTGCCTATCACTGACAGTGCAATTCTCTAGGTCAGTGGATTGCTGTCTTTTTACAGGACTGTCTGCCAATGGCTATGTGTACAAAGAAGTCCATAGTCGTTTGTTTATCTACTGATTCAGAACAGATGCTCAAATAGCACAACTTTCATGAAGGAGGAATTGATAAAGAGTGCAGCTGGGGTGTGGATGGTACAAGAAACTCCATCCATCATTTTCCAAAAGGCACAATGAATGGCTTAATTGTTGCTACTAACAATTGTTGGCCATTTTATTTGCTATAGACAAAGTATGATCCCACTAAGAGCCAACTCTGAGAAATACAGTGACAGGGGAGTCTCTTTTCCATTTACTTGGCTTCATTCACTGAACAGATTCCACTGGCTCTGTCTGGACCAAGACTTTCCACTATTTCTCACCTGCAAAACCCACTTCTTGACCACCATGAGGTCTTGAGCTGACTAACAGCTATAAATAGGGAAAGAACACCTCTGAGTGTGAGGAAATAGTGTTAGTACAATATGCAATAAAAAAAGCAGTTTTTCATGTTGGGGAATTTTTGTAGGCCAATATGTAAAGGTACTGTCTTCTGAGAGATCTGCCCATGGGAATTCTTACCTTCACTGCAGTTTCCTTCAGTGTCTTGTGAATTTAATCTGACCTCTTTGTTGAACTAAGTTTGATGTGTCTTGTTTAATATCATCCTCTCCTGCAAGATTTACACTTAAGGCCATCTCTGTTGCAACCTTTTATGTAAATTTGATTGCAGTACTGATATCTCTAGAGTACTTTACAAGGTTGTTTGTTTTTTTTTTCTTCCTGAATGTGGTTTCTATTTCTATCTTTTTACATCAGTCTTCTCTTTGTAATCATTGATTGAAGCTTGCTACATAGGCGAGGAGAAATCAGTTTTATGAATGGAAATGAAAGGACTTTTTGCAAAAAAAATGTGTGCCTTGTTTCACTTTGCCTAATCCCTTCTAGAGGTTTGTTCCATTCTCTTTGACCAAAAATTTTGTGTCCAAATCCAAGTGTGTGTTACTCTTATAAAATATAGATGCTATAGTGGTTTGTAAATGGAAAAGAAAACCAGTTGGGATTTTACTCATTACCTGATTTTGCAATGAGGACACAAGTGGTTAATCAGTGTCAAAAGTTAGCAACCCAAAGCAGGCTTTCTTAAAATATTAGTACCCTTGCAGCAAAGAAGGCTAATGGTACCCTGGGCTGCATTAGGAGAGGTGTTGCCAGCAGGCTGAGGGAGATGATCTTTCCCTTCTGCTCAGCACTGTTGAGGCCACATCTGGAGTGCTGTGTACAGTATTGAGATGGACATCGTGGAGAAAGTCCAGCAAAGGGCCATGAAGATGATGAAGGGGGTGGGACCTCTCTCCTGTGAGGAAAGGCTGAGAGAGCTGACACTCTTCAGCCTGGAGAAGAGAAGGCTTAGACAGGATCTCATCAACATGTGCAAATACTTGAAGGGAGGGTGTAAAGAGGATGGAGCCAAGCTTTTTTTCACTAGTGCCCAGTGACAGGACAAGAGGCAATGGGCACAAACTGGTGCTGTTTGAACATGTGGGAACACTTTTCCACTGTGACAGTGACTGAGAACTGGCAGAGTTTGCCCAGAGAGGTTGTGGAGTCTCCCTCCTTGGAGATATTCAAAACCTGACAGAATATGGACCTCAGCAACTTGCTGTAGGCGGCCCTGCTTGAGCAGAGGTGTTGGACCTAATGATCTGTAAATATATTCATATTAGTACATCCTCAGCATAAAAAAAAAAAAAAGTAAATTAGAGTATCAGTGATATGGTACATAAACACTATGAAAGAACAGAAAGTAAGCTGCCTATATCACATCAAAAATTCATCTCTCAAATGACTATGCATCAGGGCACAGTGAAGTTACCATACATGTTAATGTGGTTTTAAAAAAGATATTCTCTGGCATAAAGTCTCTCCCTATTGTTTAGTGCTCAGACTCCTACTGCAAAATAGAGGATTTTAATGGTTCTCAAAGGCACCAGAATTTTTATCATGCAAAGCAGTCTGATTTTTCTATAGCTTTGTTCTCAGAAATAACTCCATGATTTTGGACTAATGTTTTTTAACAAGGCAAATATCTAGCATGAAAAATTTCGTCCCAGCCACTAAAGATTGTCAGTCTGTTTCTGAAAGCAAGGTCACTTAATGGAAAAATATGAAATTACCATGCTAAAAGGATGATGCTATTAAAATACACTAAAAATGCATGATGGACAACAAAATGCTGCTTTGGGCAGACATCATGGTATTCTGGACCTCTGTGGTTCTTAAGTAGCTGTAACAAGTTCTCTTAGAAAAAAATATCAATGGTATTTAATTCTGTTGATGATGATATTAAATATCTCTATGGCTTCTTCCCCTTCTAAAAAGTGGTATTGGAACTCACTGTAGAGGCTGAGATTACTGTGGATGAGGAAGGAAGTGAAAGGCAAAAAGATTGTTCCATACATCTTCAGTTTCATATTTTTTTTTAAATGCTACTGGGAAAATTTAACTCATTCAGGAATTAAATAGATTCTTGAATCTGCAGAATATTTCCTTTACAGAATGCCTGTGTCCTATTATTCAGAACTGTGAATATTACTGGTCTTGAATCCTCTGGAATATCAAGGGGCTTATATGTGTTTTGTTTTAGGCATCGTCATATCTACGGATGCCAGTGGAACTGACTGCACGATAAGCTTCCTTTCTGGCTGACTCGTGCTTTTGGCTGTCTTTAACCTGTCCTTAAAATGACCAAGAAATATATCTTTAAAACAACTGTATAAACCCAACCAATTGCTTAATTTTAGCAATTGTATTGCAATTATCATTGCCTCCTCCTGTGAGGTCTCTTTCAGCTTGAGCTTGAGTCAGAAAGCAACCAAAAGCAAACAACAATCCTTTCAAAGCAAGAAGTCTCCTTAAAACATGCCACATGGCTGATCTTGACGAGCACACAGAAAAGCACAAGCGAATGCACAGAAATTTTCAAGGCCTGCTGTTCATCCAGACAGTGGTTACTATGCAATATTGCCTCACAACAGATTTTGTTCCTTGCATGCAAATAGAATCACAGTGTGCAAGCTATAATTTAATCCATGTTGTAGACAGGGTCTACACAAAGGCCCTGACAGAGCACTGGGCTGCAGTCAGGCAGCTGTGACTGTTTTAACAGAGACCAGGGGGTCCTTGCTAAAGGAATGAGGCAGCATATTCATTACTTTTCGAGCAATAAGATGACTGAATTCTGAAAGAATTTGGGGTTTGTTTTTTGGTTTTTTTAAATGGCAGTAAAAAAAATAGAACGAAAACTGGACTGGGATGGTACTGATTTTATATTACTTTAAAATATCCTAGTGATGCTGGATTGAAATCATAGAGATTTTAATTTTATTTCATTCTGCATATCTTCAGACCACCTTTACTAATTTAGATAGCATTGGTATTGCTTTTGCATATACATTTTTCTTTCCTTATTTGTTTGAGATAGAACGTACAATATCCCCAAACTTTGCTTGCTAGGTAATATTTGCTTGCTAGATAATTTAAGTTCCTTCCCCTAGTTAACATTTGCAAGAAATCTATCTAGACATTTTTGTTTGCAAATTTAGTTGATTTTAGACTCACATTGAGCTAAAAATTAAATGTAATGTTCAATTCTCAGTCATGCCCTTTGTGCTTCCATATTAATTACAAGTATGTTTTTATGTAGATTTTTCTCCATAACTTACAGTTGCTATATAAACATAAAATCTCATACAAGTATTTTCTTGTGGAGAGTTTGTTTCACATATGTGCAGAACTCACAACTAAATATATATTTCTGAAGCATTTTAACATTCCATTCAAATCAGTGAAAGCATATTGAACAGAACTCCATTCTTTCAGTATGCATTAGTTTAGTAAGTTTGCTTGAATTTTATAGACCACACAGAAATTTGTGATAGCATCGGTGCTTTCAGTCTGCAGTGAGCCATTTGTCTATAGACTTGTTTGTTGTTCTTCCCTTTTATAAGAACCTTTTTATGCTCAGTCTCCTAATATTGTCTGTTTTCCATTTTTACCTAGGTTCTTCTATGTGTGATTGACTGAAGAATTAGTCTGGGATTATTTTGACACCCCGCCTCCCTTCCCCCCAGTTCAGTTTTCTTATGCTGCTATAAAATGGCATGACATAATTAAATCCAGACATAGGGGTGGGTTGGTTCTGATTACATGGCAGCTTTAGCCGTATGCTACGTGGATCAGGGGACTTCTATATTTTATTTGGGTTCTCCTGCATGGCTAAAGCTTGTAATGTCTTTGGACATCAAGGTCGTCTTTCCCTCTCCTACTGTTTAGAATACCTCTGTAACAGAGCTTTGCTTGAAAGCTACTGTGGCCCTGTTTTTGTAGGGGAATGGGTAATCACCAGGAACCTGACTTGAGAACACCTGGAATTCATCAAAATTCCCTCTTACTAGCCTGTTATAGGAGGATACAGAAAATTTGGATTATCACGTTTGTTTGTGGGCTTCTGGAAGTGCACATCACCATCTCTTAAAAGCATTTGTTCATTCAAGTGAATGACTCTTACACGTATTGTGCCTCTGCAGTTCCGTTTCAAGTGCTTAAATTATTTAAGAGTTTCTGCATACTAGGTAACTAGCACACTTTCTCTAGGCTGCTGGGTAGGAAGAGGGTATAGATGTAAGCTGGGTACAGCATTTTTTCTTGGTATCCCCCTCACTCTAATTCAGCGAGTAGGCAGATGACATAAAACGCATGAGTAGTCTCATTCAAGGAGAGGTAAACTGCTGATCTTCATTGGGAGCGGGGAGGGACAAGTCACATCTGCACCATGAGGCACAGACCACTCTGGCCATTATTCAGAGTAAGTGTGTGTGTGAAGGGAGATAATTCCTTTTAGTTCCTGGATAAATCCCTGGCTGACCTCATTGATGTGGCAGTGAAATCAGCGGGAGTTCTCATATGCTTAAAAGGAAGGCACATACTAAAGTGCTTTCTTTGAACCAAGGTCACTGCATTGCTAATCTGAGCATTTTTCCTGTGATGGGCAAATACTTCATGGTCTCTGAGCATCCTTTGCTCTTGTTGATGCAGTGGTTTGGTTCTCTGCCAAATAAGCAAGTGGGATATTTACTGCTGAGTTCAAGATGAATAGAGTTTATAATTGGAGCAGGAGCCACTGCTATCTTGAAGGCAGTCTTGTAATTAATCATAACTATTTGTTGTATGATAGCAAGGTCTTCACAAAAGAGTTCTTTTGAAAATCTCTCTTGAGTTGTTCCGTGTGAGCAGGGGTATCTCAGCCCACAGAGAAGTGTGAGAAACTGGGTAAGCTATTTCTTTTTCCTTGTGAAGAAGCCCCCATTGCAAAAGCAATACCTAATAAAGGAGATGGTGTGTTTTTTCATACCAGTTTGTCTCTTCCAAAGATACTGCTGGAAAAGTGTATACTGTTATCTAGAAAAATACTTTTTGGCAACAAATCATTTTGTAATTCGTAATTAGGGTAGATGTGTGTGCTGCTGATGTCAGTGGCTCTTTTTGGAAGTACCTGACACACTGAATGTAGGTCTATTCCAAAGCCAAAACGTTTGTCCTTCTGAAACGTTTTTGTGAACTCTAAAGCTCATCATAGCTAAGGGGTGTTTCAGCACTGTTTGAAAAATCCCACTAGGAGTGCATGAACCACCCCTGAACAACAGAGGAATCGAAATCTTATGTCTTGATTAATTCACAGAATTTAATAAAGAAATGCCTGTAGTGTAGTATAGACTGGCTTCAAGCAGCTTATAGCCAGCTTGGGTATAGAAGCCCAGTTATGGCAGCATGGTGTCCAAGACAGATCAATTTGCTTTGCTTTTTGACTCAGTTCTCTAGTACTTTAGCAGTGCACATAGTATTTTAGAGCTAGCTTTGATACTTCTCACTACCCTGCTGTCACAGTGCAGTCTAGATAAACCTAGATGCTCAAAAACTCTCAGACTACCAGACTGCAGTATGCTAGAGCGCAGCCGAATGGCAGATGAAAGGCAAATGCAAAGAGTAGCTGGTACTAGCCTACTTCCAGCTCTGTGGTAATTGGGGCCTGTGAACCACCTCTTAGCGGGACTCAAGGAAAATAGGGAGGACACTTGCAAAGATGGAATTTAAGCTTCTAGGTTTACGGTGCTTTACAATCCCAAAGTTAATCTTTACCCACAGTTCATGTGTTTTTGGAGGCGCCTCTCGTTTTATTAGTGCATTTGTGTTATGTTTGGAGTAAGTGACTTTAGAGGTGGCAGGAAATTCTGAACAAAACTTATCCTGCCAAAGTAGTTATCCTGTTTATTGACTTTCAAAAGATGTATTTCTCAAATCAATAATGAAAATCGTAACAGCTTATATGTGCAAAGTGAGACTTTCAAAGCACTGTAAATGTATCTACACAGTACTTCTGTGAAATAGATAAGATATAATATTAGCACTTTACAGAGGGGTATAAAAGGTGAAATCACTAGTCCAAATCTACCTAGAACACCAGATAGTCAGATAAGATAGAAATAATATGGCAGCTGTTGATGTACATCAGCTATATAACACTTGTTTCTTTCTACATGCTATAATGTTTGTATTTTTGGGTACAGTTACAATTTTATAATCACCTGCTGCTTTTCCACTCGTGAAGCAGAGAAACAAGTCTCTGTGTGCAATGTGGCATTATTTACACTATTAAGTTCCAGGCGGGTATCTCTGTTTGATCTGATCCTTGGTGTGGCATTACTGACAAACTTGGAGGAGATCTGACAAGATTTGAAGAGAGGCAGATTCTGCATGGGGTGGTGGCAGATAAGGGGGAGATCCAGCAATAGTACTTGAGAGCCTGACCTTTCTGTGTAGAGAGCCCTGAAGAGTGAGGTGCTGACAGCAGTTGTTTCACTAAGCCATTTGGAGCTGTAGTCAGATGTGGCCTCCAGAGGTTAGGAACATCCCCAGAGTTTCTTCTGGCATTTGCTAGACCTCATGAGGCAGCACCAAAGGGTTAAATAGTTCCACAGTGTGTTGCTAGCTCTCTAATTAGGAAATGGTCCAAGAGCTCAAAGTTCAAAGTGCACATGGTCTGAGCTAGAACTAAACCCAAGTTCCCATTGATTGCAGCCTCATATGTTAGTGTGCTGCATCTGCACATGATTTCTTCCCCTTGCCATTTCTGCCATTTGTTTTCCTTTTTTTTTTAAAGAAAAATCAAACAATTCATCTACAGAGTTTCACTTCTTTTGTCACTATCCAAAGTCTTTCATTGTTTGAGCTTGTGTGCTTTCTGGGAATAACTTGTGACCCAGTTTATAATTGAAACCAGGCCAGTAAAACATGACAAAAACCTTCTCTCTCCACTCCATTCTTCAGTGTCTGTGGCTACTATTGGGGAAGCAGGAGATGTCTCCTCCCAGCAGAGGGATAGACATGAACTGGTCAGGCTGAGCCTCGGGGGGGGCTGAGGTTTCTTGTTCACCCCAAAGGAGGAGCAGAGGATAGCCAAATGGGCATCCAGCTGGGATTGTGTTTTGAGAAGAAAGGGCAGAGTGAGGCTACACTGAGGCCACAGAAAGGGAAAGGAAAAAACCAGTTTTACTAAGCAAAGAATAAGTGGTAGAAGCTAGAGGCATGGATGGCAATATGAAAGGGGACAGAGTCAAAGTGTTACTCCATGGAGCTTGCAACCTAGGCAGTGCGAAAAGTTAAGTTCTGGTGATTCATAACCCAAATATTTTCTGGTTTTGGATGCAGAAAACATAAATGTTTCCCTTTTTGCCTGTCAGAATCTGTTTCCTGTCCAATTTTTTCCTGAGAAAACAAATGATTACTATGTTTTCAGAAACTTGCATTTAATTAAAATAAAGCCTCACCTTCCTTTGGAAAATACATTTCAAGAAAACACTTCAGTGCTTGCTGGAAGTCAAGCAAGGGGTTACAGGAGCTTTTAGGACCTTGTGTTTAAGAGTGATGTGGTTCTGAGGCTCATAGTTTTAGTCTTACCCCAGAATAGATAGTGGCTTCTGGGGACGACAGCCAGCTTTCTGATTATGAAAAAGGTGGTGGTGATTCTGGTCTCCACTTCTTTCCCTCTCCTTGTTCCAGCCACATGTGTTTATTGCTTCCTTCCCTTGGCTCTTGTGCTTTTTAACAAGGCAAGGAGATGAGTCAGATCATTAACCTGTCTGAAAAACATATCCATCAAGACAAATATAGTCTGTGAGCTTTCACACCGTTCCTGTAATGTGTGTAAGGGTGGTGGTATGCTTGCGTAGCTGGGAATGGCAATGAGGAGAGAGGGCAGGGTGACCCGTTTAGTAAAAGTGAGCTGTTAAATCAGCTTGGCCACCTTGCTTAGCTGGTGCCTGGGTCGGTACTGTTGGCAGTGCTGGTAACAATTTTCCCGTGTCATAGAATCCTTAAGGACAAAGAGGCAAATTCATCCTTGGCATAATTCTACAAGTGGAGTTGGAGGAGCTATACCCAGGGTGACTTTGTCTAAAGTGTGCCTTTTCAGCATAGTCCACTAAATCAGCTCATTCTTGCTCTGCCTTTTGTTTGTTTATTTATGGCTACAGTGAATTAGCATCTTAAATAAATTGCCATGGGAATCAGAGATGCAATAGCTAGCTTGCTTTCTCTTGTGCCGCTACAAACAGTCTTTTCATACCAGTCTTTTCACAATCTCATGTACAGTGTTTGGGCACTTGATCCATATCCATCAAGGGCTTTTGATGCTTATTCTGTTCTGTAAAAATCTAACAGTGTAAGGTGCATAAGATATGGTATATGGTTGATTGATAGGAAATTTCTAGCACACATAATAAATATATTCGGATGAAATATCTCTCTTTTGGGAGTGACTTATCACCCTTTTATTGCTTCTCACTCTCATTATGATACATTATATTTTATGACATGTGGACTGTAGAAGCTCAGGACAAGAAAGCATGGCTTTCATGGTGATGTAGGCAATGTGGCTAGGGTATGGAACAAAGGCTGACCTCAGTTGCTGAATTTTCTGTGAAGAACAATATAGGTACATTGGAAATAAGATCCAGGTTCAGTAATCAAAATAATTAGATTATTCAAGTACTGTGATCAGACAATGGATCTGGACAGAGATTTACCTTTTCAAAATACTAAAGAAGAGAGCTCTGGTAAAATAATGTTATTCATGTGGGTAGGACAGGGTTAACTGAGCAGGAAATCTGGATAAACGTATAGGTGTTGTAGATTATACACCTGGATGGCAGCTGATGAAGCCCTGCAATTGCACTAGAATCTCAGATGTCATTGGAAAATGTGCCTAGTATGTCTCCCTGTGAAGAAAAACTTGCAAATGTGACCCCAGCACGTTGTGATGCAGTGATATGTGCCAGAACTTGCACGCAGCCTGTCAGCAGAAGCCTGAGAGCTGCGATATGCCTGCCCATCTGCACGAGGTGCTAACTGCAGCATCTGCTTCTGCAGGGGGCTCAGCTCTTTTTACCAAAGCACAGAGGAAGGGAAATGACTTGTGCCAAGAGCATATAGTAATGAATGTAGTGTGATGGGACTTCTTTAATTTGCCCCCAGAAAAGGATCTTAAAATTATGAGCTGTCTAGACATTTAATACAGTATGCCTAAAATACAGGGTAAAATATGGGACCGGAGAAAAGCAGCAAGCTGAAAAACAGAAAAGCACACTTATAAATCATTGACATAAAAGTGGTACAGGAATCTGCACAAGCAAACAGTAAAAGCTGGATAGAATATAAGAAGAAATAGGGTGCCCTGGGAGTATGAGAGAGGAAGAGATGCCAAGAGAAGAATTAATCAGAAAGGTCAGAGAAAAAACAGTGAAAGCCGAAAAGATGTCATGGTTTTTAAGGAGGATTTTAATTATTTCCAAAGCAGAAAAGAGCTTGAAGAGGCTGAGGCTGAAGTACAAAGCATCGTATTTATGCAGTGAGTTGTGATAAGAGACTTCGTGAGGCTCATTTTGGTGGCAGACAGGCCTCACAGCCAAACTGGAGGCATAAGAAAGTAGGACAGAGCTGGGATGAAATGGGATCAGCAGCTGTAAGCGGAGTATTCAATTCAAACAACAAAGCAGAGAGGAACGTGGGGAGACAGGATCATAGATGGCTGAGGCAAGATCAGAAGGAGCTCAAATTTCAGGGAGTATTCATTCCATGTAATACCTCTTCTGTCTCTTTGTTAAGATCACTAACTGACAGAGAAGTATTTACCTCTGTGCTACATTAACTTTCCTTGAAATGATGCTGGGGTGAGGGGACATGGTGTGGTGGTGAAGAGAGGGGAGATTCAATACCTCCACTTGTGACAGCAGTAAGTTGCTCGATCAACTTGGTTGTCTCACAGCACCTTACCTCAAGGTGCCTGTGTTCTGACCATACTCTTTTGGAGAAATCAGGACCAAAAGAACACGTGGTTAAGATGGAGTGAAGGGAAGCAATCATAGGAGGATCAATGAAGGTTGGAGGGTCAGGTCAAGAAGGTCAGAGTAAGACATTTGTGACAGGGAAGTGAGAAACCCCAGTATCAGCAAACAAAGTATGTTAGTAAGAATAAGGATGGAAAGTAAAAAAATCAGAGACTTTGCAAATGAAACTTCTTTTACAGTGAATATGGACTAAACTTAATTCACAGGTTTTTTGTTAGGTTGTTTGTTTATTTGTTTGGCCTGAAAGGAACAATGCATTGGAGATGTCTCTGGGCTTTCTAGAAGTGTTTGTATTAATACACAGCAAATATGTGCTTTTCCTGAAGTGACTTATTGATATTTTCTTTCCTTCCACCTTAAACATTTAACTGGCTAGCAGTAAACCGTCAAGCACTAGCCCTTCCTCGTCAGTCCCTCTTGTTCCCCTACTTAAGAATGAAACACAATATCTTGAACACCCAGAATGCGAAGAAGCTAATCATTGGCTCGCATTGTGGCTGGCAGGGCAGACCCGCCTCTTTGGCTTGTGCTGACAAGCTGTTTATGTTTGTGGAAGGCCACCCTTTAACTCAGCCGCCTGATGGCCATAATGGGACCAACTGCCTGAACGCTGCAGGGAGCTAAATCTTCTCAGCAGTGGCACAGTGAGTTTCAGCTTCTGGTACTCCTGCGTGGACTATATGGAACACTAGTAAGTAGTCTTCTGTCTCGTTGTGGCTTTTCTCCTAAGACTAAGGGCATGTTTTAGCAAGGCAGGTACATGCTGTCATTCAGTGAGGCAGCTATTAAAGTATTTTCCTCTGTCTGAAGTAAAAGAGCAGCTACTTTGTATGCAGTGTCATGACTACAAGGACTACACTATTTCGCTCTCAAATGAGACCTTCCTGGGAGGCAAGAGGGAAAAGGTTAATAAGGACACAACCCATTTCAGCTTGCCAGTTTTGTTTTGTTTTGTTTTATGTATGACTTTAGTTAATCTGCATGTAATTCTCATTTTAGCATTTCCATTATTTGATCATCCAGTCGTGTTTCAAACAGTAGCAGTTTTGCAAGGTAATAAATAATGTTGTTCAGAAAAGTGTGAAAGGGCTAGAAATGAGATAGTCTAAAATGAATGCTCCCAAAAATGCTTATAGGTGCTGTCATATTCTAAGATATATGCCTAGCAGTAGAAAAAGCAAAGTCATGTTCAGAGATTGCAGTCCTCTTTGCTAGCTACTATTAGGAAATGTTCACAGCTCCACAGAGCAAAAGACAGCAGAGATGGGATGAGCTTGACTTTTTCTGTCTTTAATGTGTGCTTTCTAATGTTCACAATTTTATATAAAATATTCCATATTTGGACAGTATTTTTCAACTTATTCCTGCATTGCAAATACTGATAGGCTTTTCAGGCTTTCTCTTTTACCCTTTACACCAGTAAAGAAAATATTAATATCCCTGTCAGAACTGGACACCATGGAGAATCTCAGAACTATTGTCGGCCCCTGAATTTCATTTGGTAGCTGAGGAGCTCACCTGTAGATATGACTTTATAGATGAAGGAAGTAAAGATATGACAGATTAAGTGACTTTGTCATGACCATAGAACAAAGTAAGTGTCAGCACACAATAGTCTATTTCTGATATTGCTATACTATGTTATTTCTTTTTCTTTCATTTATTTTACAAAATCCTATCGGACAATGCAAATAGTAATTGGTAGGGATGACTGGGTGCACTTCAGAGAGTTCAGATTGGCTAAGACAGCTACCTCATGATTTGGCTGCTTATCGAAACAGCTCTGAGCTCAAAACTGGCTGGGAAGCCTCAAGCAGACTAGGCTATTGCAATATTCTTTAATTCTTCCTTCTTTTGGCATGGCTGGAAATGTCCCATATGGCACTATGACAGCATTTCAGTATTGCCAAGATGATGCCTTCTCCAGGGTGCTTCTTCAGCTCTCTCCTGAACCAGAAGTGCCAGGATCTCCAGAAAATTCAGCTCAGGCTTTGAGTTCATGATAACTGAGGGGGAAAAAAAGAAGCTGTCACTGTAAATAAGTGTGTTCACTATGTGTCTTTTTAAAATCACAAGAAAAACCTTACTTCCAAGTTTCAATCAGGTCTTTGTTAGCCTTGAGTCATGCCAAAAAAAATAAAAGCAAATGTGAAGCAAGGCCTGATACTGTGTTCTTTTCAGCTTGTCTAACTTGCCCCCTTATGGATGTACCCAACATCCGTTGGGTATGTACCATACCCCCGGGTATGCCCTGGGGGTTATGTTGTTGTTTCTGCCACACTGCTTGTGTTGGGGCTGTGCACAGCTTCTGCAGACAGCCCTGATGCAGTCTGGAGACCTTTGGCTCAACTCTTTACTCATCTATAATGCTTTTAAGGACTGCATCATTCATTGAGTCCTGAATTGCAGAGGGCCAGTCAAACAATACTATCTGTGGGAAACAGTGGCTAAGAGGCAGTTAGAAACTTTCAAATAAAAGTGGTCAAATTATGGGCAGCTATTGTACTTAGTACATTTTAAACAGATGGGTCTTGATGCTTCCTGTTGTTCAGCTCTGAGTCTGAGCCTCCTCTACAGCAATACAATACATGCATGGTAGTACATGAGCTAAAGTGAATTACAGCAATAAGCTGCTTCTGTGCCAGGGTGTGAACACAAGCCTGAGGTTTTCAGTCACTCTCTCTAAGTAGTAGATACTAAGCCCTGATTAGTAAACATGGAAATGAAATTATTTGTTGTCTATAGATTAAGAAAGCAGAATCTCAGTACTTAAGTAGCAATGAAAGCCGTAAGACACACATTGGGCATAAATGCACACCTAGGAGTTTTTTCTGTGCTCTCTCACTACATAATTAGGAATAATCAATATGCTTACCACATTGTCTCTCTCTTGACTAGAGAAAGAACTCCCTTGTGCATCACGAGCTCAGCACAACATGGCTTGTTCTGCAGGGGCAGACTGTCCCTGTTTGATTTGCATCAGGATAAACAGGCAGAAGATTAAAATTGATTTGACTTCCTCCCAGAGAGATAATTTTCAAGATGTATCCACAGGGCTTGCTAAAACAGGGTGCTGATTCAACATCCTTCGTAAACAACCTGACTACTCTGAACTGCATATACTATAATTGTACTTTCTGATTCTGAAATGGTAGGCAGTTTGTGAAAACAAAATTATTTACTAATACTCATTAACTGAGCTTTCAGATAGGCTGGGAAGCAGATAAGCTTATCATCCTCAATCTACAAAAGAGGGAAATGAAATCTGCAAGAAAGCTGGAAATAGAACTAAGAACCGCTTTCCAGAGCGGTGTTTTTACTGCCATTCTTTTTCTTCCACTGGCTGTGTAGGTGCACTGTATGCTGACCGTGGGATTCTTCGCCAATGTTTTCCTGTGGTTGAGTCTTTAGTCTGGAGGCACATTTGCAATATAGCTATTGTTCAGTTATTCAGCAGTTAATGGAAGGTACTCATTTGGGGTTGACTGAAACCCTGACCTCTTGCCATGACCTTTTACCAGTGCTTCCCAAATGTACTTATGGTTACCAGATTACAAAGCCTGTAACGTTGAATCTTCTCCAATAGATTTCCCCTTCTTTGCCCTTGAGAATGTGAGACCAGGTCCCCAAACTAATCAATCTCTCAGGAAAGAACACCTCTCTAGATTAACAAGAGTTTTGAGTTATCAGATCTGTAATTCATTACATTATGAGTATTTGAATTCTTAGTGAAAGCAGGAGGCTTTAAGGATGCTTTTCATCTCAGGGATTTGGCTTATTAGCAGGTGTTCTGCTGATGTGTCCTATATGCTTGACAGACATCAATTAAGATTATGGTAAGAGAGGGCCTGTGAGTAAAATACCACGTGTCTTCCTCCCCATCAGCTATCTTGAGTTTGGCCAGAAAACTGAACTGCCGGGTAACAGGAAGAATGTCTGAGGGGCTGAAAGAAGCAGAGACAGCCTTCTGTCAGTTTTAGGTAGATTTCCTTGTAAAATCACTCATGATCAGGTCTCTGTAGGGATAGATACTGAGAGCTGCAAACAACCCCTCCTCAGCTTTCTTGGATATGTTGTCCTGTATCTTAAATCTGAACCCTTTGACTAATATCCTCCATGCTGTATACCCTAAACTTTCACCTATACCTGTGAGAGCTTGTAAAATCTTTTGTCATGGTGGTGGGTTTTTTTCAGGTCCATTTTCCTAGGTATTAGATCGTTTTCTAGGTAAGGGATGTTGTTACCAATAAGGTGAAATATACTGGTTGGTTCTAAAAAATGCAAAATGCTAAACATATGCAGCCTTTTCTATTAAAAAAGAAAAAGCAGCAGGGTTGTAGTACTCAGATCTCACTTGTACATTAAGAGCAGAGGGTCTCCATCTACTGTGTGCATTTTATTTTGGTGGTGTTACTCAGAGAAAGAACTGCATTTAGGAAAGAAAATGATTACAAGGCAGGTTATATGTGCAAAATTCACCCCAGGAGAATAGAGGAAGTTTCTCAAGCAAGAATTTGACACAGGGCCATTTCTGTAGAGTGGCCTGCCTGAAATACAATAGAAAACACAGGTGAAGACAGAAAGAAAAGGGACCATTCCTACCTTCCTTGCCTGTAGCAGAGTGAATTGCAGTGGCTAAGTGCTCTTCAGGTTTGTGCTGCCTTAAATCTGTATTTGCCAGAGTCCACTGGATTCTTTGACTTCTCTCCCTCTGTCCCTTACGCCCAGCCTCCCAGCTGGCCAGCAGTGTTGAAAGAAACAAGCATCAGGGGCATACAGATATGTTGTACTGGCTGTGCTCTCCTCCTTGGATGATCCCTTGGACTCCATAGGCAAGCCCTAAGCTTTCTTCTTACTAGAGTCATTGGCTTACAGAACAGACTCTCTGCATTGCTCTGATAGAGTGTAAAAGGCACAGTCTTGGAAAATACCTTATTTTAGGGTACACACAGGACTGGTATAAAACTAACTGCGGCCTCCAGATGGCCCACCCAGAAACCTCTCTCTAACTCACCTCTCTCAGGCCCAGAAAGCAAATTGTATCCTACTATGTACTCAAGTAGGCAGGAAATACTATAGATGCCACTGCTCCTTCATCCACGAAGGAGCTTTTAAATATTTCAGTTTTCTTCCATTTTGTCTGTGTAGTCAGGCCAAAGGTCTAAAAAGGCAGCAATTTAAGCTCGTAGCATAAAATGCGCCTAATTGAGTGGGCAGCTTGCTGTGTTCTGTCCTGGTTCCTGCTGTCTGAAAAAATTAACATGGCTGTTGTCAGCCTTTCCCTCTTTTCACTGCTAGTTCATAGCATCTGAAACTGAGAAGCATAGTAACCATTAAGATTCAAGGGTTGCACTGCTGTTTCCTTTATGAAATCAAATCATACTGGGGCTCACTTTCTTCCTGACCTCCTCCTCTTTACACAGCATCTTCATTTGACACCTCGCATAATGCTCCCAAAAGTATAGTATAACCCCCCTAATGTAATTTAACTGTCAGATATTAATGTTTGTTATAGTAATATCCTGACATGGAATTCTGCAGGTCTTATTTTGACAAAACTCCAGCTAACAGCAAGAGGGGACAGGTTACTTAAGTGCTGAAATGGGACTGAGAATTGCAATCTTTTCTCATATATGTGGTTTAATTTCTTCTTCTAATTGGGATGCTTAACTTCAGAGTGGTAGTTTTGACTTCCTTTTCAATTATTTTTTGAATGTGTAGGAGCAAGCTGATAGGTATTTGCTGAGGTTGATGTTAACTCTGGCACTGCAGTGGCTGAACTTTTAGCGTATTACAGTTTTCAGACATTGTCTTCATAGGACCATCTAAAGAAAGAAGCTTCCTTCTTTCCTTTTCTCCCATCATTTTCTCCTGATACCACTCTCCTCTATCACTTCGAAATCTATGCTTGCTTTATATGCTCTTTGGGACCCAGAGCTACCTCAAAACATTTTCCTTGGTTCACAGTGTTATGCTGTCACACTCGAATACACAGATGGGAAGATGTGAGTCAGGGCTTTTAGTGTCCCCTAGCCTGAGGCAGCTCATCCTTAGACCCAGTTCTCCAGCTCATGCCAGTGTAGAGTATCTAGCTCCTTCCTATGATCCATGACCCCCTGCTTCAACTGCATAGTTCATAGCCTCTTCAACTTTCTGCCACAACTCCTCCCATCCTAGGGCTACCTCTTTTTCCAGGCCTCCCAGATCTCATCCTCCTGAACCTCTCTGATCCATACCATTTAAGTTGCTTGTTCTCCCTGCCTCACAGACCTTAAAATCTTCCCCAGAGTCCTTCAGTCTTTACCACATTCTCTTACTCTCAGTCTTCCTCACTACAACCCAGGGCTTGCAGTCTGAGAAACAGGGGTCTGTTTCTTCTCCCCTTGAGTCTCAGGTTCTTCAGTGCAAAGGTCTCAACATGCCTTTTTTTCCCCCCTCTTTCTCATTGTACTTGAAGGCAAGAAAGTAGGATAGGTCCAGGGTAAACCAGGCATATACTAGTTCTTTGTTTGCTGTAAGAGTGGATAGCTCCAGGCAAGGTCAGAGAAAGCCTAAGCCAAGAAATATATAAGCATGGTATATTTTTTTTGAAAATGTAGCCTTTTCTATTTCTCTTCACAAACAAAGTGTCCAGTATTCAACACTTATCTTGTGAACCAGCTTCAGGCCTAGAGCTGCTTTTGAACTGTTTGCTGTGATGCTTCATGTGCTCATTTCTTTGTATTACTGGTCACATGGTAACACTTCTGATTCTTGGATGAAATATGTTTTCAAACAAAAAGAGGGATTTGGACACATCATTTTTGGTTCAGAACTTTTCATGAATGCAGCCATATGAAAAGGTATTACATCAGTGTTTCCTAGATACTTGCTTTTGAAAGAAAGCTTACTTATGTGAATGAAAGTTTGTGAAAAACAGTAATACTGAGACATCATGATTTTATAGGAGCCAGGGCTGGTGGTTAATTTCTGAGAGTAGCAAACTGATTCAGGGCAGTACAGAGCAGCAGTGTGAGCCTGGCACAAACTGAGTGTATGCTGGTGTTGAAGGGTCATGGTTGCCACAGGAGTGCAACTTAGAGCTTGAGTAAGATTGCAGTCAGGAGGAATGTGGGGCTTGGCTTACCTGCTCTTTCACAGTACATTTTCATAAGCAGCTTGAGCATTTGGCTTGCAGTCTTCTTTCTTCCCCTGCTCCGGTCCATAATTCCCCACATCTGTGTCAGCTGCAGCACTCAGCAGACCTCCGTGAACTAATTCACCTCACTCACCTTGCAGAAACTTGATGTGTTTTGTCATGGGTCAATTTTTTGCCAGGTGATGCCAGATAGATGTTCACTGGGAGTCCAACAAGTGCCTCAGTGCGAGGCAAGAAGTGGGAGTGTACAACCAGAGGGGGAAAGTTGAAAACAGTCTGTTTGTCTTTTGAAATTGCATGCTTCCAATATTTGACCTTCCCTGCTGAAAACCACTGGGACCTATTTGCTGGGTCGGTACTTAAAGAATACAAAGTATCCAGCCATTAACTCCCGGACTGTGGGCTTCAGGGTGGGAAAAATTCGGCCAGCGTTTTGGGTGTCTCAGAGGGGAGAAAGCTGCATGTCTCTGTCATCAAAGCGCTCAGAATGAGGACACGTGCCCCAGGCCAGCCCAGATCCCTGCAGTCACAGATATTAGTGAGAGTTGATGGGAAAAACTGGCTTAGTGCTATGCTTATTCTTCCTTTTTTTTTTTTTTTTTTTTTTTTTTCTGGGGGCAGCCAGGGGCTACTGCAAGCTGTAATGAAAACAGCAGCAGCCATGGGGCTTCTCCAACGGTGCCGTCAAGGTTGTAATCCATTATGTTTTTGTATCAGCTGCGTATTTTCTTTCTGTGGAAAAGCAGTGATGCATTATAAAGCAAAATGCCAAAAGCACTGAAACAGCCCAGTCCTCATTTAACAGGAGCAGCCTGCAAAGGATTATCACACTGTATTATGTCTTTGGAAGATCAGCTGACAATTATGTGCCTTTTTGGAGGGGAATAGGCACCAAGCTGAAGTACTAAAATGAAATACATAGTAAGTGGGGCCAGACCAATTGAATACATGCTCAGCATCTGAACCCGGATCCAAGATATTCCATGTGCTGGCTTTAAGATGCTGGTAGTAAATGATTTATAATATCACAGCTGATTAATCTCTAGAAAATGGGTTGATGTCAGTGCCAAGATCTGCATTAATTTATTTCATTAACAGCAAGTGAACCAAAGCTTTGCCTTGAACTCCTCCAAGGGTAGATTTGTCTCAGTTTATCAAAGTTGTGGTTTTTCAGTTCGTACAAAGCCTTCCAGCTTGTTTGCAACAGAAGACTCATCTAGGACTTATATTATGACCAACTAGAAAACTGCATAAACATATAAAAATCCTACACCAAGTAGTTTAATTCTAAAATGAAAGGTGAACACATAGCTGTGGCGCATCCCCGGCTTGTTAATCTGCCATCCCGAGCTTATATCATTCAGATTCAAATTAAATGGGAAGGTGCATCCTCCATCAAACCCAGACCTTTCCTGTGACTTTCTCAGTATTTAGACTGCAAAAAATCAGGATGGAAAACAGGTTGCTTTCATCTATACCTTTGCAATTCAGTACTCCCAATAAAAATACACTAGACTAGCTAGGAGCAGAATCCAGGTCAAGAGAGATACATATTCTGCCACCTACTGTGCATCACAACCTGTCTGTCACTGACTGAGGAGGGGCACTTTTTCCTTGCTTTAATAAACATGCAATGAGATTTGAAAAAAACTTTCAAGAATCTACATACAAAGCTGCGTATAATCGGTATAGTAAATATCCAAGCTGCAACCTTCTCTGCTCTTCTCCTACTGACATCACTAACATAGTTGATCTTGGTGAAAAATCAGGGTTGTTTTCTACTTACATGGAAAATAACAGGGTTGTTTTGTAGCTGGCATTTGAAAATATCTTAATTGGAAGCTGCCATTTTTCTGAGAAGGCAAATTGCTCCTAGCAGGTTGTTTTCTCTATCTGATCTGTTCTTTGTTTCAGTTTTTCCTATATGAATTTTTCTGCAGTAAATTTTCTCTCACCATCAAACTAATGAATATCTTCCACCTCTGTTTCTCCAGAAAACTAACATCCCTGTGCTAGATAGAAAAATGGTGCTTGACTGCCTCAAAGTTCATGGAGACACAGTGTGAGAAACTGCTTCAGTAATATCGAGGCAACAGTGAGGGGACACATGGCTAGCTTGCCTGGAAGTAGGAGCTATCTATGGACAGTGGGATGCTGGTGCACCCCACATGGATGTTACAAAAGAGGAAATGAAGAATAGAAAAGAAGGGAGAAAAAGAGGATGGATAACAATGATCCCTGGAGCTTGGAAAATGAAAGGTCATTTAAAAAGTCTTCTATTTTTGAATCTTGGATTTTCGTGAAGTTTTCTTATAGAGTTGTTATTTGTGAAAGCAGCCTTTGATGTAAATGGACTGAATTTGTTGAGAGAACAGATAGATTGAGAAGTACCTAAGAGATCAGTGTGAATTTATGCATTAATGTAAATTAAATTCAGGCAGCATGAGCACCACAAACTGAAAGCTGTTATTTTTACCTAGTTTCCACTTCAAAATCATGTTTCAGCAAAAAAAAAAAAAAAAAAAGAGTTCTTATTCTGAAGATAAATCAGAATATTCTAGGGCAAGATTCAACTTGCCTTGTACTGTGATAGTACAGTGGGAAAGGGACCCTACGTGTCCAGAAAAACATGCAAGGGCTACTCTGCTGTACCCTATGAAATAATTTCTAGCTCCAAACCTGGAAGTCTGCTCTCTACCAGGATCAAGTCCTTTGATTTCATGGAAAATACCAGTCCTGATAAAAACAAGATGTAGCGAGTTCACCTCACGTACTAACTGGAAGAAGAATAACTCAACTGTTAACAAATCTTGTTTATTCCTGTTTCAAAAAATAATATTATTTGCTTCAGCATTTCAAGTATTTCACTGCTTACTACCTTGATGGGAGGACAAAAACAGAAGAGAGGAAAAATACTAGAATGCAGACCAAAGATGCACAACTGTAGTAGCAGCTGAGCAGTAGGGCACATGAAATCTGTTCTCATGTACCTCTTGTTTGTGTAGGGTGCTCTGGTGACTAATAATAAAACTGAGCTCACGTGTAGCCTTTTACATTGGATCACTGGATTGTATTTCACTCATCTGGAGGGCTGCCTGTTTTCATAAAAGCTGTAGCAATATAATAGCATTCTACCTGATATGACTGAAATTATTCAATGGGTTATACAAATACTGGAAGGAATTGTGACAGCAGAGGCAAAAATACACACAAAATTCATTCATCATTTTCTCTTTTACTTCTACTGCTTACAGAGTCTTGATTATTTTATTTTATTTTAAATAATTCAACTGCTTTTGACATTAAAAAATGTCAATCCTTCAGTGTCTTCTCCCATGTTAAGGTGATAGGACAAGACGAAATGGCCTCAAGTTGCGCCAGGGGAGGTTCAGATTGGATATTAGGAAAAATTTTTACACTGAAAGGGTTATTGAGCATTGGAATGGGCTGCCCATGGAAGTGTTTGAGACATCATCCCTGGAGGCATTCAAAAGACAGGTTGACATAGTGCTTAGAGACATGGTTTAGTGGTGTGGGGTTTTTGGTGTTAGGTTGATGGTTGGACTAGATGATCTTAAAGGTCCCTTCCAACCTAGACAATTCTATTATTCTATGAATCCTGGGTGCAGGGATCCAGGTACAAGACAAGTAGACAATCAGCACAATCCTAATTGTGCAAAGATGAAAAACTGAGCAAGTGGTGAGGCTCAGGACTTTTAGACAGAGTGTTTACAATGGTGTTTTTATTTTGTTAATGACTCACTGTGATGATTCACCCATGCTTTAGTGAAAGCAGCCTTGTTTAGAGATTTGCACTGTTCAGATAGACTAAGATTTTTCCCAGTAGAAAAGCTTGCAAAAGTCCCCTGGCAAAACTAAAGACTAAATAAAACTAGATATTTTAAAGTAAAACACAATGTAGACAACTTTAGTTTTAAGCAATGGCAAAACATTTTTATCCACCATAAAAATGGTTTCCCATTTTTTTATTGAGAAAACAATGTTCTTCAGCACTGACTTAAAAGCTTTGAGGTATCCAAAAATATAGGTGGCCCCTTACACCTCTGGTACCCGAATGTAATCACGGCAGTATACCTTTAAAGAGCTGAAAACAGGGATTGAAAGTGACTTAGGAGATTCAAGTCATTGACTTTCAGAGGATGCTTTTCAAAATTTACCTTGTGATACATTCATTCTTGTAATTAATGGATCGAATCACCCAAGAGGTTCTCTGTCAAGTAACTACCCACTGACTCTGAGAGATGCTGCCTTAAAGGGAAAAAAACCCACCAAACCAAAACTTCCCCCCCAACACAATAGATTTGCTTCCCACCTGGAAGCATTTAAAGAATGTAAGTGGTCAGCATTCACTTCCCTGTTTATAAAAACCAGGTTGTTCTAAATGACTTGCTAAACTGTTGAACTTTTTCAAGTAATGCACTGGATTTTGCTGTGTGTGCTGGGAGGGAGGGCTGCAGGGCTGGGTTGTTTCCACAGTGGGGGGGACTTGGCTGCCACTTTCTGAGTGGTGTGTGGCGCGGGGGGCTGCCTAGGGGAGCAGTCAGTCATCTGCAGATGGGGGGACCATCCCAGCATGGGGCTGGCTGTTTATTTTCAAAGCCTTTGTACCTCAGGTTACGTGTAAGGCTGATGCTTGGGGAGTTCTGCTAAAACCGGACTGTATATATTCCCTGGTTTACAGTTTAGGAAAACCAGATGGATGACTCGGTGCTTTGCAAGTTAGTATAGGGATGGGAGCTTCTGACATAAGAGCAGCTTTTACAGAAAAGTTAAGAGTTAAGAAGATTCAGGCTCAAGCTAGATTGCTTCTTCCCTCCCCCCCCTTTTGTCTATTTTTACTGCATCATTGGTATGTGTCCAAGGAAAGTCGGCCATATCATTCGGAAATACAAGGGGATAAACTTTTGACTGTCGGATCTCTTCAGGCTGAGAGACTCCAGAGTAAATGCACAGGGAGAGAGAATTAAAAGCAGAGATTTCTTTAGGTGAACTTTTTTGGTTGCCTGCTCTGCCGACAACAGCAGTGTAAAATAACGAAGAAACTGCAGCAGTCCTTTCCCACTGTCTTTCTAAATAATGTAAGTTACCCTTTCACACTCGTCTCTAACTGTCCGTGTGCTTTTTCTGCTTTCGAGTGTTTGGTGAGAGCAGGGGTTTTACAGCGAGGGAGCTCTTTGCCAGGAGCTCTGCTGTGTGAAGGAGTGAATCGCTTTGTCTTTCTTTTTCTTCTTTAAGTCAGGGTGGCAGCGGGGAAGCCAAGCAGTTTGATACCCCCTTGCTTTGACAGTTGCGCTAGCTCGACTTTAGATGCCTGTCGAAGCCTTTAAACCTTTTCAGTGTTTGTGCAGAAATTCGTTTGTAGTTGGTAAAAGACAATAGCAAATGTTTTGATTGAACTCTGTGTGTCAGGCTTGCTGTAAGAGCAGGCGTTTCAAAGGGGATTGTGTGATGCTGTGTAAACAGGACAGGATGTGACAAGGGAAAACAAATGTTTCCTGCTCTTTAATATTTAAAGGAAATAATTGAAACAGAGCCAAGGAGTTTGCCTAGGAAAGAAATAGTGCAAATAGTATTCAGAGCAAAATGACGAGTCTGTAAATCTGAGAGGACAATGCCAAGGTCTAATTAGGAGAGTTTTACTTTTCACAGGTGTTGAGGTTTTTGAAGTTGGCAGTTGGCATTTGTGTTGCTGTATTCTGCTGTGCTTTTGTGAAGAGTCAGTTGAGTCATTACCTGGTGTGTGGCTCTCTGTAGGTTATTTACGTTCGTTGATTTCCCCCCTTTTTGTTTATTTTACTATTTTTAAAATGTAGTCTAGACAGACTATCAGACAGATTGATAGGTTTAAGCGAAAACAAGGGATTACAGTGATAATGTTCCAGGTAATATACCAAGAATAAGACGAAAATCGCCCTGAAGTCAATCATACATTTGGCCCAAACAATTACAGAAATGTTCATGGGGACAAAGTGGTGAAATTACAATGATAAAATAAATATTTCTTAGATAAGGACATGGCATAAGAAAAGTTGCTTTCTCTTCCAGCCTTGGATTTTTTTTGAGAGCAATGGATTTATTACCTGGATAATGGTTCTGTGACCAACTATTGTGATTTAATCATCAGAAGTTTTTTCTTAAAATTCCACCTTCTAAAGCTTGGAATGGTTAGTGAGAGAAGGTTCCAAGAACCTACCATACCTGGTCTTGGGACTGCATCATCCTGCTAGAAAACAAAGCCTGCTGAAAAAGGAGGTTAGTCCCTGTTTCCAGAGAGTATTTTTGGGGCAACCAGTGTGTTGTCTGCTGACAAATTGAAATAAGGTTTTTGTGCTTAGGCCCTCCTCTAAACCAGCTTTTGATAAAGCAAAGATATTCTCAAACTTCTCGTCAAAGCATTTGACAAACTTGAGTTGTGATGAAACTCCCTGGTCTGATTTGGACCTGCAGTGCCCACACTTTGACTATAAAGAACAGCTTGGTATTTTTTGCATTGAGGGCTCGTTTCAGTCCTTGAGATTTATTCTTTTTCATGAGAAATGGCAATGAGAAAAGCACACTATGGCTTTCCTCAGGCAGAATACTAAACAACTTCTTAATTTCTTCAAGGAACACAGCTAATACATGCTGCTTAAGGGTCAGAATGCAACACGCAGTGGGTTTTATGACAGAACCAATTTTAGAATTGATTATAGGGTTTCTGGGAAGAGGGAAAATTAAAATAATGGAAACATTTATTTCATCCAACTGGAAAAAATCTTATGTTTTTTTTGTGTAATGCATAAAGAGAGACAGCAAATGTATCATGCCAGATACAGATTAAAACTTAGAAGTGTATATATCTTTAATGACTTTTTTGGGGGTCTTAAATGTTCATCTTTTTCATGGAAGTTATTTTCCGTGTTCTAACTAGAATATATGAGTTCAGTGAAATCTTGGGTTTGAGGCTAGGTTTGAGACAAACAGTGTCCAATGCCTTGACAATACATATGAGTGCTGTCTGAATTCTGCTATGTCCAGCAGCATGCACAGTGTCTGGAAAATTAGACCTTACCTGGAAAAAAGATGACAATTCTGCTGGGGGATTTCTCCAGCCTGTGATAGTATTCTTTCTCTGCGAATCCCAGTTTTAGCTTGGAGGTCAGGCTGGTTACTGGAAAATCCCAGATAATTGGTGCTTGAAGCCATCATGAAAACATGCTGGGCCTGTCTTTGCCTGATAATGGAATTTCATTAATTCATAACAAAACTAAGATTTGGACAGCTTATATAAACACAGTGATGCTCCTGATTCCTTTGAGGAAAACTGGGGAATTAAATGAACTGAAAAGGTTTTGGGTGTCCTAATGTGGAGAACAAAGTGTTGTGCATTACTATAGCGAAGCTGAAATTTAATCATCTGCATAAAGTATTAAACATACAGTTTTGCATAAACAAGTAATATGTTGTCTAGATACATGAACTATTTATACAAAAACAAAAGGCACAGTGTATGGTAGGTTAGGATAAATCCTTGAGCCAAATGTAAAAGATTTGGATTTGATCGGCTGGCAGGCATATTGTCTCATCAAAACTAAATGTGTCTGAGGATACAAGTGTAGCTAGTTTGAACTATTTGTTTATACACAGCAGCAAACATACATATTACTCCAAATAGTAAACTCATTTTATAAAGAATGATCCTTAATACAGTTGCATTATAGAAGGGAATAGCTCTTCAGATTTAAATAGTTGTTTTAAGGACCCTGCAATATTCTGTATTATAAAGAGCCATTAATTCCAAAGAATCTGCCTGGACGCCATCCTGTGCAGTGTGCTCTAGGTGAACCTGCTCTGGCAGGAGGTTTGGACTAGATGATCTCTAGAGGTCCCTTCCAACTCCTATCATTCTGTGATTCTGTGAAAACTCCAACACAATGGTTTTCTTACCTTATTTTTTTATTTTTCAAGCCCTAAAAATTTTCTCCCAGAATTTTGCCCATCCATATTTTGTAGGGTAACATATATGAACTTGCTTTTTTTAGTCAACTTTCAGGGTCTGCACTGAAGAAGTCCAGTGACTGTCAGATTGAAACCCCCTATTGCAGGTCCTATACTTGGCTGACACCTTCAACCAAAATTAGATATGCTATTTCCAGAGACTGCAGGTTGTGGTTACGTTATTGCTGATGTTTTGGAGTTAAAAAACATTAAAAAAAGGGGGGGGGGAGGAGCTAACCACGTGAAACTCATGATGAGCTGTTAAAAAAAAAACAAGACTGAAACAAAATTAATATTTATTGAAAGGAATAAATGTTGGAATTGAAATAATCGTTGTTTGGTGGTTTCTAAAATACTGAAGGGAAAAAAGCAGGGCTTAGCATTCACATGAATAAACTTCATCTCTCTGTACCTCCTTTTTTGATGTTACTTTTTAAGACACATGTGCTGCTTCTGTTATAATTGGGTCTGCTCCTGTATTTGTTAGGTGACATGAACAGATTGGAGGCAATCCCTTGGTGTGCTGTAAGGTTTATGTTGACATGTGCTTGTAATGGAAAGAGCTGTTTGGTTGCAAACACTAAGCAAATGCAATTTGGAAGAATTCCTGTTTTGTGAGAAATTGTGCAAGATTTCTTTCTCTTCCTCTTTGTTTTTGATCAACTGGAATAAAGTCCACCTCCCACTGAGCAAAACTCAGGTTGACCTTTGGAGACATGAAAATGGCATTTCATGTCAAACTTTCAAATTGTTTTATTTCTATAAAGACCAGGTTTTATTGCTGTGATTTAAATAACGAAATATTTATTGTACAAATTGTAATATTAAAGAAATTTGTCTTTGTTTTTTACCATAGACTCTGTAGACATTTTCTGTCACAGAATCTGTAGACCTGTCTTGGCATTGCATGTCATACCTTCTAATAATTGGGATGGTTAGCTATATTTGAATTGGGAATTGCTTATTTTAAAAGGTGAATTTAGCTGGAAGTCAGTAATTTAGTTTGATCACAGGATTAGCAGTTTGTAACTGCAATAGCATGAAGTGAAATAAACACATCACTGTAAGGTGGGCCCTTGTGGGCACAGCCGAGGATCTAGTCAGCTGAGAAGTCTGCTGGCAACCAGCTGGATTTCAGGGCAATAACTCAAAAGCAAATGCCATTCCAAAGGAATAAGTGAAATAGCAATTGGAATATAGTTTTTGAGGTGCTGAACAGATAGTGTGGCAGGTAGATGTTGGCTGGCTCCATCCATCTTGCTACCGGTTAGTTGCAGTAGGGTTAAAAGAGGCACAGCTAAATTAAGAAGACGACTAATCATAGACATGTGAAAAATGTTAGCAGCATGTATTCTGGCACTTCTTACATTACATGGTGATCCTGTTAACACAAGCATCAAAATATATCCTGTATGGCTGGACTGCTACAATAATTTACAAAGAAACTGCTACCGGAATGGCTATGAGGATTTACTGTTAGATATTAAATCTAGGCTATAGTAACTTTAAGAATATGCCGTGCCACTAGGAGAAGACAAATGACTTTAAAATGCACTGTAATCATATATTCCTTAAATGTTCCCCTGGAAGAACTCTGGAAAACTCTGATTTTTATGGTCAGCACTTTTACTCATGTGTAAAACATTATTCATTCTCTCTCACTTTCAAACCTTCTGATATTTTGGATGCATTTTAGGAGCAATTAATTAGGTGGATGGTGATCTTCAGTCCTCATGCCAGGGTGGAAGCCCTCTGTGAAAGAGACATAAAGATTGGAGTACATGCAGTTACTTTTGATCAGGTTTTAAATGCATGAAGTGAATGTTCAGCAATCTGCCTTGCTCCTAATCCAGTATGGATTTATTTGCTTTAGTGTTATTAGTCTGTCTAAACAAGTGTATGATCAGTTTATTTCTGGGTGACTTTCTGTTCTTTTGTCATCTAAAGCTATTTGTTCTGTGCTACCATGAACTTCTGTTCTTGATTATTTTTTTCTTTCAATTCTGGAAACGTAGACTCACAAGCCCCTTTTTTTCTGTTGGTTTTTGTGGGTGTTGAATGCTAGGTTTGAGGGCATCCCTTCATTGAACTTGTAATTTGGAAAATTATCAAGTGTGGAGTGATGACTTAAAGAAAAAGTCAAAGTTTTAGTCCCTGAAAAGATTTATACTGTGCCTGTCTCCTACTCTGTAAAATTTTAGTAAAGCTTGGTTATTTGTGAACTTGAAGGTGTGTGCTATCTACCACTGTGTTTTCTGAAGCGCTCAAGAGTTGATTTAGCAAAGAAAAAGCAAGAGCCAGATTATTCTGAGCTACATAACTCTGACTAGTATGAAAATATAAATGTGCAAAGATGTTTCTGCACCTTGTGCAGGACAAAACCCTCTAAAGCAGGGATGGAACCTCAAGCAAACACACTTCACACAATTACTTATGGAGACCCAGCCAAAAAAGGGCACTCAAAAGATTTTGCTGCACTTAGAAGTGCTCTTGAAAAGATCCAAAAAAATATGCTTTTGTGTGCCTCTGAATGTATTAATCTTTAGAGTGGTCTATGGAGAGGCTTAGTATGTGTACCATATTTGGCCCCAAGATCTATGTTATCAGAGAACTTGCATACAAGTTTGAGAAACAGGACCTCCAAAAGCGCAGACACCACTAGGTTCAATGTCATCAAGTGTCTTCAAGTCCACCCTGGTTCTCCTGAGAAGAATTAAATGTTGTAAATACTGTAAATCAGGCTGCCTCCAAATTCCTCAGGAACTAAAATTACCCCCAGGAATGAAAACTCACAACTAAGGAGCAAGCCTTTTACAGTATACAAAAAGTATTCCAAAAGGAAAAACTGCCATGGCTTGTCTGTGTATGCACAGTATTTTTTATTTCCTTTTCCAGTGAAGAAACGGTATTTCTGAAATACCCTTCTACAACTTTGTCTCCTGTAGTCCCTATATTGGTGGAAGTGTAAATGTAAACCTTCAGGGATTAATTCCCACAAGGTAAGCTTCTGCAGGTGTTTTTTTTTTGTTGTTGTTATCTTGAAAGCAGATTTAATTTGATATTGAGAGCTCAAGTAAGTGCACTATAATGGGGTTGGGCCTGAAAATCAGCTAGAGGCACCACAGCCAAATTTCATATTATCTGAGTTTTTTGTATCCTGAGTGTTACTCTGTTACAGGGGTTAGCGTGTGGACCATCTGCAAAGAACAGTCTTTTCTCTTTACTTACTACCTGATTCTTAGTGTGTTCTGTACAGTCTTGGGAACAACTGATCTTTCTACATCTCAGCTTAGAAAATATTTTACAATAAAGAGATAAAATTAAGTGTTGCACCATGAAGATGCCTATTTATCAGGTACACATTACACAGGTATTTTTTTTGCCTTGCATCTACAATAGCTGGAAATAAATTGTGAAGTACAAACAAGTTCTGAGATAGTTCATTACTAATTAAAGATGAATAATTTTCCATTAATTCACTAAACTTTACTTGAAATCTCTCAGTGGAGACAAATGCAATCCTTTATTACACAGAAAACACAAGACAGGATGTAACAGAGGACTGTTTTATAAGAACTGTGCTACGTGTTCTGTGTAGACAAAGTACCACCTCATCCCTCAGCTTTGTCATTCTAATTAGCTTTTTTACTAACCCTCCTACAAAAAAACCAAAACAACAAAACCCCAGACTAGACTGGTGCATGCAAAAATGTTCGTGAATTTGCAAAAAATAAGTGATTAGTTCCAATTCTTGTGCTTGCAAAGTCCAAAATTTTTGTTTGTCTTATCAGAATTTGATACATTGCACAGTCTTTAATATAGGTAGAAGAGCAGGAAGGCTTTTTCCCATATTTAACTCTTGCATGGATTTTTATCTGCGCTCCCGAATGGTGGCCTTTACCCTCTGAACACCCACCATTGTTTCACCTCTGGGATGTGCTCTTGCAGAAGGCCTGCTCTGAATGTGTGTACCCTCTGGAGGGACGTCTATTGAGGAAGGGAGACAACTTTTAAATTTTTAAATGAGAAGAGCCAGGATAGTACATAAGGCTTGATTTCCCCAAACTCTGTGGCATTGCTTTTAGAAGAATACAGGTTGCCTCTGCAGAGGAACAAGACAAATGTCACTCTTAAGGAAATGTCACTAGAAGACTCTTTGTGGATTTGGTTTTGGGTTTTTTTTTGTGTCTTAAGGATAAAGTAAATTTGAAAATGTAAAAGAAAGGGGGGAGAAATGCTAGGTTAGTATTGTATTCACTATGAAATGGTTCTCTGCTTGGGGTGATGACTAGGCAGTCTCCATTGCTGTGGATCTTGTTTGTATGACTTGAATTGGGTGTACATGCTAAAGGTAATCTGTGGCCCTGAGTGGTAGTCTTCATGCAACAGTAGTGTATTAAGGCAGCTCTCTGATAGATTCATTTCACCTGACATCCCTAAATGGCAGGCTCTGCAAAGTGATAAAAACAGCCCTGTGGAGCCATTAATGTCCCTAACTATGCCAGAAGGGAGTAGCTACTGTGACAGTTCCTGTGATGTCTAGAGTGGCTATTTTGAAGGTTTGTCTGGGTCAAATCAAACGTAACTCTAGCTTAGCCTTATAATTTGGGTGGTGGCTGGCAGTGGATGGCTACAGAAGGGGGTAAGAATAGATGAGACCCATCCTGATACTCTCCAGAATGCTCTTGCATCTTCAATGATTTGTGCTTCCAGTTCTGCTTCTGGTAGAAGTGGTGTCTTTGGATTCTAAATTCTTTAATCTGTTTATCCACCATGAATTTCTCCTTCTCTCCTGGAATTCCTAGAAAATATTAACAGCTGTAAGCATCCTGGGGCAATAAGTTTCACAGCTCAGAGGATGAAGAAGTATCCAGCACATTACTGGTAGTCTTAAAAGAGGTTTCTCATCTATGGCCAATAAAAAGGAAGAGTAAAAAGCATTAGATATAAATTGTGAATAAAATTTAACTTGGAGTACAGCACACTACCAAAAACCTAGTGATTGCTGTTTCATCAGGCATCCAGAAGCATTTAAGTAATTTGAATACATCCTAACAGACCCTCGCTGTGGTATCTGAGTTACGCGAGTATCTCAGTACCTGCGATAGTGCAGAGTCTGTATGTCCTATTTGTAACTGGTTTTCCACTAGGATTTCTCAATTACTTTTAGCAGCAGTGCCTACAGCTGGTTCCTTGACATGCATCTCCAACGGGTTTTGTTGTTTACTGTATATAACCTGTATCAGTAACAGCATGGTACATCTTGTCACAGTCATTGTCAGGACTACTTCTTAAGTGTCAGGCAGTTCTTGTATCTCCTCATAGAGTTTGCAAAGGGAAGAGGATGCAAAGATCTGCTCCTGTTCTCTGTCTGCAAAAGATTCAGGCTATATAAACTACTATCTTGCAGCTCTTTCTTTACAAAAATAGCCCTTACCCAAATGAATGGGTGGCTATGAAAACTTATTTCATAATGTAGAAAGGTTCTTGGTGTCACGGTTAAATGGCAATAGTTGAATTGTGTGAGGCGTTAAGGCATGGGCTACCTGTGCTTGCACAAGCTCTGTGTTTGGTTTAGCTGGTCCCTATCAGAGTGTGATTCTGCTACTTGAAAGAGATTTCCAGGTACTATCAAAATCCAAACGATAATGTGGCTGATTTAAGACAATATTGTTGTTAGCTGTCCTGATGCCAGTGTTTTTTTCAAGTGATTTTTTTTATTTAAAAATACAGCTGCATTCACATGGTTATTATTTTCTAGACTGTCTCCTAATTTGCTTTTCACGTACTTAAAAATGTACTGGTTTTCCTATAAGGTAAAATGGATGTATTTTCATATAGAAATGAATGTTCTGTGTATCTCAGTTCAGTTTGGGAGAGTGTTAAGATTGTGTCATATGAGTGGTTCTGCTTTTCTTCTCTTTCATTATCTGTTGCTTCATGAGTTGTGATGTCAGTTGAAAAGACTGATACTCATTCAGGAAGCTATGTATGAGAGTCTTCTGAGAATGTAATTTTTGCAGAAGTCTGACCTACATCAGTGCTGGGCATTTGCTTATGAGCATCTTGGCAATGCCCCTGTAGGAGGTTTGGGCATTTGGCCTGAACCTACCCTGCGTGATGAGAACCTGGAAGACGTGTCTAAGAGAAAGCTTAGGAAGAGGTATTTTTGGAGGTGAAGGATAAAGGTGGACACTTTTTACTACTGCTGCTCCTTGCAGCTTGTGTCATGTATAAAACCTTGTACCTCAAGGAAAAGGCCTAGGAAGGGCCACTAGGACTGTCTGGAGATCCCACCCCGCTCCAGGGGTATGGTGGGTTTTGCAGTCAGATAACTTCATCTTACTATGGCTGTAAGTGAAACTCTGCTGTGGAAACATACTGGGAATTGATGCATCTCTGCAGATAAAGCACAAGATACGGGGACCACTTGGTCTGTGCTGTAGAAAGGTTTCAGCTTTTTCCCATAACAACAGTTCTTTAAATAGGAGCACTGGCATGCAATCAGCAAACCAGTGTCCTTGCTGAGGACTGGAAAGACGTGTTTACTGGGTGAACTTCAGCCACTGGGTGTTTCCAAGTTGTGAAGTGCTGGAGCTGACTGCTGCTAAGTCAAATGGAGCAACCCTGTGAGTGCAGAGTACAGAGTCTTGCAGCTGGCACGCTCAGGCTCTGTGCACTTGGAGGTCCCCACAGGATCTGCAGATGGCTTTCTGTTACAGTTGTTTGGGCTGTTGAGCTGCTATGCCCACAACCATTGTTAAAACCCACAGAGCTCCTTTTGCCAAGGTTGTTCTGACATTGTTTCTCACAATTGCCAGCGCTGCCAGACTACCTGCTGTATGCAGCCACGTGTTTACCTACCTGCTGTGAAAGTTCAGCATTGTGTTTTTGTCAACATAAAGAGCCTGCCTGGGTAAACCTCTGCCCACCACTTAACGCTTGAGCCAGGTCTTCTCCTGAACCCAAGGACGATAAGCGTATTGCTGTGTTTTTGAACAACATTTCAGTTCAGAAGACGACTTGGCAGACATAGAAGGTAACATCGCTGCTGAGCTCTGGGCAAGAAAATGAGGTGGGTACTGCAAAAAGTCTAAGGTAAATTTGGAGATGCAGCAACCAATGTTTTCTCTTTTAAACAGTGTAAGTGTTGTAGAGGATGTGAGCCTGAATTCAGCCGGCTTACAGGCTGGAGAGGAGCTCTTCTCTCCCCCTCCCTCCTAGTCTCTCTCGCAGATGTGCTTTTGGCAGAAACCTTAGCTGCTCAGGCACCCTATCTGCTGTGTGCTCTGTGCTAGGAAGATGTGAATTCCTTCACCTTCTGCCTCCATTGTTTGCTTTTCTAACGATTAGATTCCATCTGCTATTTCTTGCTGTGAAACACCTATTTTTTTTCTCCTGGTTTATCTTTCATATACTGTATCTGCTGGGAAATGGGTTTTGAAGGTTGCAAGACAAAAATTCTGAAGGACTGGCAGTGTCTTAAGTTAATTTTGTGAAGAAGTTACATGATATGTGGTGATTGATTGCTGGGGGCTGCCTTCTCCTTTGCTGATTTGAACTTGGTGCTAGTTCAACAGTCCTGCTGAAGTAAATGGCAACAGAAGCAGAGGAACTCTACTTTGCCAAGATCAACAGAGAATATATGACAAAGCTCCAGTACCTGTTGCGAAAGTTGCAGAACTGTAAGATCAAGTGGAGATGCAGCGTGGGGCAGATCCGGAGGAGTGTCTCAAGAGGGAGTGGAGAGAATGGTCTCTAAGTAGTTCAACCTTCACCACAAAGCTCAGTACCAAAACCACTGAGCATTTGCTATTTGCTTTTACGTTTCTTGCCATTGCTCAGCAACCCTGAAGAAAATGCGTAGAGCATTTTTCAATGTACCTTCTATCTAACAGTATGTAGAAAAGGCCAGGGACCTCTTTCCAAATACATTCTTGCTCAACCTCTTGCTTTTTGTCTGTACTGCCTGTTATCCTGTGCCTGGAGGGGTTAACAGTGATGAGTATGGAATCTCCATAGAGCACTTTTATTTCAAGTAGCATTTCAGAGCAGGTGTTTATGGAAGCAACAGTGATTTGATGTGCAATTTTAATTATTTTTGAGTTCAGCTTGTTTTGATTTGAGCCTGTGTACCTCTAAAGGCTGAACAGAGTGCTGCCAGTGTTGGCAAAACAGGCAGGACTAGAGTCAAAATTGTACAATGTGATGTTAATAGCACTAAGCAGTTAATCAGGGTAGGGTTTTTTTCAGTATAGATTCTCTGACTTGCTGCTTTGGATGGCAATTGTACAATTTGAACTCCTTTTACTGAGGCCTGCACAATATCTAGCCTCTGAAATAATTACTTGGACCTACCTCACTGCAGATATTATTTTTTTAATAGCTCACCTGAGAATATAACATTTTATTAATCATGGAAACAGCCCTAAATGACAGCTCTGGGGCTGTCATTTAACCTGATACATGACAGTTTAATCCTATCATTTCCCATGGCATGCTCTTTTCCCCTCATTTCCTACTCCTTCTCTCTGAAATCTCA
Organism: Gallinago jamesoni; assembly: GCA_025769975.1. Lineage (NCBI taxonomy): Eukaryota > Metazoa > Chordata > Aves > Charadriiformes > Scolopacidae > Gallinago > Gallinago jamesoni. Next base: position 32,953,693 of record JAOQGH010000032.1, read on the forward strand.
TTTATGAGAACATTGACCATTTGGTTGGGGATTCCTGGACTTCCACTGCAAGCACTCAAATTGTCCTTGCATGTGCAGTAAATCTGGTGTGCTCCAAGTGTGTTGGAATTGATTGTGCAAGGCCCTGACCCCAAATGAAGTCCTGAAAACCTCAGGCAAGAGCCTTAAAGTATGTATCATAGCTCAGTTGAGTGATGACTGAGTGATCACACAAGCTCTAACTTGCCAGTCTTGTCCCATGGTGTGTGCAGGGCAGCCACTTGAAGGTCCTCCTTCCATCCAAGGGCAGGACAGTTGGAGATGGTGTCTGTGGGGATGGAAGCAGGACTATTGCACCACAAAAGGGTGAAGGAAAAGGGGTACTACAAAGGGAAGCAGAAGATGTAGGGAGGGGGAGAGGGAAGAAAAGGGTGTATTGGATGCCAGCCATAACCCTTCCATCCTCTGCAAATCAGAGTATAACGTACATCGATGTTTTAAGAGGCCCACCCATGTATTTCAGGTGATCACCCTGTTATAAGCTTTGATTACAGACTGAGGAAAGGAAGGAGGAAAAAGCAACAAAGCATTAAACATGTACAACTATTAAGCAAAGCTTTCATTTATAGAAGTGGCTTCTATTCCTGTTATTCCTGTCCCTTTAGCAGTTAAAAGCTTTTAAAAGAAACCTAATTCATGACAACAACATCTGACAGCCCATTTCTGTGCAGAAGAAATGCCAGAATACAGAGCTTGTTTCTGGTGGCCATAGTGCCTGAAAGGGGAAAGGGAAAGAATAGCAAAAAGTGGAGAAAAGCAGTTGTGTTGGTGCTGCCTGACTTGCAACATCGATGCTGGAGACAGGCAGGGGGTGCGGGCACATCAGCCAAGCTTGGGCTGGCTGAGCAGGGAGGTCAGGCTGTCCCAGCCTGGCTGCAGTTGTGCTACAAAAGTCACAACCTTGGCAAGCTAAACTAGGTATAAGCAGAAGTTAGAAGGAAATAAAATAAGGTGGCAAAGGCATAGGAGGATGGATGCTTGGGGGACTGGGAAGGTCTCCAGCGGCCCAGAATTACATCCCGGGCAGACCTTTCAAGTTCTTTGCCTCCCAGGCTATGACAAGCCATGTGTTGGGTCACAAGCTTTGGGGAAAAGCATCTACTGCACTGGATCACAAGATGGGAGAGTGATCGTGGCTCCAGGATGTGGCTGGTGGGGAGGCACCAGGACCCAGCAGAGCTCTTTTTGGGGCAGACATGCCCTCCAGCTACAAGTCCACAATGGGAGGAAGCTGTGGCTCTTCCCAGCCCATGTGAGCTACAGCCTGGGCTATTGGAGCATGTGGGGTGAGGGCAGGAAGTTGTACTTGTTCTGCATGGGTGCACGGCTGCAGTGGGGAAAGGTAAAGGTGGCTCCACCACTGCTGTCTCATCAGGATGACTAAAGCCCCTTGATTGCCAATGTGGCATGGTCCCACAATGACAGAGCCCGGTTGTTTCACCCTACTTTCCTGGCGCCAGGGTCAAATTAAGGTTGGGGAGTTGGGTGACGGCTGTAACAGCCCATCCTCTCCTGTATTTGTGTTCCCAAACTAGCTCTCATTCCCAGCATGCTGGCTTTGGTTAATTGATTTCTAGTCTCTCCCACCTCTTATTTTCTGGTCAGTCTTAATTGCCAGGACTTGTATTAGTTAATCATTTCATTTGGCCTAATCCAATATTATTTTTTTCTGCTGACCTTAAAATCTCTTTTGTACAGCAGGCTGAGTTAGACTACTCTGCCTTCAGTCAGGTTATAATAGAGGTTTCAGTGCATTAATCTTAACCTGGAGTGTTTGGGTAGCTTATTTAATATTAGGGAAGGATATACCAATCCTATACCAACCTGTAAATTACCTGTGGAGTTTTTTGGTGATTTATTATTTATGGGCTCCCTAGGAATATGAATTCAGGTTGTGTTTGGAACAAGGTAAAGAATGACAAAAACATGACAATTACAGGGGTGATGACAGGGGCTGGACCACTCTTCAATGGCACTATGAAGGTGGCATGTGCTATGTATTTTCTCTCCAGAACTTACTTCGCTAGTCAGCAGTGACACAGATAAGTCAGCATCAACAATGAGTGCAGCAGATTTCTGAGGGAAGGTAGCCTGTTCTTTTTTTTTTTTTTTAAAAAAAGTAACAAACCAAACCCAAGCACATAACAATAACACTCCCCCCCCCCCCCCCATCTCCCAACTCAAAAGGCATACATGTACAATAAACCTATTTGAAACAGGCTGGTAGTAACTGCTATGGGGGTAAAGTACACAACTGTGCACTGAGATATGAATCCATTTCCTCTTCACTAGGGAGAAGAAACCCACATAGCAACATTCAAGAACAAAAATCTCAAAGGACATGCTCTGACTTTTGTCTCATTTTCCTTGCCACAGTGCCACATTTTTGTTTTGTTGAAGCAGCAGGATTATTTGCAGAATATCAGATCACTGTCAGCAGGCAGCTTCTCAGAGTTAATTATAAGAGAACTGCACTTTGAAGCAATCTCTTCTTTGGAGGTGTAGATCCCTGTGAGAGTGGCTGCAGCTGTGACTCCTGCAGTCTCCTTTAGCCATGAGGTATGTTACAGGATTGGTTCTTATTTGAGGGGTATGTAGTCCTTAATACCAACTGTAAATGGAAATAGCAGTTTGAGCAATACTTGTTATTCTGGTTTAGTGTATGTACATTTGATGCTTGAAATGAGCAAGGGAAAGCAAACAGCTAAGTGACAACTGCATGCTTCTCTCTGAGGGTCTTCCACTCCAGTTCTTGAGATGCTGCTTCTGTAATTTCTGTCTTGATTTTTGTCTTAAGTGCATCTTTGTTCCAGTGGCAGAAACAGAAGGCCTTGGATCTCCCTGTTGTGGGAGTGAAAAATGTTGCTTGCTCTTTGCAGTGGGGGTTCTCTAGAGAGTCTGAAAAGAAAAGAAAAAAAAACAACTAAACATAGAAAACCACCCCTCCAAAAATGTGCCTGAAATCGCTGGGCTTTTTTTAAACTGTGAAACCTGCTGTGCAGATGCCTCCTTCTTCTGACCTGCTGAATGTTGGAGCTAAAACGAAACGTATCTTGTTCTTTCTCTTTGACAGAGCTCAGCACATGTTCAGGGAATCAGAGGAGCAGTATTTTGGCACAAGCACCTAAAATCTTAGCACACGCACACACGCCGCCTGATGTTTCATTTCAGGTTATAAACTGGATTACAACATGCTTTCGCCCTATGGGCATTACCCAGGGAAACCAGGCTGGATCTGCCTGACGCATAAAACCAATCTGGCTAAATGATTGCCAAGTGGAAAGTAAATGTAGTACGTGGAATCTATTTTTTTTAACAGGAATTTAGATTACATCCTAATCATGCTAAATTATTATTAATATTATTTATCGCATCAGTCCAAGAATGGAATAAATACTATGTTCTAGAAACTGTGCTTGAAGAGCTCGGGACAATGTTTTAAACCTCTAAAAACACTCTATCTGTCCTAATTAAGTCAGAGTCGCACAGACAGTATTTAAACCCCACATTTTTTCTTCTTGATGCAAATGGACCTTTGTGTCCTTTTATTTGTGGGAAGCTTTGTTAGCCTCAGTTAGCTGAAATACTTGCATATGATTTGTTGTTTCAAAAGAAAAGATTCACTGTATTTAAAGATGGAAATATTACCTTGTCTGCAAAACCCACCAGCTGTTATACTGGAAGACAAAGCTAATTCTATGTTGCTTTACTTCAGTATTGTCTGTTTGTTCACAAGCATCTTTTTAACAACCTTTCTGCATAGCTGAAAAATATCAGACACGAAATTTCTTTTTATGTCCTTTGGTAATAGCCTAGTAAAATCTGAATTGATCTGTGATTTGTATATTTTTTTTTTTAAATAAGTAAATAGATTAACAGAATACACCTTTGCATTAATGTTTGTACAAAAGTTGAATAGAATATTAGCTTTGATTTTCACGTTCCTTGAATGTGAGTTTACTAATTGCTGCCTTAAATATTTCACTGAAGTCTGAATCAGGTTGAATATAGAGCAGTGTAGCAGAAGAGACTGCTGCTGGTTTGTGTGTCAGTAGCACAGCCTTCTGAAGAGGTTCTCTGCTTCTGCTTCAAACATCTGGAGAGACAAAGAGCGTTTGTGAGGTCTTTTGTTGTTGCTGCAAGTTGGAGCAGGGGAGAACTATGTCCCAAGAAATACCCTGAATCCTGGAAAAATCAGAGTGGAATCATTAAGCGTTAAGCTTTATCTTCTTTATAAACGAAAGTGCTTTTGTTTCATCTTGGTGACTTTCCTGGTAATGGATGTTACGTAATATTTACTCTCCCCTTCGGAGTGAAATCCTTTTTCCGACTTGCGAGTAGTATTTGCATATGTCTTTCATAGCTGCATTGAGATGCCAGATGCACAGTGGTAGCTGTCTCCGCCTGCTAATCCTGTAATAACATTCTGGTGACCAAATTCAATGGCCCTGCGCGGAGCCTCGAAACAGCTGATTGCTGAGTAGGGAGGAAAAAAAAAATAGCCCAGCGAATCTGGTTGCAGCTCTCTGCTGCATCCCCATCCCACAATCCCTTGCACCATTTGCTGCAGTCTTTCTACACAGGCTGAGTGAGAAAAAGATGTGCTAAATAAAGATTGATTGGTTTGAATCCTGAAGGGGTCTCCCACTTGTAAATGACCCGGGGGAAAAAAAAAATTTCATGACGACTTCACTGGGCCTCCTCTTATTCTTCCGTTTTTCTTTCCACCTGTCCTCTTCGTGGAATGGAGCGTCATTCCTCAGAGCACAAAATCTCTCGTGCATCTAATAATGACTGTGCTGTGACAGGGATTCTTAAACAGTTTCACGCGTGAGGCTTGAAATATTAGCAGATGATGGTTTGTTCGTTTGGATTACTGTGGAACTGCAGCTCCGTCCCTGCAAGGATTTTATCCTCAGCACTGCACTGATTAAGCTATTTTTCTACAAAGATGGGTAGGTCTGAAATGCTCAAGTTTGCTCAGTGTTATTCCTGGTGGCTGCTGCTGGGTTGCTCCTTCTGTTTTGGCCCCTGATCGTTCATTATGCTTCTGCATGCTGTAAGAATGAAGAGGGTTGCTGTGTTTTAAACAAGGCACCAAGCTGATTGCAAGAGTGGGAGAGAAAGGAATGTAAATTTAGCTTATCAAGCCTTTTACACAAGTGGACTGTGTGGCTGTTATGGTTATTAATTTTCTCGGTGTGCTCTGTGTCAGCTAATTTTGGGACTAGAAGTGGTTTGAATCTGTTCTTTATTCCCGAAGACTATGGACAGGCAATATATCTTGTTTAAGGACTTTTAAACCCCAGCTCCCCAATCCTTGAAGCAACATTATTGAGGTTCCCCACCCTTTCTTATGGCTCTCAAGGCCTAACGGTTTCTTTGGAAACGTTGCTATTGGAAACCTATTCATTCATAATACATGAATAGACCCTCTGGGTTGTGAATACCATTGATAAGAAGAGGATGAACAAACTGTGAGCAATTTGTTCTCCTCAGGCTGTACTTTCAGGCTAGTTGCGGCTCTGGCTGGGTGGAGTTCAGCAATAGCAGTGTATCAGCCACAGCGAATTCTGCTCTTTCAGGAATAAATCCTGGGAACCGAACAGTCAGTTACAAGTTTTCCCAAGGTCTTTTTCTCGACTGGGCCACGGAAACTAATAGAGGATTTGGTAACTGTTGAGGAATACCAGAATTTATTTGAAGATACCTGTAGAAAGGGTGCACTTTCCTATTACATGGCTCTATTTATTTGAAACAGTTCCTCTGGCACTGTTATTTGCGTACCCTAATGTTGGTTTTTTTCCTTTTCCAATACTATGGGAAGTTCTTTTTTTATGGGTGGGGCCGCACCCTGACTTTCATTCCTGAAGGCATGCATGCGTAGCAGGGCAAGGATTTCCACTAGCTTAGAAAGCCATTGTTTTCTCCTTTCTTTGCTGTATATTGTATTTTGAATGAAAATTGATAGCTGTTATCTCCAAGCAGAAGGAAAAAGAACAATATTGCTTTCAGGGTGGATGGAAAGATAGCAACCTTTGAGGCTCAAAGGGCTGACAAAGAGCGTACATTTCAGAACCCTTTTCTGCACTTGATTTAGCAAACCTGAACTGGGTTTCTGGTGTGCGTTTCTTATAGATAAATGGGTGGGGTTTTATGTTGTTTGGTGCAATGTTTCACAAACCTTTGGCTTTGCATGTTTAAATTATGAAGTGTAAATATATGGAGAAGGGATTCTCAGACTTATTTTCAAAGCTCATGCTTCAACTGCTCTTTATTTGATAGTGAGACAGACCTTCCAAAAAGACCTCTGGCAGTTTCAGAGCTCAGAGGATGCTACTGCAAAAAGTAATGTTTTTCTTGTAAAAATTTGCAAATCTCCCAGTGCTAATACATCTGAAATTCATGTTGCTGTTTCGAGGAAATGCTGCGATCATTGCAGTAAATCAGAATAAATACTGTCTTTGCTGAAACTCAAAAACATCGCCTAAAATCTCCAGCTTTTCCTCAAATAATATTTGGTTGTACAGTTGCTTTCATTGAGTCCATGGGAAAAATCATCCTTCTTGTAGCTATATTATATTCATCAAAATTGTATGAAAGGTGGAGTTGGCTCTGGAAGGCTGCAGAATTCTGGAAATTCTATACTGAAAAAACTTCTTAAATTAACCACTTGTGTAAGATGTTGTACCAGGTAGTGGCAAAAGCTTGGAAGGTATTGATGAAATTCCATTTTCAGATGCATGTTTTAAATCTGATTTATGTGAGCACAGGGGATAAATGACAATGATCCTGCTCTATTCCAGATAAAACATCAAATAGTAAAAGCACTTATTTCTGAATTGTTAGAATTTCACTGACAAAACTTAAAGCGTGAACATTTGAAAATTAAAGTGGCTGGCATGAGCTTTGTGTAAGAAATGCTAAGAATCATCTCATTCTGCAATGAGATTTGGGGAATATAAAAAACTAAGATGAAGATCAGTTGAAATCAATATGAATTTTTTCAGGCAGTATGATTTTTCCTTGTATAAACGTTATTTCCTAGTGTAGCTGTACTTGATGGAGGAAAGAAAATATTACAGAAAGTATCTGGTTGCTAGAGAACTTTTTTCTGTTAAATGACAGGCAGCATTTACTGGAGACCTATTCTTTCATATCTTGCTTAGGGTTTTTTTTAAATAGCCTGTGCTTAGTCTATAACAAAAAAAAATCATAATGTGTTAGTATCCAGTTTGGTAACTGTGCCTTTGATAAGAAGTCTTCCTGCTTCTGATTATCTTCCCTTCTTTTTTTGGGTCCTCACCTCTAAATTTTGGTTGGGAGAGTGGGAGGCAAACACAGCTGCATCAACGGGGAACTGCATTTTCTTTTGAAACGGCTAGCTGAAGTTCCACATGTTGTACTGGCAACTGCATGAATACATTAATGCATATTTGATAGTCTACTCTTTCTACTCCCATTTGTGAAAGCTGGGTGTTTTTGTTCTGCTTCTTGTAAAAGCCATTTTTAACTTAAGCTTTTAAAAAGTAACACGTGTTCCTAATTGGCCTTCTAAAGCTTATTGTGTGTGATTTATGCTATTTAAATAGGCGAAATTATTTTTTGTTCACGCAATCGTCATAATTTATCTTACTATGGGGAAAGAAATGAAAAAAGTGAAACATAATTCTGAAATCATGCATTTTGGGTTCATAAAAAACCATATTTTACAAGCATTGTAACAATTTTTAACCTTGCAGATTCCCTTCTCTCAGATAAAAAGGGGGAAAAAAAGGCCTGCTGTAAGTGTTGTGCATCAAATTACATGTCAGTTACTGCTGTTGGGTATTTTAATTGTGATTAACTTTATGCTGTTGTACTTGCTAGCACAGAGGTGATTCCCTAGGAACTTGTTATCAGGGAATTCAGTACAGTGTGATCCATAATCAGCGTCATTATCCTTGAAGCAGCCATTTGGTCAATGTAGTAAGTAAACTATACCTGTGTGGCTAAATACATAGCTCAGGAAGAACAGCATGAGTTCAGCTCTGCCAGATTAGTGTGCTGGGCATTCAGCACAGAAAGAAGATTTGATGTAACACTGCCAATAAAATGCTACATGTCATGCAATTAATTGTGGAATTGAGTGACCTTTGAATGAGCGCGATCAGCACCAAGGCTTGCTATTTCTGTCTCGGAAAGCCTGAACTGCCCTCAAGACAAATATCAAATTGTCTGAAATGGATGACTAAAAACTGGGGTAGAAAGTGTTTAGGGAAGAAGTGGCTACCTCAGGAGAGTACCCAGGTGGGCTCCCTGCTCGCAAGGAAGAGGAGCCCCTGTGGGCACCCCTGTTTGGCTGTGGGTGCAGGAACACTGGCAGAAAGTGCTGCAACAGAGATGCTGCTGTTGGCTCCCCAGGGAGTGAGCCTGGGCCTCCCAGTGCTCCAGCCTGCCAGAAATGCTGATGGAGAGGAGTTCTTGCTGGGCCACCCTGCCAGGGCCTCTGCTTGTCAGGTTTTCCTAAACTATTTTAGCAGGCAGTTTACTTTTCTCTGAGGTTGCTTCCTTCCTTTTCCTCCCGTTCTCTCTTTCCATGTAAGAATTCTGTTGACTCTAATCTGTACCTCCAGCTGAAAAGAAACTAAGTTTTTCTCTCCTTGTGCCTTGTTCCAGGACAGGAGGTGTTCCATTAATCTGCAATTTTAATTCTGTCAGTCAGTAGACTTTTTTCTTACCCTTTTATATGCCAGGGTTATGAAGAGTCTTCAGTCCTACTACTCTTTCTGCCTAGAATGCCATTTTTCTTGCATTTATTATTTGGATGTGATTCAAGTTTCTTTCACCCTACCTTTGCTGATTTTCAGCAGCTATCAGTTGCGTCTTCTTTCCTCAGTTTCTTTTATTGTGGGGATTTTTGCTTCACCTACTTTATCCCAGTTGCTGATTCAGAATTTCAGCCCTCCCTTTGCAGGGGCTGGCTGGGTCTAGAGTTTACTTCTTGGAGGCTTCCTGGAGTCCAAATCTACCATATCTTTGGCAACACCAGCATTGATAAGAGAAAAAAATTGTTAGGTGAACAATTTTCAAGCTCTGTCTGTCACACAGCCATTTGAGTGGCTGGTGCAGTTCCAGTTTAAGCATCTTGCCAGCAGTACTGTAGATACAAGAAATCCCATGTTTGTTAGCACTGGCTGAACCTACTGGTGCACGGACATTTTTATCGTGGGATTTCTTTAAAACCAGACAGCCCTGTAACTGTCAGTCCAGAGTCAAAATGCCTTTCCAGGGTGCCTGCCCAGACAGAGGTATTACATGTGGTGGTGTAGACTTGGCTGACTGTTTCCCAGGTTCTCATTAAGGACAAACCATTTTAGAGTTTAATTCTTCACTGTTTTAGTTTTCTGTGGAAACATGAATGCCTGCATAAGGATGAAAATGAGTGAATTTGTTGCTGATTTTGTTATTTCATGGAGTTTATAAGCCGTTTTTCTTCTTTTCTTCTTTTTCCCACCCCACTGCAGCAGTGTGCAGGGTAGAAGGGAACAGGACCCGTATGTCAGTGGTCTAGGATGGCCAGTGAAGGCTCCAACATCCCAAGTCCTGTGGTCCGTCAGATTGACAAGCAGTTTCTGATTTGCAGCATATGCCTGGACCGCTACAAGAACCCCAAAGTACTTCCCTGCCTGCACACTTTCTGTGAGAGGTAAGTCCTTTCCTCATGCTGGTAACTAGATATTTGTGTTGGGTAACAAGCACAGAATTTTGCATCCTTTGGTGGATGAGGACTTTTCTCTTTACTTGTAAAGATCATATTAAAGCATGATAAAGTCAAAGAAGGTTGGAGACACAGGGATGTAGAAAAACTGTTATTTGTGGGAGGCAGGAAAAGGACAGCAGTGGGATATTTGGAATAATTGTCTTGATGCAAGAGTAAATAAAAGTAAATCCAGTGAAACTAATGAATACAGTTACAACAATGTGAAAGGTGATGGAGGTCAGAATTTGGACTTCAAACTAATGGCCTAAATTTATACCGATTGGCCTATAATTAGAAACAATAGAAACCTTTCTTTGTGGATTTACTAAGCAGAGAAATAATTATCTCATCCTTTAATGTCCAACAGTTACACATGAAATATACGTTATTAATAACCTGTAATTAAATGTCTTCATTATTCTGTAGCTTGGTTGACTGAAGTGAAAAAACTCTCTGAAAAGAGATGTGATAAAACAGCAACCTGCTTGCTACTGTATTCAGCTGAATGAATTGAAAATACATAGTGATACTTTAATGTTATATTATCCATCAAATGGTGGAGAAAATACAGCATCTGCAGAAAAATTTAGCTGAAGAATTAGTGGGTTGAGTTCTTTATCTTATGATTGAATGCATCTCTTTGGATTATATACTGAATGGCAGAAAAAAATTTAATAAATGGTATTTTGTGTGAACATTTTGTTCAGCAGATTTACACCTCTTAGTTAGAATTGTGGTATGTGCATCTAATTTTGAACAGGGTGCAAGAAAAAAGGTGGATGTCTGAGTGTGTCAGATGAACAGGTCTTTTGTAAAAGAATAGGAAACCCCAACTTTACTGAAATCAGCAGTAAAACTCTCACTGAAGTCAGTGAAGTCAAGATTTTCGACACCGTGTCTTAAGTTTCTTGACCTCAGTTCATGTGTAAATCCTAAATTCAGCTTCTGATTTTCACTGTAATCCTCTTATGCTGATCTGGTTATGGAGAGAGGCTGGAAGAACTCTTCCAGTGAACTGCTGATGTGCAAAGCCTAAGCTTTCCTTTCACAGAGCCCTCACTGGGGAGTCAGGAGAAGGGCTGCCAAGGGAGGATGAAGAGTGGTACAAGCAAAGCTCTTGAAAGTGGATAAGAGCTGTGTAGCTGTGCGAGGTCACACTTTCTTGGTTGGCATCTCATAAGAAATTTGGTGCAGCACTGCTCCCCTGAAGAACTGCATTCGGCAAAGCTTCCTGTGCTTATGGGACTATACTGAATTGCCAGTTGCGGCTGGGTGTTGCATGCCCAGCAGCTGTTAACTTGCTTTTCAAGGCCAAAAGTGGCACTACCTGTCACCTGGGCTGATGTGCTGCATATTGTCGATCACAGAACTTTTATGTTAGATTTATATTCTGTGAAATACCACCACTCAACCACCGCACACACACAACTCAAACACAAGCAAAAATCTCTTCCAAAACTCCTCTTAACATAAACTGTGATAACCTGGGACATGCTTCTCTATGTAATAAAGACAGCTCTGTTGATTCTGGCTAACTGCCAAATAACTTTCCTAATTGAAATAAATGGAAAAATTTCCATTGGTTTCATTGGGACCAGGTTTTACTTCTAAAACACTAAACCCACAAATACAAGTTAATAAAGGAGATTCTATTGGAAAGATGAGGGTCAACCACCGGTTAGTCAGTTAAAGACACAGGTTCAAATACTTGACGCAATAGCTTCATGTCTGTCGAACTTTATCTGATAGTTTATTGTTTTTACTATTCTGTGAAGATGCAGTAGATCTCTGGAAGCATGGATCCACTCGGCACAAATACCTCAAAGAAAGGCACATAACTTTTACAATACTGTGAGCTTATTGAAACTTTTTGTCATGTGGCAGAGGAAAAAAGGTTTAATGGAAAAAAAAAATCCTCATAACCACTTTTACTTCTGAAGCCTGGTGATGTACCTTTCCTTTTATAAGTAGGGGTACCACTATTTCAAACCAATTCTTAAACTGAAGGGAGACTTTTTTCGTCTTTCATGATACATTGCCTCTCTTTTTTCTCCCTTTCCACCTCCCCTCCCCATAGGTGCTTACAGAATTACATTCCAGCCCATAGCTTAACCCTTTCTTGCCCTGTGTGCCGCCAGACCTCCATTCTGCCAGAGAAGGGGGTTTCTGCGCTACAGAACAACTTCTTTATCACCAAACTGATGGATGTCCTGCAACGAACACCAGACAATAGCATTGAGGAGTCCTCCATCCTGGAGACTGTCACTGCTGTCGCTGCGGGCAAACCACTCTCCTGCCCCAATCATGATGGAAATGTAAGTGAGATGAACTCCTGTGATACGTGCAGATACTCATATGTACTGACTGGTCTGGTTTGTCATGGATATTTTGTTCTAAAAAGATAGTGGGGAATTGGAATCATACTAGTTCTTTGATTTTATAATATATCAACAAAAGACAAGTGATTCTTAAAATTAACTCAGATGCTCTTAGTGGAGCATCTTAAAGTAGTCAGGATATTATTTCATCTTACCGATCATCTTTTTAGCACATTTGGTCAAAACTGCTGTCCTGCAAGCACTAAACCTTGTGCCTTTGCGCCTTTGGGGTGGGTTTCCATAGCTGTCTTGCTTGTAGAATCAACTATTGCTGTGGGAACCTGTGTGCTGGTTTAGGCAGTATGTGGCAGGGACCTTATAAGCTTAACTGATCTGCATGCTGAGGCAGTTCCAAAGGCTATGTGAGCATATTAACATGAAACCAAATAAAATGGCGTCCTAGCTTAGGATGCTTTGGGTCAGCACAAGCTAGAAACAGAGAGTTTCTGTTTATCTACAGTGTTTTGCGTATCTCATGTATCAGTCCTTGGAGGCTGCTTTGTTTACATTTTTCTCCACCTACTTTTTTTGCCCAGCATCCCCCCACATAAACCTTCAAATCGTATCAGTGTATTCATTGGCAAGTACCCCCAACTGTGTGAGTATTCCCAGATTAGTAAAAGTTAGAGCTGTTAGCTCTAACTCTGCTTACTTCACAATTTTCAGTGTTAACCTGTGTGGCTTCATGGTAGGCATAAGAGCTCCTGTCTCACAGCCAGGCTTATGCAAACATGTAAGTAGACCATGTTGCAAAGCTGAGCGATGCTGTGTTGTGAACTGAATGCTGTGCTTCTATGCAAGCCAAGAAATATGTGCCAGTGTTTTAAGGTGACTTTCTGGGGTATTTGATACGCAGTTTAGGCATATTGGTTGTGTAAGAATAATTCAGCTGATAGGTAGTGATTACTTCCACAGAGAAACATCTCAGTTCCCTCTCCTTTACTGACCTGCTGGAGTTAGGTGGACTTTGTGGAACTGATTTGCTATACGCTCTGATTAATGAATAACTGGTGTAACTTTTTTAATGTGTACTGTACCTATGTTGTGTAGTGGTTACTGATTAATACACTCCTAGTTTTCATTTGAATTTTATTGGCTCTCCTTAAAATGAATCATAGCTCTTTTCTGATATAGCAATTGTGATAGGAGCCATTTGATTATAAAATGCAGAAAAAAAGTAAAAATAAGGGTGTTACTTGTTTTGCATTTTACATTACCAGCTGATGATTCTGTGATTGTGCTTACAAAGAAGTGGTTTGCCTACAATTAAAAATAAGTCACCTTGTATCTCTCTGAGAACTTCTTTCTAAGGAAAGGTGAATTTGTAAGTCCTCTAAACAAAACTTACTTGGCTTGCCTTGAAACAGCATGCTTTTTAGGATGCTGAATAGTGTGTGATGGGAATATCTTCTTGCTTCAATAAGTATCTGGGAGGGTTGGGGTCAGGCTGAGGATGATTCCAATTTAAAACTTTGTGGAGCTACAAAATTAGAAGCTGAAGTGCACACATTAGCCCTTGTGATGGGAGGAGCTGAGATAAGCTTTGAGGAGAGCTGCTTCAGGCTTGCCAGGTGGGTCTGGCTGAAGGGCAGGGTGCACAGGGTAAGGTGCTGGGCACAGACCTGACTGAGGAAATGGGCTTTTGCTGGCTTCATGGGTACACAGCAGGAGGGCACTGTGTGGCTGCTAGCAGCTGTGCTTGGGGCTTCAGGGAGTGAGAGAGGATTGAGGTGGTAGCTGTAGAAGAATGCCTTCACAGAACCAGCAGCCATACTGTGTTGACTCCTCTCTCCTTTAATTTTTATGTATTGCTTTGGGTAGGGTCAGACCCATTGCATTTTTACTTTCAAAGGAAAAATTATTATCAAATATATTTCATTTAAATATTAACAGTTTTTCTTTGTACTAGCTGGGAAATAAGTTTCTGTTTAAGCAAGTTTTTTCACTCTTTTCAGCCATGCTAGATTTAAACCTCTCTGATTAAAATCAGATAGAAACCGATGCACAGATACTTTCTCATTGGCTTGCCTCTCTACTTGCAATTTAGCCTTCCTTGGGCATAGATACTTTCCCTTCCAGTTTGTCTCTTACTTACACCACTCATATTTTCCATATGTTTGCGTGTATCCTATTCTTTCTGTGCACATCCTCTCATCTTCTGTTGTGGCATCTTTTTTGTGTGTGTTCTTAGGAAAAATGAAACTGAGCTTGCAGTATCTTAACATGAGAGAGAGTTTCCTGTGCTTGAACTTTAAAGAAATGCTTCCTCATATTCACCAACATGAGCACAAATATATGTTCTTGTTAAAATGAGGTAATAGGGCACAAATCTTATGGAACTTCTGAACCTAACAGAAGATTTTTATCTTCTGCCTACACATTCAAATAAGAATGGCTTTATTCTCAGCTGCTAAACACTTGCAGCATTTGTTGGGTATAGGCATTCTGGTTTGGAAACATTGATCTACAATCATGTAGGGGCAGGTACAACAGCCAGGATGGGGAAGGCTGTGAAATTCTAGGTCCATTACTTCATAGTATGTAATGAGTGGTGTAGCCTCTTTGCAGTCATCCATCCTGAAAAGTCTATGCTTGGATTTTATTTGAATTTGACGTGAAAGCCAACTCAGAATCTAGGATCCATGCTTTTACAAGTGCAGTGTATTTTCTGCCTATAGAGTGTAATAAGAGAGTGTACCCAATATTAAATGAAATGCTTGGAACAAGAAAGCATGCCTTATCTCTGACTAGCTTTTTCTCAAAAGATCACAGAATAGCTTGGCAACTTGACAGGCAAGAAGATCTTGTCTAGAAAAACATTTCCTGAACTTGTGCAGGTGTTGGTTACTGCCTGTATGCTTCTCTTAGAAAAATAAAAAAGTACCTATCCTTGATATTCTGATGAAGTGACTTCATAATATACTGTTTACAGCTTGTTTTTTCTCCTCACCTCTGTACTTCCCACCATGTCATTTACTCATGTATCCCATTAAAGTGTAATCTAATTTTTTCTGTACTCTGAAATATTCATTGTAGTCTGAATATTCATTGAGGCTAAATAAAAAAAGCCAGTTAGACTCTTAATGAACACTAGAACTAATAAATTGGGCTCACTGCTGGCGAAATTTTCTTCTGCCTCACAAAGAACATTTAATACATTTAGGAAGCAATAGTGTGATTGATACAATCATATATGACTGAATTGTAGAATCATACAAGGGATTTGGGTAGTTCACTTGTATGTAAGCCTGTTGTTTAAGTCATGACAGTCTTCCAAAACTTTTTGTACAAATGCTTAAAGCTTTCAGGTTTTCTGCATGGGTTAGGCAAAAGCTATGACTAGGGAGAACAAAACCCCACATTTTAAATTTTACTAAATTTTGTGAAACCTAATTCTAGAAGTACCTGCATCTTTGGTTATGCAAATAAAAAAGTTTCTGTAAATTCAGTTAAATCACAGTAGTGAAGATATGCATGGGTTTCGAATTAGATAATTGTGCTGAAATATGCTGGTCTGGTTTAAGGTGAGAGTTAGTGGCTGGGATTTCAGAACCAGTGGGTACTAATTCACATTTCATTATAACTGATGGGAACGTTCTCATTGACTTCAGTGGAAATACAGTTGAAGTTAATGTTGGATGCCATAGTATATCCTGCCCAAGAGCTCTCTTCAATTTGGAAAAGGAGGGGTTCAGGCAAATGTTTTTTTTCCCCAAGATGTTTTAAAAAGTGAACCTGTCATCATGAGAAGCTTTCTGGGAATGTCACAAAACGTGATGCCTATATTGGGCGTGAAGGGGAGAGAGGAAAAGCCAGCAATACCTGTTTGTCTGTAGTTAGAAATTAATCGTGCCTGATTAAGAAATGCTAGACAAAATCTTAGCAAATCAGCTTATCTAAGCATTTGAAGCCTGAATTGTATTAATGTTTTCTTTGTCCTCCAGCTAAAAGATTTTAATCGAAAATGAAAGCTACTTCACTCAAACATTGAATTTGACTAAGGCAAAGAAGACTATTTCTGTGCAGACATACACATTAGGTCTTGTGGTCTGCTTGCTGTTACCAGTCTAGTATATGTGATTCTCTGATGCTTGAGTAAAGAGGAAGAAAGCTGATTAGGATAAACTTTATATACCAATGAGATGCTTTCTCTCTTATATATGTTGCTGCAAATATAATGATGTTTATTAGGAGGTGTTCAATAGGAACCAAACATTAAATTATTCTAATCATTGTATACAAAGATAAAAATATTGAATAAGTAAAGGGCTTGTTAAAATATCTTGAAGAGGCAGAAAGATGAACTTTTGACACTCATACAACAGAAATGAAATTTTTTGACCATATAAAAAGACTTAAGAGTTTCCTCTAAGCGCCTAAACCACAACACTACTAATAAAATATTGTGCCTTTTGGTTGTTTCCGGTTGCAAATTTTTAAAGCCTTGAAAAGAATTTAAATCCTAAACTCTGTTTAACTAATTTCTTCTATGCACTGTAAGACTGCATCACATCTTAGTGCCTACCAAATTAACCATCAGGCCTTAGAGGATCTACTACTATGAGACTGCTGAATTCACAGTGACTGGAGCAGCATTGACAGGGGTTGTCATTGTTTAGGTCTACTTTTTTTTTCCTTGCTGATATATTTGATCTTACACAGTTTATTTGGAACAGTTTTTAAATTTTCTCTAAAGTGGCTTACAGGAATGGCCAACAAATGAATAAACCCTCATCGCATGTGAATCCCATATCTTGTGAACTGAGATAAGAGGGAAGAATGGGAATAAGAGGAAAATCCCTATTAATGCTAATAGCCACATGCAAATCATGGTTCGTTCTTCCTAATTCTCAAGACATCTTGGAACAGCTAGCTACTTTGCATGATGCTGTTAGAGGTCCCTGTACTCACCTGAAAACAGCTGGTTCTACACAACCATCCTGTTGTCAACCAGCATCTCCAGCATAACTGTCTTTGTGCAAGAGGTCTGAGTGCCAGAAACATCAGCTGAGTTATTCAAGATTTTGATTCTATTTTCTGAATGCAAGAGAGCTACCAATGTCTTTCTTTGAAGCATACACTATGAGCTTCCTTATGTACTTTTCATAAGCCTAAAATGCTTTGTGCTCAAGGACTTCCTAGCTCTAAAAGAAAGTCTTATGCTGAATTTGCATATATGTGCATTATTTTGACTAATATATTATTTTGGGCACAGCACTTTTCTGTTTCTTTCCCCTCATGAATATATTCAGAATTTAGAGTATTTATTACATGTAAAGATCTTTTTTTATCTGTAGACAGCATCATTCTGGGTACCTAACAGGTTGAAACAATCTCCTCCTCTTTCAAGTTTAGATCAGCAGTCTTATTATAATCTCAGATATGAGGTTTTGATGGTCTTAAGGGATTAGTAATGGGATATGGAGATTTTCCCCTGCAGCCCATTGGTTCATTTAGAGTGCTTTTCTCTAGCAAATAAACATGCTGTTTGGTGAGCTCCATCACATTCATATTCCACGGGTGGTCCTGTTATGAAAAACAGCCTAAATTTACACTTTCTTTGGAAGACCCTCCGGAGAGACTAAGGATCAAGTTAACAAGGGGGCTTGAAAACCCTGGGTTTTTTGAGTTATTTCACAGAGTAGTTGAGGGAGACAGTAAAACTTACTATTAGACATTTTAAAGATGATGTTAGGCCCAGTCTTGAAGTCCAGCATTCTGTTTCCCAGGCTGCTGTTCTCACACTTTCTGATAGAATAAAATGCATTTCAACCCGCATTTTGATACAAAATATATAAAAATAGCAGCCATATTTTAGGCAGTAAATTACTGGTGTCTAAGAAAGGAGAAACTTTGTCTCAGAGCTTGGATAATAACATGAATTCAGTAAGATGTGCTTTGAGTGATGTTAGTGCTGCCATGTTTGAATTTAGAGTTGTGCATTTTTCTAGGTGATGGAGTTTTACTGCCAGTCCTGCGAGACAGCCATGTGCCGGGAGTGTACAGAGGGAGAACACGCAGAACATCCCACGGTACCACTCAAGGATGTGGTAGAGCAACACAAGGCTTCCCTCCAAGTCCAGTTGGATGCTGTCAACAAAAGGTATGGAGACTCCACTGATTATTTTCCATTTTCAGTTCTACCACTGGCTTCCTGTGTTACCATGGGTAGATGTTCTAATGCACTGATTCCATGGACCTTTACCTAGAAAACAAGGATAGTGAGGCTAGCATAAGGAAAAAAATCCACTGGATGTAAAGCATGGAGGGATTAGAGAAAAGAGCAAGAGATTCCATCTGTCTTTCACAAAACAGAGGCCATTGGAAGTGCAAGTGTCCTCCAAAGAAGGGGCATAAAACGTTAAAAAGTACTAGACAGTCATGAATTCCATGATAAATAAATAATACTGGATACTTAAAAGACTAATGTAAACGTTATGGTGAAAGGCTAAAAAGGATAAAAAGATGGGGTAGATCTGGTTATATCTACCTAAGTAGACATATTTACATAAAGGACAGAAGATCCAGTTCCTCCTTGTTAGAAGCGCCTGAAGTCTAATGGATTTCCACAAGGGAGGGCTCTGGCTTAGCCTTATTTTATTGGACCAAAACCACTATGTGGTTATAGAAGGAATGAATTTACTTCTGGGAAATGACCCGAGTTTAAAGACAGCCTGCTGATGAGATTGTTTCATCAAAAGATATCAGTGCAAGGGCCAATGTTTAATGACTTTTGAAACAGCAATCTTTGTAATTTAATCCCTCAGGCTTCCAGAGATCGACTCAGCACTTCATTTTATATCTGAAATCATACACCAGTTAACCAACCAAAAGGCTAGCATTGTAGATGACATTCATTCCACTTTTGATGAACTCCAGAAGACTTTAAATGTGCGAAAGAGTGTGCTGCTTATGGAACTGGAAGTGAATTATGGCCTTAAACACAAAGTAAGATGCATGTTTTGTTTCAATGAAAAGCTATTAATTTAATCAGCTGGTTTTTACGAATGATGCAGGACGCCAGTTTGACAAATTGTGTCTGAGATATGGAGGAGAACTTTGTCTTCCTCAAATCGAGTGCTGCAGAGTCTCGCTTGTGGGTGTCCAGCCTTATAAATGGAATATAACCCTGTATGGGCAGGGGTAGCCTTTTGTGTGTGGTGTGTGATGTGTGAGGATCTAAAATGGCGAACACACTAAGCAGGCATCTCCTTGAAGCTAACATGCTGATGTGCAGATGACAATAAAGGAACATCAAAGGAAAGTCTGAAATCCTTGAGCTGCAATCCTATCCCCCCCCCTCTTTCTCCACCCCCCCCCCCCTTCACCCATGATAACAGGCAAAACAATTTCTCCTAAAGAACAGAGCAATGCTTACTGTTTTGCTTCAAAGCACTGTTTCCTTTTCAAATGCCTGGTAACATATTTCATGTTGATGTCACTGGTTGGAACACATAAAGATTGGAAGGACATCTCACTTCTTCAGGGGAATGCAGGGAGCAATAGATTCCAGAGCTGTACTAAGTTTTGGTTTTTTTTTACTTTCTATCTGGATGATTGTATCTTGTGCGTTCCCCCTTAGTCCCCCCTTAGTATTGTAGACTAAGCTTCAGGGGAAGAAAACAGAAATCTGCCCTTCTACAAAAAGAAGTGTGTAGCCTTGTGGGAAGGGTTTTTGTTGAGGATTAGTAAATCTGAATCAGGAAAATCAAAGAATTTAGTCCTTGTCTTCCCGAGCATCAGTTGTCTGTTTCATTTAAAAAAAAAGATCTCTTCCCTCAAAGTAGCCTTTAAAAGAAAGTAGCATCAACAACTGGAGTTTCAGGAGTGCCTGATAATATTGGCATCTTTGGGCACTCTCTTCAATTACTGAGCAGCTTGAGCATCTCCAGATGTCTGAAGTGGAGAAATGTTGCATTCCTAGACCTGGAACAGGCTTGATCATTAGGAAGGTATTGAACTGCTGAGCCTGTGAAAATGGAGGAATTCTAACGTGCACAAGATGTGTACTTTCAGGAACACAGGGAGCCCCAAACCCATGGGGCACAGAATTTAGTCATCTCCAGAGTTAAGCAGCAGCTGAGGAGTTTTCAGCATAAAAAATTTGGACTTGGTCATTTAAACATATCCAAGATGTCACAAAAACTTATTTTCTTAGCAAGCAAATATACTCAAGGTGTGTGCAAATTTCACTCAAGATGGAATATGGTGTTAATTTATCTTATTGTTGTCTAAAGGGATTTAAAAGAGCTTAGAAGTTACTTTGGGTGTTAGAGAACCAAATTTTTAACAAAGCTGTATGTAAATAGTAAAAGAGGCATCTCCCCTGTTTGTATATGTCCTGGTTTGGGGTGGAGCAGAGCCAACTTGCTGTTCAGTGAGAGATGCTCTTGCTTATTCTTGTTGCCATGGCAACCAGGGTGCACTGAGTTGGTTGTGACCCAAACTGACCAATGGAGTATGGCAGCCATCTGCCAGGCTCAGTATAAAAGCTGAGGGATCGAAGGCATTGGGTTGGCTCTTTCTTCTATGACTGATGTTCTGAGGAGGACTCTGTCAGTTTGTCTACCTTTGATCCCAATCAGAGTGCTCTGGAATCCAGTTCCTGTCTCTCACTGAGTCCAGTCTGGAATTTTCTCAGTGCCTGCTGGTAACACCTCCCTGGGAGCTTGATACAGTTTTGTATATATATTATATATTTTTCATCATTTCCTTTTTATTTTACTATTAATATTTCATTAAACTAGTTTAGTTTTTCCTAAACTCATAAATCGTTTTATCTCTCTTATTCCTCTCTTTGGAGCGAGAGGTCGGGGAAAGCATCTGTCATCTTGTAATTGGCCAACCCAGCCTAAACTGTGACAGTATAAAAAAGAGTGACTGGAACTGGATTTTATTTTATTTTTGAATGAATAGTAGTCCTGCAAGATAATTCAAACACAAATATTCTATCATTCTGATAATGTAATGTATTGGGTTCACATGGCAAGGTTTTGATAGCAGCGGAGCTACAGGGGCCCCTTCTGTGAGAAGCTGCTAGAAGCTTCCCCCATGTCTGATAGAGCCAATGCCAGCCAGCTCCAAGGCAGACCTGCCACTGGCCAAGGCTGAGCCCATCAGTGACAGTGGTAATGGCTCTGTGAGAGCATGTTTAAGAAAGGGAGGAGGTGGGTGGGGGAGGATACTGCACAGCAGTAGCCAGAAGGAGTGAAAATATCTGAAACAGCTCTGCAGATGCCAAGGTCAGTAAAGAAGGAGGGGGAGGAGGTGCTTTAGGTGCAGGAGCAGAGATTCCCCTGGAGCCCATGGTGAGGCAGGCTGTCCCCCGGCAGCCCATGGAGGTTAATGGTGGAGCAGGTAGCCAGCTGCAGCTCAAGGAGGACCCCATGCTGGAGGAGGTGGATGCCCGAAGGAAGCTGTGACCCCATGGGAAGCCCACGATGGAGCAAGCTCCTGGCAGGACCTGTGGACCCATGGAGAAAGGAGCCCACTCTGGAGCAGGTTTGCTGGCAGGACTTGTGACCCCACAGGGGACCCATGCTGGAGCTGTCTGTTCCTGAATGACTGCACACCGTGGAAGGGACCCATACTGGAGCAGTTCATGCAGAACTGCAGCCCATGGAAAGGAGATGTTGGAGAAGTTCATGGAGGACTGTCTCCCATGGGAGGGGCCCCACGGTGGAGCAGGGGAAGAGTGTGAGGAGTCCTTCCATTGAGGAGGAAGGAGCGGCAGAGACAAGGTGTGATGAACTGTCCACAAGCCCCATTCCCCATACCCCTTCACTGCTCAGGAGGAGGAGGAGGTACAGAAATCGGGAGTGAAACTGAGCCTGGGAAGAAGGGAAGGTGTGTGTGGGGGGAAGGTGTTTTAAGATGTGGTTTGATTTCTCATTACCCTACTCTGATTTTGATTAGTAATTTTAATTAGTGATCTCCCTGTCCTTATCTTGATCCATGAGCCTTTTGTTTTATTTTCTCTCCCCTGTCCAGTAAAGGAGGGAAGCAATAGAGTGGCTTTGGTGGGTCCAGACAGGGTCAACTCACCACATGTACTTTTCAAATATGAAAAAATGAAAGGGTTATACTTTACTAAAAGAAAGTTGGCAACTGAGTTTCAGATGTCCAATGTACTGAAAGAGGCCTTGTGTAAAATTTTCTAAACATATTTTAAATATTAGTTATGGTAGGATTTAATATTTTCCATCTTTGTAATGAAAGAAAACTGTATTCAGGAAATAATTATTTTTAAATGTAGCTGCAAATTGTCTTCCTTTTCAGTTTGTGGTTTGTTATCCTGGGCACATAGGGTTTTGTCATCCTGGGACTTCATGAGCTATGCTATCTATTTAACTACTTATGTCCTTGAATAAAGGCAAGGCAGATTAGAACTGCCTTGTATTGAATTATATTGAATCTATAGATGCCTAGAAAAACAGATAGCTTGAAATTTCAGTGTAGTCTTGAAATTTGTTCATTCTATTTTACTTGCAAAGGATTTGGTGGTGTTATCGGTTTCCCGAAACAGTACCTAATCAGCCTAGACTTTCTCCAGTAGGTGAAAAGCAGATAGTTTTGTAAAATTCAGAAGAAAAATGCCCTTAGAATGCAGTGTCATTACATGGTGTCTCAGAAAGGGAAGAGTATCTCATAGCAATAAATACACTCAGTCTCTAAGTTTACTTTAAAATAAATTGAAATATTTCAAAAATATTTACTTTGCAGTGATGGTCAACAAAATAACCACTCTTATCCACAGTAATGTCTGTGCCCTAGCTCTTCTCTGTAGGAAAAACATACCACATGTGTGACTGGGTGCTTTGGTTTGGCAATTTTGTCAGTGGAGAATGTTGGGGGTAGCTGGAATGTTTGGGCTTTCCTAACTGTCATTAATTTCTCTGCCAGGCTGTTATAATTCAGGGATCTTTTTTCTAATTCATTGCAAAACTGTTTTAAAAAAATGTTAGCCTTGTTCCCAGCCCACACCTAACAATTTTGAGTTCAATACTGTTTTAAGGATTTTAGACTGAGGGACAGAACTCAGCCTATAATAAAAGCTCTTTCTCAGTCTTAAATAGAGAGCAGCTACTTGCTGAAACCAAAATTTTAAGCTGCTCAACCCAACTCTTCCCAATATCCACAAACCATCCTTTACGTTTGCTTTCCTGCCTGCTGAAACTGAGGAAACAACTTACTCTCTTCTGGTGGGGATACTTTTCCTTTCTTCACTTATTTAGATCAGGAATCACAGTTTTCCCCTGGCTAGATGTACAGATATTGAGAGTGCCACCTCGTCTGTCTCCATAGAGGAGTAAGCCAAGGCTTCCCTTGGCTCTGAAGAAATACTCTCAAGAAGTTTCTTGCAGCCTCCCTTACTAATGAACCTGATGACTACAAAATATTCCTGTTTCTGTGCACATAGCTCAGTTCCCAGTAACTATCTCATTAATTGTGATTGCTGAGAGTTAGATGGAGCAGAGTTCAAGCTTCTACATTTGGGTTTGGTTTTGTGGTTTGGTTTTGTGTTGCGTTTTATTTAAAGACAAGACGGGCAGGGCAATAATTCAGTCTAGAGTGACAGTGGATCTGTGAAGCCTTGAACGCCCAAAACAGGGTACATATTTTGTGTTGCAGCATGGTATTTCAAGAACATGTAGGGCATCAATCGCTGTGGTATTTTTTCTAAAATAAAACTTTAAGATAAACTCTAAAATGAAGTACAGTAGTTTGGGGTTCTACAGAGGCCTTCAGATATAAGGCATGCTACCTCTTGCTAGGATAGTTCTTATAACATGATGCTAATCTGCTGTTTGGTATACACACAGGTCCTCCAGACACAGCTGGATACCTTACTTGAAGGACAAGAAAGCATTAAAAGTTGCAGCAACTTTACCGCCCAAGCCCTCAACCACGGCACTGAAACTGAAGTTCTGCTGGTGAAGAAGCAAATGAGTGACAAGCTGAATGAACTGGCCGAGAGGGACTTCCCATTGCAGCCTCGTGAAAATGATCAGTTGGACTTCATAGTGGAAACAGAAGGCTTGAAGAAGTCCATTCACAATCTGGGTACTATTTTAACCACCAATGCTGTTGCCTCTGAAACAGTTGCCACGGGTGAGGGACTGAGGCAGACGGTGATTGGACAGCCCATGTCCGTTACCATCACAACCAAGGACAAAGATGGGGAGCTCTGTAAATCTGGGAACGCTTACCTCACTGCTGAACTGAGCACGCCTGATGGGAGTGTAGCAGATGGAGAAATACTTGACAATAAAAATGGCACTTATGAATTTTTGTATACTGTTCAGAAAGAAGGGGATTTCACTTTGTCACTGAGACTTTATGATCAACATATCAAGGGCAGCCCATTCAAACTTAAAGTGGTCAGATCAGCAGATGTATCCCCTACCACTGAAGGGGTTAAGAGGCGTGTTAAATCTCCTGGCAGTGGTCATGTGAAGCAGAAAGCTGTGAAAAGACCTGCGAGCATGTACAGCACTGGCAAAAGGAAAGAGAATCCCATTGAAGATGATTTAATCTTCAGAGTAGGTAGGTGACTTGTCTGCTACCTGTTGACATACTTAAAAACAGTTCAGGGAAACTGGATGAAAAAACTGAGAAGTTAAATTATTTTAAGGTTAAAGCTGTAAGTAGAGAAACCTGATAATACCTTTAGGTTTTTTGACTTATGTTCATATGTAAATTTTAGAAGCACATACTTCAGAACTTCTGTTTGCAGCGAATATTTAATTGGAATTTGGGTTGAGAAATGCATACATTTGATACAGGATAAAATATTTTACCACCTCTTCAGAAGAATATTGGGCATCATAAAATGAAAACATAATAAGATAGTTGCTTCAGATTACATTAAACTACTTCTTTAAAAAGTTGCATGGCAAGAAGGGAAGTAGGAGGACTCGTTCTCTAAAACTATTGCCCTAAAGATTAATCTAATTAATTGACCTGGAAATATATGTGCTAAATCCTGTGTTCATATATAGGTGTTCCATTATGTCAGCATAAGACAAAATTACAATTTCCTTTATTTGCCTTCCTCCCCCCCCCCCCCATCTAAATATGTTTGGTTCTTTATATAGTATAATGTTATCTCTTAATCTGTGGATTTCTAATGTTTGGTCAAAATATAGCATCTTGGTGTCATTTACTGTAATTTTTTGTTCAGATCTTTTGGTCTATTTTGTTTTTAAGCTATATAATAATAATAATTTTAAAAGTCTGTATTTATTGTATTTATGTAATGTCTGCTTATATAGTTAGAAAGTACTTTTAACTTTGTACAACTAAAGCAAAGGCAAATTAATTCTTAATATGAACGAGTCGGGATTTCAGCAGTATGTGTTACCAAGTTTTACAACCAGTTGGCAAGGTGGCTTTCCCCTTTGTAGCAAAGAAGGGATGGTGGTTAATCCTAGAGAATTTTTAAGTAATTCTATTGAAAATTCATCACTGGACACTATTTGTCAGTTGGTTAGCTGTGTCCATCTGATTTCTTATCCATCAGTATTTCCGATAAATTTCCTTGCTGTGATAAAGAGCACATGCGGTAATATAATGGTTTTATATCAGAAAATTTATTCAGCAAGCATGCTTTGATTTCTGAATAAGACAGTACTATGTAAGCTCTGGATGGAGCTACTCATAAAATGACTAGCCTTTCCCAGCTGGCCAGTGCATTTCCTTGTAAGATAAATGACACAATAAATCTAACAACTAACAGCATGAGGCAATAATACCCAGTTTTACTGTCACTAAGGCTAAGTTTTGTGGTGACTGCTGAGTCAAAAGTTAGAAATACAGCATACAGCAATTCATACGGCAGTCAAGCCAGCCCTGCTTGGCAGTAACCATGCTTTATTGTCCAAAATTGGTAGATGACCGTTGTTAAATTAGTACTCTGACATAGCCCTTCCTCTCATAGGAAGGTCATCTTGTTGCACAAGCTAGTGCTGTAGTGGCCGCCGGCAGAGGCCCTGTTATCAATCCCGTGGGGAGAGAAGCCCTTTCGCACGGCAGAGTGATCTGCCTTATGCT
Source organism: Gallinago jamesoni (assembly GCA_025769975.1). Taxonomy (NCBI): domain Eukaryota; kingdom Metazoa; phylum Chordata; class Aves; order Charadriiformes; family Scolopacidae; genus Gallinago; species Gallinago jamesoni. Next base: position 32,979,904 of record JAOQGH010000032.1, read on the forward strand.
CCTGCTGCAATAGAAAGGGACCTGTAGTTGTTCCCAAATGCAGTTTCGCTGCTCGTACTGGTTAAGTTTGGCAGAGGGGATGTATAAATGTAGCATAGATCTTTTTTGTGCTCTATTTTGAGACAGGATTAAACAAAACTGTTCAGAATGTCTGAGCCCTGTTTAGAAATAAATCATCTCTCCAATCTCTGCTGAAACGGTTGTGACATGTTACAAGCTAGACAGAGAAGGGGTTGGATGGACAGATTCAGGCACAAAGAGTCTTTGCGCATCTTAGCAGGTAAGAGCAGGATAGGAAAGCCTGCACTATGCCTGTGAGGAACCCGGAGCTCTGTTGCACATTGTGGCTGATACCTTCACTGGATGCTAAGTCCTCTTGTTCACATGTATCAAGCATTAATTTGTCCCAGTGTAGGAATTGTAGTTCTAAATATATTTAAAAAAAATCGTAAAAATAATTTAAAGAAAAAAAAAGTCCTGAAATTATTTCAAAACTGTTAATATTCTTATTAAAAACCATTTGGTGTGTTTTAAAATTATTTCTTGTAATTGTATAAAATTACACAAGCTTGTAATTTCTGCTTGTATATCCCTTGCTTGTAGCGAGCAATTTCTGGCTTGACTATCAAATAGTGGTATGGCTCCAGTTTGGGTTTTGGTGGTGGTGTGTGTTTCATTTTACTTTTTTTAACTATTCTCTACAACACACCATAAAGTCTAGAAGTCTTAAATGTTTTCTAAAAATTGAAGTGCCCTTTCTGTTGTGATGCAGTCATGACCACATGCTTCATTTTGGAATTCTGCCTCTCCCCCTTCTTTACCATTCTATCCCCTTAAAAAAATAAGAGAAAATAATTAGAACAAGAGCTACACATGTTTCGAAGCTTTTACTTGATGAAACCTCTCAGGAGTGTCCACATTTGGGATACATGAATCGCTATTTTATTGAAAAACTGAGCTGAGAGAGTACTTGATCCTACTACAAGTTCAGTTCTCAGCTGCTCGTTTCACAGAATGGCTCTACTTAGAGATGTCCCTCTGGGCTTATGTGTGCATTGTCTGAAAGGTTTCTTAAGCCATTGCAGCTGTAATGCTCTAGCTTTTTTACACTCTTCCAAATATGAAAAATTAATGAAGACAGGTAAAACTTCCGACATTTTCACAGGGATTGCCTTTACGGATTTAAGAGTTTGTTTAGTTCCAGTATCAGCTCACTTCGAAAAATTAAGGTTTGGTTCATTTTATGAGGTAATGTAAAATAAACTTTATTGCTGTTTTCCAACACAATTGAGTGTCTCTGTTTTGAACCCATTGTTGGGTTCAAACATTGTTGGGTTCAAACCTCTGATAGTCCCGGCCAAATCTGGATTTTTATTTTAAACTGGGCAAGATAAATCCTTTATTTGGGCTGCCAGAAGCTCATACAGCTGTGCTGGAGAACTGTATTGTAATATTCCTATGGGCATCCAAGTACACAGAGTATGCTATTGTATATATGTTGATATGTGGGCTTTTATGCACAAGTAGATTGATTAGCTCCTCACAGGAGATTGCTCTTGTGCTAGTATTAACATAAATAATGTTAGTACAACATTAGTACAGTTAAGTGCTTTTGTTCATTGGGAATTGTGCATTGTATCTTTTGCCATGTGTTATTCATGGCTTTTAAAATGGCATCTGGTTCTATTCAGATGTTTTAAGGTCAAGCTATTGACTGCACATTCATACATTTGTGTAATTCATTATTGATAACAATAACAGAGTATTTCTTGCTTCCGCCTCTTCTCTCAATAATTTATATAAACCTCTTTTTTTTTCATTCTTGGTAAACAGGTGTGATTTCTAAGAGTGTATCCATGCAGTATTTAGGTAGCATGTATTTAGTTTATACAAATGAAACAAGAATATCGTTCTGATACCCAGAAAACAATCATTGCACAATGTTTTTTTGCTACAAGTGGTAGGAAGCACTAAAGTGAGAGGGAAGGCTCTTTTCCATTACCTTGCTTTTGTGCCTTACACCCATGCTGAGCAGAGGTAAATGGAGGTGAGGAATGTTCACAGTGTCAGCCACTTCCACCTTTGCTGGTAAACCTCTCCCCTGTCTTCCAAAGGAGAGTTTAGAGTTGTGGGTAGCATGAGTTAGCTGCTCTGTTCAGGACCCCATCTTGTGCACTAGCTCTGCCATGCCGTGCCGTATGCCTTGGTATTTTTTCTCTTCTGGCACTTTTCATGAGAGTGTTCTTTGACACCATTTAGCAGTAGCGGTGCTATTTCCCACTTCAACTGCTTTTTCTCTTCGTTTATTTATACTTGGGATTGGTATCAGATACAGCCAGATGGAGAGTTGGCTCTCTGCTAGCAAATTCAATTTTCCTTTTCCTCAGACCGTGTTTAGTTGTCTGTTCAGTCATGTATCTGAGCATCTAAGTTTAGCTGGTACACTTAATGTGTGTAAGTCACTTTGATTTAAAAAAAAAAAAAAAGGAAAAAAAAAGTGCCTTTAACAGTACCTTCTGTCAGCTTCCTTACTAGGTGTAGATATCATCTTCTGGTCTGTTATCAATGCTGAAAGCAAACAGGAACATTATTGTTAATTTATTCCACATTAAAACTCATGAACAAGGCCTGTATAATAATAGCTTTAGTGCAGTTTAAAAGCAGGCTTAGGGGGGCCAAAGGGATTCTTGATCCAGTGTTTCTTCTTTAGTTTTCTCTGACTGCCTCTGCCTGAAACTCTGTATTGGATTGTCCTGTTAGAAAGGAACACAGCTGCCTATAGATAAATACTTTTTGAGCTTTACAAAAATACAAGCAGGTTATATGGGTACATGTCCCCTTGAAAAAACATGTATTTTTCCATCTGCACTTAGCCCCCTTGTATGGATGGTCCAGAGGAACCTTCTCCTGTAGCAAATGGCATCTGCATCCTCCCATTCCCTCATCCCTTCTCATCCTTTCTAGCAAGGTCCTGTCCTGGCCAAATTACAGCCTGGCAAAGGGCACTGGAGAAGGAAGGAATGCGTGTGTAGCTGTTCCATATAGTGCAGAAGTATGATACGTGAAACACAGAGGCCCCTCTGACTGCATACCTGTATCAGTGTCTGAAGAACTCTGACATCACATTGCTGATCCCAGCATGGGTCTGAAGTCCTGATGACAGAGACTTGGTTTTTGTTCAACTCATGTCATTTGGGGTTTTGCTGCTGTACCAGCAAAGAACTGCTTCTGAGGTGCACCTATCCCTAGGATTTGTGCATACCTAGCCGTGACAGCAGGGACTCTGATGCATAAGCAAGGCTCAGAGGTGGTCTTGGCCAGTCTTTGAGGGACAGATGCTGTGTAAAGCAAATTAATACAAATCAGCCCAAACTTCACTACCAACAGTGTGTAGGAGTATCTGCCAGAGTTTCTACTGAATTATTCATTCCTCGTTAAAGGTTACAAACATTGTGTGCCTTCATCCAACAGACTGATTGATTTTAAAACTTTGCATGGGATCTTGGATTAGAAACACTGACATGTATTTTACAATAAGGACATAGCTCGTTAGCAATCTGAATCAGTGCAGTTTTACTACAGAGTCTTTTGTGTTTCAGCTGTATCTATTATGAGAGAGGGCATCACATGCTCACAACGTGTAAGGTTTGACTAAATATCTTTTGGTGCTCTGAGGAAAAAAAAAGAAATGAAGCCAGGGAGCAACAAAACAACCCCTTGATGCACGTCTATGCAGTGTGTATGTAGACCTTTCCGTGCTGTTTAGTTTTACCCTTTTTTTCAGGACCACGTAGAGAACAGTCCAAGAAATATTTGATGTGTTGTAGGCAGGAAAGAAATGGTACTTAAGCAACATATTATGGCTACTTAAAGCCTCTAAAGTCTCCCCATTAATCTGTAATCTTTTTGCAGGGTTTTTGTCTCTCTGAATCCATTCACTTCCTGCTGGGGGCAGTGAAATGGGGTTTTTTTTGTGTGTTTTAGGAAGCTGATAAATCTAGGTTGGCAAGCAGGGACTTTATTATTCATATTAATAAAACTTAGAAAGCAAAAAATGCTCCTTCTATTACTATGAGCATAAAAAGTGTACATTGTACAACAGGTTTGTCCAGATGCCCTGCACTTACAAAGCAGATTCTCCTTGCAGTTACATGATGTAATTTTTAACATCTCCTCTGATGTTAATGGGCTTTTAGATTATTTTTTCCCTTCTATTTGGTGAGATTTGATCTGGCCTCTGTTATGCAAGAATAAAGATTGAAATTATGAAGCATTTTATAAGTGCTAAATTGTCTTGAGCTGAAAATTGATATTCTTTTGTTGAAAGCGTATCGTCAAAGCTAAATGAATTGGTTTGTACAGGTTATGCTTAGAAATACCAGAAGGAATTATATAGGGATAAGGCAAACCTGATTGTTTATTATCTGCATACAAAGATGGTATAAAAGGAGCTATTCCACAGGCCGCATACCTGCTTCCTAATAACTCTTTTCAGCCTGGCCTTTTGAAAACTGCTTTCCTCTCCCAATCGCTGTCAGCTTGCCACAGAAATTGCAGTAAAAGGTCTGTCTTTTTCCTCCTTTGTGCTCCACCGTAGCTCAGAACAGTAGGGAGGTAAGGCTGGGCAAAGACAGGCAGCTTTCATCTCTAAACCAAGGCTGCTTAGGAAGCACTGGAACGAGGATCCCACAACTGTCCTCTGGTTCCTGCCCTGTGCATTTGAAATGTTGGTGCCTCGCTAGGCTAAGGAGCGATGGGTGACTGCCCATGACTGAGAGCAGACAAAGCACAGGGTGCCATGATAAGAGGAGTGGTATCAGTAAAAGATTAGCTGAAGACTCTCTCTCAGGCAGGTATGTTTATAAGGCAGTAATCTCTACTTACAGGAAGGAGCTATCATACTTTGGTATTACAGAGCCGGTTGCAGGATCCTGCTTTTCCAGAGGCTGACATACTTTACTTTCATCATTTGAACTGCTGCCATGGCTTGTGCTTGGATTCAGATCTTTCCTGGCATAGTGAATTATTCAAATCAGAAAGTTCAAAGTTACCTGTTCTCCTCTTGAGCATAAATTAGGAAATAAGATGTGTTTCACTAACCTCAGCTTTCTTCAGAGAAATCTGTGCCACTCCAGAGGGGACTGTACAAAGGCCTGGGTGCAAATTATGCAATGGGTCTAATAGCTGCAAAGCACTATATGCAAAGATGTTGCATGCAGCTGAATTTCATCTGCCTGGTGTGTTAATAAATTACTATTCCTTAAAGTTACTGTGAAATGTGACTATGGCATTCCTGGGCAATTTCTTCTATTTTTCCTATGATGTATGTTTACAAGGTCCCACTGAAGAACACTCAGAGTAACTCTTTATGTAGGTCTCTCTTATCTTTAAAAATGAAATTCCTTAACTTCAAGAACATTTTTCTAAGGATAAAGAGCATGCATTCCATAAAGTTTGTGCTAGTTGGTTCCAGATGCTCTAGCTTACACCTCCTTTTTTCTAACGAATGTTTTCCCTTTACTCTCAGTAGTAAAAGGAATGTTTCTCCCTTTTCATCCATTGTCTTTGGCTAAAAGGCAAAAAGGAAACTTATCATTAGCATATGGTGGAAAGAAATTACTGCATGCATCCCTCAGGCACTGCTCATTAAAAGAATACACAGAAATGGCTCAAGCATGGGTAATATAATTGGTGTGTAACTCGCTATTCCCTGAATATGTACCTTCCTCTTGCAGTACAGAAATTAAGAAGTATTTGCCTTGTTCAGTGGATGAAGCATACAGAGTTCAAGAAAACAAACCTTGAAACAAAGGGACATGCTTGCAGCACTAAATGCAGAGGAATTAAATGTTACGTGTTAGCCAGTGACAGGAAATATGCATCCCACAGCCATCATCACAGCAGAAAAAAGGTTTATGAAGAGTGTGCATCCCTAATGAAGCTAAACACAGATTAGAGCTTATATGTATGTCTTCTATCGGGCATCGCAGAACAATTTTAATCACTGAGCTCATTGATATTTTAGACTAAAATAAAATACAAGTTTTTCAGTTGAAACTATATTGAAACCAATTAGTGTCTGATATGCAGCCAGTGAATGCGTGTAAAAATACTTCACCAGGAAAAATAGTGCTGTGTCCAAGTCTTGGAAAGAACAGCTTGTAGAGTCTTTTTGTTTCAAATTTCATTCATTCATTATGAATAACCTTGGGGTCCAAGATCATAATTGCAGTCTTTCCTAAAGACCCCTGAGCCTCCTTTACAAACAAAGCAGGAATTTGGATACTGTTCCTGTGTTCTAGGTGTAATTTGGGCCAGGCACTTTAGTGCTGACCTTTTTAAAGACATTGATTTGCTGTGTGACTGTCTCCTCACAATGTCTCAGAACAAACATCTAAGTAATGAGGCATCTAAACCTAATGAACTTTGGTGAAAAAATGACACTTTACAGCTCCTTATTGCCTTAAGCCACTGGGAGAAGACTTACAGTTCGATGTAAATCACTATTGCCTTTGTCCTGGGTGAAATGGGGCCTCTGTGTGTGTGTATATTGCTTCATTAGAACAGTCTAGTGTAAGTCTTTGCAAAAATGTTCAGTCTCCAGGTGTTGATCTTCATGGCCGACATGAACACCAGTTCTTCATCTGAGTTTCCCTTCCAAGGGGATGTTTAAAGCCTATGCCTGCAAACTGTGTATGAGTGAATAGGGGTCCTCTGTGTCTTGAAAAGGCCCTGTCCAAAGTGATCACTGATATGTTTTATCTCAATTTTGTGACTTCACTGAGGAGATTTAGCTAATTGTACTAAAATCCTGTCATCTGTCCAGGTTCTTATCTTACGCTCTGTCTGTATGTTCCCACAGTACCGCTCTGTCAATGCCTTCTCAGTTGAATAAAAGTCCACAATTTAAAAAAAGTCTATCACTTATGAAGAAACATTTTACTTGTTACCTTGCGCAAGAGGCAAATCATGAATGCTTTGATCTGTGAAGGTTAAAGAGGTTAATTACATTGATGCAGGTTTACATGGCATACATGTCAAAGAGTAAGAACAATCCTTTTTCTTACTTGGAATTGTGGATCTGGTACTGTGATACTTCTTTGAAGTTGTAATAGTGGTAAGAACTCTTCAAAATAGAATAGATCAAGGATGTAATACATGCATGTGTTGGCATTTAGGTCCTAACTGTCCTGTCTAACCTGATTTCTTATGTACTTTGTGCTCAATTTTAGGCACCAAAGGAAGAAACAAAGGGGAATTTACAAATCTTCAAGGTGTAGCTGCATCTACAAATGGAAAAATATTAATAGCAGACAGTAACAACCAATGTGTGCAGGTATGAGGATATGCCACTTTCAGTATTTTTATGCTGCTCCACGCGCCCACACCTCTGCCTTCTTTATAATTCAGAAAAGACATGTTTTGTATAATTTAAGCTGATACAGAAAATACAGAGGAAGTTCAACTTGTTTATCACCCATTACCATTCCATCTTCTTGACCTGCATCTATCTTTTTCAGATCTACACTGTATCTAGTATGTATGTCAGAGTTTATCTCCCTTCATTATGACGTTTGGCAATGAATGAAGAAAACAAGCAGTACAATAATCTGGAAAAATGCCTTTTTGTAAATATAATTTTACATTGTAAATGTATCATATTTCCAAATATAAATGTAGAGCAAGGTGCCACAAATATAATTTCTTAAACAAATAGAAGTACAAAAATAAACATGTAGGTGTAATTTTCAAATGGCTTTTAGTCTACTTAATTGATTTTTCTTTCTGATATCATGATCAAATATTTTCTGTGGTAGCATCCCTGACACCCATGATTTCTTGGCTTCTGTAACCTGTGTGAAAATCAAGCTGTGTTTTTTCTTTTGCTTGCCATGTATCTTTTTACCATTAACAATTTGTCATCACTCTTCAGTCTGCCCATGTGGTAGCAATGAACAAGGCAGCAGCGTGTGGCTTGTTCTTCAGTATGTGAGAACCAGCAAGCCACATGCAGTAAAAACTAATTACCAGGCCCTTTCAAAGAGACAGAGTCAAATATTCATCAGCACCCTTGGTAATTTGCAGCCACTTCAGACGAGCTTAAGTGCCTAATTACCTGGCTTGGTAATTTTGGACTAAATTTTGTGTGGCTAAAGCATCTCTCAGGAAATGGCATAGTACTTATCCCTAAGTCAAATAATTTTTTTTTTAAATTCCATTTTAACCTCTATTCCTATAATTTCTACAGACCTAGTGGTCAACTGTGGCCAAGTCACTCAGTGCCTCAGTTGCCTCATTTCTAATGTGGGAATAATACCACTTTCTTCCAGCTGAGAAGGACATTGTGAAGCTTAATTCACTAATGTTTGTAAAGTACTTTGAGATCACTGACGAAACAATGCAATGTAAGTACAGAGGAGGTCATTATTTTGAAATGAGGGTCCAGGTGGAAGCCCCTTCTTAAGTTAGACGTATCATTTTCAAAAATGGGCCATGTAAAAGTGCTTCATGTGCCTAATTCTCTCCTGACTATAGTGTTCATTAGTGACTTGCTAAAATCTAAGCTCCAAGAAATAGATGATGTTATTTGGACTTAATTTTAAAATTAATGTTTTTTGTTACAGATATTTTCCAACGATGGTCAGTTCAAAAGCCGTTTTGGCATACGAGGAAGATCTCCTGGCCAGTTGCAGCGGCCAACAGGAGTGGCTGTGCATCCCAGTGGTGACATCATTATTGCAGATTATGATAACAAATGGGTTAGCATATTCTCATCAGATGGAAAATTTAAGGTACGAGTTACCATGTGAACTCTCCTGAGCTTTCTTCATCTTACAAAGGAATGCAAAGTAATGTTGGGGTTTTTTTCAAGAAACTACATAGTTTGGTTGTAACTTAGTCCAAATTCCATTGTTGTGATGTGGAAACCCATGACACAGCCACGTTGTATAATTAATAGGAAGAGGTCACAGCTGTGATGCTAATGTTATACCAAATAGAGACAATATGTTCCATTTTACAGTTCTACATACAAGATTCTTGGATGCCTTTCTGTACAGTCAAGGTTAGCTAATGCCATCAAGTCTAGTAGGACTAGCTCAACAACCTTCATATTATTAGCATTCAGATTATACAGAAATGTGTGTGCATATATGTATATGCACACAGACAAACGTAAAAACTTCTGGGAAGGACATGAGGCTCTTTAGTGACATATGGAGGAGAAAAGTAAGGTAGCAGACTGATGATGACTTAATCTACTCATTCAATATGTATCAGCAAATCAAATGTATAATTTATGTATGATCCTGTTGGTAGTAAATGCAAGGAAGGGCAAACCAGGTTGTTGTTGTTGTTCTGGTGCTACAGCATAGACAGGACTGTTTTAGGTGGGGTGATGTGCATGGCTGAAAGACAGTAATGTCTGAGGCATTAGAAATCAGAAGTTCTGACAAAAGCACACCTCTTATTTTCATAGCAACTCTGATCCCTTTAATTGGAGTAAAATAAAAAGGCAACTACGCTACACTGATGCTTGCCACCCTGTAAAATTTATTTTGCTTGGGTGCAATTCCAGAGAGAATGAAAGTTTGCCTCCTTATGGTGCTGTTCTCTGAATGCACTTCTGGTGTACGTCTGGTGATGTATGCTAGAAATAGTCACCTATAGCAGAGGTTAGCAGTGCATACTGGTCAGTGAGATAAAGGACCTGCAGAGAAATTTCTACCATAGCTACTTAGTTCTAGATTCCTGTCTGTCTAATATTCTGGCAGCCTAATGACCAAAGAGCTCAGGTCCTGAGCTGCTCACATGTGTATCAGGAAATGGCCTTTCTTTGAGGAATCTTGGCAAAGTGACGATGCTATATCAAATAGGCAATTGTGCTTGCATAGTTCTTGATGACCTCCATCTGGGAAACAGACACATAGATGCTTTTAAAAGTATCCAGGTCCTTTGTAGACTTGAAGCTAAAATAAACCAATACTAATATGCAATGCAAGTGTTAAAAAAATATAAATTACTTGCATTTGCAAAGAGTATGTGATTTTCCTTGTGAAGTAGTTTTGAAAATGTACAGGTACACATGTACACAAATGTACAAAACCTTGGGTTTGGCTGAAGTCCTTGAACAAAATGAAGACACCAAAACAAAACCAAGCAAAGATGTAATTTAGTTAAGAATCCAAATACTCTGAGTAACCTAAGTGTGTGTTTTAAATAATTATTAACATCTTTAACGTGAACTGGCACGGTCTGGACACAGAGCATGGAGGGCTTATTTTCCTTCCTTCTCAAGACATGCTGTAAATTCAGCACTTCAGATGGTGCCAGCCCTGGAGGAAAAAGCCGGGCCCCTATGTGCTATACACTACCAGCAAGCAGAGAGACAGGTATTGAAAAAAAACAATTACTAAGGTAGTTCCTCTGACATAGGACCTAGATTTGTTTTTAGTCAATGTTTTTGTTGGATTGCAAGAGCTATGTCAAGTTGGCAATGTTTTTGTGGTTAATAGAAGTTAATGCATGGGACTTTATAGTTCTTGGGAGTAGACTGATAAAAAGAGAGATGAAACATGAGTGATATAAAGTACTATTTTTTGATTGAATACAACAAGCTGTGTTTATGAGAGAAAAATATACAAATGGTTGTAGAAGCATTTTATATATGGAGAGCCAGCATAATCATACAGTTAAAGCACAGGTCATGGATGTAACAGATCTATCCTGTGGGAATCTGCGAAAGGCTTGTAATTTCTAGTGTGCTGGCAGTGGTAATTTTTACAGGGGCTTTGTCAGATTAAATTGAGCAATGCTTCCTAAGGTACCCAGAGAGATAGATAAAGGGATAATAGTGTTTCCCTTCAAATGACTGTGCCTGCAAGTTCACTGTATATGATCTTTGAAGCAGGAGGTCTGCTAGTTCTTAACTCAGCATTATCAGGGGGCTGTTTTAAACTTAATCTAACTTTTTTGTGTGTGTTGTCCCCTTCTTTCTGTATTTACTTAAATTTACTCTCCCTTAGCCGTGTTTTAATAGTCATGTGAACCAGAAGGCAAATTTCCCCTGGAGCCAGGCCCAAGCATCTCTCTGATTACAGCGCTGGACTGACTCACCCCAGCAAACTCACTGCCAAGCAGAAAAGTGTCACTTTCCTCAGTTGCTGGTAGCAACACAGACAGAACTCCATTTTCCTAAGGCTGTAAAACTTGCATAATGCAGAGGTGGACAAACCCTAATCTTACACCAAGGTTACAGCAAAAACATGAGTCTCTTACAATGAAAGGCTATATTGTCCTGTGAACCTTAAAGCCTCAGATAAGGTCTTAGGAATTGGGGCTTCCGTTTCTGCCTGTGCCACAGGTCTCACAGGTAGCTAGCGATCTTCCATTTCACTTCCCAGTGCTTTATTTTACTCATCTGTAAAAGGCAGATAACAGTGCTCGCTTCCTCTGGAAATTACTCTGAAATTGCATAAGAAAACTGTTAAAGGTGACATTGCTAGGCTAAGGAGAGAACACATGCTGAAGCAGCAGTATCAACTTTGGGGCCAGTGGTCGTGTTCAAACCTAGTGAAGGAACTGGAGAACAGAGCAAAGAGAATGGTTCTTGGTCCTCTGAGAACTACTTTCTAGTCTTGAAGGGTTCTATCTAAGATAGCTCATTAACAGCCAAACAGGGCTGCAAGTCAAGATCAAGTTTAGATGAGTGGGAGAACATGAAAGGAAACATTTTATCTGTCAGACTTTTATTTTTCTTGTCTCATTAGAAGAAATAAGAAGGGAGCTGCTTGAAGCTGGTTGCGTGTTCAGATAGGAATAGTTCTGTCAAGTGTGGTTAAGTGGTCACAGTTGAATTAAGAGTCACATGAATGATAAATCCATTTGTTGTGTGACATTACAAGGTGTGACAAAGAAGTATCTCCATATTAGGGAAGTTTTCAAAGAAGAAAAGAAGGTATGTTGAAAGGCTGTAAGTTAATTCCTGATAATTGTGAACCTTTCAGACAGTGACAGAATTGGTGGAGTTAAATTAAGAGCCATAACACACCTACAGTAGTAGGCTAGCTGACTTTTTTACCTCTAGGAATATTCCACAGTAGAATTTTTTCCACCCAGGTAGGGTGACTTTATAAACACATATTTGAAAACCAGACTAAACTCATAAGAGCCTATAAAATAAGAGACATAATGCCCTTGACTGAATTCAATTAAACACACTATTTGTATTAAGGTTTCAGATGATTCATTATACTTTATTCATTTCTAATGGCAGAATAGCCTGAAAACACGTAACAGGAGTGACTGGGTTTCATAGTGTTCTGTTCTAAATAATCAAACCTGTAATTCCAAGAAACCTTCTGAAATAAAAATATACAAAGCATATGTTCAGTCAGACTCAGTAATGTGTCATCAGCATATTTTGATCTAAACTGGATACAGAGATTTTTAGTAAAAAGCACTGCAAACTCTAGCTGGGCATAATTTATTGCTGTCTGCAAATTATATTTTAAATCCTGGCCCAAGAATAGTGATTTTTATTACTCTTCTCAGCACTGAGTTACCATTAATGTAGTACGTGATATATTCCTGATTTTTTGGGGGTGTATGTATTTATATGGGCTGGAAGACACCGTACTCATGAATCTGAGTCATTTTTCCATAGGAATCCTGGAAAGACAGTAAGGATGTGGTGCAATGCACAAGCAGACAAACACATGGGCATCCCAGAGGAAAGAAGGGAATATGATTTAATCATCCCAAAGGAAATAAATCTAGTGATTTGCATTTGGTTTATGTTTTTGCTGCTTGGTCGTTACGCAAACCTGAATACATTTTGTAAGACTGCTCTTGTCTTTCCTCTGGTGAATATTTTCCCTGGGGATAATTTAGCATGATTTAATTAGGTGGGTTTTGCCTAGATATTTAGCAATTTTGAACAGCATATGTACCTGAACATAAAACAGACACGTGATCATTGCATGTGACTAATCATAGTCTTAAAGCTGCAAGACTTACTCCCTGGAGTTTTCTTTATTTAAACTGAAAGATGTTGCTTAGTAATGCTGGTGACTTTGTACCAGACAGCCTCAGGGAACCTAGGTGGCTTTGCTTTGGGATGGCTCCTGTTTTTAACCTGCAACCACACCCAGCAGAATGTGCCATGGAATAGGAGCATGGAGCTTACCAAAGATAGTTGAGTTCCTTCAGATACTAACATGTTTTTTTTGCTTTGAAAACATTGGGGAATTGAAAGAAATGAGTTAGGTAATAGATCATCTCCATGCCCTGTAATCTGTCCCATCTTGGTAGTCAGTCACAGGCCAACAAGAGCTTCAGTTACTCCTCACCAAGTAGAGGAGGGAGGGGAGAGGGGCAGAGAAGTCAGAACCATTGCTTGTTCTAGGGGGTGATCTGTCCCACCCTGCACAGGCAGTGAGGTGAAAAATGCTCAGTTCATAAAGATAAAAATAACTTAGTATCTATTTCATTTAAATTCCGATGGAAACGGGAAATTATGTGCTCCACCAAAAAGATGGACCTCAGTTTGCAGGATGTGTCTTGCACAAATTACTACAGGATCTGAAAGTTCTGGGTTCTATAATTTCAACACAGACTGTTGGTTGGATTGCCTGTCCAGCAGAGTAGAAAGGCTGGAACCAACCCGGATAACTGCTTCCAAATCTGTCCATCATTTAAAAAAAGCAAACAACCAAAACCAGAAAGCAAGTTGCTGCATTCCAAAAACAAAACTCCCAAACAAGTAGGTGGTATTTTTATAACCTATTTTTAAATGAAAGGTCAAAACTCAACTCATTTTGTGTACGTTAAACCAGTTTCTAAAATCTCTGCCTGAAAAAAATGAGCAGAATGATGAAAAACCTGAAATGGGTTATGAGGTGATCCTGGAATCTTCCTGGCTATATAACCAGATAGCTCATTGGTTCTTTGAAGGATTTACCTCAATTTCTGCTTGCTCTGGGCTGGATGGGATGCTGTTACTTAGATCTGCTTCTTAGATCCAATACTTTTTGATCCTACTAAAGAATGCTTCTAACATTCTCTGATTTATTTTAACAGCTCTCTAGCCTTTCCAAATAATTCACTGTGTGTGAGTTCTACCTCACCCCCACTGAAGGTTTTTCCATTGATACAATATGGAATATTGTATCCAGTTCTTCTCCTGTTGCTGACCATGCTGGAAGATGTCACGAGGCCTGTTTACAAAGATGGAAATAATTTTATTTACCTAAGACAGTAGCAAGCTTTGATTTGTTTAGTGTTTCAAATATTACTTTATTTGCTTTATGGCAGCACAATCCTATCTCCTTTGCAGATTTCAGCTGACACTTCAGGTGTCCAAGCAGCAAGTGAAGCAATCTCATGGAGATCTGGTGAAAGATACAGAGACCAGCTTGAGCTTTAGCTCTGCTTAATTTCTTTCCAAGAGCACTCAGAAGCTGCATGGTGTCTCATAGCCTACATCCCACTCAGCTCTGATGCTCCAGGAGTGAGCTCCAACTGCTTTGATGCACCAGGCAGGGCTAAAGGCGTGTTTCTCTGTCCAAAACAAGGCGGTTGCTGGACTCAGAAATAGTATGCAATAAGAGACAGAAGTCCTCTGACCTGCTGGTACACCAGTGCTGGCTATACAATCACTTGTGATGTTTCTGACAAATGCTATAGTTTATCAAGACATACAAATCTAATGATTGTGTTCCTCAGGAGTTGTATATTTGGACTCAGCTCCTGATATGCCAGATTTTCCACTCTACAAAGGACATACAGAAAGCAGTTTTTATTTTCAGCTGAAGAAACAAATTATGACATGCACAATAAGAGCTGATAAAAACTATCACTTATCTCTGGGAAACTTTTTATGATAAAAATGTTTCTCTATCCCCCTGTGTGCCTGTAATACAATCTTTGAATTGTAATAACTTATTTCTGTCATGCCAACATATTTTCCTGTTTTGTGTTTTCCTTTTTAGGCCAAAATTGGGTCTGGAAAGCTCATGGGCCCTAAAGGTGTTTCTGTGGATCGTAATGGACACATCATCGTAGTGGACAATAAAGCATGCTGCGTCTTCATCTTCCAGCCCAACGGGAAAATAGTCACCAGGTTTGGTAGTCGAGGAAATGGTGACAAGCAGTTTGCAGGTACACTTGATGGTAATATGTAAATCCCCTTTTCTTGCCTCTTCTGCTCACATTTGCATGATGTTTGAGCATGTTGAAGACGCTATATCCTACTTGTTTTTCCTTGGGAGGGGAAAGCTCTACTAAACAAAGAGCTGCTGTTCACTTCACCATTTGTTTAATTGGTCAGGAAGACTGCAACATCTGTTCTGCAAATGTAGCTGTAACCAGATTGTTATATCTACCTCTCTGTGCCTGGAACCATTTCAGATCAGTGACCCAAGAAAGACTGATCTTAACTAGCATTTTATAAATGCTTTGTAATGCCCACATTCAGCTGTTAATGATAATCAACTCAAACACTGTGCTTGGTGTTTCCAACGATAGGGTACATGTGAACCAATGCTCCTAAGTGGCATCTTCCTATTAGAAGATGAGTGTAATGGGAGAGTGTTAAGATTGAGATAAAGAATACTCAGTTATGCAAACGGAAAATGCCAGTTTGGGGAAATTGCCACTTATATTCAACTTGACTGTTTGCACATGCTGTCTTTCAATTAGAATATGCAATTAAGTTAAAAAAAAAAACAAAAACAAAAAAAAAACCCCAAAACCAAAACACAAAACAAACAAAACCCAACTGATATATTTTGAATGAATAGCTGTTCTTTCAGAATTTGAAATGACGATGCCAAATTACACATGCAGGTCATTTTGCAGGTGTTGTGTCGCTCTGAATAAGTAGTTACAGGTTGGTCTGATGTTCTTGCTGTTTCACAGCACAAGAAATAGCATCAATGGTATAACTGCCTTTATCTTACTTGAGATGTCTTGCAATGTCTTATGGCACAAATACCATATATGTATAATTTAGGAGAGTTTTGGCTCCAACACAGCTAAGCATCACCAAAATTTTCAGGGTATATCCACTTTCTTTAATTTAAAAATTTGTAAGAATACCTCCTGAAAATAAGTGTGCAAATGCTCTTTAACAGTGCATTTAAGAAATGTATCACCTTTTCTTGGTGGTAGGATACATAAAACAGGTTAATTTGTTATTACTTGAATATTTTCAGTGTAAAGGTTTTCACCCTTTTTATAGGTTACACTGATATACCATGAACTTTGAGTTCTGATCTGTTTAAGAACTCAAAATAACACCAAGTGTTTTGATTCAGCTACTCTCCTGTCTTCAAGCTACCGTTTGTTTTTTATTCCAGTTTGTGCACATAATTCAATTCACAAACTAAATCAAAAAATTCACTTTATTCCCTGACAGTGGTGTTCTAAGTGACTTTTGTATTTATCCTAAAATTTGTTTGCTCAAACAATTCTGAGAAGTGAGAACCGAAAGCATAGCAGATTTCAATTGAGACTTTACGTGAACATTTTTGAGAACTATTTTCAGTGTATACACAACTTTATGCCTAAGCACCACATGTTTTGTCATGCTAATAAGCACATAAATATCTACATAGTCTTCTGTATATGAGAGAGGAAGGAATGAACAATGCTTACTGCTAACACTAGCTGACAACTGGTTGAAAACCAAATTATTTATGTTTACAGAAAGGCATGATGAGCTTTTTAAAACATGAAATGAAATTACCCTTAATTTGAAATTGATGTTCCCAATTTCAGTATTACTGCTCAGACCCAAATACAATATTCTGGCAGGCTGAATATTTTTTTTTTACTTATGCAAACTTTTTGTTTTAGTGGTATTATTATATTTTCTTTCTTTGTATTGCAGGTCCTCATTTTGCAGCTGTAAATAGCAACAATGAAATTATTGTCACAGATTTTCATAACCATTCTGTCAAGGTACTGTCATTAATGGCAACTTGGAATGCTTTTTATTTTATCATGGTACTTTCTTGGGGAAAATAA
The DNA here is from genome assembly GCA_025769975.1 of Gallinago jamesoni. Lineage (NCBI taxonomy): Eukaryota > Metazoa > Chordata > Aves > Charadriiformes > Scolopacidae > Gallinago > Gallinago jamesoni. Next base: position 32,996,932 of record JAOQGH010000032.1, read on the forward strand.
AGTATTATTGAAAATACAGGGATCACGGTCGCTATATAGAATGCACAGAGACAGTTGCATGCAGCGCATTGCCTAGTGGAGATACGGTTCATTGCCTTTGGTGCCACTAAGATGTTCTGTAATTCGATTGCTTAAGCGTAAGTTGTACCCGAGATAGATAATATCAGCTTAGTTGTTTTTATTAACTCTCTGCCAAACCTCTTACTTACCCCATGTTCTTTCCTAATTTAAGTAAGTCTGGTAACTGCTTTTGAATTTCCCGGCAAAAGCTTCTCACATTTCTAGTTGAATAAAATTATAACAAAGACAATCTTTAATTCCATACCAACAAGCTTGAAGATTACTGGATCTGCTTACAACCTGATACTTTTATCAGCCATGTAACGCAGACCACTGGTTTTCATCCAGTACACCTGCACTAGGCTGAACTGGCCACTAGTCATAGACTCACAGAATTGTCTAGGTTGGAAAGACCTTTCAGATATCTAGTCCAACCATTCACCTAATATGGACAAAAACCATCACTAAACCATATTGCTAAGCTCTATGTCTATCCATCTTTTAAATACCTCCTTACACCATGGGAAGTCCTGACACATGGCCTGTTAAACAGTCACAGTAAGATAGGGTGGTATATTTGTTTGTCCCAATAATTTACCAAAACAAGGATATATGTTGAGATGTCATGTGGTGGAAAATGTACATGAAGGAGCTACAGGCCATTTCAGAAATCGCTCCCCTGTGTATATTTGGTTTCGTGCTGCGACATTCCCTTTCAGTCACTTTCCATGCTCTTTTTCCCCTCCCTGAACATGCATCAGCAGCAGGAGGAGAACACAGGCAGCAGAACACTGGGTTCTCAGGCCACGTGCGCCAGTCCCACACACCAGTGAAATCCTTAGGATTTCACCTGGTGGGTGCCTGGTCTGATCGAACACAAAGATGAACCCTCAGTCTAGTCCTTCAGTGTTCATGACTGAAATGATAAAACCTATACATTCACCTGAAATAAGAAGTCACTGCATAGACACCCTTGTGTCCTGAGCAGTGCTGAATCATCTAGCTTTTGAATAGCGACCTTGTATCCTTTTGGAATTAGAGAGGAAGTAGCAGCTCATGTGGTTTGGATTATGGCACAAAACCCAAAATTGCTGCAGGAGCCCTAGAGCAGACTGTTCACCTGGTTTAGCAGCAGGAGGCCTATGACTCCATAAATTACCCCTCCATCAGTAGGGCTTGCTGTGGTAACAAGAATGCCTGGAGAGAGTTAAGAACAAGGGCAAACTAAAATGAAAAAAAAAAAAGGCAAAGTAAGAGATGTATGAAGTGTGGCATTTTACTGAATTTATAATTATTGCATTCCTAATGAGAACAGAGTGTTCCCGTCTGTCTCTGGCGTGACTCAATGGGATTAAAATGTTATTTGTTACAATTTGGTACTAACTGGAAAAGATTCTGGGTTTTGTAGGTGCTCTCTAAATTGGAACAGAGAATTGTTGACACTTCAGAGAGCAATTTATAATCTGGGTGATGCTGTTACCTGTTGTTAGATGATGGGGAAAGAACAGAGAGTAAATTTTGCTTTAAATAATAAATACATTTATAAATAAATAAATACATTTCACTCTTACGGTTGCTAAAGCCTCTTCCTGCCACCAGTGTCTTGAATTAAACATCCTCACTCAGCATCATTCTTGTCCCTCCCCTGTTACTCTTCAAGCACATTTGCTCTTTCAGGCATTTTTTATGGAAAATCCTACTCGGTGTAGGCTTTTCTCTCGTTCGGTTACTCACTGTGCCCATTTTAACCCAGGGAGAGAGCAATACATCTTTGCCTGTGTTTTTTTAATTAGGTGACTTTTTTTCCTACTTACTTTCATCATGTGAGGCACCAACCTGCTACTTCATTACTTTCCTCCCTCCAATGCTTTTTCTCTGTTCACTCTAGGTGTTCAAGAATAGGATGATTTCCTCACATCTTCCACCTTCTTAGCCTTTCAGTGTGCACTTGTCACTTGTCAGGTCTTTGAATTTTCTTGTGCAAGCCATGGCGGGTCTCTAAGAATGCTGGTGAACCTTGTGGCACAGCTGAGGCTGGGTCCAAGATGGACCAAAATAAATAAAGATGGCTCTGGTACTGCGTAAATGACACATCCAGTATCTCACTTGGTCCCATTGCTGCACCCAGGTCACTGACAGAATAGTCATTGATTGTTTCCATCTTTCTGCTGTCTAAACCTGTTACCATCCTAGAGAATTCAGTTGCAAAACTGTCTATACAGAGGGCTGCATGCCATGATTCCATAGATTATGGAAGTCAGAGAAGAGTGCATCTGCTCAATTGTGTTTCTGCAGCACTCATTCCCAGTGCTGTATCTGCACACAGCTCTTCTTAGTTCAGACGCACAAGCTTCAGGAGGATTCCTGGGGCCCTCCACCTGTGTGTCTGAGCTGAATCAGTTCTTAAGAAAGAAGCGAAATACTGTATGGAAAAACGGAGGTAGAGATGGGCAGCTTTTCTTCCATCTTTAGTCTGGGTGGAGTGTTCCTGGGAAGTCTGCAATTCCCAGTTTTGTTAACAGGTGAACTGGTAGTAGTAGGTTACTAATATTTGATATGATGCCATACTCAGGTTTTTGTTTTATCCCATACAGGTATTTAACCAGGAGGGAGAATTCATACTGAAGTTTGGATCGAATGGAGAAGGAAATGGACAATTTAATGCACCAACTGGAGTAGCCGTAGATTCTAATGGAAATATTATCGTAGCAGATTGGGGGAACAGCCGAATACAGGTAGAAATTTCTGTATTTCAAAGGTGCTAGACTAGGAAAACTAATGGATTGATAATTCTGGCCACTGAAGTTTTCAGATTTCCCAAGAAACAGGATAGCATTAGAAGTGATGTGGTTTCTAACACAGCCTTTTAGATTCCTCATTGCTGGTCTGTCCGCTTTTAGAACTGGTGGTGTCAGATCATGGACTTCCCAGTGTGACTGCCAGCAATTCTGATGGTTACTGTGACCAAGGCTTTTGACTCCCAGTAGTTCCCAAAAGCTATTTGATGACTTAGGAGACTTGCAAGCATTGCTGAGGCGATAGTAATTTATAACCACCGTAACAGAAGACTGGAAACATGGTGGAAAATATGAAAAAACAAATGATCAGTATAGACCCTAAAGCAAATGCAGCAGATTTTTATCCTCTTTTTTTAAATGTTGAGAAAATATTCTGCTTTTGAGTTATGAGAGTTTCACTCTTTTTATCTTGCAAGTGCTAATCACAGTCTTCTTATCTGCCAAGGAATACCTAATAATGAACTAAGTGTATATATCAGTTTGCACTGAATATAAAAATGAGGGAGCTGCTTATGAGTTCTCAGGAAGCACTGTCAACAGTGTAAAACAAATTCCTGGTTTTCTTTGTATGGGAACGTAAGAGTCATGCTAGCCACAACAGTACTGTTCAACATATTCATCAGTGACCTGGATGAGGGGACAGAGTGTATCCTCAGCAAATTCGCTGATGATACC
>JAOQGH010000032.1:33000564-33014201 GCA_025769975.1 Gallinago jamesoni
GGAGTTGGACTAGATGATCTCTATGGTCCCTTCCAACTCCAAAAAAAATTCAGTGAAATTCAGTGAAATTCAGTAATATTTGTTAGGAAAACAAGGTGTTAGTTGAGTTCCTGATTGAGTTTGATTTATTGTAGTTGGCTATTTTTAGAACAAGGAACAGAGGAGGTGCTCTTTTTATTATTGTTTCATTGCATGTTTAATTCTTGCCTAAGATCCTGGCAGCTTTAAGTAGTTCTTTTTAATAAGAAAATACATTTGTATATAAACTACTATATTATGAAAATAGATCAGATTCTGCCCTTGTTTATTCTGATGTATGTCAACCATTTCAGAAATGAGAAGTTTAATGGTATAATTGAGAGCAGATTCTTTTTTATTTTTTATTTATAACATTTATTCTGTGCTTTCTCACCCTCAAAGGTTTTTGATGGAAGTGGATCATTTTTATCCTACATTAACACCTCTGCTGACCCACTTTATGGTCCCCAAGGTCTGGCCCTTACTTCAGATGGCCATGTTGTAGTTGCAGACTCTGGAAATCACTGCTTCAAGGTCTATCGATACTTACAGTAGCAATGAGCTCTGGATAATCATGAAAGACTGGTCCTAGAGATCCAATGCAGGATATCTCCTATTTTTGAGTTAATTTTTAATAATGAGTCTTTGATGGACTTCTGTTAATTTCCAAACTTACCTTGTTTACACAGGACTTGCACCTCTTAGGTTTCTCACTGAACTTTTTGTTGTAAGGTTTAATACGCAAAATCCTCTTTAACTGAATTCATAAAGACAGTGTGATATTAAATGCAAACTGCAACTTATGGAACTGGAATTAACTAATTAGGCAAAAATAAGAAAAATTTGGGAAAAGTCCCGAAAGCTTTTTGAAGACTGCGAAGGGTAGCTCCTGCTCAGAGCTTCCAATTTTGAAGTATCTTTGTTATGCATTATTTAACCCAGAGGTGATCCTGGGAATCTTCTAGATCTCATTATCATGGTAGGTATTACACTTTTAACATTCTTCAGTCTTACTATCTATAACAAGTAGGTCCTTTTAGTATAAGGTTAAGTCTCACAAAATCCATCTAGCTCTAACCGTCAGACCTAACACAGCTCAGCGTTTAGCACTATGAAAAGCAATGCAAATTCCCTACTCATGTGGGATTAATGAAGGATTGTTTCATGTGCTAGTTTTTCACTCTTCCTCTTGCTCAATGTGCTGGAAGGACTTTGTAGAGACCTGACATTTCTAAAGCTCTGGAAAAACTTCATTGTAGTGATACATTAGTGAGAGCTGAATTTCTGTATAACAACAGACCTTTTGACACCAATCTAGTTCATTAGGATCAGGGTTATTACAATGTCAACTCAATTAACCTCATGTGTGCCACTCTTTCTTGTATGTTCATTGCCATGTTTCCTTAAGGCAACTCATTGTATTAACCAATAAAATAAAATGCAGCATCACACAGGACAGAAAGCCAGAGAGGTACCCCTATGGAGGACCTACATTATACAACCAAAGGAACAGTAGTAAACAGAGGTTGTATAGGAAAACCAAGGGTTACCAAAGCTATTTGTTTTTACATGAGAAAAATACGTAAGAAGTAAGAATTATTATGTGAATTTGAACCAATTCCTGAAGTCCTTCATCAAAGGGAATTTTGTTAGAGGACAAAATAAGGACTGTGAGATTTGTTCCAATTTGTTTGTTTGTATGTATGTATGTATGTGTGACTGATTGACATGAAAATAAATAAAAGTTAATGTAGGTTATTTCAGCAAACTGGAACATATGTATGCCATTTGACAATGGCAGTACTCTGAAAAATGTCCCTCCTTCTTCCTGCCAGATCTCTCTATTGTGTTCTTTGTTGAGATATTAATTTAATTGGAAATGCTTACAATCATATATGACTTGGTTCTATTTTTAATGTTTTGTTATGTTTTTTTAAGCGTGGGCTTGTCCTTTTTAAAGTAGCACTGGCTTTATTCTTATTTCTAAAATCAAAGGTTGAAAGATGATTTGCTACCGTAGCCTAATAGAGATAGAGTGGTGCTCACTCTTAAACCCTTTTGAAGAGTGGTGAGTTTGCTGCCAATGCCTACAATAGCCTGGGAAGTACTATCTTTCTTTTCTCATTTTTAGGGCCTTGAAACAAAAGGGCATTTGGTCAGGCACAAGGTAGTATTTTAAGCATATCTGCAGAATGGACAGGAATCTGTTAAATTACTTGTTATAAGTATTTGTCTTATTTCTAAAAGGTTAAGGTTGTTGTTTCAATGAATTTGAGAAAAACTAATGGTTTTTTGTAAAGATGCATTTGACTTGTAAAGAAATGCAGACCCCAAGGTTCATAAATATGGAATTTGTCTGGTTTTTAATTACTGGTTCTTAAAGATATTTCCTCTTCTTTCCCTTGTTTATTTTTTGCACATAGAGTCAATTTACACATCCTTATGTAAAGATAAATTTCCTTATTTCATTGGAATAAATGTAAGGCTTAAGGTTTGGACTATATAATGCAGCTAAGAAACTGGTGGTAATATTTCTGAAACGTTGAAACTGAAGTTTGTTATTATCAAGAGAATAAAATATCCTCTGCTTGAACTGGGTTTGTCCTAAAATTCTGAAGACAATATCTCAGTCATTACACAATAAACTGTCCTATCAAAATTTAAAAAAATTGTAGATCAGATTTTCTGATAATCAAGTAATTTCTTTCTAAGTGTCCTTATAAGCAATCTTCTGGCAAACAAAGAATTTCTGACATTGGAATACACTTAAATGGCAAATTTATCAATGAAGAAAAGGTACGTAGCATTTTAACTGTATTTATTAAGAAGAGAAGAGGTTGCACAGGTTGAGATAAAAACTTGAAAATGAAAAATGTGCTGTGGCTGTCAGTTATGGATTATATTAATCAAATATAGTTCCAAATTTGCTTTTTTATAATATTTTACTAAACTTGCATGGTTTCCATTCAGGAAAGATTGCCAAATCCTCTGTTGCCAGGAACCCTGAGAAGCATGGAAATCTGACCCTAACCTATATATTAAAACATATACTTAAGACTGTTCCATGTATACACTCTTCTCCCAAAGATTTTCAGTCCCTTTGACTCAGTATTGTTTACCAGGATTTTATATAACCTATGTCAACCCAGTGCATCCTGGTGAAATATAGCATTCTGCATACAACCCCTTTACAACCCGGCTAACAGCTATTTGGGGTGATGTGGATTTTTTTTCTTAAGATTGAATACTCTTTTGGGTTTTCAGACATTATCACCAAAGCAGCACTTATTGCACCTGAAAAATGTCACTAATTTGGAATTCCTTCTGATAGCAAATGCTGCCAACTACAATTTCAAATTCTGTGGCATAGGGTATTCCCTTCCAGGGTCTGACCTTATCTGCCTGGCACTGGGAAACTGAGAAACATACTGCTTTTATGGTGTGCTTCTGAAGCCAACTTAGCTAAAATGCTTGGCTTACAAATCTTACAAATAGCAACCAAAGCAGAAATTCTGTTCAAAAAAACTGGCCAATTTTTTTTTTTCTCATCCAATTAAGTGAACATCAGAATCGCACTACTTGATTTGCTGAGTTGTTAGCATTTATTAAAAGCTTTATAGGCATTCTGCTGCCAGATTTCAGGTATAACCAAATGTTCCCTTGACTTTCCTGGAATGCTAATTGACTAGCAGCACAGCCTAAATGGTAAAGTATGTGCTTCATTTAACTAATCTTCAACTCAAAAGTAATCCCAAAAGGTTATTGGATCTTGTGTAATTTGGAGTATTTTAGGACAAACTAGTCAACTGCATGTTCATTGCTTTGTGAATAGAATAAAAAGATCTGTTCAGATAAATCCAATATAAACAGTGGGGAATTTTTACATAGGCTAAACTAGCAGCAATGTAGCTGAAAAGGGGAAATGGTTTAGGCAAGCATTTGCCTGAAATAGATGGAGAGTTACTTGTTAATAAATGCTCTTCTGCTCTGTAAAAACTAGAGGGCTTTTGATTTTATCTCAATATTTTTTATAATTAAGGATCTAGTGTTGCCATAGTAAGAACTACAAGTGCCCAATATGTTATGTTTGCTACAAAGAAATGACTTTTGGTTGTGGGTGACAGCTAGTTACGAAATCATGATGTATATTGAAAATTTTCTTCAAGAATTATGAACAGTGATTGTTTTGGCTTGTCTGTGGAAAGTGCGCAAAAGGTATTTGTGCTTTGGAGTAGGAAGATTCCTACAGGGTTGTGTTATTTCCCATGAATGTACAGCACTTCAGTTGATGTTTGTGAGCAACACAGCCTTAACCCTGACTTTTGCTTGGGCTTCATGACATGGGAATGTTCCCTAATGTGCATAGTGTGTGGCAGTACCCCCAGTTAGAAATCTCTACCAGTTGATACGCTACAGCTTTCCAGTTCTAGGAGGAAGTCTGTCTGTCTTGATTTTTTTAAAAAAAGTTCTTGTACATTCCATCTTTGTAAGTCAGTCTTGTATAATTTGTGTACATGTCAGCCTTGGACTCTCTTGGCACTCATAATGAAATACACTCCTACCTTGGGTTTTTTTGTTGTTGTTTTTGTTGGGTTTTGGTTTGGGTTCGGTTGGTTTTTTTTGTTTAAAAAAATCCCTGTAAAGCTAAATACAAACTTTGTCTCCTTAGGTCAAGGATGAAAGATGCGCATCAAAGTGTTTGTGTGTGTGTATGTGTGTGTGTGTGTGTGTGTAGTTTTAGCTTCCTGTGTGCCACGGTATTCTTGACGCTTTAGCCGACAATTAAAAAAAATTACTCTGTCTTGGAAATGTAGGAAAACCAGATTCAAATGTGTACCTTTACCACGCACAAAAATTTCAAGTAATAAAAATAAAGCTTGTTTTCTCTCTTATTTTCATGTTTGATGATTTATTTTTCGTATGTGCCATACTCATTTTCCCTAAAAATAGCCCCATAATGCTGGAAGATGGGTAATTTTTTCCCAAAGGAAATACTGACACCACAGGTCACAAGCCAAGACAACTGTGGTTGTTTCACAGGTGTTAGGCTTTTATGTAGACACAGAGAAAAGAGGGACTTGAGTTCTGCTTGGGAAGAAGGTGGGGAACTGGAGCTTTCTTGTCTTCTCCCATCTTTCTTCAGTCATTAAAATGAATCTTTTCATTGGTGGCACTAAGATCATGAGTCGGAAGCTTTTCCATTTGCATCATGGAAGTATACAGTACCTTTCAGCTATGCTGTGCTATAAACTTTCAAAGGTCTGCTGCAGAAAACAAAATATAAATTACTGCAGAACAGAAAAATTGCCTTAGGAGTTCACTCCTTTCCTACAAGAACAACTTAGGTTAGATTATGTTAATCTTCATTTTACATAATACATATGTATTCTTGGTCACTAGTGAACTTTCCAAACCTGAATCCTTTGAGAACTCGTGATTGGGAACTCGGTTAGCAAATAAGAGAGAATCTTCAGATGCATCACTTGGCAGTCTCACTGGAGGGGACTGGAGAGGTCAGACGTGGTGATGTGTGTTTGCTCGCTGGCAGACACTCAGATATGAATAGGGAACGTCAGCAGCCATGTTTTGATGCCTTTTTTTTCTTTTTTTTTTTTCTCCTGAAGGCAAACTTATTACAACATAATGGCACAGTTTTGGGTTTCTTTGTCAGTCTTCAGATGAATGTGCGTGCAGAAAAGAGAGGCTTAGTGCTGAACACACTGGCGTATATTGTCTCTCTGCCCTGAAGTTCAGATGCTTACAAGAGGCTTTCCTTGGCTGCCAGCTAAAAAACCCCACAGCTTGAAGCAGGGCAGCATTGGTTCGACATTCAGAGTTGCAGAGGACCTGTCCCTTCCCTTGTGAAAAAGACAGTGAAGAACAGAAGAAATAGCACAGGGTACCCTGAAGCTGCAAGTGTGAGTAGGTGAGACTCTTGTTGCGTCCCCAATGTTTTCTCACTTACAGGTGAGCAATTGTTTCTGTCCCCTGGATTATTACAGCAGAGGCTCTCCACCACTGAGCAAAATCAGACAGACAGACAGGACATTGAGGCTGGGAAACACTGCCTTTTAGCAGGGAAATTCTGTAGTAAATGACAACTTCCTCTTTGGCCTTCCCGGGGTACTTATTTGAATACTGACCCGAATACATCAGCAGGATTTTTTAGAAGTTCTGTAAACCGGAATACAGAACCCAGTCTCACCAATGAGAAAGTATCAGGGAGAGTAAAGCCAAAATAGCTAAAGGTGCATATATTTTGGGAACCCATCATTAGCCAGGATCTCTCCCTTTGAGTGCTAACCCCTTAATATCTCATTGCATGTTCAAAAATGTTCCATTGTTTCTTAGGCTGAAGCTCTCTCTCGCATGGCACCGTGCTGCTCTGCAGTGGACAGATGATCTACCCAGGCCCAGCTGTGCTGGTGGAAGAGATGCCCACCACTCGCTGCTTATTGCTACTTCCAGTTCTTTTAGTGAAATACCTAGCTACCAAAAATCTAGTATTTAAGCTACTCACCTCAATGAGCTGGTGCTTACTTCAGCAGCTCTGCTAGCAAAGCTGTGGAAGCAGTAAGTTTTGGAGGAGAGACAGCCAGCATTTCTCACCGGGTTAGATGTTTGTAGGCAGAACATCTGCTTACAGTCTAAACACTCGTCCAAGGATGAAATGAGGCAGCAGATGCCGCAGAGACTGGCCTGTGTGGGATGCTTGTGGATCATACTGCTTCCTGATACCCAGCCACATCCCACCGCAGACTGCTTGGACCTCGGAGGAGTTGATATCACCCCCCATGGGTGAGCATCTCCTAGAGCTCTCCTCATCCTCCACCCTCAAGCTCTACTAAAGCATCTTTCTGCTGTCAGTCATACAGATGTGCTGGGAGGTAGCCACAGGACTCAGATGGTTTGCTATTACTTTTCTGGAAATAAAGTGATCTGCTGTTCAACTTGAATTCTTCCCTTCTGCTGAAAAAAAAAATAGCCCATGTAATTAAAGACTACACTGTGGTGTGTATATACAAAAGAACAAAATCAAAGCAGGACAATTTTCATTCTACTCCCTAACCGTCCTGCCAGTGCTTTAATGTCCTTTCCAAACAATTTATTAATGCAATTCAGTTACAGATTTGTAAGAGCAAAATGAAGGAGAGTACAAATTTCATCTCATCTAAGCATATTTTAACACTGACAAAGCAATGCATTTTCTCTACCTCAGGAAGAGTGAAAAACTGTTTTGTCTAGGACTTAAAATCTCGGTCAGACACCTACCATAGAAGGTTTCGGCCCAATCTGCTAAAGCTTCAGGAAAATCACAGGGAAATAAGAACAATGTTCTAATAGAAATACACAGTTATGAGTTCCCTCTCCTCAGTATTTCCATCCGTTGTCTTGCTTTTATATTAATAGTATATGAATAGCAGTTCTGTGAAATACCACATTTAGAGATCCTGAAGGCCATTAAAAATGCCAGACCTGTACGTATTTTAAGAGTGGTTCATTCCACTTTACCCAGTAATGGAAAACTACCCTCACCTGACAAAGCATGAGAGACTCCTGTTACTCACTCCCCCTCTGTCTGGGACCTGTTCCACCCAGGGGTGGAAACAGTTTGTTGTGATCTGCCGCTGCAAAATGCAGGAGGTGGTAAGGAACTTCTTATTTCAGAGTAAATTGGGGCTAGAGATTTGGCCATGAGAGGGCTTCAGGGCTGTCCCCAGGGCCACGGACAAAGAGAACCTGCTAAGCCTCCTTCCCCACCATCGCCTGAGAGTATGACCTAACAGTTTGGAGGCAGGTGGCCCGGGCTTGCCATGATCATGTTCAACTGCTGAAACAAGGAACACTTTCCAGCTGTGGCTCCAGGTGTGTGCTCCAGCCATGTGCCGGCTCCATCTGAGGGTGAGACCTGGGTCTGTGCTGCCAGTTCATTTTCAGGTGTGATGGGGAGATAGGAGCATTCCTGCCTCACGAGTGCTGAACAGAAGCCCCAAGACACATGGACTGAGCCCACTTCAGAGTGAAACCCCTTCCTCCCTCTCCTCTTCCTCGTCTCCCAGCAGGATGTGAGCCCCTACACCCACTCTGCCGCTCACACGCGTCGCTTGGAGAAAACCTGCACCACAAGAGGTGCTTTGCAAATGTCGTAGCAACTGTTTGCTTGGCAATGGTGACAAAAGGTTTTATCTCAGGCTGCGAAGGAGCAGGAAGGTGCCCACGTCCTGGGGGAGAGGAGGTCATGGTGATGCGAAGGAAACAACTGCACAGGGAGCACCGGGAAATAATCAGCTGGCCAAAGGAAGGGAAAAGCTGAGGGGCAGAATATGAGCCCCCAGAGGAGATGAGGAAGTGTGCCAACAGATTTCATCGCGGGTTAGCGAGTTGAAAATGTGATGCACAAGGAAATATGAAAGAACAAGAAGCTTCCAAATGCTTTGTATGAATGTTAAGCTTTGTATTAATAACGCCCTTTCTAACTTGCATTTCATTTCTAGTAATACTCTGGTGTGCACAATGAGGAAGGAATGACCAAGTCTGCATGGAAGAGAACCTCACGTGTTGGGACAGGGCACACCTTGCAGAGGCCATGGAAAGTCTTCCTGGGGATGGCCTGACAGCCCAGCTTGTGCCTTTTCCTTTGCTTCAGTTTAAACTCTAGACTTAGTAAGGCAGATAGGAGCCCACCGCTGTTAAGCTGCAAAGCAATTTCCCAGAACTGCCGTAGCTGACGGAAGGTAATTTGCAGCGCAAATAAGAATTAAAATGACCCGTAAGTGATTAAAGTTGCTAGAACAGTCATTGCAACAAACAACTGTTTCAAGCAACACCAGGTATGCCCAGGGCTGGTGCTTCCATGGGCAGAGCGGGTTTTATTTCTCCATGTCCTGCTGTTCCTTTCACGGGCTATTAGCACAATACTTGTTTCAGTCCACCATTAAACTGTTCCTGTTTTACCTTTGCTGCTGGGCCCTGGAGGGAAAATAAGAGTAGCCAGAGCACGCCCTGGGCAGTGCCAGCAGAGGCCAGTGCCTCATCCTGGAGGGGCAGCTACCAGGGGGCACCACTTATCCCACAGACCCTCAGACCCACGGGTGTTGACAGAAGTTCAGAAACAAGTCTTTTTCCCCCCTGATGATTAGAGCCCACGGCAGAGGGCTTTAAAGTATTTTTTTAAACTTCTTATTTTGGAAGTGAATAAATTTTAATAACACAGCAAGGATATAACAAAGTACCGTAGCAACGTAATTGTAGTAATGTAAACTAATCGTAATAACAGCTGTCAAAATTGCACTTTCTACACAAAATACGAAACAGGTCAGTATTGAGGAATACATGAAGACACAATGCGAACATTAGATTTTGCCGTCATGCCCGGGTGATGCCAGGTGCGAACCCCAGGTACGGCCCCGACACGTTAACACGTCCTGTGACCCACCCGCTGCGACCACCGGCGGCTGGGGGCACCACCCGGGCCTCCCCTCCTGGCATCACCCGCGGGCCAGCGCCTAGGGCGCGTCCTTTCAAACCAACACACAGGGTATTATAAATAATAAATAAAACGGGAGAGAAGCGATGACCTGCTTTCAGGTAGGGCAAGGCTGGATTATAAAAACACAAGGACTGGTTGATTGCATAAAGTATTAAAAAACCCCAAGAGAATATAATTTCACGCAATTTTGTTGGCTTTTTTTTTTTCTTTCCTCCTTCACTTTATTCCGTGGCGCAATGGGGCTGCGCTTGCTTCCGCGCCGGGGGGAACCGCCCGGGCCGGGCCCAGCTCCGATCCGCGACTCAGGGCCGCTCCTCCAGCCCGCCCGGCGGGGTTGCCGCTCCGTGCAGTTCCGTTCCGCGCCGTTCCGTTCGGCGGGGACGGACGGCAGGCGGCGCTGCGGGCTGCGCAGGCGGCTTCCCGGCGGCCTTTTCCCTCCCGGTGGCGCCGGAATCAAACCCCGCCGCCCGCGCCGCGCCTGAGGCGACATGGTAAGCGGCGGTGGCGGCTGGCCCGCCCGGCCGCCCTCCTTCCTCCGGCTCTCGTTGGCGACGTGAGCCGGGCCGCGGTGCCCAGGCCGGGCCGGGTGGTCGGTGAGGGGGCCGCGGTGCCCGGGCCGGGCGGTCAGTGAGGGGGCTGCGGTGCCGGGTGGGGCGTGAGGGGAGGGGGCGGAGCGGAGCGGGCCGGCCGTTGCTACGGGTAACGGTAGCCCGCGCCTCGCCTTCCCCGCGGCCGCTGAGGGAGAGCGGCGGGAGCTGCTCCCGTCCCTGCGCCCCACTCCTCCCGATAAACGCCCCCGAGGCCCGGGCCCATCTCCTCGTCTGGTTTCCTGGAGAGCGGTGCCGGTGTGCCTGGCACCCGGAAGAGCAGGCCCCGTACCTACAGCTCGGTGCCCGCTGAGACCCCCCCCCAGGCGAGCCCGGGGCGTGGGCGGCCATTAATCCTGATGGGGCGGCCGGGTGTGGGCAGGCTGGGCCGCGCTGCGGGGAGGCTGTGGGGAGGAGGGTGCCGGCAGGAGGAGCTGCCGGTGTGCCCGGGGGCATGGGCCCCGGCAGAGTCCATGCCCCCGGTGTGCTTTGTGTACGTGGTGTGGAACACCTGCCAAAGAGGCACGGGAGAGAAACCAACCTGAAATTTAATGAAATTTAACAAGGAAACGCATTGATTTGTTACTTTCCTCTGTTCCTCGGAGCGTTGGTGGGAAACTTGGTGCGCAAGGGTCGTAGCTGATGAGCATGTGCTTTCAGAATTGCTGCTTCAGTTTCACATCACACACATACGGGTTTTGTTCTGTTGCTGCTAAGGGTGTTAGTGCTGCTTGGGGAGACAGGGAGAAGGAATCATGGAGTGGTTTTGGTTGGAAAGGACCTTAAAGATCATCCAGTTCCTACCCCCCTGCCATGGGCAGGGACACCTCCCACTAGAGCAGATTGTTCAAAGCCCCATCCAGCCTGGCCTTGAACACCTCCAGGGATGGGGCATCCATGACTTCCCTGGGCAACCTGTTCCAGTGCCTCACCACCCTCATAGTGAAAAGTTTCTTCCTGATACCTCATCTAAATCTACCCTTGTCCTTTTGCTCCACTCCCTGATAAAAAGTTCTTCCCCATCTCTCCTATAGGCCCCTTTTAGTAATTGGAAGGCCACTGTAAGATCTCCTTAGAGCCTTCTCTAGGCTGAACAACCCCAACTGTCTCAGCCTTTTGGCATAGAAGAAGAAGTTGAAGTCATAGAAGAAGCCGAAGATGAATCTGTTTTCTGTTCATGCTCCTGTTCTGAGCTGCTCCAGGTTCTGATCCTGCGATATACTGATAACACAGGAGACAGTTGTGATGTCAGTGTGACATATGGCATCTCGGGCTAAAGCAATACTTAAAAAATATTAATAGTGCTTTTAGAAAATATAATACTGAATTGTTTCTGTTCACGTCTCTGTGTTATTGCAGCTGCATGAGCTAGTTTTTTCAATTTTTTAAAATCTAAATCACTCTGGCTGTTTTGTTCTTGATGCACACTTTAAATGTTATGCTGCCCTACCATGTGATTTATTTAAGAAGGAAGCAGCAGTTAAGAATTAAAAAATGGTATCAACTCCGTTCTTTCAGGGCTTGGAAACAAACCCATGTTGTCTTTCTCAAAGCTCCATGTTATTAGACTCCTCACTTCCATTGAGTCAAGGGCAACAATATTTATGTTTGTTTGTTTTCTTTTTTTTAAAGAGGGACCTTTTTCTGCCAACATCCTATTTTGCTCTTTCTGTCCCCCTTTCAGTTTTCTGCAGCCACACACAGCAGAGCAGGGAGTGGGGCAAGGTGAAACAGTCCCCTTTTCACCTTATAGCCACTGTTTTTGTATTGTTGAGGTCTATGCTAAACACTATTAGTTGCTGACAATTGGTATAACTGCACACTTTTAATCTAATAAGGTAAAACAAGGAACTTTTGAGTTTGAGTATGCCAAGAGATGTTAAGGCTTGAGCTGAATTGGTTTGTGTGAAAGGTTGGCTTCACACTTATAGGTTCCCTCATTTTGAGAGGTTGGAAGTGAATTAGCTTGGTGTAATGATTCTTTGAGAAGAAGTAACTTTATCTGAAAGTATGGGGTTAGTGGTAAGGTATTTTAAAGGATGGCAAATATAACTTAGAAGTACATAGATTTGAATTCTGAGCAGATGTTAATTATTCAAATGGCTGAATGTGTTTGGTTTGTTTGTTTTTGTTTTTTTTTTTCTGTTCCAGTCTAAGAAAAAAGGTCTGAGCTTTGAGGAAAAGAGAGTTCGCATGATGGAGATATTTTTTGAAACAGTAAGTAACTTTCTTATTTTTGTCCTGCATTTACATCCAGTAAACAGTGTTCATCTGCATCTACAGTTAACCTGTATATCCAGCTACGCATTTCACTGATGCCCTGTGTCAGAAATGTATAAATTACAGGGACAGAGCTCGATTCAAGTAGCTTCTGATCAGGTAGCTTGTCCCCAGGCATGAAGATGCACAGGTGGTGTTAGGCGCTCAGTGTGCTCCCTGTGCTTGCAGCCAGGTAATCTCATTTTGAGTCTGTGAGCATAAGAGGGAGAGCAAGAGGTTAGGGAGTATCTCACTGCAGTTTATGGGAGGAGGAAGAAATCTGAGCGTTAGGAAAGGTGAGAGCAGACCTGGGAGACATCACTGGGAAGAAGTAACCTGGAAAACCAAAAGCAGAGCTACAATTATATTGGTGACATAAGTAATTCACAATGTTTCCTATATTAAAAAAAGAAAAATCATTTTGTTGTTTGAGGACTTGAGCAATGTGATACGTCTGGTGTTGAAAATCTAACCTTGGCTACATCTGCCCTAAGTGGGTTTACAGTCTAACTTCGGGCAAAATATGGTGACTTTAGAATACAAAAGAAAAGAACAGGGCTTGTTACAATAATAGTGTTTTGTTGTTGTTTTTTTTTTTAAATTCTCAGAATGCTCTAATTCTATTGAGGGATATGTAGCCTATTTCCCTAGCAAAATGTAAACATGCAATGTATTTCCTACTTGCTTTTGTTGGCATTGATTTAATGTAAAAAACACTTGGGCTTAGATGATGCTGTCATTTGGAGCTAAAGTGTCTTTTATGTCTTGCACAGAAAGATGTGTTCCAGTTGAAGGATATAGAGAAGATTGCTCCAAAAGAAAAAGGGATTAGTAAGTGTTTACAAAAGTTATTTCTCTTCAGCCATTAATCATTTTTGGGACAGGTCATACAGTGTAAATTTTCTTGGCCACAATTTTAGGTTTGCAATTGTAGTTACAGAAAAAATAGCTAGACAGGGAGGCTGGTCAATGCCAGGGCTGTAGCATTAAAAGCGACATCAACAGCACATTCCTGCCTTGGTTTGCTAGTTTGTCACTTCTGTTAAATGTTAGGGCCAAAATGAGAGATGATTAAAATATCACAGCGAGCTCCAGGTTAACCACTAAAACATGGGATGGGTTTTTTTCCTAGGCTCTGAGATGCCTTGCAGTGACTTTCAGTTTATGAAATCACTATGTGTACTCAGGTAGGGAACAGAGGATTTAAATGTCTCTCTGTAATGTCACATATATCGTAAAATACTAATCCAAATGTACACAGTCAATGTTCTTTGAGCTTTCTG
>JAOQGH010000032.1:33014301-33051938 GCA_025769975.1 Gallinago jamesoni
CCCCCCCCCCCCCCCCCCCCCCCAAAAAAAAAAAAAAAAAAAGGCTGGGCAGCTGTAAATGGAAGGGGTTTGAAGGGGTTTGTCTTTTTAATGAAAGCCCTCCCAATGAGATCCATTGGTTTAAGATTAGGTCCAAGAGGATTTATCTTATGCTGTTGAGTTGTTTTATATGTTCCTCATTCTGTTTCCTTCTATATTCATTGACAAAAGGGAGGCAAAGTGTAATGTTTGTGTAGTTGCTGCTGTCCTTGATTAGCATATCTTGATGGTACTGCGAGTAAATGAACTTGTGGAAGGAACTACAGACATACGTGAATACCACAAAGCAGAGTTTTTTAGCTATGTCAGCAGCTAACAGAGGCACTCGGAGGCTTCTGGAGACATGTGGTGCTGTCTTGATTGATTTGTCAGTGCATCTGTTTAATTGTAATTTGCAGGAAGAGGATGCAAAGCAGTTAGTATAAGCAATGGAATTTCACATATAAAAATCTGGAGTGTAGAGTTTCTAAAACCATTAACACCTTTTAAACTGAAGAGTCCAAATTCACCCTGCCTTTGAACGTGGAGGCATTTAGCCACACAACCCAAGCCCCAGTTACTCTGAAAAGAAAAACATGTAGCCTGTGGAAGTACCTCCATACTGGCATCCAGCCTATAGCTGCCAAAAGATTGGATGTTCCTGATCTGGGATTCCCTTTACACTTGAAATTTTCAGACATGGAAAACCATAAATTAGCTCAGAAGTGTTCATATCTGCAACATTTGAGGATAATAATAACTACTTTCCTTTGTTGAACAGGTATCATTCTTAAAATGGTGAATTACACTTCACATTTTCTAGAAAATTAACAATTATTTTCAGAAATGTTTTGGATCCTTATGACTGGATTGGAACCGAATATAATCAAATCTGCCCCTCCTGTGTCTGTGGACAGATGGCTTTAGTGCATTGGCTGCTCTTAAATGCTTTGATAAGCATTACAAAGTGAAATATAATTACACTCCTAATGAAGAAATTGTAAATTAATCCATGTTAGATTAAGTACACTCAAGTACCTCTCATGACTTTGTTCTAGTATTGTACTGTAATATGCATATGTGTTTTATGAAATTCATGAGTGGTGTTTACAAACATCTGTTGGCAGAGTGTAAAGAATAGCAGTCTTTATGTATAAAATGCTGATTGTGAATGGATTCATTCCTTCAAGGACTCAGGCGTGGTGTCCTCTTGAAATTGTCCAGCTAGCTGACCTTACAGTAAAATATTCATACACATGATTGTAGATGGTAGCTTATTGTATTTATAATTCTCCAAAGTTTAGATGCTATGCAGTTCTAATTTTATATTTTTGCTTTTATTAGCCTCAATGTCAGTGAAAGAGATTCTTCAAAGCTTAGTTGACGATGGCATGGTGGACACTGATAGAATTGGAACTTCTAATTATTTCTGGGCTTTTCCAAGTAAAGCTCTTCATGCCAGGAAGCGTAAATTGGAAGAATTGGAGTCTCAGGTAAATCTATTTTAAGGAAAGTACTTGTTTATCTGAATGGGTTTGCTTTTTCCTTATACCCTCACGTTATTCTTTTTCATATTGTGCTCTCTCACACGTGCATTTGTGCATGTGCTCACACGCACAGATTTTACGATAGCAATCATCTGGCACACATGACATTCTTTCTCACTATCTTTCTATCACTTGAGAAGAGTTTTGTAGGTTGTTCTTGTTGCAGCTTAAGAAGACTTCTTGTCTGCTTGCTGCTGAAAGCATGTTGTCCATGATGCACAGCATCATTTCAGGACCTCCTCTACATATTTAGGCAGCATATGCTTTTATGTGTCTTTTATATAATGAAGGCCATCATGTGGTAATGATCTAAAGGCCATGAGAGGACTGAAATGGATATCCCAAGTAAATGTGGCAATGGTTTCTACTTATGGCTATTGTGCTTTCCTATCTGCTTTTATTGGTGTGAGCTTAATTTGTGAGCATTTGTGTAATCCCAGATATTGCACTTTTTTTAGGCAAGAATAACAAATTGGTCATGATCTTCTGCAGAAGAGCAAGGGATCTTTTGCAACATTGCTGTTTTATTGATCTGGTTCTTTCCTACTTTTTAGGAAAGAACTGTCTTCCTCCTTTAAATTGAAGTTGGAAAGCATCTATTCTTCATTTTATTTGCAACTGGAGTACATGGTTATGGTCTGATTGCACTGCAACACTGCCAACATTTCCCATTCTTATTTAGCATTGTGTCCATTCATCAAGGAATCATTTAATTTAATGCAAAATTACTGGTAGCATCTGAACGTTTTTACAGGCACTATTTTCTTCAGGCGTAGCTCTGGTATCATCATTGCCATTTTATGTACACCATTGTCAACTTCAGCTACTTCTTTAAAGTTCCAAATTTATTGTATAAAAGCATGCTCTTTTCCGCATCTTGAACTGAAAAAGCAGTTTGTGAATTTGAAGACTGTTCACCAAAGCAGATTAAATAGCCTGATCTGTGCAGCTGAAATGGCTTGTTTGTGCATAGAGCCAGCTGAGTGGTAACACTGTCAGTTAGCCCTTGCTATGCTGTCGTTGGGTGTAAATCTCAGTCATTGGTAAACTGAAAGAGTCCAGTACACTGTTCTGTTTTAACCAACATAAAATAATTTCTTTCCCTTTGCCCCTATCATTTTCATGACTGGCTTGGGTGCTCTAGATGACATTCACATTTTCTAGAAAACGAACAATTATTTTCAGAAATGTTTTGGATCCTTCTGCCTGGATTGGAACTGAATGCATTGGATCTGAAGGTGTTTTCTGTGTCTGCTTGGGTGGATCTTGCAGAGGGAGGAGGGTACTGGTGTCTGTCGCCTGCTTGATGCATCTGATGCAGTTTTCAAGATTAAGAGTAAGACTTCCTAGAACTTTCACTTCCTATCTCCTTACTCACTCATGTAATTTTCATGAGCCAGTGGTATACTCGGGAGTCTGTGGCAGTAAGGAGGAAGTTCTGCAGGCCTGCCCATCATTAAGTGGAACTGTGTATTGACAACCATTCAGGCAGATGCTTTGGATTGGTTGGAAAGCACGGCTTGAAATAGCTCTTGTGGTACTGTGTGCGTCATCAGATTTGTAGACTCTGTAATTTTAGGTTCTGCCACTGACTTCCTCTATGTTTTGAGTAATGTTCTCAGCATCTCGGGTGACCTGTTAGTATCATGGATATAAACCGTACCTTGTGTACTGAGACTTGGTTGATAATAAGGTGTCCCACTGACAGTTTTGTCTGCTCCCTTACTGCCTTTGTTTTCAGAACTCGGGTGAGTCCAGACATTAAAAACTTCCTTGATTTAGCTGGATAAGCTTGTACTATTTTCAGACAGGGACTTATGAGTCTGGCATGACTGGGATTAAATTAATTTTTATTGACTGGTAGTAGCAGTGCACTGATTCCTCCTCCAGTGAAATTGCATTTGTGTGAAACAGGAGATCAGTTTCATTTTGCAGTGACTTGGAGGTGAGTTTCCTAGTAAAGTTACTCAGCTTACTAGTATATTCACAGAGTTTTATACCAGGCTACTTACTCTGCCAGAGCCTAAATGCCAACTGAGCAATTGAACAAATACATGCCAAAACTTCTGCTTCGTTCACCAAACAGCCTGGTGCCACACTCTTGTTTGCTCTTGGATGCTTTCTGGTTTAGCTCATTCTGAATACTATAGGTAAGTAGTTGAATGACGGAATTGATATTTGTTGTCTTTGTTTGCTCTTGGGCCCAGTCCCGTCATGAATTTTAAAGATTATTGATGAAGCAAGTCTCTGGCATACCCTGATGGATATCTTCCTTGAAATGTCCTGAAGAATCTGCCTAATGTGCTCCACTGTAAGTATCCAAGGGCTGTCTACAAACATATGCTGAACTGCTTTAAATGTACTGTTACATTATTAAACATAATACCAGCTATTATTATGGAATTATAATAGGCATGCTGTTACTGTATTGTAATGTTATTTTATGATTATTCCTGTGTAAGAAATAAACTATTCTGATATAAACAGTTTTCAATACTAAAACTGTTCCAGTTGAAAGAAAGAGTATTGTTACCAGATCTTTATTTGCAAACCAAGTCCTGCTCCTAACATAAGGGCTTACTAAGTGCTCTCTTTAGACCATGTTATGAGTCTTTAAAAACACTTCCATTCATTACCTTACTTTTCTGATGAGAATGGAAATGTTTCAGCCTTTCAGGGACAAACATTTTCACTAGCTGAAAATAACTTTGCTGTTGACACAGTGGAAAGGTGGCATTTCAATGAATAGCGCTCTGAACATTTTTACAAGATGATAACGGATTCTGTCTGTGAGTTCAAATTAGCTATTCTAGTGTTTGTATTCTTGATGTGAACACATACAGATTTTCTTAAGGGTTTCTAAATCCAGTCACTGAATATCACAAAACTTCTTGTCAGAACATGTAAAGCGGAGGAAAAAAGTAAGCTATTGTACTGTTTCTGAGGCACGTTGCCTGTCTTTGATCATTCCCTCATGTAGCTTGTGGCATGCTGAGAGACATGTTTGCTTTCTGTGTCTTAACCAGATTGCTTGTTAACTACATGAGTTGGTCTCTTTCTTCAGCAGTTAAAAGCTGGAATGAAGCCGCCTTACTTAATGGACAAGTTTAAAAATCTAGCAGTTCAGTACATACTGCAATTAAGGCTTTTTCCAGGAGGCAGTATATTTGTTTGCTGAGGGCATGGGTAAGTAGTGGAGGGAAAGAGGCGATCCCAAATGCTGAACGGAGACATTTGAAAATAACATGGAGGAACAAAACGAGCTTCTCCGTGGTATAAATTCTCCTGTTAAATCATAGTGCTGAGGCTTACGTTTCACAAGGTTGATGTTTTGCCTGTTTATCTTGGTTTTTCATGATGTTTTAGCAAAATTGCTCATAGCTCTCTGCATCTTACAGAGCTTGTGATTGTGGGGAGGCTGGTTTAAGAACTCTTCTTGAAAAAAAATTTTTGTTTCAGATTTTTTAGTGATTATTGAGCCACACCCCAACTCAGAGACTCAGTAGCAAGAAAGTCTGGCTCAGTATTTATAACAAAGAGCAAGCCAGTTTTGTCTGGATGTTTAAGTTATACCTCACAGTGGCTGTGTATACCCTAGATTTTTTTTTTATTAGGAAGGACTTACTATGTCATCAGTTTGATCCCCTTGTGCAGAGAGATGGCAATTAAAAACAATGCTTGAAATCAAGTTTCTGCTGACATAGCTTCATTCTCCCCCATCTTTCAACCTGCTTTTGTGGGGTCAGATGTTTGGAGAGGGGTGCGAACTCCTGAACTGACATATATGGTAAATCTTGTGCTGATCTAATTGAGTGAGGATCTTGGCGCTTCTCACTATCCAAGGGTTACTGTTTGGACTTCTTCCTTTTTTTCTGAAAAGCAAGGACAGCAAATATATTTAGACTGTGTCATCTGCTGAAATCTTTTTGTCGGGTGGCTCACAGAGTAAGAATTGCTAAGTAGCTCCCTATGGATTTTGTATTGATTTGGTTTGGAGTGGCACAGCTGCTCTTAAAGGTTTATGCTTTTTGCCAGATGCTTATTCTTCACCTCTTGGTTATGCTTACAGAGCTGTGAATTGGACCACTGAAAAAGCAAAAGACTTTGGAAGATTTTGGTTAGATAGGTTTATAGTTGTATCAGTACATCTATGAGATGGTGAAACTAGACCAAGGATGTGGATTGAGAAGTATTGTTTTAACAAGGCTTATAAGTGGAGAAATTTTTAATGGAACTGCACTTTTGCTGGAAGACTGTGGAAGCTTTACTGAAAGGGTGTAGGCAGGTTTTTTTTCCTTCCATAAGAAAAGGTGAAAGGATATGGTTTTATTCTTTACCAATATTTTCCTGACAGTCGGGTTCTTACCTGTGATCAAGTGTATTTTGACAAAATTAGGTGTTGGTTTTTGGCATAACAATACTGGAAGTTTAGGGGTTTTATTAAACTAATGAAGAATTTGATTTATGCAGTGGAAGCAGGAAGATCATAATTTATTGATGATTCTGCTACCTTTTGTTGATTTTATAGCATGCATAAAATGAGGAGACTGGAGGTGAGCAACTCCAGCATGTTAATTGCAGTCACGCTCGATCTCAGGCACGAGCTGCTAATGCGTTTCATCCAGTTAGCCCCTTGTGTGTTTGGGTTTTTCATTGTTCTGATGTAGGTGTTGCCACAGAAGGTTTATGAATATGAAGGATATGTTACCTGCTGAAGATGAAAAGGCACATATGCAACCAAAGCCTTGACAATAGTTTTATCAGGTAGGAAATGGCATATCAGTGAGTGAGGAAAATAGAGACCTTTCTGAGGTAACCTTAGTATAAACAGAGTCAGCTTAGATTTTCTTTTGTTTTTTCGTCTGTCTTTGGTAAAACACTTGCAGTTGTACTGTCTGGTTTAGATAAGGTGAATTATGGTTATCTGCATTTGGCTTTGCAGTGGCTTGAATTAAGTATTAATTAAAGTAATAAGTAACAGTGAGGCCTTTTTCACTGAAGCGCTGACACATCTGCAAAGCACAACCCTCAGAAGCCATAAGGAGTGTCCTGTCTCCCCAGCACATCATCTGACATAGCCTAGCCAGCATGACTGGGGAGACCTTGGCTGGAGTTGCACCAGGTGGGTTTTGTACTGACACTACAGGGCTTAAGGGAGGCAGGAGCAAATTAGGTGATCCTTGGTGACATCAGAGTGTCTGGCATTCAGTATGACAGGGATATATGCTCAAACCATAAGGTCACAGAGGATTGCCATAGCATAATATAATATTTTTAACAGATAGGGACCAGAAATACCAAGTTCTTCAAAGATCTTGCAGTTGTTAGGGTAACTATTGACAATACCGTGAGCACTGTAATTCAGTAGCTTGGGGAAACAACCATTCC
Organism: Gallinago jamesoni; assembly: GCA_025769975.1. NCBI lineage: Eukaryota > Metazoa > Chordata > Aves > Charadriiformes > Scolopacidae > Gallinago > Gallinago jamesoni. Next base: position 33,021,255 of record JAOQGH010000032.1, read on the forward strand.
TTCCCCAGTCTGGTTTTGTGACAGTTCGTTTTGGTCTTCAGTTCAAAACCATTCATTTCACGATTCTGTTCTTAATTGTCACACCTTATTTCTCATAATGTTGCTTTCTTGTGGGTTATTCTTTTGTATTCTTAGGCTTTGCAGGGGAAAGTTTAACAGCAAACAGTATTATAGCTGCTGTTCCTTCTGAGACTGAGAGCAGGATGATGTCACCTTGTACTGCAACAAAGATTAGACAGAATCTTTTAAGAGCAGGATAGAGGATGGAGTTTTTATGCTGTTCCCTGTGCATACTTTAAGATGCACATGAGCAACAGAGACCTGGGGAGAGTTTCTGGCAATTTTTTTTCCCCCCACTAAGTATTGCATTGGACCAGAGTTAGTTAAGATGGAAGGGATTAGTTGATGTTTCATTCCTGAAATCCCTGCCCTAGGGTTGGTAAGAGGAGGGATTTACACTTCCCATGACTCATGTATTCAGCCAGGGGAAGAATTTAGAAGTCAGTACATCCTAACTCTTCTTTGGCAACTAGTTTAAAAATAAACAAAAACCAAAGATCAACTCCAACAACCCAGGAATGAACTTGTCGAACTAGTGACATCATGTGTACTGAATTGTTTGTACTTGTGAGCATTGAAATACAACAAGAGAAAGGTCTGGTTTGGGAAAAAAAAAAAAAAAAGACAGACTTGGGGAATGCTATATTAGGAAATGCTTTTGTTAGGAATGCACATTGTTTGAAAATAGTTAATGGAAAAAGTAATCATGTTGGTGAGTTATCTGGCTTGAAGCCTCCTGGAGATGTTTGACAACGTAACTTAAAGGAGAGAACCTTACTTGTTCAGAATGCACACAGAAAATGTTGAGTTTTAACTATCAGAAAGTCCTTTCAAGATGCAGCTTGATTTATTTCTATGCCTTTGGACAGATACATTTTTCCTCCTCAAATACTGTGACAGCATTACTGCATGGAAAGCTGCTGAACTGCTTGAGATAAATGACTGAAACACAAGCAACTTCTGCTGTCCCCATTGTTTCAGTCTGAGCAGCCTCCTCCTTGGTCCAGTTGACTCACTCCAGTGTCAGTGATTTGCACACAGTTTGGAGACTGATTCTGGGCTGCAAGTAGGTACAAGTGCTCAGAAGTGACTGGCTTAAAGTAATCAGCCCTCAACTGAGGTACAAACCCCTGGAGATGAGAGATGTTCAGTGAGGGGTAACAGGCCTGATGGTGCTTGGGGTTGAGAGACGTTGCTGAAGATGCTGGACAAGATGCACACTCTGGCTGGGCCTTTGAATCAGCCAGGGAGTGCCTGCAGGACCTGGTGCTGTGAAGCAAGGTTTTCGCATTGCTTGTAGAAGTGTCCTCAGTAGGTGTATCAGCCTTTAACAGAGCTCAGTGCTCTGTTTCAACTTTCAACCTCTGTCAATGGTTTTGAATGCAGGGTCTCACTAGTGTTTCTCTTGGTGGCAGTGATGGACTCTCCCTAGAGGTACCTGTGCAACGCCTTTGGAATCCGTGGCCTAATGGTTTTGATAGAACGGTTTATTTTTTGAGTACAAGATTTTCACATTATGATCAATTGAATAGCTGTAGTAATTCAGTATGGTTTTAAAAAGACTTTTTTCATTTATTGAGCATAAAGGACTTGCATGCATAAAGCGTCTTAAGGTTTATCGTGATCTTAAGCTTTGCTGAAATACCTTTTGGAAATGCTTAGAGCTCTTTTTAGTATGCATTATATCAATGTTAGGGAATAGATAATATAGTTGAAGAATTGTCCTCTAAAACCAGAGAAGTACATGAGTACTTTTTCAACTAATACATATGACTTGTGTTAGGAATTATTTATTTAGACAATTTTCTCTAATATATGTGGGCTTACAATATAATTTTATTAGGTTGCAGAAAATGTAAGAAATTGTCCCTTTCCAGGAAAAATAAAAATCAAATTGCTGGAGAGTTCTCTCTTTTAATGCCCTTTTCAATACATAAGCAGGATCCCAATGTGTTGACTAAGCAGTTATGGCAGTCTTCCCATATCCATGCTTGGCCTTCCTTTTGCCCCTCATTGAGGGCATCTCATTTACCTTTCTGCTTAATTTATTTATTCTTCCTTGGATTGGCCTGGCCATTTTGATGATCTGCAGCCCCAGTCTGCTGGGTTATATCACTCATATCATTCCCTTCTGGCTCACTTTTTTTTTTTTCTCTCTTGCATAGTAATGACTTTACCAACAGAGGCAATTAGTGAGCCCTCCCTATTTTCAGCCTGCAGGCTTTCACTGACCTATACGTTATCTTTGAAATAAAGGACTAGACATAAAGAAACAGCCATCTGTGAAGCTGGTATGGTATGACTAGCAAACTTCATACAATGCAGAGGAAGTTGTGACAGTAAGAAGTATTCTAAAAGCAAGAGGTTGAGAATTTGCATCATTTAAACATAGAGAATATGTTGATTATATCTGTGCTCATTTGTTTGTTGAGGCTGTAAAGCTTATTCCCTGGATCAGCCTCCTGGAAGATGCCAATAAACTTTTATTTGACGCAGTTCAGGATTTTTGTTACCTCTTTGCATCTTGCACTTGAAAAATGTTCATGTCTGAATTTAGTAAGTCCTAAAATGTCCAGCAGAGAATACTCTTCTAATGCTGTAACTTATTAGAGCCTTCTGGAACTATGTTTAATGGCATGCTACAAAGCCCTGGAGTGTATGCTTAGTTACTGCTGTCATGGCAGACTTCTAAAAATACTGTGCTCTGGAGGCTTCTGTTAGAATTAAGCAACCTCATAATTTGGTGTTCATTAGTTGAATTTCATGCTTTTCCCTTTACTAGCTGTTAATATGTAACTAGATTGATGGCAACTGTGAAGTGTAAGTTTTCCTTTCCTGCCTTCTTGATGAGCATAAGTTAAAATTGGCATGATTTAAGAGCATTTAAAAAAAAAACACAAAAAAACAAAAACAAAACAAACAAAAAACTGGCTCTGTAGTAACTGTAAAGATAATAAAGTAGGTTTGAAGGAAGAATCCCACTACATTAAAAAGGATATATTGTTACTGCTGTGCCCCAATAGTGTATATTATATATTCATTCTGATCCATGGCAGGAAAAAATAATAGCTTTTTCTAACAGTGTTTTCTGTGAAACTGTGATATGTATTTTTTTTCTGGTAATATCATTATGTGATTTACTTTTCCTTTTTGAAGAAGCTTGCATTCATGGCTGCCGGCTCCATTTTGGACATTGCAATGAAGTTGTTAATCTGAAATGCAAAGAAATTGGGAATAAACGTGGGGCTCTCACTCCAGAAGCCCAGGCAGTTCTGGTGCAGATGCAGCCCTGTGCCCTGCACATCTCCCCAGGCCCCAGAGGAGACGTGGCAGCTGCGAGTGATGGTCAGTGTATCAGCAGAAACCCAGCATCCTGAGAAAGCGTAAAGGCTTACATGTGCCGGGCTCTGGAGCAAACCTGTAAGTTTGCTTCTTCTGCAAGGGCAGGAGTTTACAGCCTGGGGATAGGGCGGAGGCGATACTACTTTCAAAGCTGGATTTGATGGAGACAATGAGTTTTAATCTTATTTAATTTGAACTTTGACTTTCAGCTTAAAATCTTGTCGTTGAGTTAATATAGCGTATTTTATTTCAGAAAATGAGCATGCATACAGGAATGCTAGCATGCAAAATACTAGCATGTGATTATGTAAGTCTCACTTCATAGCGTTTTCCTCTTCTGAAATGAATGGAATAAAAAAGACAAAAAAAACAGAGTATGAAACCAAAATGTGTGAAGTTAGTTTGAAACAGGGAAACTTCAGAGGAAAGGTCCTTTTTGTCACAGTCAAAGAGCTCACTATTGTTGAACACATGGTAGTGCCATTAAAGACTATTCTTTGTATCAGGAATTTGAGATGACTTGGTTATCTGTCAGAGTATTACTAAAAAAAGATGAAATTGACATAAAGAGTGAATATGTAAGAGTGCTGTCAAAACTCTGAAATTTGATAGATGTATTTTACTGAGGCTTTTTCTGATTTTACTGAGGATTTTACTGATAATATCTCAGGGTAGAATTTGGGCTTTTTTTCTTTTTAAAGCACGTGGAATAAAGTTTTGATTTGTTTTTTGTAGTTTTCAGGCAGGACTTGATCTCAGGGAATATCAGATTAATACTGTGTTTTAACTTGGGACTGTCTGTGCTTAGTCCCAGCTGGTTAGGGTAGCAATCTTTAAAAGCCCTTTAGGGAAAAATTAGAACTTTTTTTCTTTGTCTCCATTTCTTTCTAAGGGAAAATATTTTCCAGTATTCTTTCTGCCTTGAACAGACCTGTGAACTATCACCTTGGACGGTGTAGATTTAGTAAATATGCTAATATGCAGTAACAAGCATCTTTCATTCATGTCCAGGTATTAAAATTTTCTGTAGTTCTGTCAGTCATGCAGATGTCTTTTGGCTCTTCTAGCTGTCCCTGTTAAACTTGTTGCATTTGTGAAATGGGGTTGAAGAATGAGGCGTTTCAGCCTTTTTTTTTTTTTTTTTTTTTTTTGGTAGGTTGATTTGGCATACTTGGTATTTGTAGCTGAGTAGACAGCCATCTGTCCCTCAGGTCGTGCCAATTATGCCAACTCTGAAAGCAGCCAGAGAAATTCAGTTCTTTCATTCAAGCTGCACAACTGTTTCTTTCACCTTTTGTCTATTAAGGAGATTGGCCTGGAGTGGTTATTTTCTGTTGCATAACTAGTACTTACCAAATGGTGTTGCAAATGAATGAAGCAAACCCAAAAGCTCATGGCAAGACATCTTCTCTAAGTTAACTTAACTATTAAGATATATATGAAGAAAGATGGGAAATAATTGAATGGAAAGTTACTTTTAACGTAGAGTGGTTTACTATATAGTAATAATCTTTAAAGTAATTACAGCTAGCAATAAGAGGTTTGTACATGGATGGATGAAGGTTCCAATGGAGGGGGAATTCCTCTTTGTTTCTTCTGGATACACACATGTTGTGTTTTCTTTTTCCAAAAGCAATCACAGGAAGGAGGACTCATCTCATGCTCCACAAGACCTGAGAATAGAGCCATGTGTAACTTACCATTTGATATTTCAGATTTACTCCCAAGTGTAAATAAATCAGGATTATAGGCCTAAATTTAATCTTGAAACAAAACGGATTGTGTTTGTGGGAAGGGCAGGTAAATCGGTATTACCCACAGGAAAAAACATATGTATGCTGCTTGAGTGCAGAGATCTAACTTCAGAATTCTGTTTTTTTGAGAATCTTAATACTACTTTGTCAGACGATGGTATGGAAAGTCAGACATTTTTTCAATTAGTTCCCTGAAAAAACCTTCACTTACTTTACTTGAGCGTCTGATACTTCTTTTTTTTTTAAACACTGACATAAATTACAATTCAAAACTAAAAAATACCCTCTCATTATGTCTTCAGTACTTCTGTAAAAAGACAGAGCTTGCACACTGGCAGAACTAATAGCATGATATTTTGGAACAAGTATTATTCACTTAAAAGAATCAGTGCATCAGCCCTTCATTTTGAATAGCAAATATAACTTGGTTTGGGTCTCCTTTTTCTCCAGAAGTCTTTATTTATTCTCTACCCTCTCCCAAGTTACTGTACTGACTCTTTCAAAGATTTCGTTAAAAATGAGTTAATCTTTTAATGGTAAAATTTGTAGCATGCATAAAAGGAAGAGAGTTCCTGTGTTGATCATTTCTCCAGTATACCTTTAATGCAGTATTTAGGAAAAAAAATTCTTGTGAGTATAGAAATATGGTGAGCCCTCAGTCTGTCTTTTTTTTTTTTTACATTGTTTTCCCTCTGTTTTATGGTGTTCTCTTGCTGGAAAAAAAAAAAACCTTGTTGTCTAGTCTTTGATTTCTGAGTTAAAAATTCTTACCCTATATTGCTTTAATCTCTGCTCTTGTTCTTAGCTGTATTTCTCTAGCCATTGCAGTCTCCCAGTGGCTTCTTGTACACTCCTTCTAAGTCCCAGCAAACATGATTCCCTTCCTCATATTGCTGAACTGACTTGTAATGACTTGGGGTACGACATTGCATGCTTCTTTTGACCTAGTTTCACAAATGTTAAAAAACCCAACAACGACATTTTAATTGTATCTACATAACAAGTGTGTGTTTGCTGTCTGTACTTCACCAAGAGCACATCACATCCCTGAATAAAGTCCCAGTGAACCTGAGACCTTCTACTGCTGTAGTTCAGTTCACTGGATGCAAAATGGCATCTCATGAGGGGTAGGCAGGCAGGCATCCTGCAAGCAGAAGAGCAAAGTGACAATACTGCAGTTCACAACAGTATGCTGCAAGTATAATTAGTGAACTTAAGTTTACTTCTGTGTATCTGGAGGCCCTGGCAAGTATGTATTTGTGACTGTTCGTGTAAAAGAAGTAGTTGTATGCTTACTTTGCATAGTACTTTAGAAAGCAATTCTGCACATTGATGTGCTGTTCTCCCCCTCCTCCTCCCCACGTTTTAAGTTTTATTGTTTTAGTCAACAGTGATTGTTGAGCGGTTTCTTTTAGTAATGTTCTCTGCCTTTCTTTTAACACAACAGGTCTGTTTTCAATATTTTCAGATTGTTCTTTGACTGTTAATCTTTGCATTTTTACTCTCTCTGTATTATTAGTCTGCTTTCTGGCTTCAAATTTTTTTTTATCTTTCTTTAAAATCTACAGGAATGCTTTGAAGTACTTTCTCTCCATGCCTTCTGTCAATTCCATTTAAGTTTTTCAGTGGTGGGTTAGGTTTAACATAGGAAATAAATACACCCATCTACTGCAAATGTCACCCTAAAACTCTTGAACTGCTTTTGTTTAAGCTAAAAGCAAGTCCTTGCCTCTGACTTGAAACAAAGCATAGTGAGCTTCAAACCCAAAGTAAATAACTTTGCAAAATTATGAACATTTAAAAAATGGATGTCTTGAATTCTTTTGTAGTGCCACAGTGAGTGGCGCTCACGATAGTGGTCGTTTTTTAATACCACTTCTGGTTGAGTGTTTTGGCTGAAAGAAAACTGAGTGTATGATATTTCTCTTTAAGACCATAATGACAGTGGGCTAACAGCTGTGAATGCTCTTGGTGGTTAGCATGTGAGACCTTGGTTTGATTCTTGTCCAGTGTACATACTCTAAGGTCTGTGTTTGCATGGCTTACACCAGTTTTGTAGATAATTTAATATGCTAGGGAGTCAAGCTACATGTTTGGTGGGATATTGGTGGTTAGGGTGGTTAAGTACAAGGAACCAGAAGGAATACGACCAACAAAAACTTTTGCTGGAGAATAAAAATCCAGTTGTGTAGAGCTAGGACAGTATCAGGCAGGTTTTGAGAAGGAAGAGACCTTTCCTTCTCACAAGGACTGCTCTTGTGTGTCAGGGTTAAATGTTCCTCTTCCAAATGTACATCACTGACTTGCCAAAGTGGAATCCTAGGAATAAGGAATGTATAGCGTGTTGTAAACTACCTGTGTACATCCAATCTGTATCCTTTGATACAAACCTCAAGGCCTGGGATGGAACTGATGGCTATCATCAGCACGTAGCACTTAGCACAGCCAGACTGCTGCACAAACATGTAGCTAAACGCTGTGAGATCTTTGCAAAGTAAGAAAGAACATTCCTTTGGGGGACTTTGGATTGAATTAGTGTTGAAGCTGGGCCAGTGGTCAGTTAATTGAACACGGTGGCCTGTAAAATTAAAGCAACTGTTTCCCAGCTCTCCTGTTTTAAAGATGCTAGTTAGTTACTTCGTTAATGTGTCTTCTTGCAGGCTCCCACCATGTTTTGCAAACACTGAAAATGCTCTTGTGGAGAATTTTTACTTTTTAACTTTTAATTATTTTATCTCCCTTCCTTCTTTGAACAGCTTTGCCTAGATGACATTTTTTCAGCTTTCTTGCATCTTCCTTGATCGTGTGCTGATTCAGACGGTCGGGCAGATACGAAACTTTCCAGTATTCTTTTCCAATAATATCTCTTTCTGTACTTGTTTGCCACACCTGGTCAATTACATTTGTGGCAGAAGGTTGTTCATGTATCAGACCAGATATCTCTCTTAAGAAACATAGATGGGAACAGTAAGCAGCTTTTTCTTCAGATCAATATCACTGCTATTGGCAGGAGTCAGGTTTCTTAGATCGGTTAATGTTTCTTGAGAAATTATTTGCCAGTTCCCTTGAAAAATGTCCCAAGATTGCTCCAAGAATTGAAATCTTCCATCTGCTACTGTGCTTCTTTTTTGTACAGCTGCTGAGTGGGAAAGTAAGCCACTGTATTTGGCCAGATGTGATCCTCTGCTATGATACATACACAACACTAGCAAATTTTGTCTTTTTTTTTTTCTTTCTTTTAATGCCCTGTAGCCTGTCATCTACCTTACCTCTCAAGTGTTGTATCATCTATATTCATCCTTCCTCCGGCTCCTTTATACTTGCTGTCTTTCCTTCTTTTACATACAGTTATTTTCAGCTGTCTCCAAGGCTTCCTGCTTCTCCCATCATCATAGATTCCTTGCACAGGCCCTTGCCATCTGTTTCTCATCATTTGCATCCCTGTCTTATGTTGGATTTTTTTTCAATATCTCACCTCCTTCTGCTATTCTTTTCCTTATCTTCATCTTTTATTTGTTGTCATGGGAATACCCACTGTGACTTCTAACTCTTCTAACACACGAAGAGCTGGAGTTTCTTTTTTTTTTTTGTAAATTCTTGATTGTGAAGACAGAATTAAAGAAAAAAACAACCACCAAACCACACAATAAATTAAAATCTGAGAGAGAAGAAAGCAAAATCTTGAATAAAACTATATAAAAATCATCATTGCTTTTAGATAGAAGAAGATCTTCTAACCTTATAACCTCGTGGCATGGTGACCTTGCACATTGTGTAGTTCAGAATCTAAGAAAATTCTGTAGTTCCCATTGTTTGTCATTATTGTCTCTTTCACGCTTAAATGCTGTGGAATATGGGGGATCAAGAAAATAGTAAGGTGCCATACTGGGAAACATGCATTCAAGCTGGAAACCAGGTTTTATGATTTTTATTGCAACTCTGAGAGCTTCTTCTATGCTTCCATCTTAGAGAATGTAGAAATGTTCCTAAAGAAGATCATGAATATGAAAAAACAGAGAAAGTGACACCTTTATGGCCACTCTTGCAGAAAGCATTGGCTAGTTCTTTGCGTTTGTGGTATATGGGCCTAGATAAGATCCTTGGCTTCTCTGCTTCCTATGCAAGTTTTGTTCCAGAAAAATTCTTCATTGAGAGATACTGAACATTTTATGCTCTGGTATTTGTCTCCCCAGGGCCTCATGAACTGTCAACTACACCTAAGTACTTGTCTTCTTCTGAACCGCATACTTCTGTTTGGTGCGGCATAAAGTGGGGACTAACACACTTAACCTTATATGAATTTTGTGGAAAGCCCAGAAAGAGTACTGTTTAACTATCCACCAAAATTAAGATGTTGGTGGGCTTTGAGCCACATAATGAAACCCACACTGTCTCTGTGGTTACTTACACTGAAAGCCATGAGTAAACAGTTGGATGTATTTTTCCTCAAATCATATATGCCTTGCCATTAGTGTAATTTCTATACAAATTGAAGAAAAACTAAAATATTCTTTTTGAAAGGAGACCTTCTCATCTGCATGTACATTCACACATGCGTGAATATATACTTACACAGAAAGAGTAAGTGATTTTTAAAAGTTTAGCTATAAAAGGAGCCTCTAAACCCAGTGAGCTGCACTTGGGATGGGTCTTAATCTACATGAGCTGCCAGTACAGAGTTTCTTTTTTACCGTTGTGGCTGATCTCGAAGACCTGGCAGTAAGCTCTGCCTGATTTTTATCATGCAGTTACATTTAATGTGCTTTTCTGAAAATACGGCCTGCACATGAGTTTAAAATTGAAATTGAGAAGTGATTATAGCTCCAGAACAGCTCTGTTTGCATTGTGTGAATGTGGTCTTGGTGTTTCAACTGCACAAGGATATAAATGGTAAGGTTAAATTATCAGGGCTAGGCATCGCAATAAATGTCTAGGAATGCTTTTCCACTCAGTGGTATCCTTAAGTGGGAAAGGGAATATGGAAGTGGAGGCTTCCTGTGAGAGGTTTGAGGTGGAGAGAAACATGAACTCTGACAGCCACCTTCATTGTCTTGGCAATTGGTCTGATATACTAGTTTTCCACTTGACTGTTGCTCAGAACATCTTAACGCTAAACCAAAGAGTGAGAGTACTTACAAAGCGTACCATTTTGTCTTTTTTTTTTTCTTTGTGTTTTTGTGTTGGTTTCAAATGCAGTAACCAGTTTCCAAAGTACATTTTATTAGAATTTTTTTTGCATTCTCATTCATCTCATTTAATAATATTTCAAGGTGCTTTGGCTAACGCTGAGTATTCTGTCCCTGAGGGGTGAGTCATACATATTCTGCTCAGCTTGAAGGTTTCCAAAGTTTCTCTGGAAAGCTTCCAACTAAACTGGAAGGGCCTGGTTCAAGATGGGTGGCAGGTGAATAGAGAGAGGTCTCTCTTGATGAGAGGAAAAAAAACAAAAGGGGGCAGTGGCTTTGCATGCCTTTGAGCTATAGAGGCTTCTATTCACCAGTTTGCAAAAGGAATTGGGGCTGTGCCAATGGCATGCCGGGCTTTGGGAAGACTGGTATCAGCAGCTGAGCAGGTGGATCTGCTGCAGCTTTTGTCACTGCTCCCATTCAATAAGAAGAGCTGGAAAAGGACCAAAGGGAATCATCTAATCCAAGGCATCCATGTCATGGAGTCCTTTGCACTGAGATGCCAGATTATGGTATGAAATAGGATTTTGGTCCTGTGCTGAACATGGCAGTATGTAACAAGATTCACTCACGGGAGTGAAAATTTCTTAGATTTTAGGTTGCTTCCTTTAATTCTTTTCTGTCATTCAGAGCCTTGGACTTATTTGGGGTGCGTTTGTATTTATTTCGGGTTTATTTTTGTTATGCAAGTTATGTATAAATTTATATACTTAAAAGTGTATATCCAACTGTTTATTTAAATATATGTATACACATTTTATAAATATGTTTAATGTATGTTAAGGAAATAGTTTGATTTTGTTCTTTGTTTCCTTTATCAGTTTGCTGAAAGCAGTCAGAAAAAAGAAGCTTTACAAAAAAGCATTGAGAAAGCAAAAATTGGACGTGAAGATACTGTAAGTTGCTCTGGGGGAGGCATTCTTACCGGGAAATAGGGCTACAAGTGTGCACAGTTTGTAAATACTAATGTAGTTGTTGGAAATCCATTAAGAATTCTAAATACCGGAGATGAGAGAGGGACAGAAAAAAATCAGATATTAGATTATTCCTTAGTTGGTCATGCACTAATGAGTAAAGTATTGACAACTGGCTGCTCCAAGGCTGAGAAAATGTGTGACTGCCTGAAGTCTAGTAATCTTTTGGGCTTTTGCAGATTTAAAGATACCTTAAAGCTTGAACTACTCAGAGGTATGTACCAAGGTTGCCAACAATTGCTGAAGCTGCCAAATCTAGAAACTGCAAACTTACATGTTGAGGGTCTTATTTTTCTTTATCTTATTTACAATCTAGATTTCTAAATTACTGTTCTGAGCAGGCATGTAAACTTGGTGCTCTATGCATGCTGAAGCTGTTAACACTGCAAAATAATATCTAGGCTTCATATTTACCATACATATGAAGTAGCATATTAGTTAGAAATACATATAGTATTCTAAGTTGCTGATCTGTTTTGAGATTCTCAGTCTAAAGTGGTTTAAACCTCCAATAAATAAATGCATAAATGGGAATGGCCAGAAGCTTTCAGCTTGAATTGAATTTTGTAGGAAAGTGCCAAATCTTAGAATCTAAAATGTTTTATAGAAACACTCTGTGTTTGACTGTAATCAGGGAATCACAGGCAGGTTTCTCACACACTTGTGCTTGTCAGATTTCCAAATGGAATGTTTGAGACTTGGGCTTCACCACGTGGCCTGCCCTAGTCACAAGAACCTATTGGTCCTCGAAAATCTGTTTCTGGCTGATGCTTCCAACATTTTGGTTACGGATTGTACACCAGGAAGAAGTCCTGAGAAATTTAGATCGTGATGCAGATCTTTGAGCAACTGGCTTCCATACCCCAGCATCAGGAAGCTTTTGATTTCCAGTCTGCATTTTGAGAACACACTGAATCCAGACTGTTGGCAAAAGTGCTGGGAATATGGATGTTTGGGGAAAAAAAAGTAACAAAACCCCACCTCAGTCTGCTGGGCTGCCATGGAGATTGCCATTGACTAAAAACCTGACGGTTTACAAACTCATGCTATCTGACTCTTTTAGGCTACCCAGTGCCCTAGCATGAATTCTTTGAATATCAGCCAGTTAACAGTATTTGGCTGTAACTACAGACTGAATTAGAACTATGTGCTGAGTTGGCGATGGGAGAGCTCGTGTTGAGTCAGTGTGTGCAGATTCTTATTGATCAAGATAATTTTGATGTTGATATTATATACTCTGCCAGCATAAACTACCAGGTCATAAATATCTGAATTTATATTTGAGACCACTGCTCTTAAATGGTGTGGAAAAAAGTAGAAAAATAAATTCAGAGAGTGTTCATACACGGCATCCCAATTTGTGGAAGTGTGAATGGTAGATTTTTCTGTAATGCTGTCTTTGATTACAAGACTAGCACTCCTAAATATTGTTTAACCTTTAAGCCCCAAAACTAAGAGATATGTTTGGAATTTGTCAGACCACATTGAGTTTAAAGGTTGTAGAAAATTGTTCATTTATCCATTTTGGCCGTATTTTTTTTCCTTCCAGTTTGTACTTCGTATCATTTAGTGTCACTGAGAGTTTTATGTGAGCATAAAGTGCTGAACTGGTTCATTGACAGAAAGCTGTAATGAAAACAGCTTTTAAATTTATATATTTTTATTTTTTGAAAAACATTCTGTGCAATAATTACTGATTTTTATTTTTCTAATTTTTTTTATATCTCCAAATGTACTTTGAATCTTCAGGCGGAACGTGTAGCTCTAGTAGAGGAACTTGCTGCCCTTCGACAGAAAAAAGAACAGCTAAAGGCAGAAATAGACAAATACAGAGAATGTGATCCAGACGTCGTTGAAGAAATGCGTAAGTTGTATAATGTTTAAAGTGAAATTTTGCACGCAAAGGTCTGCACTTCGTTAGCTTAAAATCTGGTATGCAGAGATAAGCCAAAGCATAGCTGCTTTTCTTTTTGAATCTGTAAGCAGTACAATACAGGTACACTGACCACTTCTTTTCATGTTCTGTTGTATTGTGTAAGGGGAGTTTTATTGAAATTTACTCTGCCAGCAACTGAGCAGTTAACAAACAATCCTAAAATTGAAATACTCTGTTGTGTTAGAATAAATAGGACCATTCTTTCTAGAACCATATTAATTTTATAACTATGTTGCTGAACCATAGAATGTGTTGAGAAAGAGTAGTCTCTGGCTCCCATTTACCTTCAATTCCATGCTGGCAAAACAGGTATCTTTCTACTTACTTTGTCTTGTCTATTTAGAACATAAACATTTCATTAGAGACACTTAATTGCCACTTATACGCAAGTATGGTGGACTGACTTACTGTTTATATTGTCTCTGACATGTTGGGTTTTGGTTGGAGTTTCTAATTCTGATAAAACACAATGAATGAGTGACTTTAATACTTAATACAGAATTGGGCACTGAAATATACTTAATATTCTGATCCTTAGCATGAAAAATGAAAAGCACGCATGAAATTTTATTGAATTTTCTCTACTTCAACTTTCATGTTTTATTTATTTGGCTTTTACATTGTTACTCAAACAGCATTGCATATTCAGTTGCTGTAATGCCAAAATACCATTACAGAGTGATGAGGAACAGGCACAGACCTTTTGCTGAGAAGATACCTGACTGAATCTTTCTCTTTCATTATTCTTCTAAGTCCACCGCTTTAGAAATGTGCTGAGAGAAAGCCAGGAACATAAACAGAGTTGGCAGCACATCCAAAAATTGGACAGATATTATTTATTTTGAAGGGCTGTGACGTTTTTTGTCAGCTGCATTATCTCTCCCCAAGGATGTAATGGTATGCCAGGGAATCAGCAAACTCAAGACCTGAGGTTAGTCACTGTGCTGTAAATCCCTCGCTGCGCGCTCTCCTGAGGACAAGTGACAGACACATTCCAGCTGATTCCAGCTGTAAAAATGAATGAGGTTAGGCAGATACTGACAGCAGAGGGATTCGTAGTGCCAGGTATTTTAACTGCTGAGATACCCTTCTAGTAAGCATGGCACTGAACGATTTGAGGAGCCTCTCTTTTGAAGCAGTTGCAGTGAGTACCTTCCTCAATACGAGGAACCAAGGGGCAAATCACAACTTGAATGCTAGGGCAGACTGCGTTAGCTGGTGACACAGAGACTAATATCCTGAAAAGAGGGAAGGGAAAGAAATGTAATTGTTAGTTAGTTCAGTCATGCCCTTTTTTTGGTTTGTTTGCTTTTGTTTTTTGTTAAAGTGTGCGGAAGCTCCACGCGAGTTTCTGCAATGGAGGGATGAGCATTTAAGGGAGCCTTGTTGTGCTACCTGCAGGCTTCCCAGGGGAACAAGCACTAGTGTTTCAAAAATAATTTCTTCCTGACCTTCAGTTAAAAAGTTTCTGCTTCGTTATATGTTTCATCAGTCATTGTTGCACTGGCAGTGTGCATTGTTGCTGGCAATGTATAAATGAATAAATGGTGATGTCAATTCTGAGGACTTAATGTCTTTGTCAAAGCTGAGTGGAATTTTACAGGGCTTAAGAGAAGAAAAAAAATACAAATCAGGTTGGGGACATATCTCTTGTTCCAGAGTTCTGGGAAGTGCAACGGCAAAACAAGATGCAGGAAGCTAATGGTTTTTAGTGTAAGAAGGCAATAAAGAATCTGAGGCAATGGAAGGTGTTCAGCTACACATGAAAGTTACTGCCGCTGTTTCGCAGAATAAACTTATCATTAAAGTTACTGGTTTGCAAATTTTAAAACATTTTCAAACTGCACAAGTGATACAATTTCCTACTAGCTCTACAGTTTAGATAATATAAACCTTGTGATTATTTTCAGTTAGATCACCTCAGCAGATGACTAACTTTAAATTCCCTTATTTTAATTTTGATTCAGAAATCAGAGACTGCTATTATGTTATATATAGATAGTTAAATTATTCAATGTAATGTTTTGTAATGGGCATTTGTCACTTTCTACATTGGGTTTTCCCTCTTCTTCCTTAATGATGTCCACCTGTAAAGTAATCTTTCTGACACTCAGTAGAAAATTTCACTCTATTATAATTTCCAATCCCATATCATACAGCTGCCTTGATTTTTCTTGTGGTATTTTAAGGATGTAACAAATTGTCATCTGATTTCAGTGGCGTTCAAATGTGGTGAATGCTTTGCTATGCCTTTTTAATTTCTCTTTCCCTCAAAGGAATATTGCATAAACAAACCTATTGTACAGAGATGAGCCACATTAAAACACACACACACTAATTCCGGAGTCAAAACAAAGTTTGGGTGATTCATAGCAAATATCTGAAGACTCAACTAAAAGCTGAACATCTGTCTTGCTTCCTGAGTCTTGTGGTGGGAAAGTCATATTTGGCCATGTAATTAAATATACTATAATGTGTATTCACAAGGGGGAAAAACAGAATACAAAAATACTAACTGTTTTTTGCTGACTTCACTGCTTGTCCTTTTAATGTCAGTAACAAATGTTTTGCTATGTTTTTTTACTTAAATTTCCTTGCCTTTTGTATTTGAGAGCTGAAGTATAAACTCTTAATGCCTTCCCAAGTTTACAGCATTTGAACACAGAATTTCAGTATTTTTATGTAACAATTAACTGCAGTAAATAGCAGAAGAAACAAGATTTAGGGACTGACCACTAGAGGAAGCTACATAATAGTCTGGTCTTGTTTGGGTATATATTTGGATAATTCCATTTTACAGGTAGGTTATTGGAAAAATATGTTTAGAATTGCAGAGTATATGGCTATCTTCTAATGACCACTGCAGTTGAGTGGTTAGAGCTTGTTTTTGCTACTTGGAAATGTTGTTTAAGCCATCTTGTGTGAATTAGGATTGAGTAATAAATTCTTCCTCAACATTAAAGCCAGTAAAACCAACAACATTCTTCGGAAGTAAAAAAGAAAAGAAATACTGGGATTTTATACTTCTCTGTTAAACTTCTAATCCTGCTTTAGCTGGTGCGGGACAGAGCCCTTGTTTCTCTGCCCTGAGGCAGATGTTTTAGGCTGGAGGATATTCTCATGGGGAAGCAGCCATTGTAATGAAGAGATTCTCTGTTCCTCCAGGAGGAAGGCTTATATGATATAACATGTATTTAGGTAAAGTTGGATACATGTGGTGCTGCTAGATTCCCTAGAGATTAAAGTAGGGGACAAAGGTGTGGAGAATGCAAGCTTTCAATAGTTCATAATTTATCCAGATTTTCATAAGGCCAACAAAAAAAGCTCCATGTAACATCAAGATTAACCGGATGCATAGGTTTAATTCTTTCTGCCTGCCAGAGGGAGTTTTTAGGGAGCTAATAAAATTTTTCTGACAATTATTTTATAGAAATATTTATGTCAGCCTAAGTGTATAAATGATACAGATTTTGCTTTGAGTTGCTGGCCAGCTTGTAACTGGAAACAGCTAAACATTTTCAGTGTTCACTGTAAAATAGATATTTCTAGAATGTCAAACTTCTTGTTTTTTCACTGTAGTTAGAAGACAGTTGATTTATACTGTATTAAAACGTTGCTGGGTCTTAACTGTTTTTTTTCACAGTAGCTATGCTTTGGTTACTATGTGCCTTTGCATAGGAGAGTAATCTCAGAAATAGTAACATACTGCCTGAAATAAGTGATTTCCATGTGGTATGATTGCTAATATTTATGGGGCTAGTCTTAGATGTTGCCCGTCAGCCTTCCTGGTTTATTTAGCGGGTTTTTAGAATGTCCAGTTACTGATAATTTTTATGTCTTAGGCTTTTACCTTTAAAACATGGATCTGAACATGCCTAGACAAGCTGTGCTCTCAAAACTTAGCAAACTGCCAGATCCAACACATCTAATGTAGCAATTTTGGTGTGAACCATTTTACTTTTGCTCTCTTTGTTTATTTTTATCCTGTAGCAAGAAGTGTAAGTAGTTTAAGTGGACAATGGATTTCAAACCACAAATATCCAGATAGTTATCTTTTTGAATCTCCGAAAGTGTGATCTCACAGGCATCACTACCAGTCCAGTTCAGGGTTAGATTATTTTCTAAAACTAATACTTACATGGCTGTGTGAAAATAAATTTTGGGAAAACATCCAGATTTCACTGAATACCGTGAAAATGTCATCCTATATGTAGTATATACTTGAAAGTGTTGCTTTTCTTTGTAGATGCTTCAAAAATTTCTAATTCTGATATGTCTAAACAATGAAAAATTTCAGCTTGACAAACTGTTGTGAAGAATTATATCAGAGTATACAGAGAGTATGAGAAAATAGTTCTGGGTTTGCCAGTTTCTTCATTCATCTTAATATCTTGAGGCTAAATGCTGAAAAGGTAATACTGATTTAACTGTTGGGGTGCATAGTTTGGATTTTATGGTTTTGTATTTTTTTTTTTGTTTGGAGATTCTTTTGTTGATACACCCAGCTATTATCATCTAACTGTTATATTCAAATGAATTTGAAAATCTGTTATGCATACAGATGTATTTCATGTTAGAAAAACTTAGTACCGAGTGCTAAATTCTTTGGAAGGTTTCTTACTTACATTGGGAATAGCTCCTATTACCAGAGGGGAAACACTAGTGAAGAAATTAAGATTAGACTATACTGGCTGACGGAGAGGCTTTAAAATGAGTTGCATCAGTTTTACTCAAGATTCCTCAAAACACTGAAAATTTACAAAATTATTTAATGGGTTTTCTTTTACATTTTTATATTTCTTTTCTATTTTATGGCAAAGACTATTGTTCAGAAAACATATCAGAAAGGTTATCTTTAATTGCTAAAGAGCCTTAATGAACTATTAAGTAGCTATTTTCATAACTGTAATGATTCAGTTGGAAAAGTGAATGCCTGCAAAAAAATGTTAAGCCTGGTGAAGGTGCCACTGAGATCAATAGAGTACAGATAAAGCGTATGGAGCGATGTTTTTTGTTTTTTTTTTTAAATCATCTCTGGATCCAATATGTTCAGTTTGCAATTAAGAGGATGTTTTCTAGCTACTGACCATGAAATATGCACCTGGCATCTAAGAGACAAGCTGTGCTTTTTATGTTTGTACATCATGACCATTAACAAAGATCTGCAATTAGAAATTACTCATTCTGTTGAAAGTAGGCTAGTGTCTCCGTGCAAACTGATGTTAGCCTTAGAGGGTTAAGCTAAGCTTGCCTTGGGGTGAACCAGACGCTTGCTTAAAATTACATAGAAAAAGAATAGCTGTAAAAGCAAGCACTCCTTTTTTTTACTTAATCTCATCTTTCAGAGAATTGTATATTTAATGTATTCATCTGCTGAAGAACTGGATGAGGATGTGACAGGAAACAGACAATGTATGTCCACGTACATAACTTGCAGGCTATCTGCTACTAATAAACACAAAACGACAAAGCCCCCCAGCCCCTTCTTGTTTTTCCTTTTTTCCACCTTCATCATGGATTACCAGAATGTATATAGATGTGCACCAGTAATGAAAGAACACATTTACTTGACTAATTGCATCAAGCTAAGATAATGTTTTGGGTATTTTTTTTTTGCATCCTCCACTCCCTGTTATGGAGCAGGGTGGATGCTCCCCCGCTTCCGCTTAGAAAGAAAGAAGGATATACCAGCCACCAAGAATAATGACTACTAGGACAGGCTGCTGCTGCTTAAGATGCATCTGCATGTGTGTTTCCTAAGGCACAAAGTTTGAAGTGAAATGTGGGGCTTTTGACCAAAGCTGGGAAGCTTAAGTTCAGAAGCATCATTTGGTTTTTAGCAAAAGGCCGTAATTCTTAGCATTTCAGAGCATTTCTTTCTGTTTGGCCTAAAGATTGGCCTACAGCTAAGAGGTTACTCTGCAATGGAAAACTGTCCTAAATGTTTAGACACATGGATATTTGCTTTTTTATACCTCAGACACATTCTAGCAGGACTATTCTTCTTGGAGAGTGTCAATTTAGGCCAACTTCCTTGAAAATTAAACTGCATTTTAGATGCCTAAGCACGAAAAAAAAAAAAGGAAGAAATACTTTTAAAATTATTTGTCTTTTGCCAATGGGGTTTTACTTGGGCAGTCAGAAAAGAGGCAGTTGGAAGATCAAATCTTTAGCTAACACCCTGATTAAATAAACTGGCTACTGTGGCAAGTCACCTTTTCTTGAAAAATAAGTGAGAACACTTACAGGGCTTACTTGTGTTCTTTCTGTTTATTTTGTTTCTTATTTGTTTATATTGAAATGGCAGAAAAAATATGTAGGGTGAGAGACAGACAGGTGAAATATGTGGGAATAATTTTATTGTCTGAGCCAGTAATTCTTTATGGCAAAAGCTGTTGAGCTGCTTAGGAAAGGTAGATACTTGATAAAATCTGTGATGTAGAAAATGGCTACTTGTGACTACATTTATGATACTCCTTGGTTTAGAAATGAATTGGCAGCAATCCATTTGGCCATGTTTTAAAGCTCTGAAGACAGCATCAACTGGAAGTAATCTATACATCATTTATATATGAAACAAAAAAGCATTTGTGGAGTGATTATTTTGCTTCTCTCTCCCAGTATTAGACCTGCTAGGTTACTTGTGTATGGTACCATTCATTCAGACTGTTTTGATAAACTTATAGTAATATTCAATGGAATTTTTTTTTTAATACTGGTTTATATCTTTTCATTACTTCCATATGCAAAATGAGGTCAGAAAAGGTATTGTGGGTTTTAAATTGGTTGTCTTTGACAGTCCTGCAACTTAGCACCAACCGTTGTCTTCCCTGGCCTCGTTCAAAAAACTGTGTTGCCAGTCCCACATGTTAGGAAATCTCCCCTCTGTTATTGGATGGCAGGGTATGTTTTTGTTACGGGTTTATCTACATTAGGACCATGTATTATCAGTGTATATTCCTAATACGGATACCTTGTTCTGTGCTGTTTAACTGCAAACATTTTGCAGGGCAGGTTGTGTCAGTACCATTGGTGGTGTATTTAAGAGTGTTTCCAATAGTTTTTCTCCCCTCCTCACTTTAACATCTTATGAGCTAGTTTCACTGGCAAGAACAGGATATCAGGAAAAAAAAACAACTAGAATAATGAAACAATTTGGAAACACCTGAAAGAACATGGGGATTTTGTCTTTGCCACTGTAAGAGACCTTTGTAGATTGGGAGAAGTTTGTCTTTGGTGTTTTGACTCAGTTTTGCATGATTCTGTGATAAGGAAAGTAGGGAAATACAATCCTGATGAAACCACAGTAGTTTGAATCTCAAACTATTTTAGAATCATACTCAAGGTGTTATTCATTAGTAACTGAGCATCAGAATGGGAGGTTAAAATGAACAAGTTTTAATAGGATCTGTCATGTCTGTGCATCTGCTCGGTACTTGTATTAATGAGCTGGATAAGAGAATAGAAGATACGCTTCTGTTACATTTGCAGATGATGAAACTAGGAGGGACTGCATAGATAAAGGACAAGGTGAGATTTCAAAATGAGTGTGACAAATTGCAAAGATAGTCTGAAAAACACTGAATAAAGTGGTGGCAAATCAAGGATGGATATGCAATCAAGAATACTGTGTTACGTGAATGATCTGTTCGTTCAGATCGTTCAGGGGGGCAAGGTTTGAAAAAGATGTCAGGGTTATAGTAGTATACAGGTTGAATATAAGACATTCTTATTGTGAAAAGCAAAATTGCCATATTAAGGTACAGAAACAAAAGTATAACCTCCAATTATATGTATGCAATAATCTTTCTACTCAAGTTGGTGTTAGTGAGGCTTCAGCTGTAACGCTGTCAGTATTGGCTGTCCTACTGGAGGGGTATGTAACTAACTAGGGAGAATTCAGAGTAGAGCAAAAAGACCAGACATTGACTGGCTGTGTTCTAGGAGAAAAAATTTTACAAAAATAGGGCTTAATAGCAGACTGTTCCTGGTAAGTTTCACATATCTGTATCTCCTTCAAAGAAGGAAATAATAGCCTGTTGCTCAGGCAATAAGTAATAGCCTTAAATTGCAGGGGGAAAAAAAGTTAGTTGAAAAACTATTCTAATGGTAGCAGTAATCGAATACAGAACTACATTGCTGAGGAAGGTCATAAAAATTCTAACACAGGAAACCTTAAAAACAGGCTGCAAATACCTCAGAATTGGCATAGGTAAGATTGGACATGCGTTGAGATGTTGGTACAGAGACCAGAGGACCTCCTGTGATACCTTCCAGACTTCTCTGCAATTTCTGTGAGATGAGGTGTGCAGCAGAGCAACATCCCGAAGTGGACAAAAACCACAGTGCTCTGGGATGGGCCTCCTTGCAAAACGCGGTTCAGCAGCACAGAAGCTTGCATGTTCCTTTAGCTGTACTACGAGCATGGACTTTATTAGTAAATGAAATGGGGAGGACGGAGTTGTTCATTGAAGGAAAAACAAGGTGGTGTCAGGGATCCCTGAAGCAGAAAGTTGGTGTGCTTGTTTCTCTTTTGTAAGCACAGTGCTCCCCTCTGTTCTTTGGTTAGGAATAGACGCATTTTAGTTATGCAACTGAGAGTGCAGCATGGGCTTTCAGGTAGAATACTTTAAAGGTAAATGGTCTTTTTCTGTGGGTAAATGAATACAGCGAACTTAATTGCAAGAGCGTGTATTTGCAAAGAGGAATCTTTTGGTAGCAATTCTGACAAATTCTGTTGGACATTTTTCAGAGAGACACTGTGTACATCCTGATGAAATTTGACAGTGTGACCTTTTCATATGGGGCAGAGGGAGCTTTTGCTGATGAGTCTTGACACTTTTTTCAAACACACTAACAAAGATTGCAGACCCTTTAAAAGCATATTCCCAGAGATGTGCATCAACTTATTAGTAGCTTTACTATGCACTGCTGTGTCTCACCATAGAGGCAAAAATGGCACTATCTTACATATTTGCTCAGGTTTGTTTTCAAGCGTATATACATCTACAAACACACAGCTGATGCAACAGAAGTGCTAATTTAATCCATTCGTATTTCAAAACTGATTATTTTTCTATCACAAATGTCTTACTATGTTATGTTCTATGCGTTTCAAAATAGTTGTACATCAGTAGGTAAGCTTCATAATCAACACTCTTTCTTGGAGTTCTGCACCTTTATTCAGAGTCTAAATGTAAAAAGAAATACTTTTTGTTATTTAGTAATATGTCAGTACAAATAGTTCTACTGAATTTGTGATGGCATTTAAATGAAAAATTGTATTTGTACATTGACTTGAATTTAGTAATGAAATCTGAAGCATTGTGACTTGATTAATATCGTGGGGATAAGTGTTACGTGGGATACTGGAGTATGGGGGGAAAATGTTGTGTTATTTTGGATTCAAAGGAGTTGACAGAATTCTGATGTGCTATCACACTTCTACACAAGAGCTCTTTATTCTGCTTGTAAGAGGAAACACCTCTTTGGGAAGCATGGGGGAAGGTAAAGATTCTGTATAGTGTGGAGGTATCTCTGCTTAATGCTTGGTTACAAAACGTACTTCTAAAGCTGTTCCTGCTATGTTGTGAATTACTCTGTTGACAGTGTTGTAGACTACTTAGTCTGAAGGATACTCAAATGTGGACTTTAAAGAAGGTACTCAATCACATCGTTTCCATGAATAGTCTTCAATGGCAACCTACAGTCTCTCTATGAGGGTGTCTAGTGTCAGTTTGTAGATGGACATGTCAGAAGGAGATATTAGGCAGTTAGCTTTTGTACTCTTTGTGGGATGAAAAGTGTACGGTTGAACTCTATGATCTTAAAGGTCTTTTCCAACGTAAATGATTCTATGTATAATTTCTGTGTTTGCCTTCTACCCTGGCCTTTAGAAATGGGCTTTTTATTTGCATGAGACATTTTCATTAATGGGAAAGATTTTGGAATTTTTGTATCACAGGATATTATGATGCTTCTCCAAGAGAAACAGCAAAACATAAATCTTTTTCAGTGTGATGATAATGAAGTAAACAAGGTTTTTGAAAAGTGAGGGCAGATTGGGAGCAAAAGAATGGATAACTCTGCAGAAGGCAGTTGATAATTGGACTCATTTGAGATTCACATTCGTATACTGTTCTTATGGTAGTTGCCATATTTCTATTTAAATTCAGTCTAAGTAGATGCAGAATTATTACTGGAATTCAAATCCGCCTAATGCAATTAATTTACCCTGACCAGTTTCATGAGAGAGATTGGGGTAATAATCCTCACTGGCCTGTGAGAACAGTTGCAGCTGTTCTCTGCATTTCATGCAGAAGAATTGCAATTCACACTGTAAAATTACTCCCTCACACACGTGCTGAAGCCTACAGTTGTATTTTGCATTTATCCCACAGGTTGATGGGTGACTGTCTCCTTGAAAAGGTGCTAGTTTCCTCTGCAGTCACACTGATACAATAGAAGCTAGGAGAGAAAAGAAAGCTACAGCTCTTTCTTCATTTCCAAATCTATAGATGGTTATGAGCTGTTTCTGGCTATTGATGTGTTTTTAATATAACTGTTGGAGCTGGAATATGTTACTTTTACAGTCCGATTTTGAATACTGTTCAATGACTGCTTCCTTAGTATTCCTTTATTGATATGTGCAGGACTTTAAAAAAGTTTTGTGGTTTGTTTTTTTTAAGAACCTGAAACTAGTTTTGGAAAATGTTTGTGAGGAGATGTTGGTGGTTGTTGCTGTCACAATTGTTTTTCACCCATGGAAGTAGCTGAAGTCTGATAGTCTCCTGGAGCATTTATGTTGTGTTAATGAGGCATGTACTGGTCTTCTCCTCCTGTGGAAATATTTGAGGCGTCAATAGTTTTTGGCCTTTCCATTTTGGAATGCAAATAGGACTTTTAATTCCCACTGCCATCCCTTCCAGGAAAAAAAATGAGCAAATCTGGGGGAAGGAGGAAGATAAAGAGGAGGCTGTAGTTCTGCTGTATGCTAAGAGTGACTGTAGGGCTTCCTAAATCAGATCAGAAACAACGTGGCCTCTCCGTGCTTAGATTTGAGCCACTATATATTGTCAGTTCAGATTTGTTCAGAAACAGTTCTGTGTTAATATTTTTGTGCTGCCGGCCTTCACTCCTGACCAGGGGCTGTCCATTTGCTTTAAAATGCTTCTTACTGCACCTTCTACAGCTGTCCACCCACCCTTTTGTCAGCTCTGTCTCCTGGTCTGCTCCCAAATCCCTGCGGGTCTCTGGTAGAATGTCACTCACCTGCATTACAAACAATGTTTCCAACCCTCCCTCCCTTTCTTTTTAGACATTCGCAGCTGCTGGGCCTTCCTTTCCCCACCTTGGCTTTCCTCTAAGGGGGATACAGGGGATTGTCCCTGTGATAAGGACAATGACAGATGCTTAGGACAACGGTTCAGTTCCCAGAGTCTGGGCTTTTTGAGTTCCCTGCAGTTCTCCAGAGATATCTGGGGTTGAGGGAAGAAGAGACTTCCATCTGTCACTGTTTAGGGCATATTTCCAGGTGTGTTTTGCTAACATAACAGAGTAGTGTTGCAAGCCCTGCTGCTCCTGGGCCCTGCATTGCTGCACATACACTGCTTGCTTTTGTTCAGTTCAGGAGCAAAAATGCAAACTTCCCTTTTCCTGCGTAGAAAATCCTAAGTGTGCCCAAAACTGATCAGTGGAGGATACAGGTGTGTGCCTCAGCCAAGTGAGTGACTTGTGTCCTGCAGGCGTGGGAGCAAGGAAGTCTAATGATGCCTTGTCACACAAATTGATGTAATGTCCAGAACAAATGGATTATTCTGTTGCCTCCTGACAGCAATTGGGTATATTTTCAGCCTATGTGCAGATGTATAGATATAAGGTAGAGTGTAACTGGGGCCCAACAGTGGTAATGAGAACATCTGGAACATATGTTGCCTTCTGTATTGTTCGTCTCTTCTGCACGTTTGGCCCTTTTGTTGTCTTGCACAGCTTCTGTACTGGAGCACTATTTAGTAGCTGCCAAATATCAAGTTCTGATAGAGCAGCTGTGGTCAGCAGGATTCCAGCTGAGCTTGGGACCCAATGGTTGTGGTGGTTTTGGCAACTAGCCAGTTGCCCTAAGCACTATCTCAGTTTCTCCTTTTTATAGTTCACACAGTTTGTGTCCGAATTCTTCTTTGGTGTATATATTTTTAAGGTCCCATGCTATTGTTTTCTTTAGGTCTTTAAACTTTCTGTTTCAGTGCAATCTAAAAACCAGGAAGACAATGGCTGTATGATCCTGTGCAGCTAAAGAATAGGCAGTCAGATGTAGCGTGACTGTTACACCAGTACATAAAGTAAGTGTGTCTGGGGGGTGTCTGTTTTACTGCTCTTCTTTTCCCCCACCCTCCATGCATGTTCACATACAGTTGATGCAACCAATGAATGTTCCAGCAAAGAAGTGTAAAACACTTCCAGAAAGTAGACAAGATGCAGATTCCTTCATTTCTTTCAGTTATTGTGGTGGAGTTGGGGGCCACTGGAAGATGCTGGGGATGATGCAGATGTAGCTGGTGGCTTCAGATGATGCAGGTCCATAAATGCTTCTCCTTCCTCTTTCAGACATGGTCTTGTATACAGCAGGCAGACAAGATCCTGCAGTGGAATTATAGGCAAGAGTTGAGTCGGATCTCAAGCTTCAGATAGCTAAATGCTCAGCCCATGGCCATGAGGCAACAGCTGAGGTGATAACAGTAGTTTCTGGAGAACGTGCGAGGTGTGTTTCCCTCATCCCAAATTAAAAAAAAAAAAAAAAAAGGAACGCGAGTGAAGGAATTAACAGTTAAGCAGACTACAGTGCCATCCTGCAGCAGTGACAGTGACGGTCTCACTTGATGACAAGAGACCGTGCAAGCTGTCTTGTGTGCATGAGCTTGCTCAGGCTGGACATGAGGAACTTGCAGGTGCCTTACAACTTGCCAAGCTAGCTGGCACTGCTGTTGGTACAGTATGCCTGATGGCCTAAGCAGCTTTCAAGATGGCGGAATAAATCCATTCCTGCATCCCTATGGTGCTATCATGTACATGGGTGTGTGGGCAGCCAGTGTAAATGGGAAATCGCAGGCAGCGAACACTTGCCCCAGCCTCTTGTGAATGCATTTCCTGGAGACATCACGTGCCTGAGGCTTTACAAGTGGCTCCTGTTTCCCCAACCCTGAGACTCCTGGCAGCAGAGTAATGTGGGACATGTGTCTTCTCAGCCTCTGAAGGACTGAGCCAGCCCCTTCTTTGATATTCAACCAGATTGTTTGAATGTCACTTTCCCCGTCCTGAAGTTCTGCCTCCCCTTGCGATCTTTCCACATTTCTACCATGACATTTTGCTGTCAGTCTGTGATCAGTCCCAGGTGGTGCATGGAAAGAATGACATGATTGAAATATTTCTTCATTTTATTTGTATAACTTTTACTCTCAGGAGTTTCTTTTGTGGTTGGGTTTTTTTTTTGTTATTTCTCTGCTATTTAAGTCATTAAAGGTGTTGCCCACTGTGGGGTTTTGCTGTTACGGCTTCCTGCTCTTCCTACCATGATTTCATTTGTAGCCACAGCTCGGTTATAGGCAGCCACCACCATTCTAACCACCCTGTTGCCCAACCTGTATCTGTTGGTCGCCTCAGCCTTCTCTTTGACAGAGGTAAGAAGTCGCACTTTAAAAACACATGATCTCATGTGTGTATTTTTAACACGCGTAAGCAATGTTTGAAGGGGGACAGTGGACGGTGCTGCCACTTTTTTTTTTTTAATGCACTATACCATGCTTTAAGTACAGAGCTGCGTGCTGAAAGCTGCAGGAGCTTCGAGCTGCTGGGATGCAGAAGCACAGGGCTCAGCTGGTTAGCTGCTTGCAGCCAAGCAGAGGTTTCTGCTGAGACCCAGCATGTGCTGCGGAGTAGGATGGCTCCCCCGCCATCAGGTGCTGTCACCTTGCAGC
The DNA here is from genome assembly GCA_025769975.1 of Gallinago jamesoni. Taxonomy (NCBI): domain Eukaryota; kingdom Metazoa; phylum Chordata; class Aves; order Charadriiformes; family Scolopacidae; genus Gallinago; species Gallinago jamesoni. The sequence continues at coordinate 33,048,477 of JAOQGH010000032.1, forward strand.
TCTGGAGCCACAGAGTTCCGTGTCATCCTGATTTCACCTCCATTTCAAACTTGATTACTTGGAGTCAAATACAGCTTGCCAGTTTTACTCTAGAGTTTCAGAAGAATGCTGAGGGAAGTATCATAGCTAACACAGTTAAAATCTTGACCGGTGAAAGCCCTTACTCTGCAGGCTTGCTTTAAGTAGCATGAGGTAAAATACTGTTCAAAATGTCACTAGCTGCCAGTATGTTGTCACTGCTGCCAGTGAAGGAACTGAACAAGTAGGGGTGGCAACAAGAAGTCAGCAAAGGAGATAGGAATGTTTCTCTCAGGCTAGGAATAACTTGCATTTCTGATACAAGCAAAGCAAAAAAACATCATCTTCTCACCCACTCCCTCTTTTTCCCCATCTTTCTTTTTTTTTGTTTTTCTTCATGCTGTGCCCAAACTTTCTAATTGTGCACTGGTTTTGAAATGATATTTTACTCTGATTTACACATTTTTCACATCACTTACTGAAGTATTAAGAGTGGAATAATGAGTGCTTATCTTCCTGTGTGCTAGCAGCTGATTTTTCAACATAATTTAATTTTGCCTGAAGTATAATCTTTATAACAGTGGATACCTTGTCATATATTCATTTCTCAGTATTCCTGGAGACAAATTTCATGCTGACCATTGAAATGAGTATTATTGTGCAAGTACTAACAAAACTAACTGGGAATAACTAAGTTATGTGTAGGCGTGAGAACCATAATGATTCTGATAAATTCCCACGTTTCAAACCAGTCTGCTTGATTTGATTCAGTACTTATTTTAATGGGAACAAGGTGATCTAAGAGGAATTTTTCTTGATACTGTTTTGCTTCATGGAAACTATATAAAAGCTATTTGTAGTAATGGCAACTTACAATTATATATTTAGATCTGGAGCAGTGGTAAGGGAGAGAAGGCAAGTTTAATAACCAGGAGCATTGTTTTGTCTTTATTTCACTGAAGGGGTTTTCAAAGCCCGGGAGACCTTCCAGAAATAGATGATAAACTTTTGGATTAATGTGATAGACTGTTACCCTTGTTATTTTCTTATCTGTATAGAGTCATGCATACCTATGTGATGGATTGCTTATGTATAGAGAGGAGTATAAAATATTTTCCATCTCAGTTGCCTCTAGTATCTTCAGGCCGTGTATCTAGCTCCAATCTTGGTACAGACAATTAAGCCCCTAGGCAAACCAAACCAGAATTATTTGATTTTGAAATACACTTCAAAAACTCAAAGTTGTTTGTATGGCATCTTTTATATTTCTTTGCTCCTGTTTTTCTTTAACTTGGCTTTGTGCTTCTTGGAACCTTAAAAGCATAAAACAGAAGGGTTTGGAAGCAGCAGAATAACTTCCTTATAGTATGTGGTTCCCTAAAAATGACATCAATAAAATAATTAATCTCTATGCCTTGGAGCTATCGTATGATTTTACTCTGATGTATGCTTTTTTTGTTTTTTTTTTTCTCTATTTCAGGACAAACAAACAAAGTAGCCAAGGAGGCAGTCAATAGATGGACCGGTGTGTATCCATTTATATTACTTAACACAGCTTCAGACTAGAGGAATTTGAGTAAATGGAGTACTTATAGTTAAGAATTTTAAATTTTATTGACTTAATATAGGATAGCCTTCAGTTACAAAAACATGCAGCAATATATTTTGCTTATAAATCATCATGATACAAAAAATAGTGCATGTTGTCAGTTTTGTTAGTGAATGTAACACAACAGATTTGTTCTTCTGGTAGTATCTTGGACACCATGTTAAAACTGGCAGCCAAAACTGGTTGAGTTTTAATCTCTTAAAACAAGGAAAATTTTAATAGAAAGAGACTGGAAATAGTGGTGGTTAGTTTGGCATTGTCATAATTTGAGATATTCAGAAAACTTAATTCTTCCTTTCTGAATTTTCATCTGTTTCTAAAGAGTGCAATGCTTTGTGGAAGCTTATTGCTGCTATCGTATGATGGATGCTAATGTAAAGTAGGAATTTCTTAAGCTAATTCATCAGCTTTGACATGCAGGAAAAGTGCTGCACAGTTTTGAAGATTACCATGATAACACTTGCATGGAAGTCTAACTCAGTTTTCTGTTGTTTTTTAGCTTTGCTATCATTTCCATTTTGCAGAGCGAGTGTATGTCCTTACTTTTAAAAAAATTATTTGGAATGTTGTTTGTAACTTTTTTGTTTAGATTCATCTACCACTGATGGACTGCTCACTATCATCAGTTATGCCAAGTGCAGCAAGATATTATAGTCTTAGTCTTTTGACTGTTAGTATTTTATATCTTTGTTTATGCTGGGTTCTTTACTACATACAGAAAACCAAAGTTGTTACATATTTTAAAATAATTTCTAGGGGTACTGTTGTCAGGGCTTTCTACTTTGATGACAGGCTGTCGATCTCAAGGTCTTGAGAGAGGTAAGGCTGTAGAAGATACTTTGCTATTTAACTGGACAGTTAAGTTATATGCTGTACTATGGGGTTTTTTTGGAGAGACACTTTTAAAACCAAGTGTCTTATGGTTAGAGAAAAAATATTTCTAAGGTGTGCAGACACAGTGACTACTTCCTGTCTGAAGGAATGCTGCAATTTCTGGGTGTTAGCAATGAAGTAGTGAGTTTTAATGAATACTGCAGTGAAAAATTGTTAAATTGAAAAAAAATGTATTTGATAAAATAATAGTAATGTGATTCTAGAAGAGAAATGGTGACTAAAAACTACTTGAATTTTTTTCTTTTATTTACTTTCAAATAACATATATATTATCTGAACAAACATATGCAGGACTAGAAAGAACCTTATGGTTAATTTGGATCTAATTCTCACAGTTGTAGACAGTCACACAGTAGGTGTCTAGTTGAAAAAGGACCTATAAAATACTTATTATGCATATTCCCACTTTCCCTATCACTCTATAGTAGGCTTTCACTGTAATTGTAGATTTCAGTCTTCTCATAGAAGAGGAGCAAGAAAAGATCAAGGTGACCTCCGAAAAAGAAGATATATTTTACTTAATACTGAGTAAAAATGTCATTAACAAAAGCCTCCCATTTTCTATTCTAAATCTTCTTGGTAATGATGTTCCCCAGTATGTTCCTTTTTCATATACACAGAGAGAGTGCAAATGGAAGGATTTTGTTGTGGCCAATAATATAATTTATGCTTTCCTAAACATTAAAAACTGAATGTTTTTCATTCTATTTGCAGATAACATCTTTTCAATAAAGTCCTGGGCCAAATGTAAATTCGGTTTTGAAGAAAGCAGAATTGACAAAAGTTTTGGAATCCCAGGAGATTTTGATTATGTTGAGGCCAATAATATAATTTATGCTTTCCTAAACATTAAAAACTGAATGGTTTTCATTCTATTTGCAGATAACATCTTTTCAATAAAGTCCTGGGCCAAACGTAAATTCGGTTTTGAAGAAAGCAGA
>JAOQGH010000032.1:33060915-33076148 GCA_025769975.1 Gallinago jamesoni
ACTTCTACCCTGAAGTCAACATTTTAACGTTATGTGCGCCAGAGAGACTCTAGAAATGTCTTTTCTTATCTCTACCTCATGCTTGAATCCCAGATCAATGTGAACCAGACTTTTCTTCTTCACAGAGGATGAGTATTATCACTTGCAGCCTCGCACAGCTACTCCCAAGATGGGAAACCTGGGGGCAATATATAGAAGTAGCTTTTATTAGCTTGCGTTTCCATTTAACGGGAAAGAAAACTTTAGGTGCCAGTGACTTCATGCTTGCAATAACCATTATTGTGGTGACTTTTTATCCCCCACTGCAGAGGGATGCTCTCTCATTGAGAATACCTCCAGCTGAACAAGGTAGCAATCTCCTTCCTCCTTCCTTAGGGTCTGAGCTCCCCTGGCAGAAATTAACCCCTTTGCTGTAAAGAGCAGACTCAGGAGATGGTGGGGCCTTCCAAAAGGTCACAGCTTTTCCTGGCTTTTCAGAGATCAATGAGCTGGGATAATGGGAAAACCCTTCCACATTCAGGATAAAGGGGTGACCTGTGTCTGCTTCAGATGGAGTAAATCACAGAGGGGCAATTTGGGGCTTTGTGTTTGTTTCAATGTATGCTAGATTTTACAGGTAACATTAGTTGTTTTTTTCAGCGGCTTCTCCACAGCTGGGGAGGAAAATATTTGCCACCAAGGTGTGCAGTCAGCATCACGGTAGCCCTTGGGGTAGCAGGCACTTCTCAGTTTCCCGTTTCCCTTGTCCTTGTGGCAGCCACAGGAAGAAGTGAAATATGTGAGTGTAAAGGCACCACGGTGTTCACCAGTCTCTGGCATTTGCTTGCTGAGAGGTGGGGTACCAGGCAGCCTGACTAAAGCTGTGTCCTGGGAGAAACTTTCTTTCGAGTCCCCTGTCTGCAGCTTTGAAGGTCATAAAGGCACAGTGATACAAAGCTGTGGCAGCTCTATTTAGCGTTGCCATTCCACACCACTTTAAAATGTGTTATTTCACTTCTTTGGGCTATCTGATCGGGTTATCAGTCCAGTGAGGGGAATGGGATGCTGCTGGTTCACCAGCCTTTGAAATAAGCTCTGTACCATAAATGCTTTCTTGTTATTCTCAAAATCGGTTTCCATGGTAACTCTGTCACTGAAACAATCTTTTTGTCGATGAAAAGGAGGAAAATAATTTCCTTTTAAGGAATCCTTCACTCAGCCTACTAAAATTCCTTTTTTTCTTGAACCCTATTTACCTCTAGGGAGTCGTAAGTCTTGCCCCCATTCACCTCCACCAAGTGTGCCCTGGGTTTCACCCCCGCACTTTCCCTCTCCTACTCCTTTCTGCCTTCTGAGTTGAAATCGGTACCTATTGCTTGAGGGATAAAAATCTGGGAGGTTTTGGCATGTGGTTCCCATCTTGCCTTTTGGCTAAAGCTCCTTGACTCGCACCCGATTTTTATCAAAACAGAGTAACTTTGCTGGAGCGGGTCCGGGAGGGAGTGTAATGCAAGATGATGCGGGACATCGTGCCTCTGGCCTTTCCCTCCTTGCGGATGTCTCCTCTCCTCTCAGCCCCAGGATGCGTTTCAGCCAGAGCACCTGAAGCCACAGCAGAGCCCGGGAATCTGCTCTACGCCGCGGAGCTTCTCTCGAGGAAAACTTGCGGTTGCTCAGAGATTACTCATGCGGAGAGTCTCCGCGAACAAGCCTCAAATGCTACGTGTTTTGGAATGCTTTGCTGCAGAAAACAGCTGGGGTGTGTTGAAATGAGACATGAGATGCAGCTTTAGCCGGCTGCGGGGAAAAGTAGCTCTCCCTGCAGCATCAAAAGGCTTTGAGACTGAAGAGGTTTCGTTGAAAAACATGCTTCTGTCAAGTCAAATGCAACTTAAAGTGCAGTTCTATTGCAGCCCAGCCTCTGGAAGGGACCAGCCTGAGCCTATCTTTTCATAAGCATCATAAACAATATTGCGAAGTTTTTTTAAATTTAAATGAATTCTTTATTCCTTAGTTCTCAGGTAAAATAAGGAAAAGATCTTACTCGAACAGTTTCTCCAACAGAAGCTCTCCCGTTGTGCTTTAAGCACAATACAGTCTCTTTTGGTCCCGGTCCCTCAGCAGGTTATTGAGTGTTTTCAGCGTCTGCCTTGGCGTTCCCCAGGGTTTGGAGTTGAGCCCTGCTCAATGTCATGTGAGGCACTTGTGAATCTGTGTCTCTTCAGAGCTTTTCAAGAGAAGGGAGATCAAAAATCTGCCTGAGTTTGTCTCAGTTTTCTTCCCTAGGGTAGCTAGATGAACTCTAGTAAATAAGGGGGATTTTGAGTTTTTCTTTTTTCCACTTAAACTTTCTGTTGTCAAAGACAGCAGGATTGTAAATCATCCTTTATTGCAGGAGCAATTGAGCCTGGTTCTGCGTACAGCAGGAACATGCAATCTAGATGAAAGTCATTTTGCTTGGTCTTGTTTCAGAGCCCAGATACCTTGGGTAGGATCTGGGGTCTCAACAGAGACCAGCAGTAAAGTAGATTTTTTTTTTCCTGAATAACTGTTTTTGGAATTGACAGAAGTCTCGTGTCCTTCTTCAGTTTGAGAATCGGTCTCATCAGCTTTCAATGCTTTTGAAGGACGGATGCATTACTTTCAACTACTTAAAACAGAAACTGAAACAACCCAAGTTTCAAGTTCAGTCCATTATTTTTTTTTCCTCTTGTTCTCTTGTTTGGAATGAGAGGGTTTCCCAGCAGAGTGAGAAGGGAGTTTGCACTCCTTTTCCTTGATAAAGTTACATCAAACACCCTCTGTTTTCTTTCCACATGCTGGTCCTGCTATATGGAATAAAAAAAAAAATCTTTCGGATTTTCCCCAAATGGATGGAATCGAAATGCTTAGATTTGTATAAAGCAAAGAAAAATAACTAGCTCTCTTGCTGAAGATTCATGAGTTGCCATAAAACCTAGATGTATCCCTTCCTAAGTTAAGAGTTACATTATGGCCACGCAAGCTCTCTACCTCTGCCTGCTGGGACTGTGAATCATGTGGAATATGCGATTCTGGTATTTTCATTGCTGGTTACTTGCACAAAACCCCCGACCTTTTAGAAATACCAGCCTGGTCTTCCTTGCTGTTGTATATCATATTAGAATAGAAATATATAAATAATTTTAGAACGTTTTCTCCTGTGACTTCTTTGACTTTTTGATTTCACATATTTTCCATTGGTAAGATCATTACTTAATGAGTACATTTAATTGTTTTTGATCATCCATAATTGTAGGGGTCACAGATAAATCCAAGTAGTGAGGCACCGATTCAGAAGATTTCATTGAGTCGTGATCTACTTCTTTATATGCTCAATTAAGAGAAAATAAAATATAATGCCAACAGACAATACAATTCCTTTAAACAGTATTTCTAGCTTGATTAGTAATGTGCTTTTACATCCATATGATTTACTGTCCCTCTCTGTCTGTCTGGTCCTCTAGCTCATGCTCTTTGCACATGGCAATTACCCAGTCACAAATGTATTTTCCGGCTGAAACTTTCACCCTTTTTTGCTGTGAGAAAAGCAGTTACAACCCTCCTCTCGGTGTTTTGGGGAATTAGGATAGTGATAAACTGCCTCTCGAGCTTCCTATTCTCACAGTTTCTAGCACATCTGTGAAAGAATATTATAAGCATCGGTCCTACTTAATGATTTAAAGTGTTTGACCTAATTGTAAACAAGAAAAAAATAATCAGTTGGTTAGATTTTGGGTTTTTTTTATTCCACTGATGAATGCACACATACGTGCAATACAGTGAGCCTGCTCCTGGACCTAAAGAGTTTGGAGACTGAGAACAAGGTCCTGTGGTTATCACACGTGCGTGAAGATGGGTTTGCAGTGCCTTGGCTTGCGAGGGGGGGTGTGTGTGATGAAGTACCCCTCTATAGCACGGGGAGAAGGAAGGGCAGGTGTTGGCCTTGTGGCATTTAGGCTTTTCCTCAGGTCAGATGACAGGCTTTGGGCAGGTGAACAGTGGTGCAGGCTGCTGGAGCAACGCTGGTGATGCCTGTGGGGAGGCAAACCTACCCCGCGGGACTTTATACCGACTTCTTTCTTCCAGGACTTAGATGAACTGGCTAAACTGAGACACAGCAGGGGTGGGCAAGGAAAAGTAGGTGGGTATTCACCACCCCGCAGACCTCAGCACGCAGCTCTAACAAGCCTGCACCAGATTTCTGGCTGTTTTAAAAATTCTTTTCAATTTTAGTAACTGAATGGAGCTCCAAGTTGGAGCAAAACTCAAGAGCCACAGGGCCCTGAATGTCCCCCTCAGGGCTCAGCGATGGGTGCCATGCAGGTGCCAGCTGGCTTCCCCGCATCCCCAGGGCAGGGCAGGGCAGGGGGGCAGGCGGGTACCCCACTGCCAGGGGCTGCAGCCCCTCGGGGTCCTGCCAGGGGAACATGGGCTGTGCATCAGTGGGGCAGGAATGCACCCAGCTGCCGGAAGCTGCCCTGTTAGCAGGCACCTTCCCGACGCCCATCTTTCGCCTCCTACCTCCTCAAAAAACTAATACACTCAAAAATAGTTCAGCTGCAGGGATGCACTATAAATTTCCTTCGTTAAAAATAAACTGGCACTTTTGCGACTTGCAGGGACTATATCCCTGACTGGGTTCAACAGGGCATGTGTTCTTGCCTGCATTTTTACATCTGGGAATAAGCTAGTCGCTTGTTAAGAGTACCTAGCAAGTGGGGGAAGAAAAGTGGCATGAAACCCAACTCTGGCGAGGAGAAAAATCAAATGGAAAATATGCATTTTTAATATGCCACTGGGTAAGTATATAAGAGCAGAACAACATTTGTTGTAACCTGATATCCCTCAGGAATGAGGGAAAAGCTGACTGCTTGCTCCACTGAGCCAAAAAATAAGAAATCATGTAAGTGCAAGTGTGTAGTCAGCAGCATAAGGAATAACGCTTCAGAAAGCCGAGAGCAAAGCTGGAGCGTCGAATGGTAAAAGGCTGACAGTTTTACATAGAAACACGACCTCTTATTTGTAACCTATTTGTACAATAGTCTTCAATATCCTAAAGAAAGTCTCGATCCTTCTGCATTTACCCAGCCGTCAGATGGCTGTTGTGGCAGAATCTAAGGAAATATTGCATGCTGGCCATCATCTGATTTCTTGCTGGAAACTAAACAGAGTTTGGATGTGAACACGTAATTCATTAGAATAACCCAAACACACTTCCCAGGATGGGTGCGTCGTTGTCAGAGGTCTATGTGTTTAATGGTTTATCGAGCCCTTTAGAGCAGTAACGCCACGGCTGAGCCTATACCCAGGGTATACGACTGGGTTTGAAAAAGCAACCCTGCGTGGCCTCCAGGTGCCCGGCAGAGTGCATTTTGGGCATGGCACAGGGAGAACTGGGCAGCCCACGGCGCCTGCGGCTGACGGGATCTGCCGACTGTGCTGGGGCTGTACCCCTACCCGTCCAGCTGCGAGCGCCGCACCGCTGGCAACAGCTGGCCAGCCAAGGGCCATGGCCCCCGGGATGTCAGCCGGGCAGAGGCAGGATGCACATCTCCCTGGGGCCAGGCAAAGCCCCGTGCATCAAAAACGTGCCTCCCCTAAGGAGCCCAAAGTACCTGCAATTACTCGGGAGGAGGCTGCACGAGTGCCACTGGCATTTTCAGAAGACAATGACAGCGATTGCTGTTGCGGGGAATCGCAGATGTTCTGTGAAAAGAAAGGAACAAGCCTAAAAATTGCTTTCTGGGAAATAAAAAAAAAAATAATCTTTAGAATACCCATCTGATTTTTCTGCAATGCTTTTCTAGGTAGCGTTTGGAAGTGGATTACGGAGTTGTATCTAGGCTGATCCTTGGCTATAGAAATAACAGAAAAAAAGTTGCTCTTTTGGGCTTTCCCCAGGGCATCCCAGGCCCCCTCGCTGTGCTCTGGGATCTGCCAGGTGGCAAGGGCTTCTGCAGACCCAGTCTGTGCCTGCCCCGTGATGCCCTGGCACCCCGCTGAGCGGCAGCCAGCCCCCCGGCTTCTCCGAGGGTGTGAAAAAAAGAGGTGGCCTTAAGGCTGTGGCATGAAAAATCCCTGGTACTTCACAAACCGTGCGCATTATGTTGCTTTTCTAGGTTAGCTAAATTCCCCCCCCTGGGTTTCAGATGGAAGTGAAACACTTACTTGCCACTGAAACTGGGGGGGGGGTGCAGAGAGGCAGGGGGATAATTTTGCACGGCGACATTCTCGAACGGGTTACTCGATCAAGAAGTAACTGCAACTCACAGGTTTCCAGTTGCTCCCCTCACCGCCCTCTGGCCTGTACCACGAAAGAAATAAACACATTCAACTTTTTTTTTTTTTTTTCCTCACAGGAGAACATCTGTGACCCATTAAGATGGGATCCCGGGCTGCGCAGCCAGCGTTGGAGCCTGGCCTGAAGCTCTGCTCAGGCAAGTTGGTCATTCACTTCTCCAGGAGTTTGGCATTGCTGCTCTCTAGTATTTTATCAGCGTGTTTATTTTTGTTATAGTAGCACTTCAGGACTTCAGAAAGGAGCTACAGCAATATTTTGCTGTGCCTAAGTAAGCTTTCAATGGTAGTGTTTCCAATTTGGATGTATTTTGAAATCTCTCTTATTTTTGTGCTGTGTTTTTTCAATGATGTCAGAAGTGCATCTTCCTCCCTCAAATGCATCTGCACACACGTGGAACTGCTGCATTCTTGACAGCTAAGCTTTCTTCTGACATACTGTGGTACTAGTGGTACTCTGGTTGCTTTACACCTTTACCAGGCTTTTAACCCTTTGGGCTAAAATCTCCCGTGCCTGTTATCTGCCTCCAACTGGTTTATTTTCCCTACTTTTAGTTGCAGCGAAAAACAGCTCCACTGGACTGAGGTTACGTAAAACTGCATTTTACTCCCGTTAAAACCTTCTACAGCTCTTGAAGTTGAAAATTAAACTGTGTGGTAACTCTGCCGTGGCTCACGCCATCTCCTTTTCTGCTCCTTCGATTTGCCCGCAGCTGCGCCCCGCTGAAATGCCGGGGTCTCGCCCAGGAGATGCAGCTGGCAGGAGGCAGCGCTGCCTGGGCACTGGGGTGCCTCCAGCTTTCATTGACAGTGTTTGTCATCCCGTGGAATCATATTTACAGTTTTATTTCTAAACCCACTCGGGCCCGCTGGCTTTTGGCCAGGCTGATATTTATTTCGCCCATTTGCTACGGAGCGTCCTTTCGATCTGCCTGTGGGCATCACGTAGCCGCCTTGCGCTAATTTATATGGATCATTCCTATTTTTGCGTGGGCCTCCCTCTCTTTGTCCTTATTGCTGGAGGCCGAGGTGGCTGAGAGGGTGCTGCCTGTGGCTGAGCACCGGGGCTTTCACTGGGGAACTCCTATGAGGTGGGAGCGGGGACTTTGTGCCGCTGCAGTCTGGGGACGCGGGTGACCTTCACAGCCCGAGTGGGGCAGCATGGTTAGGGTGGATGCTTAATTTGGGGCCTCAAAGGGATGTTATTCCTCTTGCCTTGAGATGTTACGGGTGCAGTTTATCTCCGTGGTTACACAAATGACATGCCTTTGCCTAGGAATGGTGAGGGGCACGGTTGTGCGCTGAAAAATGAGTACCTTTTGGGAAGCACAGCTTTACTGACAACCAGTTTTGCAGTTATCTCTCTCGTTCTGCGTTAAATGATGCCTTTTGCTCAGTTCAGGGATGTGCAAACCGCTCACACCAGCGCGGTGCCGCAGGACGGGAGAGTGGCAGGAGCTGGGCTTTCCCTCGTGGCAGGGCTGCTGCCTTCCCACGGGCTTGTTTCTATCATGTGCGCACCGGGGGTTGTTTTCTTTTATTCATAGCAGCTTAGAAATGCACATAGCCATGGCTCAGAAGTCATTCCGGAGCAAGAGAATAAATATGCATGGGTAGAGAAATCTCAAGGGCAGGAAAAAATTAAGGATGCTTTTCTTCCCCTACATGGTAGAGACGTGACCCTCGGCGACAGAAACTCAGCACGTGCCCCAGGTTTCCTGCTCACTCCCTCTTCCCTGCCTTGGTACCGCTGGGCTCTCGGAGCAGCGTGTCATGTTTTCTCCATGATGCCATCACTTCAAACCGTGCAGTGAACTCGTGGGTTTAGGGAGTCCAGCGTCATTGTCTCTGAGGCTTTCAAAGCTTCGCTTTAGTTTTAAATGCCTCTTTAAGCACAGACAATACTCCAACAGGCTTGCTGAAACTAAATGAAGCTTATAAAGCTTTGAACGCTATTGTAACATGGTGGGTCCCGCAGGAGACTGCAAAATCCTGCTGTGTGCAAGGATCCACCACGCTTTCAAGTGGATGCACTGTATGTGCTAAAAAATGTAGGCAGAGCAGGGCAAGGAAAGGACAAAGCGTGTCAGCATATTTTTTGAATTACCTCGCGTTTGATTGATACCACAATGGTAACATTGCTTTTTAAAATAAAAATATTTACCATCCTTTCTTCTTTAGTGCACAGAGAAGTTTGGGGGAATATATATACATATATACTGTTTCTTATTTGAGATTCCAGAGCAAGGGGCTTTTCTTTAACAGATCGCCTAGCCATATTATTATTTATTCTCAATCTTTCATAAGCTGCATTATTAAAATAACTTAATATTGTCCTACATTCACAAAGACTTCTGTCTGATTGTACAGACGCTTGTTTCACTGCGCGGATTTTTTCTGATGAAAAGTGCATGCGGAGGGGGAGAGTGAATAAAAAAAGTAGGCCAGGTAAGCACCCTCTTTTTCTGTCTGTGTTTAATCATAGCCTAGAAAGTCAAAATGAGCTGCCAAAGCGAACTGGCAAAAATTCTGCTTAGAAACAAGAGCGCGACATTTGTCATCCGCGGTAACGAGTATGGTGTCATTAACGGCTTATTGGGGCAGTGCCACGCTGCCTCTTTGCCTCCCCGTCCTCTGAGGGGCGGTGGGTGGGCTGCTGACCCAGATTGGGCGTGATTCCGCCCCGACAAGCCCCAACACTGACCACTGGCCATTAATTGTAAAAATTCTGCCTCAGCGTGAGGTTTTAGAAGCAATTTGTAGTTATTTAATTATGCTGCCAGGGCAGGCTTTTGTCCCGGGCGCTCTTACCAGACTGAATTAGTCTTTAAAAGAATTAGGCTCGGCTCGGGCTGCGCCCACTGGCTTCGCTAAAAACCTTTGCTGGGGATGCGGGGAAGGGGGGGAGTGCAGGGCTGTGGTTGTCACCAGGAGAAAGAGAGAAACTCTCGTTCCCGAATCGTTTTATTATTCTAACGATGCGGGGGTGCCCCGATGGGGGTGGTGGCCCCACTCTGCTGGGAGTGACACAAACCCTGAGGTGGTAGGAGCACCCCTCCACCCAGAAAGCCGGCTGGCTACGGGAGCTAGCGGGGCAAACGCCGGGGAGAAAAGGGAGGGCTGCTTATCTCCAGTTGTCACACAGGGAAACCGAGCACAGAAATTTATGGCTGTGCCCTGCCAGGTCCTCTTTTTTCTATTATTTTTTTTTTCCTCTCCCTGTGCACTCACCCGTGAGCTGGTCTTTAGGGGGAGCGCATGGCCCCATGGCAGAGGTCGGTGGGACTCGGCGTTCCTTGGGTGGGACTGAGCCCTCAGTGATTTGTCTTTTCACCCGGGGGTGGGGGTTTGGGGACAGGCTGCCCCTTTGATGAAGAATGAGCTGGCTGGGTGAGGAGATGACCCAAACGAGGGCTTTATCACCCCTGAATCTCTCTTTGGGATTTGTAGCCTTATCAGGGGGGACTGGCCACCGCTGCACTTGCCGATAGGGCCGGCCCGGGGTGCGGGGATGTGCAGCCGTGGGACGATAATGTGGCGCCCAGCGTGGGAGGGAGGCTGCTGGGGAGGGCGAGGAGAGGCCCTGGGCTCAGCCGGAGACTTCTGCAGCCCCCAGGATGGGCATATTTCAGCCCAAGCCAACAGGGCTTATCACTGCTGATTTCCCGGCTGGGGACGGCAAGGAGAAGATAATACTCCAAAGCAGGCCACTTCCCTGGGGTTTTTTTTTCTTTTTCTTTTTTTTAATATGTCACCTTCAGTGCATACCATCTCTCAAACTGTACCTCATGGAAACCCTTAAATAGATGACCAGTATACTTACATTGAGCATTAACTGCAAACGGTGCAATACGTGGAGGCAAATGAAAAGATTGCGTACTTGGACTAGAAAGGGCTTCTGCTGGGTTCTGCTCCCCCCGAAATAAATTTTGCCTAGTATTCCCATAAAGTGTCACATCTTCAAAGGCAAGTTGCTATTCCCATGCCAAAAGTAACGGGGATTTGTAATGGGATCTGGGGCTGGATTAATTGTGGTGTGCTTTATGATTTACAGAAGTTTACAGCAGTATCTCCAGACTGCCGTAGGTAAAAGCCAGCTCCTTTTCCTTGTAGTTCAAGGGCAAGGGAAACGGTAAAAATAAATATTTCAGCAGCAGCATCCTACTACTGAAAAACAAGTCAAAGACCCTGAAGTATTCCAGCACAGGGATTTGCTTCACGTGATCAATGTGTACGTGTACAGCCTCAGAAAAATCTTCCCTGGCTGGAAAACAGCATCGTCGATCGGTCTGTGAGCTCTGGAAGAGCATTTGCAGGTGGCTGGGGGAGCTGCACGGGCCGGTCCATGCTGGGTTCACACGGTGGCACCATCCGCTCCTGGTGTGTCACCCAAAAAGCTCCTCATCCCCGTGTTTTAGCAGTTGTTTGATTTTCCACGTTGGCTCTGGGTTAGTCAGGAGTTTCCGGGGGGAGGGAAGAGTACCATGGGTGGCCCATCAGAGGGGACCAGCGGGGACATGTCGGCAGCCTTTCCTTCCCCCTTTGCTGCGTCCCGTGCACTGAGCTCCTTCTCACCAGCGGGTCTGCAGGGGGGCTGGAGGAGCCAGGCTGCTCTAAATAAGCTCTAAATAAGCCCGAGCTGCGGCAGTGAGGGGGCGGGGAATGTAGGTCGGATGCAGCCGGGGAGCTGGCGGTGGCAGAGCCGACTGCCCCTAACCGGGGGGCGAGGGATGGGGTGTTAGGGATGCCCGGGATGCCTGGGATGCTGAAAGGCCACGTGGCCAGGGTTGCCCGTCACACGCAGCGCAGCTCCCCCACGCCCCAGGGGGAGGAAAACCCTCCCGAGGGTCGCGTGGGCCAGCAACCCACTGAGCGCAGCCAAGAGCAGGTGGGGTGGCTGAAACCAGTGGAGCACAGGGTGCTGCAGGACACAGGGGTCTTGGGTCACCCTCCTGTGCAACCCAGGCCAGATGTGTCAGCCTGGAGGAATCCAAATATCCATTTTCTTATGATAGCAGAAGTCACTTAGAGCATTATCCGGGAGGAAAGGTTTCCCCCTCTGCTCCCCTTCTGCTCTGCCCACCCAGCTTTGTCCCTGCCCTGTCTTCCCCTGCCCCCTCTACGGTGGGTGGCTGCTCTCCAGGCTGCCCTGGGGCTGGCCCAGGAGCATCTCCGTGTATTTAGCAGCAGGTACATTTCATTTCTTCTCACTCATGAAGAACAGTCCCACGCGTATTCTGCTGGTAGAGTGATGCACAGAGGTGTGAGAGTGGGATCGTAATTAGGTTGCCTGCTCCCATCTGATGGCTGTTCTGCAACACGTATCTCCCCATCCCATCGCAACATCTGCGTTGTGGCCCCGATTTCCTCCTGGTCCTGCCTGTCACATCTGAAAAGACCTCCAGGAAGCAAGTTGTTCAGCCCTGCAGTCGAATTAGGGTGGCTGTACCACGCCGGCAGAAAGCCTCATGGTACCCCCTTTCCAAGGCTGCAGGCGTGTCCCTTGCTTTTTGTGGTGGAAGCATCTCCCAGGGGAGCCTGGTCCCAGTCTGGGCTGTGGCTCAGGCCACCTCGCTTGCCCAGTGTTTTAAAACCCGTTTAGCTAAACCAGTCTCGAGACTGCTTGCCTGAGCCTGAGCAGTGACTGCATTTTTAATGTCTGCAGCAAGGGCTGTGGCTGGCAGCTCGGTGCTTAGAGGAGAACTCTCCGAGGCAAAGTCATAGAATTATAGAATCATATGGGGTTGGAAGAGACCTCTGGAGATCATCTAGTCCAACCCCCTGCCAAAGCAGGTCTACCCAGAGCAGGTTGCACAGGAACATGTCCAGGTGGGTTTGAGTATCTCCAGAGAACGAGACTCCACCACCTCTCTGGGCAGCCTGTTCCAGTGCTCTGCCACTGTAAAAAAGTTCCTCCTCATGTTTAGGTGGAACTTCTTATACTCAGGTTTGTGCCCATTTCCTCTTGTTCTGTCACTGGGCACCACTGAGAAAAGACCAGCCCCGTCCTCCTGACACCCTCCCTTTAAGTATTTGTACACATTGTTTAGATCCCCCCCTCAAAGTCTTCTCCAGACTAAAAAGACCCAAGTCCCTCAGCCTCTCAAGGGCTCCAGGTTTAGCCTCAAGTCTAAGGCTCAACTTTTAATTCTCAAGTCACCAGCTTGAGCTGACTTTGCTTTTTAAAAACTCAGCAAGATAAAGCTAATAATTTAAAATAACGTCAGTCTGTGGCTCTCGCTGGTGTCACAACTGAGATCAGTTGCAAAAGTGGTGGGGAAGGTTCACTCCTGAACATGGACAACATGTTCATGGTGCCACGCATCCCGCAGGTGGGGTTGTTAGATAGTTCACGCTGTTACAACCCTCCTCTCTAGAGCATCTCTTGGAGCCCCTGTCCCAGCCTGGTGGCACGTCTGCTGGCAGAGAAACATCCAGCCGTCACCGCATTAGAAGCTGCTGTTCCCCTGCCAGCCCCGGGGTCGCTCAGGGGCAAAGGTGGAGGGGTGCCATGGGGTGCCCCACACACAACCGGGGCAGGAATTCCTTCTCCTGCACATGGGGAAGCGCGGGCAAAGGGTTTTTTTTTTCCCCTCTCCCGCTCTCTTCCTCCTGCGCTCTCTCCTCCCTCCCTTTTGCTCCCGCCTCCTGGTTTTCCTCCTTATTTATTTATTTATTTATTTTGTCTAAGCAGAAGCGGAAAGCACCGAGCCCCGGCCCGGCGAACACACCCCGCACGGGCATAAGGGAGGGGACTTGCCGCTCCTGCCGCCAACCACGCGCCGACCGCCCAAAATAACCCGATTCTCCATCATTTCGCCTCCCTGGGGAGGTGCGGGGGGGGGTGGCGGTGGTGGGAGGAATGTCCCGTCCACACTGCCCCCCCACCGCCCCCGGCATCGCGCCATGTGCTCGGCGCTGCCGTGGGCGTGGCCGCGGGGCGTGGCGGGGCGTGGCGCGGCGGCGCGCAGCCGCGCGCGCGGCGTGGCGGTGGGCGTGGCAGCACCTCCCCCGCCCCGCCCCTCCCTCCCCTCCCCGCCACCGCCCCCGCCGCCCCCGCCCCCGCCCAGCCGCAGCACGGCGCGGCACGGCACGGCATGGCGGGGCTGCGCTACCCGCAGCAGAGCGGCTACTGCCGGGCGGCCGCCGCCATGAACCTCCTGCTGGGCGTCTTCCACGTCCTCCTGCCCTGCTTTCGCCCCGGGGAGGCGCAGGGGCAAGGTGAGACGGGAGGGGAGGGAAGGGAGGACGGAGGGAGGGAGCGGAGCTGCCGCCGCTGCCCGCTGAGGGGGGGCCGCTGCCGTCCATCGGGCGGCTGCCGCGGTGGCATCCCGGGGACACAAAGGCAGCCGGGACGCGGCTGGCAGCCCCCCCCCGGCTCTGCGCCCCGTTGTCAGCCGGGCCTGCCCCCCCCCCCTCCCGCCCCGGCCCTGCGCCCCGTTGTCAGCCAGGCCTGCCCTCCTTCCCCCCCCCAACCCGGGGAGCCCCGGGCCGCCGCCCCCCGCGGGGCTACGGGCTCCCGGCCCCCGGCGAGTGCGTCCGGCCCATCCGCCGTTCTCCTCTCTCTCTTTCTCTCTCTCTGCCCCCACAGCCATCGAGCCCATCCCCGGCGTGGTGGAACTGTGGCAGGCCGAGGAGGGGGAGCTCCTGCTGCCCGCCCAGGTGAGGGGGCGCCGGGATGGGGGTGTGTGGGGGGATGTGATGGTGGTGGGGGCCGGGGGTGTGTGGGGTGGGTTTGGGCCCGTGGGGCGGTGTGGGGCCGCTGTCAGGCCGCAGCCTCGACCCGCGGCTCCCCTCACCCCGCGAAGCTAACGCTGGGGGAGGGTTCAGCTTTATTTTGGCTTTGGGTTTTTTTTTTTTTCCCCCTGCGGTTTTTTTCCCCATTTTCACTTTCTTTTTTTTTTTTTTTTTAAATCTTAATTAATGTGTTTGAGCACGGTGAATACTGGATGTGTGTGTAGCATATATACATATGTATTTATATCTCAGACCGCTCAGGTGAAGCCATTTTTTCCCCCCTCAAATGACACATCATTGCCATGTCCTTCCTCTCGCTGTAGCACTTTCTTTTTTTTTTTTTTTGCTCAGCTCAGCCGCTTTTTTTTTGAGGGGTAATAAGACGGGTTATGTTCTGTACGGGAAGGGGAGCCGGTATAGTAAAATTCATGGCCAGG
This sequence comes from Gallinago jamesoni, assembly GCA_025769975.1. Classification (NCBI taxonomy): domain Eukaryota; kingdom Metazoa; phylum Chordata; class Aves; order Charadriiformes; family Scolopacidae; genus Gallinago; species Gallinago jamesoni. The sequence goes on from JAOQGH010000032.1 coordinate 33,075,387, forward strand.
GGGCTGGAGTTTATGGCATCCGAGGCGGTCGTTTAACTTGCCACTGATGGACTCTGCCATATGTTGAGCTGGGCCTTCCTAGACTCCGCGGCACCAGGCTCATAAACGAGAAGGAGCGGTCCTTGGGGACTTTATCTTCTGCGAGGGGGGTAAAGAGGGTAATTTATTTCTCTTAAGCCATTATGTCGTTCTCTGTTCGGTGCTCAGCCGTTGATACCCATTAAGGTAGGGAGAAATAGCAGAAGTGTTATTTCTTTCCTCAGCTAGCTGGCAGTTGACACTGCTTACCAGGGCCCAGCGTTTTGTATTGAGGTGTCGTGAAAGTATTATCTACTATATACGTATATATATTTAAAATTATTTGTGTCTGCATCCTGCTGTTCAGAATTTGCCCCGTGCGGATATGGAAGTAGCTAAGGGAAGGTGCAGGGTCTCCATGCCCAGGGATGCTGAAGGAACTCGGCCTTCTGCTTGTGCAATCTCTACCTCGCAGACATTAGCATGCGTTAGATGTAGAGCCATGTAATGCAGTCATTTATAGCTGCTTCTTGCAGTGAGGCTGCAACTGAGTGATGATGACGTGATGTTTACTTCCTGAGGAGATTAGGTCCTCTTGGAAAACACTTTGTTCTTGAGCATCCTCATCAAAATAAGCTGTAGCGTGGCTGAAGGAAGGCCAGGCACGAGTGGCCAGACGGCTTGGTGTGGCTGAGCGCCTGGTCCCGCTGACCCCTTGCAGCAGTGAAAGGCAAAGCTGTGGCT
>JAOQGH010000032.1:33076248-33133236 GCA_025769975.1 Gallinago jamesoni
AGTGGCCAGACGGCTTGGTGTGGCTGAGCGCCTGGTCCCGCTGACCCCTTGCAGCAGTGAAAGGCAAAGCTGTGGCTTTCTTACCATTAAGCTCATTTCTAGCAGCTCCTCCGTCATTTCTGTAGGTACTGGTTAGGTAGGCAGGAGGGAAAAGCAGGTCTTCTGGTTTCAGTTGTGACAGGGCAAGAAGTGAAATTTGCGACAGGCTCGCTGAAGTAAAAGGCGGACATTAAGAGGCAGATGAACCAGTCTCTGAGCACCACTGGTGCCGTGGCTGCTTTGCATGGCTTTCCCCTCTGAGCCTGGGGACTGCAGCAGCATCTGATGCCTTGGTGACTGCTCAAACTGAAGCAGAAAGGCCTGGTTTCCTCAAACAGATCTTAAGACCAAAGCTTGGTTCCAGGCCTAACCCTGACACCTGAATTTCTGTTCCCGTGTGGATTTGGGCTTTACCCAGCACATCCCAGGCTTGGGGCCTGTGGCCGAATTTGAAGCCACCTTTCCCAGTTGTTGGGAGGCGGAAAGGAGACTTTCCTCTGTCCCTGCAGATGGGGCCAGGCACGCTTCCAGCACCACTTCCATGGAGCAGTGGCACTGCTCTGTGATGGCTGGTCATTGCTCTTTTCTGAGCAGCTGAGGAGTTGAGGGTTACCCACCCTTCCGTGATTGCCTGTGACATCTGTGAGGTCTTGGAGGTAGTTCATCATTGTTGACTTGCTGGGTGACCATCCTAGGTTGGAGAGGCGCATTGGTGGGGATTCCGGCATCAGCTCTGGAGATTTGGAAGACCGCTTCATCTTGTAAAGATCTGGCTGCTCTTTCTTTGTTAGAGGGATGCTTAAACTTGCAGGAGGTCTATTGCTTGACTGTCTCTGTTATCCACTAAAAAAAAATGTTCTGATTTACCACTATGAGGAGGTTGTCCGTATTCTCTTCCTGTTCCAAGAACAGACTTTCTCACTTAAACCTTCACAGAGGTTGTTGCCCAGTGTCCCTGTACCACAGCAGTGGTGAGGGTCTAGTAAGAGGAAGAACTTCCTTGCTTTTGAGCGGGTAGTCAGCATTGTTTGATAGGGAATATCCAAGGGTGGCTTCATTCACGTGTTTGAAGATGGGGAAGACTTTGGGAAGTGTCCTGGTTCCTCGATCTGGTTCTTCCTGTTCCCTTTTGGAGTACAGGCGGGAGTGCAGCACAGGAGAGGGAGGATGTCCGAGGCGGAATTTAAAAATCCAGGGAAGGAACTGTGTGTGTACCTCCCTCCCGCCTGCCCGTCGCAGGCTCTGAGCAGGGACATGGATTAGCTTGCCCTGTCTGCCTAGCCCCATTGCCTGTTTCTGGCGGGTTACCAATGCTGTCTGATGGGTGTTTTTCCCTTTCTGTCATGGCTTTGCACTATTATCTTATTTTCCATGCATCATCAGCTGCCTGTGACAGAGCAATTTTGAGCATTCCTTGCTGCCTGCAGAAATTGAGGGTGAAAGTTGGTCAGGTCGGTAGCCCGTCCAGCCGTCAGGTTGCCCGCGTGCGCTTTTGTTCCAAGCGCAAACACTGAATAAAGACACCACATTAAGAGGCAGGGGAGGGGAAGACAAAAGCACTTTAATATTTGTAGTTGCTTTCTAGGCCTCTCACAGCATCGCTTTGTCTACGTGAACTGCATGAATTTGCATGCTGGAGCGCAGCCGCCCAGGGCCCCCGCGCCTCCACCCTGGTTGGTCCTTCTACCTTCTGTTTCCTCCTGCTTCCCTTTCATTGTTTGTGCTTCTCGTATGCCCCCTCCCAGCTTCCCTCCTACATGTATCGGTGGTGCTTTTTCTTTTCTTTCCTTTCTTTTTTTGTTTGTTTTTTTTTTTTTCTTTTCATTCTTCCCCATGCTTGTGATCTTTTGATTTCGGCTTCCTCTGAAGCCTGCAGAGGCGTTTTGGGGATGGCTACACCTACTGCTCTTGCTCTGCAGCCGAGCCCCGCGGGTGCCCGGAGCATCATTGCAGCCGGTGAGGGTGTGCGCGGGCTGGAGTGCTAGAACTGAGGAGGAGGAGCTGGCTGGGTCTCGCCGCCTGCTCACAGTCTTCCACCAGTCTGCAGCTTCCTCCAGTGTTTTAATATTCCTTCCTGGGTTCCTCCTTTTTTTTTTTTTTTTTTCTTTTTTTTTTGTGTGTGTGTGCTTTGAAATGAGCTGGGTTTCCCTGTCGGATGTGGTATCCATATTCCCTGGCGCTCAGTTCCTCTTTCTCAGTGAAGGTGGTGTGAAGTCTGGGGTAACCACAGGGCACCCGTCTTACTCTCCTCCTCCTCCTCCTCGCTTCCCTTTTGTAGGAAACATCCCTGGAGTGGGTGGCTGGATTTTTTGTTTTGTTTTTCTTCCCATCGTTTGTCCTCGATGTGGAGGAGTGTGAAGTCTTGCCTACCTCAGTGGCTGGGAGATGTGTGGAAAACCAGTGGAATTTTGACATGGAAAAATCTCAAGTGCAAGAGGCTTGATTAGAGCAGTTGTGGGTTTTATTCAGACTCCTTATAATCTTGTGGTTTTGCTTGTTTGTTTGTAACTTGTTAATACTTATTTAACTAAAACGCTTGGGAGAAAAGCTCCTTTGTGTAGGACTTGACACCCAAAGCCCTTCACCATTAGAGGCTGAAAAAGCTCCAAATATAAAACAGCCATGTTGGAACACTTCAGTGCAAAGCTGCAAGGAGGATAGTTATATATATTTTTGCTGAAGAGGAGAGGAAACAGCCTGAGGAAAAGCAGAATAAGAGTGTCAGGCCTGCTGTCTCCCCGGCCACGAGTGTATGAAAGGAGAAACAGAAATGCCACTTGTTTGTGGTGGATGCCACTTAAAAGAGGTATCGGAGAATCATGGCTGCATGTTTCTGTCAGTCCTAAACTGCTTTGGTGGTTCCTGTGAGCATCTGAAGGCAGGGGCAGGCGGGCTGGGGACCTGCGGAGCGGAGCAGTCAGTGGTTTCCCTTCAGCCCCTTCAGTTTAGAGGGAGGAACTACTTTAAAGTGAAGTAGCGAAGGTGAGTTCTAGGTCTTGTTATCACGACTGAAAATGACAGTAAGTCATCGAAGGCAACATATACCAGCCTCTTTTTTTTGGTGCCAGTGCCACGTCTGTCTGATGTGATGTGATGGGTGCATGTAGGAGATGGGCGAGATGTTTCATCAGAGGAGTGTGTTGTGTATGTTTCAATTTGCTTGCAGATACTTAGGAGATTACAGTGACTGCTGCTTTCAGATTACTGAAGTAAAGTTTTAGGTGCTTGAATTTGGAGAAAGAGGGAAATGCCATGAGATTTGCTGTGTCATAGTTGGTCACAGGCACTGGGCAAATACAGAGCCTGGGTTTTCACTTTAAAGGTTCTGCTCGGATCTGAAGGATTATTATATTTTTTTTCTTTTCCTGTGTAGTAGTGACTCGTCTTGAGTTCCTGTTCTTCAGTGCAGCTCAGGGGCTAATAAGGTTAATTGTTCTGCCGGTTTCGAAAGCTGATGAAGACCTTGATCTTGCATATGTATCGGAGATATGCAGCACGGCAGCATGTCATTAACAGCAGTGCATCCCATCAGCTATGCACAAATTGAATGTATGGAGTCATCTACTTCAAAGCAGGGTTTGTCTGAAGGCACACAATTTGTGTGAAAGCCCGAGACAGACTTGGGGTGGGAATCGTGTTCCTCTTTGGGCTGTTCAAAAGCTCCTCCAGCCTCCCAGCTGAGCTTCTGGATGGTGCTGATAGGACTTGGGGCTGGTTGGCCATGCAGATTATGCAGAAGCTGTCAGCCCAGGCTCTCATGACTTGTGTGACATGAGGGGGGCACTTTCGGGGGCTTTCTGGCATGAGATAAGCACCTGCCCATAATTCAGGATGAGGTTTGGAGGAAGGGGATTTTTCTTTCCTATTGTGGATAGGCTGCTGGGACCTGCATTTTGGCTTCAGGAGTTGTGCCGGCCCTTCCACCATCCCTCTGCAGTGCTTGTCTGGCAGTACAGTAGTTTGTAAAGGCTTGTTTGGTTTTGGTGTTTTGGAGCTGTTTTTGGTGTCTTCGGTGGGGTTTTTTTTGTGATTTTTTTTTTTTTTTTTTTAATTCTCAGTGCAAGTATACACGTAGCCTGTGGCATACAGAGGAGGGAAGGTAGGAGAAAGCTGGATATGTGGCTCTATGTGCGTGCTCAGGTTTTTTAATTTTATTTTTTCCTTTCACAATTCAGATTTTATATTGTGGCAGCACCATAGACCGTGAAGGTTTTCTTCATCACTGCTTAATGAAAAGTAAAGAGGAGAAGTCACCAGTGCTGAGATAACTAGCGTTAAGGGTGAGCACTGCGTAATGACAGTCCCAGGTTTCTGATGCCTGGTTAAGCCATTTAAACGGGGAGTTAATCCATTTAAAATGAGGATGTCTTGCTAGCCTGCTGTGTGGCAGAGAAGCTGTTTCTGGAGAAGGTGGATGAGGAGTCCTCTAATTCTGCTTGGTGTCGTACTGGAAGTGCAAAAGCCTGGAAGTGCAAAAGAAGCTGGAAAACAGGGGATGGATTTGTATCGTGCCTTACTGGGAGTGTCTAACAGCAAAGCTTAGCTTGTTGGAGGAGACGGCCAGGTGCTAGAACCTCTGGTTAAGGCTGTGCTGAAGAACCACGTGATGCGCTGCAGATCCTGGATGATTATCACGGTGTCTCCAACCTCCCTTTAAGGGCTGGGTACAGAAAGATCATTGCATCCTCAAATTAACTCGTACATCTACAGGTTTGGCTTCTGTTGCATGAGCTGCTTGTGGCCAGAGATTGACGTTTAGGTGCATTTGGTAGCTTTTGGCAAGATCTGTAATAATGTTAGCTATAACTTCATTATTTGAGGCATAATAATGTTAATTATTAATCATTAACTGTATTTGCTGCCTTAATGTGGTTGTAGTTTTTTTTCCCATCATGAAGCTCAGGTCTTCCAAAATCCTGCTGTCTGTCCTGCTTAGTAGACAAGTAGGGTCGCCTGGTCTGCTTAAGCACCTGAAGCATGTGGAGAGATGTTCAGTGTTCGTGCAGGTGATCTTTTGTTCCATATGCAGCAAAAATAGGAGCTAGAGTCAAAGCGGGTACCTTGGGGCCTGTTCCGTGATGCACTTACATGGGAAATGTGTAGGAGGGGTGGTAGAGAGTGCATTCTTTTAATTTTAAAAGTTATTTTTTGTTTTGTTTTTTTTTTTTTTTTTTTTTTAGTTTTTCATTGCTAAGGTCTGTAGCTCGTGTCTTGTGGAACCGTCGTCACCGGCTTCTGCAGTAGCTGGGAAAACTTACCAGCTGTGCTTGGCAGGGTAACCGTGACCTCTTTCTGAAGGATGTTAATCTCCCTAAAGTTGTCCTTGGTTTCATCAGCGCGGGTTGGGTGGATGTAGCACGCTCCATTTTGAGTTGTACCTAAAAGCTCTCCTGGAGATCTCAGCGGGTTTGGAGCAGCTTCCTGCTTGTTTTAAATGGATTTCCTGCGGGGAGCTCACTGAACCAGCGCTTGACTTCATTTCTGTAGACAGCTCAAAGCAGTTAGTTGTGAGCTGCAAGCTGGCAGAGGTTATTCGCTGCATGTCTCCAAAGTTACCTTAGTCCAGCAATTGAGCTAAGCTGTTGGGTTTTAAGCTTCTACTCCCTACGATTTCTGTGCGTGTTGCTGAGCGTTGGTAAGATCTGGGCTTGGGATCTTGCCACCTCCATTGGAATGTGGTACCTTGCCTCTGCTGCTGGGGTTACCATGTGATGTGCATTTAAGGGGATTCCGCATCCTATTTTCACAGGTACTGGCTAATTAAATTTACTGACACGGGGCAGGTAATTTGAAGATGGAGGGAGTAGTCTTCCTGTAGTCTGAGGACAGTTGATGGTTTTAGATCAAAATTGTATGCGTGAGCAGAATTTTGTATAAATACGTTTCTATAAATGGAAAATTAGTCTGTCCCATCAATGTTTGGAAAAAAATTAGTGGAATAGCCATGTTAAGTCACCATTTATCTTGGCAAAATGAACTGAAACCTCAAATAGGATGGCCAGCATACACCTTACTTGAATTGTGAGGGAGTTGCTGAAGGAATTATAGATTTCTAGTTCATTTTGCAAGCAAGTCGTGTGAGAGTCCATTTTTGGAGCAATTAAAAGTGGTACATATGTCCAGTGCACCCTGGTGCAATTCTGAGATCCTTACATAGTATTTTCTCTGTTTATCAGGCTGATTCGAAGGAGGATGTAGAAGAGCATCCACAAGAGCAAAGGTAAGTAAAGCTCAAAGCAAAAGTGCTGAAGTTCATTTTGGATTTTGCTTTAGGACTTAGTGCAGTGTAATTGGGCAGACTACTAAAAATGACTTTTTTTTCTGCTGCATATTAAATAGGTTTTCATTACTTGCAGCTTACGATTTTCTCAACTAAGGTTAGCAAAAGTAGAAAATAGTGTATACTGTATGCAAGACTGAAATGTTCTTTTGCATCACTTTCTCCTTATTTTATCTCTAATCTGCGTTTGCTTTTCATTGCTCTTACACACAAAATCTATGTTTATTGATTCTGCTTTATTGTATATTTTGTTATTCAATTCTTTAAACGAGAGGACAATTTTCAGTTCCAAAACTTGCAAACGTAAGTAGTCTTGAACTGTTAACTGGTATCTGAGTGGGGAAGGGAAGTAAAGACGATTTAAAGCCAAACACTTCTTAATGTATTACTGTAATACAATACATATGCTGCCTCATTTCTTGAAATCAAATGAATAATAAAGCCCTTAAGAACTGTAGCCTCAACTTTACTGTTTTTGTTAATATCAGGCCTCCTCTGTTTTGAAGGGTTGGGTAAATAGCATCACAGATTATTTTTAAAATACACGTTTTGTTTCCTCTGCATGTCCAGATTAAAATGCTTGGACATCAACCAGTGAAACACTTCCTTCCTTTGGTATGTGTTAATGTGGGTACAGCTCTCAGTGCCATGCCAGCCAGAAAGATCACAAGACTTAAAATAAACACATGTAACACCACCATGCTCCGACGACCGCAGCTAGCCAGAAATGCTTTTCTCATTTATCTCCTGTCTTTGCCCTTAGCCTGGGTTTGAGAGCGAATAGATGTGATAAACCACAAGCCTGGCTGGAGCTGGCAGAAGGGGTAAAGGTGAGGGTGGGAAGGGGGTGGTTATGGTGGGTCTGTTCTGTGCCACAACGCTTTGTGCAGCTTTCCCTGCCTCTTTCTGCCCCATCGGGAGCTGCTGTGTCCAAACCCAGCGTCATAGGGCTCCTGTGCCTCATCTCCACGGGAGTGACAAAGATGGTATGGAAACAGGATGGGAAAATTATTGCTGCCTCTGACAGCTGGTGCTCATGGTTTGTGCTACGTCCCCCAGTTCCTACTGGCATAGGGAATTATTACTTTTTTTTTTTCTCCTTGCCTTGCAAAAGAGGAGTAAACTATTGAAAGCTGGTGTTTTCCCTGCACAAATACAGAACTTTCTGATTTTCACCTGGGGACTACTGTGTTTTTGATGCAAGACTCCCACTGTGTGCCTAAGCATACTGTCTTTATTGAGAAGTAGTCAGAAGACAGCAGTCTCAAATGCTGTGCTTAAGCTGGTTTCTGAGATTTTTGTTAGGAGGCAGAGAGATGTAGGGGAGGGGGAAAAAAATCTCCACCTGCCTCTTATCTCTGGAAGTAACTGGCTGTATGACAGTAACTTGCTACTATTACAATAATAAAAATATTGAAAGATAAGTAGTTCTTGAGACTCAGAGAGGAAAAAGGAAAGAGTGGTTGACTTTTTTGTCATTCAGGTGCTTTAAAGATTTTTCTAGTAATTACTCATTTCCAAAAATGAACTTGTTTTCTGGAAGTAAAGTTTATAAGGTTTGCTTGCATGGATGGAAACATCCTTCTATTGTCATACTGAAATGCTACAGGAAACTCGCCTAAACAGCCACTGATTTGTGTGCATCTTTTAAACCTTTTTGGTTTGCTGCTGTATGTAAACACCGGTGTGTGTGTGTGCTCTGTATACTGAAGGAATGTTATAATGTAGGCTTTATGAAGAAGACCTATCAAAGGTACATTACAAAGACTGGAATTTACTGGTTTCTTTCCAGATAAACTTTAATTCCCTTGGCTTATATTACTATACGGTGAAATCATGGGGATTTCCTTTTCCTGTAGCAGCAAAACCTGAGAGCCTTCAGCATCTCATTGTCTGCCAGCGTGCCCTAGGGAAATCAGCTAAAGCTACTGAAATTTGATGTGGAGCCCCTAGAGCACCAAAAGCAAAGCACCTTCAAGTAGCAATATGAACAGAAGTTAATGGAGATAGAGAATTCACAATTTTTTCCAGAGCTGAAGAAAGTAGAGAGCGTTTATCATCTTGGGGCATAAAGGAGAAAGTGTCTTCCCAAAACATTGCTTTATTTGGATTTTAATTCTAGGTTAATGGGCTCTCTTGGGAGTTTGCTAACATAGTTTTTTAAAAACAACAAAATCAAAAAGAGAGTGAAGTATTAACAGTCTGTTAACAGACTTCCTGTGCATGTGCATCACAGAATCTTCCATTTGGGGTGGGCTTCTTGGTTTGCTGTTGTTTTTCTCGCAATTGCACAAGGGGGGTGGATATAATCTCAGTATTTCTGCCTTAGGTTTAGATTTAACAATAGAGAAGTTTGCATGGAGGTAAAAAAGGCATTGTCAAAAGAGCAATTCCTGTAAAGAGCTATTCCAGAGGTGAATGAGAAATGGTTTATTTAGACGTCTGTGGGTTTGCAGCTGCCCTCAGTGAGAAAAAGCTAATTATCAACTCCTCAATTTCCAGCTTACTATTCCTGCCTTTCTGATTGCTTGGATGCTACGCCAGGTTGCTTTCTGCTGTTTTGTGTCTCTCTGGGTCAGATTCTGAAACAAGAAACACTGGACAGTAGATACATGAGTTGCTGGATGGTGCTGCTTCAGGCCACAGCCTTTGACAGAATTAAAGCCATGTGTATTTGGACTAGCCTGTTAAAAAAGCTTCATGTTTCCTTAAAAACTGTTTCTTGCATTTGAAAGTCCGCAGTAAAAAGATGCTTTCCAGAACAAGGAGAAAGTCAATGACAGGTGTTAAGAGAAAGTTTGGGGGTTTTGTTTGTTAGGTTTTTTTTCTTCATGCTGGTGCCTGTTCACTTGCCACAGCTGGCAGTAGCAAATTTTGAAGATTTAAGTGCTTGCTTTTTTCTTGCACTTTTCCTAATGCAGCAGAATGAGTCAAATGCAGAAGTCTAGCACAGATAAAGGGACGATACTGTTAAGTGGTATGCACAAATGATGCTACCAAAACTTTTAGCTTGCCACTTCAAGGAAGTAGACATTGGACTACCAAAAGAAAAAATAAATTTTCACATATATGACATTCTTAATCCTTGGTTTTGAGGACTTCTTGAGAAAGGCCTTTGAAAATCCATTTTCACAGGTGACAGGTTAAAGAACATTTGCACCAGAACAAACTGCGGTACTTGATAAAAGATGTGGAGCGAATAATCTTAATATGTGGTGTGTGCTAATAGTCCATGCTAAAGGAAGGGCATACAATACTAAGAGTAGGGTATGTATTCAGCAAGTTAAGAGGACATTTTCCAGCCTTCACCTTTGACACTTAGGGCATATTTTGCTTTCAGTAGATAGATACCAACTGCTAGGAAAAGTTTAAGCGTGGTGCTCTTGGCTCAGTCAAGCGTTTCTGTTGAACCTTTGCCTTTGATCACTGGGAGGGGGTTTGACCCCATGGGCTGGAGTTGCTCGGGGCAGAAGATGGTATCAGCTCCCAGTGGGCTCCTGCTGGGGCAATAGTGCAGCCCTGGGAGTGACAGTGGGCACTTTGACCTCTCCAGATTGCCAGGTGGGTCTACTCCCCATCGTGAGACTTTTGCTGTGCCTGCGAAATAGTGCTCCAGGCATGGGAGAGAGATCAGAAGGTAGAGGTGGCAAGGGAGTAGCTTACTAGTTGCCTGAGAGGAAACAAAGCAGTTAAGGTGAACCAACTGCAAAATTACTTGGGGGGTTTAGTGGATACTTAAGCGATGTAATTACAACATTTGCTTCAGGAGAAATCCCGAGTGGCTGGGGAAAGTGAGCCTGCTTCATCTTGCGAGGTCGTACGCGGCAGTTTTTCACTGGCCACAACTTCGTCTCGTCTCCAGTCAAGAGGCACAGATGAGTCTGGCACTCTGGATGGACCAAAAGCTTATGAGTGACTCATCCTTCAAAAAAGCCTGTGGTCTAAGCGCCAGTGCCGTGATTTCTGACAGGGAAGTAATGACTTGGGACTGATGGTAAGCCTGTGTTCCAGGTAACTGGCTTGGGTGATGGCTAAGCCAGAAAATGAAAGATTCAAAAGATAGGTTAGGATCAGCCTGATTTTTATTTTTTTCCCTTCTGCTTTTTCTTACTGAAAGGATAAAAAATGATTTTGTACCAGAAGAAATGTCTGCATATAAAAAAAAGCCCACTTTTTTTTATGCTGTTTACTTTTTAAGCATCTTTTTTTTACATTCAAGCAGAGTGTCCATTGAGAAAGTGTTTCAAACTGAAAAGCTGAAAAGTAGTTTTGAGTGTGTTGAATGAGTGCTTAAAATGTTTGAAAGGAACCATCCTAAAACAGTGTTTTCAACTTAAGTCTGTATCAAGTATCACTAATTATCATTAGATTGTCATTAAATTCACCCCCCTGAAACTATTTGAAATTTGCATAAAGACTTTTCCTATGATATACGCTTGGTCCCAATTGGTAGTAGTGAAAGGTGCTTTTATTAAATTTTTTATAGGTTTTAAAAATTTTTTTTACAAAAAAAAAGGAGAAATCCACGTGTATATTAAAAAAAAGAAAAAAATGAGCATTTCTTTTTCTTGGGGGGGAAAAAAGCTTTTTAGTCTCCATTAATGCCTTTGCATAAAGCAACACATTTCTATGGTATGCACAGAATGAGTGTTTTCACTGGGTTACACCAAAACCTGCTTCAATATTGGTTAACTTTTGTTTCTAATTGATAAGTCACTGCTGTTGTATCTTATTTGCAATTTCACCAAATCACCAAGGTACTGCTCATTTTAAGTTTTACCAAATGCCTGCAGAAATGAGATATACTTTTATATAATCCTTAGAAGTAAAGGAGTGGAAATGAGATGCGCGCACCTACCTGTTATGCTTGGGGGAAAATCCCTAAGGCAAAACCCCAGGGAACACAAAGAATAACATTAAGGTAGAGTAAAAAAAAAGCTTACTGAAGAAAATTGCTGGGAGGTCAACCAAGTTGGGGGATCTCCTGTGGATGAAGCAGATAGTTTTGGAAGGAAATGTTAATGTTACTCCTCCTTCCTTACGCTTCTGCCAGGCACAGCAAGGCTGGCAGGCTGAGCTCTTGCTGCTTTAATCTTTTATCTCTGTTTTATGTGTTGTAATTCATTGACTGATGAACTTTGCCTTGCTGAACTTTGCATTACAAGCTGTTAGGGCCAGCTGTGCCCTCCTGTGTGTCGCCGCTACCAAAATACGGGTTCTTTTGCAGAATTATGTTGCTTGTCTGCTGATACAGAGAGTAAGAAACCTGTTTTGTTTTGTGTCTTTTCCTGGGAGGTTGCAGTGCTCTGTGTGAGCAAATAAGTCAACTGTCCACTTATTTGTTAGTTTCTAAGTCGTTTTCAACTATTTCTGAAAGGAGAGTGGTGGCCTGGGCCAGCTGTGCTATCTTTGAGACCGGGCTGAGGAGCTAATGCTGTGGCTCTCCTGATCTGGAGAGAAAGGCAGATGGGAGAGTCCTGCCACATTTTGCAAAGAACTGTCAAACTCCTAATTCTTGGCTTCGGACGTAATTGACCTTAGATGAAGTATTTTAAAGGGAGTCTGTCACCGGATTTAATTACTCTTTGCTATGCTGTCGCAATCCCACTCATGGTCATAATCTAGTCTGTGTGCACTGGAGAAACCCTGCTGGTGTGTGTGTGTTGCCCTGGCTCTTGGGCTGGATGCCCATGGTTGGTTCCATGACTGTTTGGCTTCTACACTGACCTAAAATGGCCTTTCTCATCTATGGGTGACAGTTTAACTTTGAGAAATGAAGACAAACCTCGGTGTGATGATTGAGACCTAACGCTTGTGGTCTCATGTGGCTCACTCTTGTCTTGAAAAGCCACCCGGGCTGTCTTTACCCTGGTTTCTGTCCGGGTAAAAATAGCAGGCAGTGACAGTCTCCTCCCAGTTGGGGCTGCGAGGTTGTTGTTTGCACAGGGATTACTGTATGTGAAGAAACTGCATTTGTGCATATGTGCTACTGGAGTAAACTTTCTCATATGTAATGACCTGTTTTAAATGGACAAATAAACTGGGCTTTACATTTTGGCGTCCTGTATCTTTCTTTGGTTAATTTCTTCTTCACTTTCTTTTCCCGCTTCCTCTCCCTTTCACAGATCTCTGGTGCACCTCCTTATGATGTGTCTTCATTCTTTTTAGTATCTGTCTGGGGCTATGCCTGAAGGAGTTGCAGTTTCTGTGCTGCAAGAGGAGGCTGTCTTGCCCTCTGCATTGCCCTGGTGCTCTCCCCTGCCTTGTGCAGCCCTACAGGTCCCATCGGGAAAACTCCTCTGGATCAAAACCACTTTGTTTTGTTTTTGCCAAGGGTACCAGTTTACCTGCGTTCATTCTCTCGACGATTTCCCTATTGCTTTCCATGGCAGCGTTGGCTGAAAATGTCCTTCTGGTCTCTTTCTCCCGCTGTGCTGGATGGGACCCGACACCGGAGCTGGGTCTGGCAGCACGACCCACCTGCAGGACAGCATCTCTGTTGTGCTCCTCCCAGGGAGGCTGCCTTTCTCTTGCTGCAGCTCCAGTCTGGGCCTTGTGGCATCTTCCGGCTCCTTCTGTGGTCCCCTCTCTTCTGTCCCCTTTCGTCCATCTGCCAGTTGGCTGGCTGTTGGGGTGGAAGGTTGTGTGGTGGTACTTGTGCCAAGGCTGGCTCTTTGCTCTCATATCTAGTGCAGCGCAGAAGGGGCTGGGGAGGAACACAGCCAGATCTGCTGCTCTGCTCACTGTGAGATGAGTACTTTAGTCCCCAGAAGGGACTGAGAGGGAGAGCATCTTGTCGTGTGTTGGGAGTAATGTCTTAACCGAAGCAGTTGGGTAGGAGGAGGGTGAGGTATTTACATCGGTGTGATGGACAGCCTTGGCAGCAGCTGATGGGTTTTCGGTGGGTGGTGTGATGAATCACACAGCCTGACACTCTGTGGAAAGTTGGAGGCAGGTGCACACACACATCCATCTCATTAGTGCACCATTTTAATTTCTTTCAGGCTCTTGGTATACCCCGGTAGCCTGTGCTTTGGGACGGAGTCCACCCAGAATGCGCAGTCTTTAGAGTTAGGATGGAGTTGTGAGCAGGTAAACTGGAGTTGTGAGCAGGTGGGACAAGGGCATATGGTGTCTTACTTCCTGCTCTGTGTTTGTTTCAGTGGTGGCTGCAAAGTGATGCAGGAGGAATGACAGATCTAGTGGTGGCCCAGGCTGTTGGTGTAGTCAGTCATTCAGCAAACACATGGGGAGGGCCAGCTCTTAATGGCAAGCAGCTGCATGCTGTGAGAGTGGGCTTGCAGGGCTCTGGCACATGGCATTTTTCTTGTTAAACTTAACCTGCCTTGTTTTGAAAAAGGGGATGTTAGGACACATTTTGTATGTTTAGAGAAGGAAGGGGGGCGGGGGGAGAAAAGCAAACAGCTGCTGTGGCGTGTTTGTTCTTGTCCTAGTCATTGTAAATTGAGTGTCCCCATAGCCTGTACGTGATGCTTCTATAAGTAATTCAGAATAGGAACTCTCCTCTTATGCTCCTACTCTTACATTTTAATACACTACTAATGAATTTCAGATGTGTGTTAATCTCAGGCTAATCCTTCTGATTTGTGGGCAGTGGGCCACAAAAGATTAGCTTTATATGTATACATTTATTATTAATAAATTATTTTTATTTCCCTAATAGCTGCTTCTTAGGTGTCCTTAAGAAGGCTTAATTTGCAGTAATTTTAATTTTACCATTATGCAGTTGAAGGATAGACATCTGGAATAATAGACCAGTGTCAGCAATCTGAAAATTGATACCCTATAAGCGCTTAGGGGAATAGTTTTACTGCTGTTGCAGCTTGGCAAATTGTGACAAAACAGAAAAAATTAAAACAACAGCTCGCTCACTTTCAGGAATTTGCAGACAGTCCACTTCTGAATCGTCAATCTCAGCACACTGTCTTGATTTTTGTAAGTTGAGTCTCAAGCTACCTTAACTCTATCTGATGCGGTGTAATAAAGTGTTATAGGCAAAGCTGTTACCTGCCTCTCATCTCCCTAGAGACTCAAAGGTAACACAAACCTAGCCTATAATGCCTCACGTATTTTTATTTGACTAGGAAATGTGCTCTGGGAAACTGTTCCTGCCCTGGCAGCGGCTCAGAGTACATGACTTGCAGGCAAGTATTTTTTTTTAGTAATTTTTGGTGTTTGCTATAGTAACATAAGTAAAAACATGGGTAGGAAAACAAAGCAGATAACTCATCTGTACCACTTTCAGTTCAGTCTTGGTTATAAATTCAAGTCTAAGTTTTAAAAAACGTCTTAGTTACATTGTCTTAAACATATTTTTTTTTAATCCGCTTTCTTTGGTAGTGGTTTTGGGAATAGACGTTTTCTTTGTGGTGGTTAGTGCAGAATGACCAACTCCGCTCTTCATCAGGACAAAATGGCCCTGTCCACTTCAGGGAGAGGAAAACTATATCAAATATTATACTTGCTTGTGATGACACTGTGTATTAACTCTTTTGCAGAGCTCTAAGTACTCACTGCAAATACTTGCTTTGTATTTATATAAGAGTTTGCTTTAATCAAATAAGCTAATCGCCTAGGAGAAACACGTGGTCAGTATGAATAATTTAGGTGTCTGCTTGTCCTCTCAGGGGTCCACCATTCTATGTTACATCCAGGCTGCCACCTGAGATAAGGAAGATAGAGGGCAAAACTGGCTGTGTTAATAGTCACCTTATCCTCCTACCAGCCTCCTGCAACCAGTGGTGTACAAATAAAGCTCATTTTTTGTGTGTGTGTATTGGTAACTTTCAGAAAGTGCAATGAAAGTACAATTAGACAAGAAAAAGTTAGGATATTTTGTGTGTATATGTGTGGGTATGCAAAGTAGACATTGCTTTATGTAGAACAAATGGACTATATACAAATGTTAAACACAGGAATTCCTCAATCAAACACAATAACAGTGAAAAAATTTTTTTGCTCAGAATTATGAGGAAAAGTAGAAGGGAAAATATTTTCTAATGAGAAGTTTTTGGTTTTGGTGAAGTTTTTGTCTTCTCATAGCCTCTTGTCTGCTTTGAGATACCATTGCAGTACCTAGTGAGCTGTAGTCAGTAGTCATCCATCTGGATGCCAGAGCTCCACGGATGTAAAAATTAAGAAATTTGAAGTGCAAAATAATGCTTTTTGTTACTGCCCAATAAAAGCCAACTTCTGCTTCAAAACTCTGTGATGGCACATCAAGAAGCTGTAAGGACTTGGAAGTAGAAAGGAGAAAGTGAAGACGGTGTATCATGTTCAGTGCTCTTGAAAGCATGGCCTGTGCTGTCTCTGGTTCATGACTGTTGTGTTTCAATTAGAAGTTGGGCTTTCTGTTGTTAAAATGTTTGTTTGCAACAGCATGCTCCTTAAGGAAACATGAGGAATACAGAAAATAACTCAGTATTTTTATTTTATTTAAGCCTAAAACCTGTTCTTTCAGATGATGGGTTGTTTCAATTATTTCTGTGACTTCTGGTTATCAAAATTAGGCCAAAGAAAACCACCCAACCCACCTGGCATCCTGCTTCCTGCTGCTGCTCTTTCCCCTCTGACCACTTATGAAGAGTTCCTCCATGGACAGCACATGGGTTTGGTAGGATCAGGCACCTCTTTGCCGTTCTTCAGCTGTAGGTATTTTTTTTATCAGTGAGAACAGAAATGGGTTCAGCAGTCATGTATCCAGCCAAAACTGGGCCACATGAATACATGTGTATGTGCTTGAACGGCATCTCCCAGTATTTAGGACAGCAGTCCACGTTTGTCGGAGCAGCATGTTGTGCTGCCGTTGGGAATACCCTTGGAACAAAGAGGGACTTTTGAGACTTCTTTGACTCTGAGCCAGCAGCCTCAGTGTGATGTGTTTAGCACTGGAGAGAGAAAAAACAGATGTAAGCTTGTTTTTTTTTTTTATTATTTGCGAGGAGAATCCTTTGTATGGTTTCCAAGGTCTTGAGGTTCCTGTATGTTGTGCGGCCTTTTAACTCCATCGCTTTAGTGTGTTTGGCTGAGAGGTGCAGTTTCCACAAGCAATTGAAAATGCACGTGTGCTGTTTTATGGGGCTCTGGGACCTCCTCGCTGCTCTGTGTCAGAGCGTCAGAGCAAAGTGCACCGTGTTCTCAAGGCTTTTCTTGGTGGGCATATGTAAAAACTGTTAATTATTCATCTCTTACAGGCTGGGTGTTTATTATAAGCAGGTGGGGTCTGTGGGTACATTTCACTCCCTTTGAAACCCATCTGTTACAGGAGGAGCCGCTGCCTGAGCGTTCCCACACCGTGTGACATCAAACAAAGAAATCCCTGGGCAACTACACTCTTGCCATCTATACACCCGCCACTCATGCACTGTTCACACGTCTGTTAGTCCAATGGTGATTTTTGGTCTGAGGTCCTCACCTTGGCTTCTTTCTCTGTGCCCACGGAGGCAGGCAGGCCGTTGGCTTGTTGATCTTCAGTCTCTGCTGAGGATTGTAGTCTCCTTATCTTCTGGTTTGTGCTTCTGGTGCACCTGCGCTCGCTGGCAGAACATGGGGAACTGAAAAGTTCCCAGGCTTAGGGAAAACCACTACCCAAACATCAGTGTGTTATCAACATTTTCTTTATACTAGAAGACTAAACACAGCACTGTGTCAACTGCTAGGAAAATTACTGAGAAAATTAACTTGGTTGCAACCTAAAGGCTTCAGCAAATCTAGCCACTCGTACTAAGTAAAGCTAGGCAAACAGCATAAATCACACCATGTTATAACCCTAAGTAATTTATTCTAATTAAAATTTACTTATTTAAGCTAAACAATTAATATCTCTCAACACCATCTTCATATACATTGTAGTGTTAGCAATTGTCGTTGCACAACAGAGCTGAATGCTGGGGGTTGTAGGATAAAAAGAAAAACTGGTTGAATTTTACTGAATTGTCTGACAGTACAGTAGTTTTCCTTGAGGATAAATTGCAGTGACTTGTTAAAGAAAAAAAAAAGTTGGTAGAAAATAATTGCTCTGATTTCAAAGTTTAAAGTAATTACACTTTTGTGACTGCTGCTACTCAGGCACAGCTTATAGTATGAGATGTACATTGCATGAGATTTCAGAGTTGTAGGTACTAGATGTCATCCTGAAAGATCTGGTTGCCTTTGCAGGAGTTAATGCAGAAATTACTGTGTGAAGTTGTTCGCTCTCTACTTGAAAAGTAGAACTAGAAGCCTAGCAAGGATTGTTAGAAGTGTCTGAGTTACGAAAGGTTTGTATTTTTACCTTAGGTACTTACCAAAGTTATTGGCAAGTCACTGTCATCACCCACAGGGCTGGATGCCCAGGGTTTTTGGTGCTCTCTGGGCACCAGGTGCCAGCTCCTGGCTGAAGTAATCCCATAGTGGGTTGGCTCCCACACTGCACGCTAGCTGCAAATCCCAAGTGTTCTGGAGCAGTGATGCCATTAGTGTTAAAGAGTCCTGCCCATCATCAGTTGGGGATGGAATTTGGCAGTGGGTGTAATTGCCGGGGTGGGAGGGGGGGTATGATAATGAGGAAAAGATGCAGGTATGATAATGAGAAAAAAAATGAGGAAAGATTGGGGGGGGGAAGGTGCCCCTGGAAAAAATGCAAAGTGAACAAAGATACTGGTAGGCAGGGGAAAATGAAAGTGTGCTCATTTCAAGTGATGGGCAAAACTGATAAGGGACAACACCTGGTTGCAGTGTAACCATGAAAGGAAAGATACACAATAGCAAAAGGGAAGTGAAATGAGAGAAAGGAGGGAGTGACTGATTCATAACTGCTTGCACCCTGTGTAACCACCACCTCTGTCTATGTGAAATGATTTTAAGGGTCCGTGCAAAGCAGAATCGAGTCTCCCCACTGCAGCTGGCAGAAGCGTGCAACAGCCCTGCAGCGGGCTGGGTTAGTGTCAGCTATTACGCAGGATACCTCACTGGCGACATTCTAGGTCACCTCTTACATTTTGCCTACATATATATTTTTTGTGCTGAATTATGTTGCCCTATTGACTGAAGTTATAGGTTGGTATTTTACGGTTAAGGTATTTGCAATAAACACATCAATAAACGCACAAACAGTAAAAACCCAAGCGCAGAGATGATGAACACGCTAACCATGTATATAAGCGTAAGCCATGGTAATTCCTGGGCTTTTTTAAGTGGAACTGGAACAACAAGGAGCACTGCGCTGCCCTCGGGAAGCGAGCAGCCATGTAATATTGTAGAATGAGTTTTGCAGTCCCTTATCGTTTTGTGGACTTAACTTGCCTGCTTGGTCTTTGTGCCTGCCTGCTGGTGCTGTGCGCCATGTGCATCACTGGTTTGTGTCTAAATCTCGATTCCTGGCAACTGGGGGAGGCTAGGGAGTTGAAGGGCCTGTACTTGACCCACTCCTTGACCCGTGCTTTACGTGCTTTGTTGCTATTAACTGCCTTTCTTCAATAGCTATTGTCTGATTTCTGTCTCGGTGTGTTCTGTCTTTTATTCGAGTCCTTTGCCGCAAGCCTGCTGCCTTCAACCCAGGAGGTGCCTGCTGCCTGCTTAGGTATTTCTGTGGCCTGTTGCTGACCCAGTTTCTCCAGCATTTAAACTGCCCTTTTGAAAAGGGGGCATTTCTGGCCTTTGTGAGCGTTCCCAGTGTGTTCCCAGTGCGGGTAGTCGCTTTAAAACAAACACACACACCCCCTGCCCGGGTCCCCATCCTTTCAGTTTTGCTTGGAATTGTTTGGCATTTTTTTCTCCTTGTAAATAAATATGATTGTTGATGCTTTCTGGTCATGGAAGTGGTGGTTTCTGTGTTTTCGTGGATGGTTTGTTCTTGGAATAATTACTGCAGTGCTTGCTGTGCAGGGAGGGGAGGACAGTATGCAGCTGTAATGGAGTGTACGCTTCCAGGTTTTAAGATGAAGACCTTCGCTTTTGTTCCCAAACTGAGGAAGCTCATTGGGGACTTGGAGAACTGCAAGCTGCCCCATGTCTGTTGTGGCTTTGTCCCAAGGTCTGCCTTGGAGGTTAGGTTCTGCTGGGCGTGGGCACTGGATTGGGGACAACAACACTTGGTTTGAAGACTTGCGCCTTTTTTTATTTTCCCTCTATCTGCAGAAACATTGCAGGCTGTGGAAAGGTAAGATGAGGTGTTGAAAACACGATCTTGTGGTAGCTGAGAGTTCATGTGTTGTTACTAACTGCTCGCTGTGGTTTGGGGCAGCACCTCACGTTTCTTTATTCCCTCTTTATTATGACTTTTGCCATACTCCTGCCAAAAGTCACCATTTGGAAAATTAACGGAGATCTGCCCTGCAAAGCCTGGTTGCTCCTTTCTTAGTTGAAAATGCTGCTGTGGAGTGACACGACGAAGCCCATTCAGAGGTTGAATGCACTTGCAAAGCTCCCTTTCGTGCACTTTGGTCTAATGTGTCCATACTGCGGAATGCATCCTTCAGAAGGGACAAGGTTCTCCACATCTGTCCTGTTCCTGGGCCTACCACAGCTGCCCCTCTGCCCATGAGAAGTCCCGGTGGCTTCAATGGGGGCTTGCACAGGTCCCGTGCAAGACCAGGACATTTATTTGCTTGTTATCTTGCAGAGGAAGGACTGGCAAGAGATATAGGGTCACGCTTGCTTAGATAAGCCTTTGGGCTGCAGAGAGGTTTTTGACCTGTTGAAAGGGCTTGAGAAACTCTCCTGTCAAACACGTTGATGGGTGCAGCTTGCAGAAGCAAAGTGCGTCATTTCTTTCAGTGGAAGCACACCTCTAATTTGAGGCTTGTTAGGAGACTAAAAATAATGTTACTGATTCTTTACCCTTAGTTTCACAGGTGAAAATTTCAAGTTATTGAACTCCGAGCAGCTTCCTAGCTTTGAAATAAAGGAGGAAATGCGGAGTCTAGAGGAGGCGGAGTCTTCATGTAGTACTTGATTCCAAGTACTTTTTTTTTAACTGATACAAAATAATCAAAAGCTGACTTCCTGCTGGTTTTTTTCAGCTCATTTTTCTCCTCTTCCTTCCCCACCAGCTGTCCTGCTGAAGGAAGCAAATGTTAACTCGTTGGCTCAAAGTGCCCCTTGCTGGAAATCAGAGCTCTAGAGGTTAACGTGCCAGTTGTAACATACCTGAGGTTTTTTTGGTGGTGCACATTTTCTTAATAAACCTGTGAAACAGGGTGTGTTTCATATGGTTCTGCTTTGTTTAATAGCAGAAGGTTGCAGCATTTTGTACGTCAGAAGAATTGGCTCAGAGTGCATGCTGTGCATTGGCTTCAACAGATCCCAGATGTTTTGTAAGGACCTGGTAATTTCTGCAATAAGCGTTGGAACTACTAATCCTGGTAATGCCAAAATTTTTGAATTCTTGCCAGTTTGAATTTTCTAGTATAAATTTTTTCATATCTATGTTTTTTTTAACAACGTAATCTGACGAAGTATAAATACAGGGTAGGACTTAGGTCACAAATACATGGTGAGAGTGGTTCCTTTTTATTAATAGCACTAAATCATGGAGCTGTCTTTTCATTTTGCATACCGTGACCCTGAGTGACGAGTGACACAAGACAGGCGAGCCACAGCAAGCTGCTCTTTTCAACAGGGGCATCTGGGGGAATTTGTCAGGCTGTCTGTGTGATGTCCTGCCATCAAAGGGGTTTACTGGCTTTAGGTAAGAAAGTGGAAATGGTCCGATGTGCAGGATTCCCTAGGTCTTCTTCTGCCCAGAGGGGGGGGTGTACTTGGCAATGGAATTGGAGTTTGTATGGAGAGTTGGAAAAGAAAAGCTTTTACTTTAAGAGTGTGTATATATATGACTGGACTATTGAAGTGTATAGATGAAGATGAATATTCACAGTGCAATCAGTTAATAAAATATGGATGAACAATAAGTGATCTTTATACATTTTTTTTATTGCTGTTGTAATTTTAAAAGGTTTTTCTTAAGAAAAAAGTCCCATATTTTTTCTGGAGAAAATATATGTCTTGTCTAGTAAAGAATAGTAACTGTCACATCTGTAAAATGGCATAGATCCAGTGAGTTACTGCACCAGAACAAAAAGCTTTGTCAAGTGACACTGAAATCTTTGGAGGGACACTAAGAAGAATATAATACACCCCAACTGGGAGGAGTGAAAAACAAGAGCAAAACAGTCATGCTTCTGTGAGATAGAGATAGTGATTTTGGGCCAAAGCTACTTTTTTGGTGATGCTATTTTGTTAGTGACTTACCTTTTCCTCCGTAAGATTTGGTAAGTGGTCCCTGGGGTGTGAGAGAGCAGCCGTGGTCCTGTTCCCCTGCTCTACACATGATGACTGTGCAACCACAGCTTCACCGTGCTTAAAGTACCTTCAAGAAAAGTATAGCCTTGCGCCTTCTCTTATTCCTTTTTTGCATTGTATTTTTGCAGTTATTATAGTACGGCTTGTGAAAATGCTGTTCAATGACAAAGCTAGTGTATGTAGTTTAAATTCTGGATAGTTTGCACATGCTTTAGAAAGTCTTGTATGAAGTTTCATCTGTTAGAGAAGAGAATTAAGTTTTTTAATAAGTCTGGCAATCAGTAGCAGCTATAGCTTTTCTCCTTACGAAACTGAAACATAGCACTGAGAAAGCTCGTCTTGAAGTGTTACTCAAGCAAACATTTAGTAAAAGGGTTTTGAAAGTGTATTTGAGTTTTTGAGAGGGACTTCCCCAGTGTCTTAGCAGTTTGTAAACTAATTTGCTGCCTAATGCCTCTAACCTGTATATTGCAGTGTTTGCTTTTCCACAGTCATAGCATTTGAAGCTGTCTGGTTAAATAACGTGTAGATAACTTGTATGATTTTCCATGCTGAACCCGTTTTGGTTGTCCACCTTCGTATGTTGGCTTAAACAAGGAATGGTATCAGATGTTTGCAGGTACTGCGCTTAAAGATTATACGTTGGTTTTAAATATTTGGACTGAAATTCACAAAAGAGAAGTAGTGCAAAATCCAGGCTGATGTTTTCCACTGTTGTGTCAAACTTGAATTTTGCAGCTTTAGGAAACGTGAATTTACTGACTTGTCTATGGCTTCTTTTCAGGGCAGGTAGTATCAGGAGCATTGTTCACACAAAAGGGAATAAATTAAAAGCAGAAATTATGGGGTTTGTGGTTGTTTGTCTTTAAGTCCTAAGCTTCAGTTTTCTTGTATTTACTTAGTTTCCTTTTTAGGTAATATTCTTTTTTCTGTTTCAAGGGAAAAAGGGAGGGGGAATTTTTAGTAAAGGTTTCCTATGGGCCTGAGATCTACCATGCAAATCTGTGCCTTAGCTGTCCTACAGGCCTGTGCTCTTTCATAATAAAAAGAAACTAAAAGGCTTGGATTAATGCAGAAACAGCAAAAGGCAGCTCCTCTAGGAAGATTATCACTCTGAATTGCTGTAGGAAGATTATCACTCTTAATAATTAAGCAGGCCAAGTTTATCAGCCACCACAGAGCTCTTTCATGCATTTTGCTGAACTCTTTTGACTAAAAATGGTTTCTGTCAAGATGGAAATTTTTGGCTGCAGCTGTAAATAGAAAAAGGAAATGGTTGGGTGCAATGATATTTGACAAGAATGTAACTTCCTATTGCCGTGGGCTTGGCGGCCCCACTGCGCTTCCCGTCCCCAGCTCTCCAGGTGGGAGCTGGGTCCCCCGAGCCCCAGAAACGCTGCATTGCCCCACTGTGGGAAAGGGAAACGCATGAAGGAGGGTCGCTGCTGAGTTGACAGAAATTGGTCCTTTGCTCTTCAGCCTAGGGAGATATTTAGGGAGATTTTTTTTTTTGGAGGGGGAGTAAAATTGTGTGCTTGGGGAAACGGTCTTTTATTTTAACCAGTAAAAACAGAATAGCAGTTGATGTATTAAAAAGGTGAGGTCTCTTTTCATTTGTGTCTCTTCCTTCTTTTCTGCTTCTAGAAGGAACAGAAAAGCAGTTCATTATTGTTTTTAAGGGAATTAATTTACTTGAGGCAGGTGTGCTATAATCGATATTTGTTTCTTCTTGAATCTGTCTCTTCCTTTGTTAGATTCCTAATTATGTTAGTACAGTACAAGACTCTGCTTAAAAACATCTCTCCCCACTAAAATCTTTTGCCATGGTTTTGCCGTTGCAAGGACAGAATTAAATATCACCTAGTAAGTAAAAATAAGCATGCTCTCCTTAGGTACGAGGCAGGTGGGTATGGGGTCTGTCTTCTGCTTTTCTTATGGTTCTTTTATCCTACCTCTTTCACAGGGCCTTGCTGTGAAATTTGACTGCTTTCAGTAACATGCTTTGAAAACTGTGGGAGGGAACAGTCATTTAAATTTCACGGTATTTCAGCACAAGGCTCGCAGTTAGTGCTTTTCTTTTAGCCGGAGAAGGCAGGCAGCGTGCTGACACTGCGGAAGCTTTTTCTCTAGGTGCTCCTCCATGCGCTCTTTCTCTAGGGCTCATGTTTTCAAAGTGTCCAAAAAAGTCTGCAAGCAGCACGTCTCTGCTTGAAAACGTTTCATTTTCAGTTTAGAGACTCTGGGCAGGAGCTTGGATAAACAGCGTGATTTTTCACAGGTGTGGAGTCTCATAACTCTCCTTGAAGTGATTTTGAGCTGTGAGAGTTGAGCAGCGCTCTTCAAAAAGCAGCCGTTTATTTACATGTATAAAGGAGGCCAGGGTGCTTTCAGGTTTGACAGCCTTTCTTAATGCTTGTCAATTAAGCAAGATAGGCAAAAAGTTAAATGATTTGTGATCTTAGTGCCAGCTTCTGAAGAACATACCTGGGTTATGCAGGCATTTTAAAGGGTTATGGAGGGGATTTGGGGAGTTTTCTGTTTGTTTGTATTTTTTTGAGAGTTTGGCAGCTACAAGGTAAGCAAATTACTCCAAAAAAGTGAATTTGGCTAAAAAGATCTGGGGTTTAAAGAGGCAGGGAAGGGGGGAACCAGCATGAGCTGCTTTGTGTGCTTTTTGGGATTTGTGTTTTTATTTCACATACTCATAGGCTAGAAACATTCTTTAGAAAGACATGAATGCAGTATTTTCTCATAACCCCAGAAGTCCAGGAGCTGGTAATTCAAGATAAAACGTCAAGAATGCCAAGGCTCCTGGAGGAGCCAGAAGTGTTTGTTGTATTAGGCAAGTGATTCTTTTAACTTTTTCTTGGAAAGAACTCAAAAAAAAAAAAAAGAAAAGAGTGAACTTGATCGTTTCTGTGATTTTTTAACGGTTTCATGAAAGATTGTTGATTTCTTAAAAAAAGTTAAATTGTAAAGAAACTTATAAAAAAGAAAGGCAAATTAAAGGTTTTATTTCAGAGCAGTTATCATCCTCTTAGTTACGTTGTGATCAGCTTATGAGACGTCGCAAAATGAACAGGCAATTGTTAAAATGTACGAAGCAAAAAGGAAAACTAAGGTGGATGTTCTGCTTGCCAGGATGCTTGGGATATGCTGGCAGTGGTAAAGATGCTTCAGAGGAAAATATGTTTGGTGTGCATTTTGAACTAATGGACCACATACACTCATCCAAAACAAATAACTTAGATATTTCTCAGCCTAGCTGAAACAAGACTCCTTTTTTTTTGTGTCCACAAGTAGTTGCAGGTTCAGTTTAGGCCACATGGGTGCCTCATTTGAATGCCACATTTGCTGATAACCCATATATTGTTCCCCCAGGTCTGTGCTTGGGGGTTTCTAGGGGTTTGTATACATTCTGGTTTTTAAACATTTCTGCCTCTTCCCCTTCTGCTCAAGTGGACTGTGTGTCCAAGATGCCTAAAACATACAGGGTCCCCCTGGACCATCTCTAGAAAGTGTTGGTTGTTGCTTGAAATCTGGGTGGCTAAAGGATTTTGAAAGAAGAGGTTTCAGAAAACAATTTCAAATGAACTCAAGTCATTGTGAATTAATTTCTTAATTAAGTACAGATTTCAGTTATTTCAGAAGCTGGGGACTGATTTATGGGAGGGAATAATTCTATTCTACTTTATTGTGCTGCTGCTACTAAAATACAAACCACAAGTACATCTGGAGAAGAAAGCCTTTTCACCAGGATGCTCACTATAGTGCTTTGTGCCTCACTGCTCATCTTCTCCGCTACATTTCCTCGTGAGTTGTATTCAGATTTTTATTGTGGCCCCCATTTAACTTCTTTGGACATTTTTCAAAGAGACTGTTTGGGTGTGAGGGTAGGGAGAAAAGCTGATTTTTTTTTATCTGTGTCCTTGCATTCACATCCCGTTGAGAAATGTGACTTTGTAAGTGCTCTACTGTGAGAAGCTGTGAGCTTGCTCATTGCAATTTTGTTTTAGCTTTGTAATCAACAAACCTGAAGCGCTGCAGGCTTAGGCAACTATTCTGCAAAGGGTTTGTATAAATATTCTTGCAGAATTTTAAAGGAAGGGGGAGCACAGGCAGCGAGAGGAGAGAAGGTAATCCAGAAACACAGCTGATGGCAGTGGGAACACGAGGGTAGTGGAGGGGGGCAAAGGGGGCTGCTCGGATTGCTGGAGGAGAGCAATGCACGAGGGGCACAATTAAAGTAGCAGAGAACAATTTGTGCTTTACATGTTGCACTGGGCTTACCTACTTCTTTAGCTCAGTACCTTTGAAATAAACTAAGCATCAGCCCATTGAAACTGTCATGAGCCGCTCTAGGCTGTATGATGTTTTACCAACTTCAGAAGTTAAAAAAAAAAAGTGTTAAACCTGTCTGCCCCCTTAAATCATGGTTCTGGCCATAAATCATGGGATAAGTTTTGAGAGAGAGATTGTCTCATCCATTTCACTGATTTATTTTGGTTCAGCTCTTCTTTCCTTTCTTCCTGTAGCCAAAATAGCAGGCGTACACACAAATACACACAAGTTTTTTGCTGGGTGACACCATTTTCCTGCTTTCCACAGTCTAGGGTTCAGTCGTTGGTGTACATAGTGTAGTTCAGAGGAAATAAAGACAACTACCCTTCTTCCAGAAGCAGCACAGTTCTCTGGTAAAGCATGTAAGTGAATTCCTAAGGATGGGTTGCCAATCCCCAGGCATTCAGAAGCAGTGACTCAGTCCTCCCCCTCTTCCCTAAACAGCGCTGTGCTAAAAATACTGGAGTCTTTTTGACTTCTAGGTTTCCAGTGTTTAAAATTCACATTTTTGTTCATTTATCGGCTGGATGTTGGGGTTATTCTTTAGAAAAATAAAAATATCTACAGTCTGGTTCATATGCTATCACCTGAGTCTTATGTAGGTGTGGGACTTGAGGAGCAGTCCTGTAAGTCTCCAGAGCTGAGGTGGTGAGTATGGCAGGGCTGAGGCCGTAGGGAGCTGTGCTTCTTCAGGGGCTGCATGTATAGCTTGCCTGTGAACTGTGTTGTTACAAGGTAAACTTACTTTGTGATGACTCTTTCTGCTTCTAGGAAAACAATTAATTTTGCTTACCAAAAATCACAATTTAGTGATGTTCCGGTTTGAGTTTTTGGCAGAGTTGCCTTGCTGGTAACCAAAAGATTTCATTTTGTATTTCCAAAAATGTTTGTCACCCCTTTTAAAGCTACTGTCTGTCTTCTATGAGTTGCAGTTTAACCTTTGTAACTACTGCTTGGTGCTTTTACTGCCTTTAGTGAATGGGAGGTTGAGAGAAAAGAGGGGTGAGGTGATAACGACAACCCAAAGCTATGGTATCAGCTCTGCAGAAGGCTTTGGTTCAACTGCTGCTAGGATCTGTTTCTAATTCTATGTTGATTTCCTCTTAATTAACAATTTTTGTTTTGTCAAAATAATTTCTTTGCATCAGCTGTAATCAGAACTATTAAAAGTATTTGGGTTTGTCTCTGTACATGTAAACGTCATTCTCTTAGCCTGCTTTTTGTTTATCAGATGTAGTCTAGGAGAGTGAATCAGTCAGCAAATGAAGGGGTTTTAATATAATTTCTCTGTTTCAGTTTACATATAAAAATTGTGCTTTCTTATACAATAATACCTCATCCTGTGGGTTCATTAATATTCCTGCTCTGAACGTACAAAGTGTCAAAATGCCAAATATAAGTCTAATTTTACTTTTATCAATATAGTGAAAACTAAACCAATTCTGTCTCATCAGATTGACTCAAAAGGACCTCTGGTACCGTAAAGAATCCAGTCCCTTTTGCCTGCTGCTTCCAAGAAAACCCTGCAACCATAAAAAAAAAGACAAAAAAAAAAGACCTGACAATAAAATGCCTTCCCTCCTACTTGCTTTTTCTTCATCTGCTGTCAACAAAGAGCAGAAAAAGGAAGGACCAAGAAAGGGCACCAAGTAGCAATTAGGATTATTCCCAACTACAGATGTTGCTATCTGAATCATCAGATAATGTGCAGCCTAAGATAATCTAAAGTAATCAATTAAAGTAAAGAAATAAAGATACAGGGAAGGCTTGATGGAACTAATAGAAGAAAAAGGGACACTGGGATAAACTTCCAGGAAACTTCTCTTCCCTTCTGCTCAGATGCAGCTTATTCTGCAGATTCCTCAGTGTTTTCTATATATAATTAGATGAATTACCTACAGTAAAAACGGAGACAAACTTTTTAGCAGGGCCTGTTGCAGTAGGACAAGGGGTAATGGTTTTAGAGTTAAAGAGGGTAGACTTTGACTAGAGAGAAGGAAGAAATGTTTTACAACAAGGGTGGTGAAACTGGCACATGTTGTCCAGAGAGGTGGTAGATGCCCCATTCTTGGATACATTCCAGGCCAGGTTGGATGGGGCTTTGAGCAATCTGATCCAGTTGAAGATGCCCCTGCTTATTCCAGAGGGGTTGGACTAGATGACCTTTAACGGTCCCTTTCAACCCAAACCATTCTATGATAATAGTTAGATAACTTGTTAAACTAGTGGGTTTTTTTTTGATACAAAGGAAATTGCTACTAAGTGTTCAAAGTAGTTGCCAGGAGTTCCCTTCCCCTCTTCTATTTCTTTCTCCCATTTCCCTCCAGTTCTGTTCACTTGTGCTTAAAAATGTGCCTTGAAATGCTAGAATTGACCTGCTGTGTCAAAATTTGTCACTGAGAGATTGGTGTTCAGCTGATCTGGCTGAAAAAATAGAGAAACGCCATTGAGTGTAGAGTCTGGCTTTGTTAGGCTGCATGCTTAATGTAATGTTTGTGATTGCTTTTAAAAGCAATTAAAAAGTAGTTGGAAAATAGGCTTTTTTTTTTTTTTGCTATGAAGAGGACTGTTTCTCCACATTTGTTGTTTCAAGGCTTCCATTCTTAGGAATGGCATTCTTCTTCCATTTGTGTGTCTTTCCCAGGCCTGTAACATTCTCATGAAATGACTCGTGTACGTTTTTGGACATGGCATCTGCAACCAAAAGAGAAAGCTTTGGTATAACTTGAGGTGAATCTCTTAGCCAGATGAGGTTCTTAAAAATACACACACACACACACACACACACATATATATATTTGTCCAAAAAGTAGACGTTTTGTTTTAAAAAGTGACTTCCAATTTTTGAATGTCTTTAAAAATTGCCGTTGACAGTGATTTCTATGTTGGATCCCCCGCAGAGATCTGAACGTGTTGAATTGTGTTTGGAGCGTGGGGATGCAGAAGGGCATGTTGCCAGCTTCCTGCTGGCTTTAAGAGACTTTGGAGAATTGTATTGGAGAATTACATTTCTAATGTAGATGGACCTGTCCATTTCCCTTTCCCTCTATAGTGTTCAGCTTCAAAATGCAGCCTGGTTGTTCAGGTGTGATGGGCGGAACGATCTCCTGCCCATTCCCCCTATTCCAACATCCTCTTCTCCCTTGGCGGGGGGGGGGGGGAAACCCCAAAACAGTCGTGGGTTTCCCTTTCCACTAGTCCTGCTGTTGAACGAAGTTGGCTCTGGAGTTATTTTCTAGCATTGCTTTGGGCACGCTGATAAGCGGGGCAGGCAGTAGGTGGCCACCAAGCAGGGTGATGAGCATAGCCCCACAGGAATGTGGCTGTTCCGCTTTTGGGGCCAGGCTGGGGCTCGGAGCAATTCAGCAGCTTTTGTGGGGTGCTGAGCAGAAGCTGGACATGTTGTAACCACGGGCGCATTCCTGGGGCTGCTGGGGAGCGGCGTGCAGGGACGCGCTGATGTTACCCCCATGCTCGGGAGCTGGCTCAGGGCCTGCTGAGTTCAGTAGCTGAGGCTCAGCTTCAGTCATCCTGGGTCCAGGCTGAAGGAATGGGATGGCAGCCCGGGGAAACCTGCTCCTTCTCTCACAGGGCTTTTTCCGTTTCCTGACTAGTTGAGAGGTGGTTGTTGCCAAGAGGGCCAATGGGATCCTGGGCTACATAGGGAAGAGTGTGGCCAGCAAGTCGAGGGAGGTCATTCTTCCCCTCTACTCTGCACTGGTGAGGCCACAACTGGAATCCCGCATCCAGTTCTGGTCTCCCCAGTTCAAGAGAGACATTGGAGCTTCTCCCTTAGGAGGAAAGGCTCAAAGAGCTGGGGCTTTTTAGCCTGGAGAAGAGAAGGCTGAGGGGAGACCTTACCTATGTGTACAAGTATCTAAAGGGTGGGTTGAAGGAGGATGGAGCCGGACTTTTTTCAGTGGTGCCCGGCGATAGGATGAGGGTCAACGGGCACAAGCTGGAACATAGGAAGTTCCATTCAAATATGAGGAAAAACTTCTTTACAGTGAGGGTGACGGAGCCCTGGAAGAGGCTGCCCAGGGAGGTCGTGGAGTCCCCTTCTCTGGGGATCTTCAAGACCTGCCTGGGTGCAGTCCTGAGTGATGTGCTCTGGGCGTTTCTGCTTCAGCAGGGGAGTTGGACTGGATGAGCTCTAGAGGTCCCAACTCTGACAATTCCATGGTTGTCTGAGCAGTAGTTGCACAGTATGATTTTAAGAACCAGTGCTACAGCATGGCCTTGTCCACTCAAACCGAATGAAGTGCCATCTCCTACCTCCACAGCTCCACTTGCACCCGGGGTGCCTGCTGCTTGAGAGCGAGGGCTGAGGGGAAAAGAGCTGGTGCTGCTGGAGCTCCCCAGAAGGAAGATTAGTAAGGCTTGGAGAGCCGCTGCCAATTACACCGGTTGGCACAGAGGAGCACTTGTCGTCTTGCCCTTCTCAGTAAAGGTTTTTCTGGTGGAAAAAGGTATTTCAGGAGTGCCCGTAAGATGCTAGAAACTTGAGGGCTAATGGGGTTCAAGGAGATACTGTAGTGCATAAACCACTGGCTTAACTTTAATTTTGCTATATACATGTGTGCATATAAAAAAAAGGATCTGAGCACCCTTAAGAAATGTGCCTTACCCCAAAGGCTTTTACTCTAGTAGTAATTTTAATTTGTGTGTGTTTACAACAGCAATACTTTGACTTTCCTTCTGGGTACATCTCTGGGGCTGACTTTTGGAAGGGGAAGAATGTGCTGGTTGCTGTTGTGTTTCTAGGAATGGAGCAAGAGTTGGCTGGGGCAGAGACAAAATGGTTGGAAGGAGACTGTCGGTCACCCAGACTTTGCAGTTTTGCATCATCTGTTCTTTGGCTATTTTCTAGCAGGTCCCCAGAAATGCTACCTGGATATATTGCATTCCTCCTGCTACAGCACAAGGGAGCTTCCTTCCTTGTTTGAGACATGTTTTCATAATAATAAACCTGATTTTTTTCTGACTGGTAATAAATTATTATGTCTCTATTGGTTTGGAATATAACAAGAAAATTATTGTAGGTACTTTAGTATATTAAAGGTGTAATGTTACAGAACTAAATTTTTAAATTAGGGACCAATTAACTGTACTACCACACATTATGCAAAGCAGCTGGATAACTAATGAGACCACAGTTCATCCCTCCCTTCTCAGACTCATCCTTGCTAGGGTGCTTATTAGGATCATCCAGTAAAGATGAAACTGGTTCTGTCTATGTATCACGCAGACTGCTTCTGGGGAAGTTTTAAACAGCGTAGAACTGGGTACGCCAGATGCAATGAGCAATTGCTGGGCTTGTTTTTTACCATGGTGGTTGTTGGGACTTGTGGAGGACAAGTTTTAATTGAGAAAGTGGTGAAGATATCCTGGGATTTCTGTCTATGGTATAGGGCATCAACTCATGTTGAAATAAGTTAAAAATGTGCTAGAACTGATGGGAACTTTATTGTGAATTTTCCTGGGGCAAAGGAAAGATGTTGATGTGTACGTTTCACATTATTTCTTACTCTCTTTTGCATATAAGAAATGAGTTGGCTTTTGCATTGAAGCCACAGCTAGGCAAGCACTTTTTTTGATGCTGGCTTTTGCCCAGGCTGCTATTTACTCCTCTACCCCTGCATCTCTCCAGTGTGCCATATACTAGTGCTTGTGTGAATGTTGAGTTGGCAAGACTGGGGATCTGCTCCATGCTGACATAATTTTCATTGCCCTGGACGCTTTTAAGCTGTTCTCCCTCTGTAGTTAACTGCTCAGCCCCATAAACAGGTGTATCAGCATGTCTGAGGGGAGATGTGCAAGGAAAGGGAGGTTGTCCAAGCCAGCATTGCCTCTAAAATGGGACCCGTCTCAAACTGCGCTTTTATTGGCATGAGCTTTCCAGCATGTGCTGTTTCATGGAAACCTTCTTAAAAGGTCAGTCTTATGGCAGCAAGGGAAATGTATGAAAAGGCTTGGAAATAGTGTGTGTTAAGAATATAAAGAGTCGGAGCCTGGAACGTATCTTCCTTCCCTGCAATGTGTAGCAGCATCATGGCCACTAAATGTTAATTGTTGCTTCTTTTCCCTTTCTTTTTCAGCTTCTCAGCAAAGATGCCTCCAAATGGGAAGGCCTTACATTTTCACCCATCAGTTCTGCATTTCGGAATGCAGTGAGTATCTTAGATTATTGTTATTTTGATTAATAACAATGTGGGGAGGAATAATTGTATTGGGCTACATTTGGGTAAAGAGCACTAGCTGAGATCATGCCATCCTCTGAGAGAAGTAGTAATTGCCACAGAGCTGGAATTGTGTTTCTTGCCTTGCGATACTTTGTAAATGAAAATCAACATAGTTCTAGGAAGGAGAAAAAGGAATAAGGAACCACAACACATTCAGGTGATTCTGCATGGATGTCAAATCAGTTCTTCATGCTGGGTGTTCATTTCTTGAAAAATTGCCTTCCTCACAGAGGGGAAGCTTGTTGCTTCCTTAAACTTCTGAAAATAAAATTCTGAAAGTACTAGGCAAAACATCCTGGTAGAATACTTGATTTTATTTTGTTTTAGTTATCCTCTAAGAAAACCTTAAAAATTATTCCCAAAGGATAATTAGCTTTTGGTCTATCAGTAACTGAAAAGAAGCATGGTCCCCTTGTGAGTTAAAGGAATGTTTCAGAGGACGCACGGAACTAATGTATAAGATGTTGGGTTTTAGGATATATTAGCTAAAGCAAAAGCCTTTTAAGAATCATTGCTTTAGCTGACAAAACAAGACTTTGGGTATTTAAAATTTTTTATTCAAAACTTTGTGCCTCATAAGGTTGTTTTTCTTTTTCTTAAATTCCTGGTGATTCAAATGAGTTTTGGATAAGTGCATCTTTCATATCCCAATGTTACTTATTTGTCTTTGTATACTAAAGGACAAAATTTATTTGGCATGTTTCCAAGGCATAGTTACAACTATGAAATTGTTGCATATCATGTTTTAGAGTGTTTTGTATTGGTTGCCTTTTTATGTGTTGCCTGTGCTTATAAAGTGAGTAATTTCTTTCTCTGTTTTTCTTCCTCCTTTTAGATTACTGGGGTTACCCAGAGCTAAAATGCTGCATGCCTACAACCCTAGTAGAGATAGAGAAGTTGTAGTGAATTCAGTGTTTACAGCTACTAGACAGTTTCATGTGTCTCCTGCTTATAGCCGGGTGAGTGTTGATGTACTCTTGGAAACTATGTAATGGCCAAGTGCCAAACTTTCATGCTTCCTTTGGCCTAAGCTTTTCATTCTCTGTTTTCTCTTTGTGCTTTTTTGTAGGACCTCCAACTTTTTTCTGTATTGCTAGCATTTTTTTTTCTACTTAGACTGGTAAGGGAGAAGACATCCAAAACCTACAGTAGGAAATGTGTTTTACAGTAACAGAGAAAGAGAAGAATATTTTAGTGCTAAAGAGGCTGTTTAAACCTCATTCTGCTCTATGCAGCATTATGCAGTAATCCACAGGCATGTGGGTGTTTTACAGCCTTGAATTTTCAGTCTTTTGAATGGTCTTATGTATTGTCCTTAAAGAAAGCTGCAGTGAAATGTTTTATGCATTTTGTATTGCAATTATAAGTGTAATTGTCTTATGATCTAAGACCATTATTTTAGCTCTGAGTTTTTTTAATGGTGTATAACAATATAACGCATGTTAAGAATGACTCACTGTGATCTCAGTTTCATGAAGCCCAGATTTTATCCTCTGCCGATGTGCAAAGGGTTTTTATTATGCTTTCATCTGATTTGTGTTTTTCCTATGGCTGAATGGGTATTATAGCAATGACGTAAGTGTCATTGTTCTCTCAGTTAGACCTATTTGATTACTAATGATGTTGCCCAAGTTCAGCTTTGATTCATTTGACTTTACATCACAGCAGGGATTGATTCACTTTGTAATAGGTACCTATACACGGGAAGGCCCAAACTAGCTGAGAAGCTACAGCCTTAATATGGCGAGTTGCTGCGTGGTCTTGGGTCTCCCCTGTAGTAAGAGTTGTGGAGACAGGAAGCTTCTTGGGGCTGATGTTCTACTTAGCGGGATCTACGGATGGGGGTGTAGGTGTGGAAGTGTCTGTCGGGCCGTGCGACTGAATGGTGGGTGTCGTCACCAGCTGCGACCTGCATGCAAGTTTCTTTGTGGTCTCTGCAGGTGATTCCAGCGATGGGCAAAATTTCTTTCAGAGTACTCTTCCTGCCAACAGAAGAAGGCAGTATTGAAAGCTCATTATTTATAAATACCTCATCTCACGGAGTACTTTCATACCAGGTAACTACTCTTATTTTTAGCTTGAGTTTTGGATTTGTTTGTGTTTTAAAAAGTGATTTTATATCTTGAACTTAGAGACTTTGAAAGTTCATTGGATTCCCGACACAAATCAGGTGGAGTAATGTGTACGGTTCATTCCTTTTACCAGGTCTTGCTGGTCTCATGATGCCTCTTACATGTATATGGTTAAAATAACTACGACTAGTGGGGTTACTTGTAGGAATAAAACTAAGTGTATTTGTCTATGTGTACTTACAAGGTCATAGTCCTGTCACTACTAGGTGGTTTCATATAGTACTGCAGTCTAGACTGCACTGTCCTGGAATGGATTTGTCATGAAAAACGTATTTAGGAAATATTTAGGTGGTTTTCACTGCTCTGCAGGATTTTATGCAAACACATTGGGGATGTAGCACAGGGTGAGAGGTTTAGGCCCTTAAAACATGATTGTTGAAGTACTGGTTGTGCATCGAAGCTGTCCGCTGTCTGATTAACTAGCGAATTCATGCAAGTCTTAAGCTCTTTTTTAAATTTTTATAAGGGACATTATATAATCCAAATCCTTTAGTTTTATTAAGTTGTTAAAGCAAAATCTAACTTTGAATTAGGTGATTTAAAAGCAATGCCAGCTTTAATCAACCATCTAGCTATTCCATTCCCATAGTTGGGTACTGTGTTGCAAAACAAAGCTCCTTAAGTTGAAGCATAGGCAAGTTCAATTGAAATAAATTTTTTTTTAAAACAAATGTTGCATTTATCTAGTATTTATTAGAGGTAATGCAACATTTGGCAGGAACTTTTCGTCAAGGATGAGGGAAGAGTGCATTATAGAGTGATCGACCTTTTCTTTTTGACATCTCTCCTCTCCTTGCACTCACTCCTGATTTATTGCCTGGTCAGCTCAGCCAGGGCCTTATATCAACAAGTTGTGGAGAAGCAGTTGTCAGTGCCACTAAGAAAATTATCTCCCATTTGGACTACTGCTAAAATCAGTATGAGACTGGTTTTCAGGGGCAGTTTCACCAGCCACCTGAAGCAGAGGAAGTAGCTACCCATGATTTCAGCTTGCATTAGGTTTAAGGGGTTCAAAGTCGGGCATAACTTGAATGGTTGAGGCAGTTACAGTGCTCTTGAGAGCCCCAAAACCTTGAAGAATGTTTGATGTTTCTAATGCATTTATGTAAGAGTATGTTCAGAAGATTCTCCCAAATGGAGAAGAGATGCTGTTATAGTAAAAGGTACTTTTAAATGCCTCCATAAAAAAATAATAGCATATTTCCTTTGATCCGATATTTCTGTCTGTAGTCAGAGATCTTCACTGAACACAGAATGCGTTGTATTGTCCTCTTAATTAAGAACATGTATTTTTTTCTATTAAAAAAATAAAATAATCTTTGCATACAAGTGAAAAAGCCCAAGGCATTTTTCTTAACCTCTAATGATTTTTCCTCCCCATTATCTTGCATCTCATTGTCATAAACTAATCTTGTTGGAACTGAATGTTAATGCAGTAAAAACATGCAACTTGAAAATCTTCTAGTGCTCTGAAAACTGCAGACTTTAAAACAGAAAATAATTGAGAATTGTTTTACTCAATTTTTAAGGCAAAGCTAATGAATTCAGTATAGAATCATGGAATGGTTTGGGTTGGAAAGGGCCTTAAAGATCATGGAGTTCCAACCCCCCTGCCATGGGCAGGGACACCTCCCACTAGACCAGGTTGCTCAAAGCCCCATCCAGCCTGGTCTTGAACACTTCCAGGGGTGGGGCATCCACGACTTCCCCGGGCAACCTGTTCCAGTGTCTCACCACCCTCACTGTAAAGAATTTCTTCCCAATATCTAATCTAAAACTCCTCTCTTTCAGTTTAAAACCATTACCCCCTGTCCTATCACTCCACTCCCTGATAAAGAAAAGATGGGGAGGGACTCTTTAGGCCCCCTTTAGGCACTGGAAGGCCGCTATAAGGTCTCCCTGGAGCCTTCTCTTCTCCAGGCTGAACAACCCCAAGACTATCAGCCTGTCAGTATGTAACTGGACAAGTAACAAAAGTTTTTTCCAGAAGTTAATTACTGCACTGCCAAATCGTGATATGTGCGTTGTAATTATCTGAAAAATAGTAAGAGAGTTTAGATCCTTTCTTCTTGAGATAATTTGATGCTCTGCTGGTGAGTGCTTTCTTTTGTTTTTGTAATAGTGCCTGAAGATGCTGAAGTGCCATCTGTGTATATAGTTACTTTCCACACTGGAACTTTATAACTATAAATTGTCTTTTAAAATAATCTAATGTGAAAAACCAATCTCTTCCTTGGGAAGATTGTTATGATTAGCAAAATAATTTTGTATGTTACAGTGATAACTGAAATACCAGATATTGATGTAATGACCCTTTTTTTAACCCCAGGTTTTTGGAACAGGAACTCTGATGTCTTCTCCAGAAGAACTTAGGGTGCAGCGAGCAAACTCCTACTTACTGCTTCCACACATTCAGAACATCCAGACGTCACACACACTGGTACAGTATACATTTCAAATGGAGATGAAACATAAATCTGCTCAGACATAAAAGGTTTTTGTCCTCAGGTTGTTGGGATGCAAGGAACATGAAAAAAAGTCCAAGTGTCAGTGACTCCAGGAGAAAGGTTGCAAGATACAGGGATACTGTGATCAGCGGGTGTTCTGATTTTATGAGACAGTCTTTGTCATCTAAACTATTCCCACTTGTTCTCATTCATGCTCCTGTGGTGTGCTGTCCTCTCAGTCGTGCTGGCAAAAGTATTTGTGAGACCCTGCTCTGAACTAAACTGGAGAATTGTTTTGTCCTGTAAAAAACCCCAACTTGGTACTATAAAACTGGGGGGGTGAGAAGGGCTGTTTCGGTTTGTTCTGGTTTTTACTTCAGACCCATTCCCCATGCCAGTTTGCAGCAGGGCTGCACCAACAGTTTGCCACAGTTAAAAAGCATAACATGCTGCATGGATGAGGATGGGAGCTGGGAGTCAGGCTGGAGTGTCCCATCCTGCTCGTATCATCAGTGCTGAAGACACCAGCTTTGCTTACCTCAGCTTCACTAAAGGATGGGGAGCTGTGGAGGATACAGCAAAGTGGATTTACAGGGCATAGCTATTTCAATTGAAAGAAGCTTTAATGATTTCTCTCATTTGGTTGTGGTTGCAGGTATTTTTATAGTCTTTTAGGCCATACAGATCCTTTCAAGTGAATGCCCTTGTTGCCAAGAGGGCCAATGGGATCCTGGGCTACATAGGGAAGAGTGTGGCCAGCAAGTCGAGGGAGGTCATTCTTCCCCTCTACTCTGCACTGGTGAGGCCACAACTGGAATCCTGCATCCGGTTCTGGTCTCCCCAGTTCAAGAGAGACAGGGAACCACTGGAGAGAGTCCAACATAGGGCAACTAAGATGATTAAGGGATTGGAGCTTCTCCCTTAGGAGGAAAGGCTCAAAGAACTGGGGCTCTTTAGGCTGGAGAAGAGAAGGCTGAGGGGAGACCTTATCTATGTGTACAAGTATCTAAAGGGTGGGTTGAAGGAGGATGGAGCCAGACTCTTTTCAGTGGTGCCCAGCGATAGGATGAGGGTCAACGGGCACAAGCTGGAACATAGGAAGTTCCATTCAAATATGAGGAAAAACTTCTTTTCTGGTGAGCGTGACAGAGCCCTGGAAGAGGCTGCCCAGGGAGGTCGTGGAGTCCCCTTCTCTGGGGATCTTCAAGATCCGCCTGGATGCAGTCCTGAGTGATGTGCTCTGGGCATTTCTGCTTCAGCAGGGGAGTTGGACTGGATGAGCTCTAGAGGTCCCTTCCAACTCTGACAATTCCGTGATTCCATAATAGCTAACTAGTAGCTAAGAACTAATCTTTCAAACTTCCCTTTCTATTTTACCCAGGTTTATTTTTTTTCTCAAAAACATATTTGAATATCTTATAGCACTTAACAGAATTCAGTCTTTTAACTAAACATAAGCTGTATTGATTGCCTTCATGATGTCTTTGGTTCTACCTGAGAAAAATTCTTAGCTCAGATATTTTTCAGTCTGCTACATATATGTTACATTATGTGGCACTTACCTCTGCCTGAGGATAATGCAACAATTTCCTTCTCATCTTTACTTTTCTTCTGTACCAGTTTTTGTCCTGTAATCACTCAGGTATGCTTGGTTCTGGGCATATGCGAAGGAACCAAAAATCTTCAGGTTTTGTAATTTGGAGTGCTAGTGGTAGAACTGAGAAGGGTTTTTTGGGATGCTGTTCAGGACATGCCTCTGCATCTTTGCATCTAGCTCAATTGGTTGTTGCCAGGTAGTGTCTGAAGTTTGTATGCACACTCTGCTGCTTTGCAGTTCTGTCCCAGGTCCTGAGGAGAAAAGTTTCAGGGAGCATTTGACATTTTCCTTACTGCATAATGAGGAACATTTTCCTATGCTTTATTTCTCTAGAGTACAAGCTTGAGGTCATGTTTGCCAGTGCAGCATGGTACCACCTGGCACCAGCCTTGTCGTAGGGCATGAGTTGTGAGAGAATGTTGACTCAGTTCTTTTAGCTCTGGGTATAATTTTCCTGTGCCTGGCTATAATTGAGGAATTGCTCTTCAGTTCACTGAACGTCACTGATTTGGGCAGAAATGTGCAGCAGTGGGTCAGGCTATTGATGGTGGTAGACAAGATCTAAGCACTTAAGGGGAGCTTATGGTTTGAGTTTGGGTTCATTTTAGAAAAATGTTGTGCTACAGATAGCTGTGATCTCCAGAAGTGCCTCCTTCAATTTCCCCCATTAATGTTCTGATCCAGATACCATAAAAATTAGAATGATTCTGTTTTTTCCAGTTTATTTTAGGCTCAGAAGCTGTGGAAGGAAGAGAGGTCTATGAGGATTGCGTGAGTGACTACACGTGTGCAAACTGAAGGATACATAACTGTTAAACATAAAGTGGAGATCTTAGTGAAAATGCATTTAAACCAAACCAGTTGTACTCACTTAACTGTGCACATTTGCTTTCCCCTGTTAATTTTTAACTGAAGGGAAATAGCAGTGTAAGTTCAGGAGAGCCTAAGCCTCATAAACACATCCCTTGTCATCCTGGGATGAATGAGTTTTAACCTTGGGCAACAATGTCTAGTTTGATACACAGAAGGTATCCCTACTTCTGAAGTCTACTGATACTGCTTAGAAACCTGTGAGAAAGACACACACCATGTAGCACTTGGTGAGCTATTTTCTGCCTCTGTTGTCTCCTCTTTAAAAGATGGTTGTGTTTAAGCTGTTTGGTAATACTGACATCCTTGATCATCAAGGCCAGAAAGGTAACGTGATTTAGTCCCGTGTACTGGTGAAATGGCTTCTCAGAACTGCTGGAGGTGTTGTTACCATAACCCCAAATACTTGTTCTTACACCTTTGATGGTTGGAAACCTATACCTGACTTCCAATCTGAATTGCTTTTGGCTGGTTTATATATTTGTTTGTTAAGATAATGCATTTAGTTTATATAATTCCTCCTGTTTCTGGTGCTTTTACTCAGAAGCATTTGTAGGTGGCATCACATCTTTCAGCTTTCTCTCTGCCAAGTCAAGCAGTCCATGTTCTGTAGTATCTTCTTCAGAGGTGGCTGCTCATTTCTTAACCAAACTGAAGAAAACCCCTTTCTGCAGCTTCTCCAATTCGTAAAAATGTCTTTTGAAGGTGAATGGCCAGAATTGTGCATAGGGATATGGATGAAATTTTGCCTCTTACAGAGTGTATATCTTGGAAATATGAGAGATCCCTGGGGATTATAGATGAAAGTTTACCTCTACAGTAGTATTTCCATTGGAAATACAATATGCAATAGGTTTGTGTTTGCATTTTTTTGGTGGAAAATGAACTTCCATTGATTTTGTGGATTTCTTTTTATCCTTTAATAGGCAAAGGTACGCAGGCCCTTTCTTTTCTCTCCATCATTCCCCCAGGAATTTTTAGCAGAAAATCTTGTGATTAATAAGAAAAGAAAAAGAAAGATAAAGTTGCTTTTCTACTGTTGAATTTCACCCTCCTTCTGTTACTCTTTTCAAAGTTTCAGCTTTCAAAGGGTTCAGGATC
The DNA here is from genome assembly GCA_025769975.1 of Gallinago jamesoni. Taxonomy (NCBI): domain Eukaryota; kingdom Metazoa; phylum Chordata; class Aves; order Charadriiformes; family Scolopacidae; genus Gallinago; species Gallinago jamesoni. The sequence continues at coordinate 33,116,598 of JAOQGH010000032.1, forward strand.
AGCGTGCTCTGGCTGTGGTCCTGGATCCCAGAATTTCTGGGCTCCTGGCTTGCTTATCCAGAGGAAAGAAGCTGTGTCCAACACTGTGAATTCATAGTATGTCCACGTGGCCATTCAGCAGCGGCTAGTTACCACTAAGCCATAACAGATGGTGGAGCCCATATAGGTCATCTTTGTTTACCCAGCTTCTGGATGTAGTCTTTGCTCCAGTTGCCTGTTTTTTGGCATTGTTTAGTATTTGGATGGCACTAACAGGGCAGCTACATGACTGCCTCATTGTGGTCCAAATGCCATACAAACAGACTGGAAATGTCAATGGAGGAGTGACCTGCAGGGCGGAATGTCTTATTGTAGGAGACACAGGCATCACTTTGCTGGCTGCCCACAGGAGTTTGGGGTTTATGAACCAACGACATGGGAAATACTGCAAGTACTGGCAGGAACCCAAAACTCCTTAAGCTATGTTTTGTGCTGGCGGACAGAGGATCAGTGAAGCAAATGTGTGCAAGTGTGATGCTTGGGTCTGGAAAAGGAAGGTAGTAGGAGAGTAGGGTTTCCTTGGTGTGCCATCCTGATAACTGCCTGCAAAAAACTGATGAAACTCTGCTGAATCATTATTACAGGGAAAGTGTATTAACAGCGTTCAGAGTGGAAATAACTCTTCAGGGCCTTAGACTGTCCAGGAAAATTTGAAGTATCAGCCCAAGGAAGAAGAGAAGGCTTTTTCAATGTTTGTTGGTTTGGTTTTTTTTAATTGTACTGTAGCCATACTCCAAGAAGTGGTTTGAACCCTGCAGTTCTGATAATGATGCAAGAATATCTCTGTAAAAATCTTGCGTAGAGCCGTGTCTGATTGAGAGGACACCTAAGGCAGAATGAGGAATTCTTCTCCTAAAAGTGACCTCAGGTCTGTGGATGCTATTGAGCTGGCATGTACCAGCTGTCCTGTTGATGCTCTGTCTCTCTTTCGATGAATTATTTCCTAAGTAATCACCTGCTGTTCTGTCCCCCTAGTGAGAATGCTAGACTTTTGCCAGGAGTACAGGGCTCCTTGCAGGTCAGATGGTTCAGGTTTTTAGGGTTGTTTTTTTTTTTTTGAAAGAGGTCTCTGTTTCTTTGAAATTTACATGTAAGAACTTACCAAAACTGCTAAGAATTTCATTCATGTGGCCTCTATCAGACTTCTGTCTTCAGTTCACATAGGATTTGTGGTTGCTGAGTGTGTGTGTACGTGCAAGTATATTCACACGTGTACCTAGTACAAAATAGAGCAGCAGGTCACGAAGTGGCAGTGATTGTACCACTCTGCAGTGCTCCTGCTAACCTTCCCCCTTGTGCTGTGCCTCTCCTTTTCAGTCCTCCTCTGGCGCAAACATATGCTGTGTAACAGCTCTCTGCTCTGATTCATAGGCAGTGATATTTACAGTGTAAACGGAGTGCTTGCGCTGCTGGGAGATGCAGACGTGGTCCAGGGTTTGTCTTCTTAAAAACTCTGCTTCTGACGGTGTTTTCTTCTCAGATGCTTTGTCTTCTCTTTATGGTTAACACAGCCGTCCTACCAGTGTTGTAAGATAGAAGGCATGACAGTTATGCATCTATTGTCTGCCTTAGATAAAGGAAAACACTTTTCCTTTTCTGAAGATAGCTTCACAAATAGAAATAAAGAATCCCCATGGAAAACAGAGGAACATCAAATACAAACTAATAACAATTTTCCCCCCTCTGTGCGTGTTACATTAACAGCTTCAATTTTAAGATGCTAGCAGCTTTCCATATAGAGCTATGCCAGGTCAAGTAGTTTTTAAAAAAAAATGGAAAAATATGGTTTAGCTGATTATTTTTTTTTAATAGGAGTGTGGGGTCTTAAACTACTTTGAACTACAATGGCATTGAATAGGCCTGACCACTCCTTATTTAGGACTATGAAAGCAATAGTGTTCTCTCAAGAATCACTGAGAAGGGGAGTCTGTCTGAGCATCAAGGTTTATCGAACCAGAAGAGTGATCCCCAAAGCAGAGCGATCTTACTGCCTCGTTAAAACTCCACTAGCAGTCATGGCCATGAGAAGTTAGTAAGTGGTGTGTGATTTGGAATCAAATGGGTTTTTTCCTGCTTTCAAAATTTGATGAGGACAAAAGCCTTTGTAATAAAAGAAAGGAGGTGGCCGGGTTCGCATCTCTGGAGAGCTGCGCTGTCAGGGTTTGGGTCTCCGCTATCCACCTTTGCAGAGGTTACATCGCCCTCTTGTGTGAAAGCCCAGTCATTTCGGTATGAAATCCAGTTGAATCAGGAATGCAGAGTGTATGCTGACTTCCTTTTGGCTGTGCTTTTATAAAACTTAACCCTGTGAAATGCCAAGCATGTGGTAAATCTGTCTGTGCATTGACACCTTTAGAGACTTGAACCTGCAGATACCTCACTCAGGTATTTAGTTCAGTATCATAAGAGAAACTATGGGGAGTTCCACATCAGTGCTGTAATTAAGGCACTGATAGCGTGACAGGTCTCTCATTCTGAATTTCATTTTTTTAATTTAGAATCAAAATATACTGGCTGAGGAGTTTGTGCAAGCAGTTTGGCAGTCAAGATTTCCAGATAGCTTTCATGAGCTATGCTTGACTTTGTTGGCACCGTTGTCCCATTAGATTAATGAGTGTTTACAAGCTGGCACAATCAGTATCATCTTTTCTTTTCCCTTTCCAATCAATAAAAAGGCAAAACCAATATTTTCAGTCTGTCCATTTTGGCATGAAGCCTACCTAGTAGGGCATGTCCAAGAAGCATTACGTTTTTGGCCTAGGAATTTCACTATCCAATCAGCAAAGAAAATATACAGAAATCAACGAAAGAAGCTTTTATATTATACAACAAAGATTCTATGGAATACACTTTATTGACATTTGAAAGTTTTATCAGGGTTGCTCATTTTGATGCTGTATAAATTTTTAATACTTGTGTATAATAATAGTTTGATAAGTAAGTAGGTATTGATGGAGTTCCTGAGAACTGGAGATTGATTGCTGGCCTACTGTACAAGTAATCATATTTTTTAAAAATTCCTTACATTGCTGTGTCATGCATATGCAGAAACAGTCCTGTTGTCTTTGTAGGACATTGTGAATTGGATTTGTGTGATAACATCTTTTGAAGCAATGCGCTTGAAGTTTTCTGCACTTTTCTTTCTTGCAGGCAGAGACTATGAATGCCAGCCTCCTACGTGTTCACCTTGAATGCAGTTTACCTAACGATGCATATCAGCAAGTTAAGGTATGTTTTATTATCATTTTATATCTATTTAAGTTATTTTAATCCAAGTTTAGAGAGGCACTTCACAGACCTCTAGAAGTTTTAGCAACAGTGCAATTTCCAATGTCTCAGGTTAAAGGAAAATCGTGCTTTTAGCTATCCGTTTATTAAATCATGCCCTGTGGTATAGATTAAAAGTCACATGTGTCACACTGTGACCTTTAGGTAGGGGGAGATGGAAAAAGACACCCAACATCCCCCCCAAACAAAAAAAACCACCTCAAACCAACCCAACAGGCTAAGTGTTTTAATGTGCAGGTGTTGTATTTGACAGAGCACAAAATCGAATTATATTCCTGTAATTTCCTTTCTCCAGAAGTGTTTCCCAAGTTTCTGGCTCATGTTGACAAAAGGGCTGGGAGGCTGCAGCCAGGGCTGTCTGGGCCATGTCCTCGGCCACCTTTGAAGCTCAGCGTGTTCAGGACAGTAGGTCACCTCCGTCTCCTGGGCAGTGCTGTCCGAACCTCCTCTTCCCCCCTCTCCTGCAGTGTCCTCACCAGTAAATGGGTGTTGGTTTGCGGTGCCGATGGTACTCGGCGGGGTGTTTTGTTGGGCCAGAGCCATACATAGGCCCGCGCTGTGCTCTGTGGCACCTTTCTTTCATTAAGTGTGATGAGGCCGAGGCACCACTGTCACCCGTCACGGGTTTAGTCCCATGTTTGATTTGTGTGTTGCCTTGGTGAATAAGGCTGGTCTTCGGATGCACCTGAGCCCTTGAGGTGGCACGTCATACAGCTGCCTGCTCTTTGATGGCAGCTTCCCGAGGGCACATCACCCCTGTGCTCCACAGCGGCCTCCTCTCCTTCTGCCCTTGGTAGCCATTTCAAGCACTGAGGGTTTCTTTGATGCTGTGTGAGTGGTGAAGCGGCATCCCGTTCCTAGAGACACTTCCCCACTCTCCCTGTGTCTCCTTCAGATTATCTGAAGGTATTTTGCTGCCGCTTCACGAGAGCACTTCACGTGCCAGGTCTGGAGGCTTTCCCCTCCTCCTCCTGAGCAAATTAGTCCTCTTGGTAGGACACTGAAGCTCGAGTTAGCGATCTTCGTGGTGTGATGCAGGACAAATTTATGTTACTCACTGTTGATTGTCTAGTTTTGTTTTGCTTTGTTGGCTTGAGTTTATTGCGAAATGGTGTCTGTGTCTTTATAGTTGCTAAGACTCAGCTGTCTTAACAGCAGCCACTACGTAGAGAAGGAAATAAGATCGTATTTGTATTTATCTGAAGTATTCTAGCCAGGCAACAGTGTTTTCTATTAAGAATTGTACATGTATGTTTGTTTTTTTAAAATTACTTCAGTGAGAAATGGAGACAAAAAACACAGGATTTGGAAAAATTAACTATAAACAGACCAGTGAACATGAACTGTCTTCCTACCATTAAGACACATGCATCAGTCTGTTTATGGCACATTTTATTGAAGGCAGAGGATTTAACAAAGGAAACTGTTTTGCAGTCCCTGAGGTGAGACTGACTAAGACAGTTTATAAATTTGCATTCTTTCAAGGTTCAGTGTCCTTTTTAGTTGTTTTCCGTCTTTGTTTTTGCTGTGCTGTCTGTACCTGCACTGTCTTTGGTTTCTACTGAGATTTTAGCAGAGGTCCTAATTACTCCTGTTTTGCTAGCACTTTGGTGCTGGAAACCTTGTCTGTTAGATAATACTTTTGATTCACTTCTCAAGATACCTTACTGTAATGAATTTTTTCTGTTCCCCCCCCCACCACACACACACTGTGTCCCCTTGTCTCGCTCCAGAGTTGCTGTTTTATGTCCGATGACCCAGTGCTGCTAGAAATGAGCTTAATGGTAAGAATGGAAAATGCCCAACAAGATTTTGTGGAGCACAGACAATACTTACTGGAGAATCTTTTTGTAGCTTATGTAGCAATGGAAAAAACGAAGACCTCGGGTAAGTCCTAAATACAACTGTTAATTGTAATAGAACATGGTTTTATACATAAGTTGTAATTTGATGTGCTAAGTTGAATGAAGTTCAGTGGCAGCTAAATTTTGTGAGTAAGGGAAAACAAATCAGTTTAGTTAAACACAGCTTGTCAGCCACTTTGTTTAGGGAAGAGTTACTGTAAGCACACTCCTCTTTATATAGATAATGATTGTAAAGTTGTAAACTACATCTTTCATTTTTTAGTCCCCCATACTTACACATCCTCTTAAATAGCATGGAAAGATTTCACGGACCTTTGATTTCTACAACTGCATTTCTGATTTGCTATTAATTAAATTAACCATAATAGGACTATGAAGGCAGAATGGTTTGTACAGTACTGAGGATAGTGGCTGTTGTGGAAAGTAGGGTAATGAGGTGATACAGATGTACGCATCATTTGTTCTTGTCAGCTAGAATTCCACAGGCAAAACAATCAACTCCTTGCAGTTTCTTTATGCTACATTTATTGGGTGAACAAATCCTCTAAATCCAGGGGATTTTAAATTATTTATAGAGCTTTGCAGTCTGTTTGTATAGCTTTTTTTAGACATTTCTGCCAGTTTTACTTTCTTATTAAAGAAGAAGGAACTGCTTAAGAAAACAAATTAAAATAATATTTTTTAACACACTATTAAAAAAAGAGCATGACCTTCTTGTCTTTCAAGAAGTTCCATTCAAGATCTAGTCACAGAACAATATATTCTGTTCCCCCCAAGCCTGTTCTGTGATGTGATATTTACAGGGAACTGAAACTGAAATACCCACTGTAAACCTGGATTCCCTGCCAGTGAGATGCCAGTGCTTTGTTATGTTGAGTTGTGGACGTACGTTTATTCTGATGCTGGTAGAGAATTGTTCACATCTGTCCTGTCAAGGGTGCTTGCTGTTAACACTAAGTGGTTAAAGTACTAGAATTATGCATTTAAGGCTGTTTCCTTTTAAATGTGATGCAATTATAAGTCCTCACTGGGTTAGATGTTGGTTGTATAAGCCCTTTGGACTTGCTGTTGGTGGGATGTTCTGTCTCGCTCCACCAGTACCGATGGTGGCTTTACTTTTACAATGCTTGCTTGCTTGCCTTCCATTTTTATAATTAAATGAGAGATGTGGTCTTGAGGGAAGAATCTAACAAAAGGGAATACGGTGCTGTGTTAGTCTCAGTGTTGGCACAGCATGCGTTTTGGCACCTAGAGTAGGACAGCAGGTAGGCAAGGCCAGTGCAGAGAATCTAGCCGTCTGGAAAGCTCGAAGGAGGAGTATGTGCTTTAAACAGCTGTGGGTATGTGCAGCATCTTCTCACTCAGCATCAACATCTTGAAGCTGGCACTTGTAGTCTTGAGTCCTTTAAAGCATCTGAGCAAAGCACACTCATTATTAGAAATTGTGCCTGATGAATTGGGAGTATGTCCTTTTATGTCATCCTGCACCTACTAATTATATATATATATGTATATAGCAGTATAAGCAAGAGCAGAACTCAGAAAGTCTGCCTTCATGGAAGTGTGATAACCACCTGGTATAATAGTCACCTCTTGTTCTGCCCTACTCTTCCTTTGGTCTTCTACCTCTTCATAGCATCCTATAGATGGGAACATAGCTTTGCCAGTGATGAAGAGTGGTTACCCAATATAGCTGTACCACCTTATCGGCAGGTGAAAGCTGAGTTACACCCATCTCCTGTTGCTCTTGTCAACAGGACTAGATAGGACCATTCCTGTTTTGAGCCCAAAAGGTGTTAAGTGCTGAATCCAGCTTTGCGTTGTCACCTGAGAACACTTGCTGTTCAAAGCAGGTGAGACAGGTCTTGCATAGCTCTGTGTGTATATGGAACAGTTTCTACTGGACTCTCTTGTGCTATTGATAGATTGGCCCTTAGACTTAGAAAGTTATGGCAGTGTCAGCCATCCTTCTTTCCTTCAGCTGTGCCTCCTCTCTCCCTGCTCATAGGAAAGGGGGAAGTTTTGCTCTATGTGGAGTCTAGGAGATAATGGAGGAAGATTCCCTGTTGATACTGGCCTTCATGTTTGTGGTTTATTCCTTAATGAAACGATTGCCAGCTCAAGATGTGAATAGTTCTCCTTTTTGCAAGGGTGGCTGTTACATGAAGATTTTAAAATTTAAATCAGGATTGTTTCTCATATGAGCGTCTGATGATCCTTGGTGAATGCTTCCATCTTTGGTGAACTTACCTCAGTGTTCGTTCTTTTGAACAGGTGATTCCTCAGTAGATGTGTACGTCATGCATTCTGGGAACAGTCTTGTGCATATACAGGTAATCATGGGCTTCAGGAAGTCATATTTTAGGGTGTTGAATTTGATTGGGGAATTAATTAGCACCCTGGCTTGCTCTAACGGCAGATTGATTTTGCTGATGGCAAATGTCACATGTCTCTATTTTTAAAATGTGCCCAGACATTTAATAGATCTTCTAGATGATGAGTTTTAGTTCAGTGATGGATTATTTTTGTTAAGACATAAGATCTGTTAACTTGAATAGAAACCCATGGGTTGATTTAGAAGCTGTGAGAAAATGGCAGATATTGACTTGCACATTTGATAAGAAGATAAGACTAATACAGAAGTTACAATAATAAAGGTAGTACTGTTACAATGATCATTGTGTCTTGTCTTCATGCAGGAAATACGGCAGTTGTCACAAAAGGACACATCACCTGTGGAGTTTGAGCCAGTACTGCTATCTTCGTCATCTACTAACTTTACAAAAGTTGCTTCTATTTCTTGTAAAGGTACAGGATACGTATACTCATAGATATTATGATTAAACAGAATTTGATTATAAAAGGGTAGCTTTTTTCAGCAGATAGGGACCCTGAAATATCTCAAAATCAACTTGTCTGGACTTTTTCTTTCTGCTAATTGTTTCCACCATTTTTGTGTATACATGCTTCCTCTTATGCTGATCGAAGGCTCTAAGCTATATGTATTTCAAAAAGGGGAAGAAAACATTTGCTAAAATGTTAGCTGATTTTACAATAAGCATAATTAATGAATATGCTTTTTCAACATCCTTTTATAATTTGTGGTTATTTTTCTGTTTCCAGTATATTTTTCTAAAAGACTATTGTGCTTGGGTGGTCATTTTCTATGACATTTCTTGGCAGGATCGCTGAAGAGACTTGCCTGAGACCAGGCATGTTTGTGGAAGAACAAAGATTAACATTTAAGCATTCCTGACTCCAGCCTCTTTCCTATTCTGACCACTAGACTGCAGTGCATAGACTTTAAACATTTATGGAACAGGCTACTTTCATAATGACATCAGGACTTGTTTTTCCTAGTAAAAAAGGGGAAATAAGAGGAAAGAAAGGACTATATTTTGTGTGATTCATCTTTCAGAACAGTTTTTCATTTATTAAAAGGAGTCAATGTGCACTGATTACTAAGAATTTAACATGCTGTGCTAATGACACTTATTTAAATTCACCAGGTTGCTCTTTGCAGCCTTGTGTGTGTTTTTTTGAAAGTGCGTAGCATTCGTTAATTTTTCTTAAAGCTAGGTTTGGAAATTAAGCAATTAGATGCTTTGCTCACCTATGTGAGAATTGCACCAACAAACGTTCTCCTTTGTAGCGTTCTTCCAAATGCTCACATGAAAGTTATTGCACGTGTGCTTTCATTCTGGCTGATGTATTCTCCGGTGTGTCTCTTCCTTGCCCAGCTGCATCCTGTGACAGTGGAAGTCCTTACGTTGACAACAGGAAGAAGAATCTATTGGAAGGCACTACAACACTAAAAGCCTGTCTTTCCTGTCCTGTGATGGAAGGGTAGGTTGACAGTGGATTTTTGTTTGTTTGTTAACATTCACTGATACTATAAGAATATTGTACCCTGCTTTAAGAGGTGAGGTTAGCTTGTTTGTCACTGAATGATTCCAAGGACAATAAAGAGGCTTCTTCCTATTGTTACTGTGTCACTTGCCAAAACAGACCCATGACATTTCAAGCACTACTTCTGTATTTTATCCAGGAGGAATTGCAGGAGCCAGTAAAAAGTTATGCCTTAGCAACTCATAGCATAGAAACATTGCTTAAGGTCTGTGATAAAATTTCCACCATCCTTGTTAATCCAGTGCAGAAGCAGGTTAGTTATAGAAAAAAAAAGGTGAAGTCTTTTCTCCAGTCATCTTTTGCCAGTTTCATCCAAACTACCATATCACAAAGCAGTAGGGAATGTTGTACTATAGCATAGCAAGAGGGTAGAGTGATTTCCTGCCTACCTTTTTTATATTGCTCCTGTCAATTTCTACTCTGATACTACATTTAAGTATTCCAAAGGAAATAATTTTCTTCTTAATTTTTAAAACCTTAAAAGACCCTCATTATGCAAGAATACTACAGTTATCTTCTCTTGTGTGAACTGCTTATGTGTGCTAAAGGGCAATTGCAGAGATATTTATTTTTCTTCTATATTTACTTACAGGTATTTTGACATAGATCCTTCTGCGGCATTGTTTCATATAGAACCACATCATAATACTTCAGGATTTTGGTCCATTTGGTTTACAAACAATTTTGACTTCAGCATCGAACTGAGTGAAGTCTTCATAGCCAGAGAAACTAAGAATATCTTAAAGGTAAGCTTTATTTCTGCTTCATACAATGTTTTGCCTTCAATTTAAGGATATGGTCCTTTGATGTACAAAATAGGTTCTCTGAAGAGCTCGATTTTCTCAGAGCTGGTTGAAATCAGTTAAAAATAAAGGTATATATATGCCTATAACTGTTAGGTCCTGAAGAGCTTATTCTCTCAATAGGCATTATTCACCATCCGCTTGTTTTTGTATTGTTTTATTAGCAACTGTTCTTTCATTTGAGTTGTAGCTACAGATGCATCAAATTATAGATCGTTGCTCTGTTCTCAGAATTGTTACATGTGTGTTTGTGCTCTATAAGATTCAGCATTTCTTCATAGGCTGTAATGGAAGTCTTTAGTACATAGATGAGCTTTGAAGTTTAGAAGGCGAAGCCAATAATTTACTTGCACAATTGCTTGATTCAAACCAGACAAATCTGGTTTATGAACAAGCATATGATGTAGGCGTCTGATTGGCTCTTCGTATATTTAGATAGGAGATTTACATATGTGCACTGTATGGATCAGTTATGGGCACATATGTGTGTGTAATAACAGCAAAAACATGAAGGAAGAGAAAGTTTACATTCTTCAAGATACTACTTGCACCAAAAATACTGTACCAATTTTAATTCAGTTGTTGTTTGATTCTTTCTAGATTCTGAACTTTGCCGAACCTTTGACTCTACCTCCAGGCTGCTGGAATGTATTTTCTTTGAAGCTCAGTGTGAAAGACACTGTAACAAATGTACTTTCTAGTATTTGTTTGGCCACAAACGTGGGAGTAATGTTTGAAATACCTCTGCAGATATATTCGACTGTGTCCAAGGTATCATATTCAGTTGTGTTGAATGATGATTATGCACTGCAAAGTAAACTGCAGCAGCCTCTTTCTTAGTCTAGAAATCTGCCCTCTACTTCTGAAATTAAAACTCAGTACCAGACCACTCTGTGAAACCATTCTGTAGCTTGAGAAGTTAAGCCCCTAGAGTTGAACAGGGATGGAGTTACAGTTCTCTAGGAAACCTTAATTCTCTTTGGCTCGTCCAAATTATGCACCGAGAAACTGGAATTTGTCCTGTTGTTCTGTCATATGGTCAGTTGTAGTTTTTGGTTTGTTTTTCCAGCAGGGAGATCTTCATTTTGAAGCGATTGCCCACTGCGATATTCAGTGTTACTTGGGAAAGTCTGATTCAGGTAGGCTCATCTTGTGGTTTTTTAGGCATCTAATGGTAGTTTTATTGTAGCAGGACTTGTAATGAGAATATTGAGGATGTTTTAAAAACATCCTCTTTTCTGGGAGTCTATAAATGGCTTTGAGTAACGTGTGCTGAGTACACTGCTGAGTATTTCAGATCTCTAATTCTATAGCCTGTGCTAATCTATAGTTCTGTCTTGAAACACTATTTTGGACTTAGACTCTTCTATAAGTTCGCATTGATGGTGTACTGGTCCTTGCTTTCTTCAATGTTGAGGTAGAATGGTAAAGATGTTAACTAGCTCAAAGTGAGTAGAAAATGTGCATAATCTAGGTCCAGGTCCTGGGAAATCTTTGATGAAAACCAAAACCCAAATGTTGACCAATGTCCTGCCTTCGGCTAGAGTTAAATGTGAAGGCTGCTTGTTTATCTGTTTCTCACAGCAATGATTTCGTGGATTTCTGCAAAAGACCATTTGTCAACATCCTTAATGCTGTATTGTGTGAAACAGAAAGAAGGGGTCTTATTCTTTCTAGAAGTAAGGATTCTATCTCCAGATACTGTAGTGCTGGGAGCTGCTTTAAGTATCTGGCTGGCACTTACCAAAATACAGTGTTAGGTATTACATGGACAATAAAGAATGTTGAATCTGATGAAAGTTGATTCAGAATAGTGTTTTTTTAAAATCTCTGCTCAGTAAAGAATTTCAGTAGGTGGCTGAGTACCATAGACCTTAAATGTTTATGTGAGTGCTCTCCTGAATGTGTTTCCAAGATGATGCTTTCCTAAAATTTATTTTCATATGAGGATATGAAGAAGGCAATAATAGTCAAATGTAAAAAGGAGAATTGAGGTGATATATGGAAACATGTGTCTTGAAGAAATACTTATACATGTGCACATGTGCTTAGGTATATATCTTAGAAGCAAGTATTTGTTCTTTGTTCGTGGTTTGTGGGTTCTTTTAAATCTATATAACGGAACATTGCTGATACAAGTGAGTCCTCGTTGTTTACTTTCTTTCCATTCTAATAATACAAGTAATCAGATCTTTACATACAGATATTCTGCCTTCTAATTTAGGATACTAGTATTTGTTAAATAGAAAAGTCTAATGAAGAAGCCTGAAAATACTGACCTAAAAAACTTCTAGCTGGATTATTCCAGTCACCATCAATCTCAACTGGTTACTTTAAACATGAAAGATTGTAAAATAAAGTACACATACTTTGAAAATAAGTAAATTTTGTTTTCTTTCAAAAGAAATATGCTTTTCTGACTCCTTTCTGCTCCGTGAAAATGCTTTAACCAATGAGAGTATAACTTTCTGAAAGACTGATTTTTAGACTGATGTAAAGCTTTGCAATTTTATCTTAAAAGAAACTTGAGAAAAATATCAGCACCTCAAAAAGAGAAGCTAAAAGGAAAACACCATTTCTGCCAAACTGTGGGATTTGTTTTGCTATCCGCTGTGCTGTGATACTATAATTTTGTACCACTATGTAGAGAATAGTATATGATTTTGATACTTTAATGGTATCTGTGGAGAGTTCTGTGTAAAACCTACTGATAACATAACGACTTTTCAATGGTATCCATTAGAAATAGGAACAGTAAAAGGGTATTAATAGAGCATACAAAGTCTGTGTAATACCCTTAGTCTTGTTTGCATATAGAATTATTGTGGATTTGCAGCTGTATTTCTTTACGCAAATCAGATATGGACAATAATATATGTAGCCTCATGTATACTTGCTTTGAAGGGAAAAAGTGGGTTGCCTGTTTCATTTTTGAGTCAAGAGTCTTTGCAGATACTGATTACTCATGTTCAGAAGTAGATTGATGAAAGGAGCAAATGTTATCTCTGTAAAATGTGAAAAATCTGTTATCGTTTTTAGCAAATCTGCTTTGGCAGAAGAGTCTCTCTCTGGACCGTTCTGCCTGGGATGTGGATTCTGAGCTTGCAAGTGAACTTTATGAAAGATGGCAAAAAATAAGACGTGGGGAAGCTTGCAGGTCTGTATAGAATCTGTTGAGGTTCTTAATTCAAGCCAGTGCGGTGTTGTAAGAAAGACTATTTCTGTTCTGAAGTATTCTTAATTTGCACAAACATTTTTGACCTTCCTGTAGTTAAGTTAGTTATCTTGAAGCACGTGGAGTTCCAGAGCACCCCAGACACCCCCAGCTTCCTTTCCATGGCACTGCCAGCAATAAGTAAACCTTTCAGATGTTTGAACTTTAGAACGTAAATAATATTCTGACTATAAGAGCCACACCACAGCTACCCATGTGAAAGCAGTCAAAGCGTTTTTTACCAGATTATTGATGGAGTTGCATGAGTCCTTCATCAACAGGTTGCATAGCAGTCTTTTCAGGATCAGGGTCTTTGAGTAGCTTTTAAGGTTTTTAGACCCTGGCCTCATGAGTACTGCATACTGGGGACACTGGGAAAGGAAGTAGTCACTGTGACTGAACACTTCTTGTAGAGATGGTGCATCAGTGACATCAGCCCCTTTCCAGAATAAGGAGGTAGACCTGCGAAAGCTACAGTCATGTTGTAGGTGAAATAGTGGAGATTGAAGGGATGCACTTACGCTGACTCTCTACTACTAGATTACAGCTTTATGGGCTTTAGAACATTTTCAGGGAAAGATCAGTTGATGTAATTATAGGTCCTGGCAAATCCTCATTTTGTTTGTTCTTTGTTTGGAAAAAAAAAAAAAAAAATTAACAAAGCTTTCTGTTGTTTCCACTGAAGCAGGAGAAATATTTTAGGATCGGCTCGCTTTATTCACCAGAAGAAGCCTGAAGAGGAATCCTTTGCCTTTTTCTTGCCACGGTTGACTATGGAGCCTGGCCTTACTCTCAACTTCAGTGCCACAGCAGTTAAAAGCAGTATGGTGAGGACAGTTGTTGTTATGCATTTGCCAAGTTGGTATATGTTTAACTTGTTTAAATAATGAAGTCTGCATTTAATATTTAGTGATGCTTAGCCACTTCACACTGCTTGTAGATCAGTGTTTTGAAGTCTAATTTTAGACACTGGATTTGTATCCCATTGGCTCTTTGGTAAGTTCTCTAGCTACCTACTTGTAATATTTTAATACAAGGAGACGAGTGAAGCAGTGTAGGTCTTAACAACCACGAACAACTGCTAGTTAAAGCTTTCCTTGCATCACTGTGTAAGTTGCATGCTTGAGGTAAAACAATTGAACGAGGCACTAGGGGTACAATGTGCTGTCATTAATGATGCATGCGATTACAGGATGGCCTTCCTCCTGCCACTGCCTTATGTAACAGAAGCGTGTAAAACATTGCAAGAGGTATAATACTTGAGAGGTCAGCAGAGCAATGTGTCTTTGTTGTTTCTTTCTCATTTGTCAGATTTAGGTCTCTACCAACCTAGCCTGGGCAAGAGCCAGTCATATGGAGATAGTTTTCATATGCACATATTGTGAATTACCTTAATATTCCATTTGTGCCATTTAATTGTTAGTCGTTATAGTAATGTATATAATCTGCTTGCCCTCAGATTTCTGTCAGAAAGGTTGGCACCTCACTAACTCCACTTTTTGTGGGAGAGCTTTGTTCATGTCTGCCTGCATAAATCAAAATCCAAATGAAAGGGTTGTTTGTGGGGGGAGGAAGGGTGAGTGTTCTGTATTTTTGCACATGCATTCTTAGCTGTTTTTTGCAAATGATCATGACATGTTTTGCAATGACATGTCCAGCTGTTCATGCAGTTTTGTGCACATATGATTATATTGCATTAAGACAGAAGCCAGGTTGAAGTTCCTTGAAAAAGCAGATCATATTACTGGTGCTAAAGTATTTTACCTTCCAGTTCTCAAGTATATAGTTTTTAACTTTTTCTTTTCCTCTCCAAACTATTTAGGTAAAGTATTTCATATTAAGAAACCCTTCATCCTTCCCAGTTATGTTGCAGCTTCTGCCTCTTTCTTACTACCCTGATCCACAGGCTTCACTGAGACTGCTCAACAAATGGTAATGAGTATTAACTATCTGAGGATACCGTTTTCCCTTTTAAAATATCTATTTGCCATCCGTTATGATTGTTGCTTTTTATCTGTTTGCTTGGTTGGAGCCAGTGGGGCTACTCGTGTGCTTAATTGTAACTTGCTTATTTGGGGTCCAAATCCCTGTATAATTGCTTCCTTAACTTCATTTCTATACATATGTATGTGTATGTGCATATATATGCACATTAATAACTACATCTGTTCGCGTCTAGATATAAGTTTCACATAGACCCTTTCTAGTGGTTTGAAATTACATTTTCTCTGTATTTGCACACTCTTGTTTCTGCAAATCTTCTAGGTTTACCAGCAATCATGTTCACTAACTGGTTCTTTGTAGGCTAATGTCATAGAAAGTTATGACAAGTGAATTTCCAACTTAGTGGCTGGAGGTCCATTAGTCCTCTATAATCTAGATTTTACCTATAGGTTTTCTTATGTCTGTTTTAAATACCTTAATGTCAAATACTTATAATTTCCTCTCAGGCGTATAATCAACTACTGTAAGTGAATTTGGTTTGCAAAGTATTTGAAAGAAAATAGGAATTTTCCCAAAGAAGTCATGAATTGAAAGAGGGATATTTGAGTAAATTAGTGAGATTTGATTATGATTATTTCTGAACAGTTATATGGGCAGAAAAAGTTTTGGGGCATTTATATTTGTACGGCTGAGAAATTTTATTTCTTGATTGTGATCTTTTGCAATATTGTATGCTGAAAGATCTAAAATTCCCAGCCATTTGTCTGGCTTCCAAATGTGTGGAATCCACATAAAACTGATTTGTAGTGTATTCTGTTAAAATGCAAACCCGCATTTCCACTGAATTGCACATCTGCCAAATGCAATTGTAAAAATATTCTTTATTTAAAAATAAATGCCAGCATGTGAAAATAAGTCAATGTAGTTCTGACAGACTAGGTTTGAAGTGCTTAATTTTTTGTTTTGGTTTATTTAGGTTTGGCATAAATGTGCAAGCTATTAATTTCACCACCACTGAATTCAGGCTTATGGATGAATGTTCTTACAGGGTAAGATGGCTAATTTTGATAGAAGTGACCTGACACCCTAGAAAAAACTCTTTCTAGCTACACTACATCCGAGTTGTTCCCAAGTACAATTTAAAGCAATGTAATAGAGTTTTCCTGATTGTTTGTCTGGCTTATATCTCTGCAGTTAATTTTTTTATCAGAGTTTGAGTCTTTTTTGAAAGCAACTATAGGGAGGGAGTGTGCATGCGCCTGCACAGTCCCTCCCTATAGTTTAACCCCAGCCGGACCATGCAGCCGTTCATTCACACACATACATGCTCCCCCCAGCCAGGGAGGGGAGAAGAGGGAGAAAAAGAAAAAAAACATTGTGGGTTGAGATAAACAGTTGAGATACAGTTTAATAGGTAAAGCAAAAGCCATGCATGCAAGGAAAACAAAACAAGGAATTTCACTGAATTTCACTGAATTTTCACTGAACTTTTCTTTAAGGGTTGGAAGGGACCATAGAGATCATCTAGTCCAACTCCCCTGCTGAAGCAGGATTGCCTAGAGCTAGAGCATGTTACT
>JAOQGH010000032.1:33133336-33171116 GCA_025769975.1 Gallinago jamesoni
GTCACCCTCACTGTAAAGAAGTTTTTTCTCATATTTGAGTGGAACCTCTTATGTTCCAACTTGTGCCCGTTGCCCCCGTTCACTGCTCATTCACTGCTTCCCATTGGCAGGCAGGTGTTCAGCCATCTGCAGGAGAGCAGGGCTCCATCACAGTAATGGTTACTTGGGAAGACAACACCATAACTCCCGAACCTTCCCCACATCCTCCTCCTCCCCCCAACTTTATGACCAAGACATCATATGGTATGGAATATTCCTTTGGCCAGTTGGATCAGCTGTCCCAGTTGTGTCCCCTCCCAGCTCCTTGTGCAGCCCCAGCCTACTCGCTGGTGGGGTGGGGTGAGAAGCAGATGAGGCCTTGACTCTGTGTAAGCACTGCTCAGCAGTAACTAAAACATTCCTGTAGTATCAACACTATTTCCAGCACAAATCCAAAACAAAGCCCCATACTAGCCACTGTGAAGAAAATTAACTCTACCCCAGTCAAAACCAGCACAGTGTTGCATTTTGTGTTGGTACTTGGGTTTAGCCCAAGTGTCAGGTTTTTGAGTCGGTGATGTCAGAAGCTAGCTG
Source organism: Gallinago jamesoni (assembly GCA_025769975.1). NCBI lineage: Eukaryota > Metazoa > Chordata > Aves > Charadriiformes > Scolopacidae > Gallinago > Gallinago jamesoni. Next base: position 33,133,910 of record JAOQGH010000032.1, read on the forward strand.
ATATCTTTTTCAGTAGAGGGAAATACTGTCTAATAGTTCAAGGGAGGAGAAGGATGGATTTCTACACTTCACCTTGGCCCCATTGCAACTTCAGGTTGGAATGGCACAGCTCTCTGTGGTTCCCATTGCCACATTTTTAACACGAATGTGCTAACAGCTTGACTGTGTCATGCCAGTGTTGAGGTGTGGATATATCCTGAGATGGTGTCAGGGGTGACAGAAGCAGAGAAGATGCTGTGTCAGGGAAGTGGGCATATTCTGAGGGCCAGAGAACTGTCCAGGGTACCCGGAGAGTTTCTTCTTGGACTTCTAGTTTGTGCAAAAGCCTGGAATTGACATGTTTTCCTTGGGGCATAATTTCCTTTGGGCATGCTGCAGCCACATCTCAAATATCCTATGTAGATACATGTTTCTGCATGTATGCTTTCAGACCTTAATGAAAGACTAGTACCTTATAAAAAGAAAAGACTTTGCTACGCTAATCAAGCCTGACCTTTCCTTTCTGACAACAGCTGTAAGAGTTGTAAAAGAGAAGAGACAGCATTTTGTTAATCCTAGCCTGTAGGCACACACTGAAAAAGAGAAGGTAGTTCCACTAGTACATGGGTAGGACTGAGTTTCCACAGTCCCATACACCATACTCTTGAGCAAATGGAAAAATAGTGGCAGATCGTTACATCAGTGTGTGTAGTATCTGTTTTTCATTAGAAACTTGAAGAGCTAGGGAGAACATGTATGGTTAGATAGGTATTCAGCATGTATGAGACAGATCTTGGCTTGTTAACCGAATCACTAGCTGTTAATATTTACATTTTTAAATTTGTTATCATTTTCCTAGTCACTTTATATACATTGTTAGGCTCACATTTGAGTGCATGTGTATCTTTGTTTGTAGGGAGTGACAGGGTGAAGTTTGCAAATGTCATATGTGGTTTGCTTTTAATAAATATTTACTGTTAAATGCAAGTCCTGAAAGTTCCTCTTATGTTATTTTTTTGTAAAATAGACTAAGAATAAAAACATTTTGGACTGGAAAAGATCAGAAAACCCACTAGTACAACAGCCATGAATTGAAAAACAATTGAGCAAGAGCCCATTTTGTAATGTTAATGGTTGTTTTGACTGCTATACATGTCTGATCACCCCTTTTTAAAAGAACACCCCCAGTTCTGGAATAGAAAGTTATAGGACTTTTCATGGCTTTTTTTAATGGGAAAAAGAATAAATGACATTATCAAAAAAAACCCTAAGCCCCAAAATTTACATTATTTCCAGACTCGGTGAACTTCTGGTAGTTCTGGTCTTCAATTAAGGTGGTAGGGAGTTCACTTTGGCTTGTTTCCAGTGACTCAAATGATCAGCATATTTGCCAACAGTCCCTTTCTCACTTAAATCAAGTTGCAAGTCCTAAGCTGAGGGTATAATGGTTGCCACATTTCCCTGTGCAATCAGTATGCTGTCAGTTCTCATTGTGTTGTGAAGTGTTTCAGGATTCCTTGAATATGAAAGACACTATGTAATTTCTTTTCCATCTGAGCAAATACAAGCCACTTTAAAAAATGAAGTAATACATTCCTCATAATAGTAAGTGCAGTAATATGAACTTTTGCTCAAATAAACAACCTTATCTGATGTTTTATGTTGTCAAATGGAAAGACTTTTGTATAACAAGTTAGTTAGCAGTTATTGCACCTTGCCAAAAATATCTTATGTGGTGCTAAGTAAAGATGTGGTGCTTTCTTTATTGGGATCTTCAAACACATATGTTTTCTGTGAATAAGAAGTTTATTTTTTGTTTAACAGAATGCACATCAAGAGGATCTCATCAACAAGAAATGCAGTTCTGAGCTGCTTTGGTTAAGTTTACAGCCACTGGAAACCAGAAAAGTTGGTGTAATTTTTACACCGCTTGACTACAAAAGAGTAACTTCCCTTATTTTAATCAGGTAAGCCAAGTTTCAGTTGTGAGAATCAAACAACTCAATGTATAAATAAATTTGCCAAACCTCAAAGTAAAGACAAATGGTTGCAGAGTGAACCTGTCTATGTTTAGGGGAAGCCTATCCAGATGTGGCCAGTGGTTCTGTTACTGGAACGCTGTTCTCTTGGATTTGCACCTAGATAGCAAAGCCATGATTTTGCAAACTTAATTTGTGTTTTAGTGGCTGATGGTTTGATTTTTATGTTATGGCAGAAACAACTTGACTGTTCTCGACGTGGTCAGAGTAGAAGGCTTTGGAGCCAAGGAATTGCTTAAAGTAGGGGGAAGGCTACCTGGTGCAGGAGGATCTCTTCGATTCAAGGTGCCAGAAGCTACACTAATGGACTGCAGACGACGTGAGTAAGAAGAAACAGGTCTCTGATTTTGTAGATGGCTGCGTTACTCCACAGTGGTACTGATACAGTGCAGTAATGTTCAATAAATAGAATGTTGAAATAGAAAGCTGAAGAGCTTGGTCATGAGAGGTGTACATTCTGTTTTCTTGAAACACTGACTGAGGGTAGTTACAAATTCTAAAAATACACTACTGGAAAACAGTCTGTATTAAAATGTTGGTCATTTCTGAGGTTTTTATTAGGTTAAAAATAGAAATTTATTTGTAAACATAAGAAAATAATTTTAAGCACTGTAAAATAATTATTTTTTTTTTCTTTTAAGAACTGAAAGACAGCAAGCAAATTCTGTCGATTACGAAGAACTTCAAAGTAGAGAATATTGGGCCTCTTCCTATAACAATTTCATCAATGAAAATCAATGGTTACAGTTGCCAAGGATATGGATTTGAAGTGTTAGACTGTCAGGAATTTTTCCTGGCTCAGAACTCATCACGAGAGATCAGCATTGTGTAAGCATTGACAAATTTGCTGACAATTAAAATTAAGTGGAAATTTGAAGTAATTCAGTAACAGACTCTCCAATAGCACACCCGCACACAGAATTTGGTGGGCTTTGAATATAAGTTTCATAAGCATTTCCCCTTTTCAGTAAAGGTAATACTAAGAAATTGAGAATATAATAATGTTTCTTTATAACATTATTTTTTAAAAGCAGTATACATGCTTTTACCAGTGCATTATGAAGTAACAAATTAAAGCAAAAGAGTTGTCACAGTAAAAGAATAAGAAATGGTTTGCTACTGGCTTTTTTGAAATTTGATTGTTATTCTCTAGCTTGTTCCAAGTAGCCTGACCACAATCTATTCCTGTTTTCCTAACGTTGCACATAGTCTAAAATTGTTTCTTTTAAAAATCCTGTTGAGTGAGTCATCACTTAAATGTGAGTTAATATTAATGTATTACAGTAACTGCGGTTTTATATACAACAAATATCACCTCCACTGATTAGAAAGGCGAATCATATCTTGTAGAGGTACCCATGGCAGTCAAATAGAATATTAGGGGTCAGGGAAATCAGTGGAAAGAGACAAACCAAACAAGTCACAGTAATGAGAGTATTGTGAAGAGTCACAATAAAAGCACATATTTTACTGCTTGAAGATGACTTCAAAGTCTTACCTGTCTTAGGTGCTAATGCTGGCCTGCATAGTCTAAGCAGGCAGCGGTCACTTACTTCATTGTCTTTTTTCATATTATTAAATCAGAAGTTATTTTGTGTTTTTTTGGAATCAGTGTGACTTCAGAAATTGAAATTCAGCCCAACAATGGAAAACTAACACCAGCTTTTCCTTTTCTGCTTTTCCTGACAGATTCACTCCTGACTTTACATCTTCGTGGGTAATCCGGGAGCTTACACTGGTGACTGCTGCTGATTTGGAGTTCCACTTCACGCTCAACGTGACTCTTCCTCACCATCTGTTACCGCTGTGTGCAGATGTGGTGCCAGGACCCAGCTGGGAAGAGTCTTTCTGGAGGCTCACTGTCCTCTTTGTAAGGTATTGCTTTCAGGACCCCTGCACCAGTTTGAATGGGACCTGCCAGTGAAAGATCAGCAAGCACTTTTGGCTTGGATTAGATTTTTAGTGGTGGCAGGGCCTAAATCTCTCACCACTGCATCTGTCTCCTGAGAGTCCCATCAGCTGACTGTGACAGCTTGGGTGTCATGCAGTAGCTTGTGATGGAGTTGTCAAGCATTTCTTTCTACTCCTCCTGATAAACCGCCGTGTTAAGGCTGCAAATTAAAAGGACTAGAATGGCCCCACAGGATTACCCAGTGGATACTTCCTTTCCTACATACTGCCCCCCCAGTAGAGATGTACATGTAATGTATTAGTCGCAAATAGAATCAAGCAGACTATTTCTGGAAAATTAACATGAATTTTATTTAGAAAGTTTCAGACAACCAAGCAAGGACCTGCTTTTCCTCCTTCTTCTTTTTTTTCTTTATTTCACTTATTAAAAAATATTCATGTTTGTTGTCAGCTTTTGCTAGGCACACTGCTAAACAGGCTGCTCTAGAAAGATGATTTGGCTTCTGTTAGCTGACTCATTGCTTTCACATGATAACGTGCTTTTAGGAGGACAATACCTTTGTACAACAATTAAGGGTTCTGCTCCTATACATGTTCTTTTTTTGTCTTCTTTGACAAAGGTCTTCTTTGACCTTTCACACTGTGTAGTGTGAACTGAATGTTGCGTTTGTCACAGATGATGTCCACCGCTTTCACCACATCAGCGCTGAATTCCTACAGTCAGTACTAGCAAGCAGTGAATGTGAATGTCATGATGGTGACACATGTATGTGCTGGCACATGCCTAAGTGAGATCCTTAGGCACACCGTGGTTCTGCTTGCGTTGTTGTTTTGACACTGAAAACAGTCAGATCAGATCACAAATGAAGAAACAATAATGGCCATGTTACATGGTTCTAGATGCAACAGAGGGAAACTACAGGGATCTGGAATTTTTCATTCTGTTTTCATTCTGACAAAATTTTATACTGCACGATGGAGGAGATGGTTTGATGAATTACAACAATTTTTGTTCTACCAATTTATATTTGGTGCAATTAATCATAGAATAGATAGAATTAATACACCAGAAAGGCTATTTTTAGCTTCAGCATTTTATGCCACCATTTTCTCTAGGAAAAGAAAGAGACAGTATTAAGTAAATATCAAAGTAATGACATAACTATCATGAATGAGTAGAAGATACTCAGAAGACTGTTAGGTATCATACTATGATATATTGCCATTGTGTTGTAGTGAGACTTACTTCTAACTGATCTTCAAATCAAGTATTAGCTTTTGTAGAATGGGTTTTTCTTTGTTAGATTTTTTTTTTTAAAGCTCATGACTGAGTTATTTTATTGAGAGAATAACTAGTGAGACCTAGAAGGAAAAAAGTAGGAGACCATTAGAGCTGTTATTTATTTTAAACCGTATTTTTAGTTTTCTTGTCTGTCTTCTTACTTAGAATTTACTAACAAAATATTTGAAAAGTGCATTTTGTTAGAAGCTTTTTAACTCTTTCGATGAATACTGCTGAAAATTGTGAACAACACTATTTGTTGTTTCCTTTGGCAGTTTGTCCCTGCTCGGAGTGATTCTGATAGCCTTCCAGCAAGCCCAGTATATTCTAGCAGAGTTCATGAAATCACGACAGCGGCCAAATCCTAGTTCTTCACCGCAGCAGAACAGCAACTCTGTTGACGTAATCAGCTCTGATTCCTACAAGTAAGTTCTTTTGAATTGCCTTTTTTCGTACACTGTTTATTTTGGAGTGATGGTTTCTGTATGTTTGTATTTTGATATTGCTGTAGGCTGGCTTAGAGGAGATAGTGTTCCAGGCAATCTCTTTCAGAGAGCTTTCAGTGTTGTGGTGTATATTCATCTCCACAAAAGCGAAATGGAAGAATGCAAGAGTTTATTACTCTTGTACGTTGTCAGTAGCACATAAGGTAAAAATTGTGTGATTGAAGTAAAGGATACACCATGTGTGGCAGCTGTGGAAAGAATGGAAAATGCATTAATGGTCCTCAAATCTGACCCTCTTGGGTGGTCAATTAGTCACTTACTGAAGCATGTAAGTGTGTTTGAAGCCTGAGCACATACTTAAGAGAGTCTTGCTCAGCTCCCACTGAAATCAGAATGTGCTTAGCTGCTGTGATAAATTGAAGACCAAATCCAGTTTCACGGCTTGTGAATATGCCCTGATTTCTTTTCTTACAAAAATGTCCCATAAAACAATTCATGATAGCTCCATAGATAAAAACCAAATCTCAAATAACTTATTTTTATTCCAGGGGAAGCTGCAAGACATTTATGGATTCCTATAGTTCCTCAGATAAAGGTAAAGGGAAGGGCTTCCTCTCTGTAGGCTCTTCTTCCAGCCGAAGTCAGAATGCAGCAAAGAGAAGTCCTGCGACCTACAGCCACTCTCAGAAGAAACACAAATGTTCAGTTTACTACAGTAAGCAGAAACCAAACACAGCAGCTGGCAGTGCCATTGCAACGACTGATGAGAAACAAAGTCAGATTGCGGAGAACCAAATCTCGGCACCAAAAGAGGACATTTGCACTGATGTTGTCAGTGAGAACTGGGTAACTCTAAAATATGCAAATGGCATAAATGTTAACAAGAATTTAACTCTTCCAGAAAACTTTCTGGGTAAAGAAGAAAATGCACTGAAAAATACAGTTCTCATTAAAAATACTTCTTCAGAATGTGATCTGAAGGAAGATTTTCAAACCTGTATGTTTCCTAAGGAAACTAACCTTAAAACGTCAGAAAATCTAGTTGAGCTCAAAGAACAGGAGTTCTGTCCTGTGAAGATGTCGAAGAAGCTTCCTGAAAGTCACTTGTCCAGAAATTCACCTCAGCAACAGCCAGAACTGCAAGAAATTTCTAGGAAAAATAGTGGTAATTTTTTTTTCCAATTTCTGTCAGTCAGAATTATTGGGTGAAATCTTCTGTTGAGTTCACTATAATCAGATTTCGTCTTTTGTGTGGGGCAAGGAGATGTGAGATATTTCTTATGCATTCACTATGATTTATTTGTTTACATTCCTAAGGAAGTAGCTTGCATTAAAAGTTGACTCTTAAATCATAAATTTGCCTTGGTTTACAGATCTCGAGCTTGTGCTGTAACATTTTAATGGTTAAAATAATTTATGTCATAAATCTGCTTAGAAAACACAAATTGTCCTTGTCAAATATTCAGAAACATCCCAGTTTGCAATTTTCAGGTCTACTGAAAATCTAGTGCCTAATTTTTAGAGTCACCAAGCAAACACGTTCAGCTCTGGATATTCAGAACTCCTTTGATAAAACCACCTAAAGTAACGAAAGCTGGCATCAGAGTATTGTGAAATCACATTTTGTAGGAATCTGCAGATCAACATTTCTCTTAGTAACTGCATAGCCATGTATATATGGGTATTTTATTTTTTTTAATTGTGGAACTAAGATGCCTGGGAAGTTTTACTTCTTAACTTCACAACTCAATGTTTTAAGAGCAGCCCAACAGCAGCTGGGAGAAATGGAGAGCAGGGTAGGAGAATGTGTCCTCTGGAAGCTTGGCTTTACTTTAGGCGCTCGGCAAAGTAACTGAATGCTGAAGACTGCTGTGGCTCTGGCAGAGTTTACTTGGTGAGTGAGCCATCACAGAGGGATTTCAGACTCTGCTGTAGTGTGTAGTTGTTACTGTAGGCCAGTTGTTTCCCATTGTGGTGTTGTCTGTGAGGTACAGGAGATAGACATGTGCCATCTCAGGTGGAGGCAGGGTAATCTCACTCATACTTACAAAAGACTTTGACTTTCTTCATGTGCTCCTAAACTGCAGAGTCCTGCTCATTCTTTGCTTTGAATTAGGAAATCAGCTGTGGGGGGGAAGTCAGTAATTATCTCTTAACTATATTTAGGTGTACAGGAAAGTAACTCTGAGTCCAAGCTGTGGAGATCATGGTTGCACGTAAACCAGTTGGGAGATACTAGGCTTGCTTACGTTGACAAAACTTTCACCTTGTGAAGGGTGTTCAGGAGTACTGACAGTTGTATTCAGTCGTAAAGCGCTACAGGTTACCTGCTGGGTTGTCTGTGAGCACTGATGGTTTTCAGCACTGTCAGGGATGTGAGTATTTCTGTGTTTGGAGAAATTTGGTAGGATAAACAAAGTCTAAAAAGTACCATATCTTGATTGTAGTTACAGACCTGTTCGTATGAAAACAGGGAGTCTTCAAGACCGCAGAGACTTGCATGTTTGTATGCTGGAGAGCAACAGAGTGTTTTTTAGAGCTCTGTCAGCCTCCCTTGCATGGTGTTTCTCCTAGTGTTTCATTCACATGGGCTCCTTTCACAGTCATTGTGACTGCCTGCTCTAGAGGGAGAGAGTGGCTGACTCAGAGCTAGGTCGTTTTAGAAACCATAAAAAACATTTGGGTTTGAGAAACAGCAGTTCAGTGTGACAATCAATAGCATTTCTTATGCGGAGTCAGTAGTAGATTACAGTGGATGTACCGCAGGTACCTGAGATACCCAGAATTGGTGAGAGCTGAAGTTAATTCTGTCCTGTCCAGCATCAGCAGGGCCCAGGCAGGGGACTGTGCAACTCAGCTAGTTTAGGCTTCCTCTCATTTTCTTCACCTCTTGGCTTTTTTTATACAAGAATAATTCTTCCTCACGAGCCTCTCAAGAAATTTAATGTGGAACCCGTCCTAAAGAAAGGATAACTTACCATTGTCTTAATAGTGAATGTAGAAGGCATTTCAGAGATGTAAAACATCAAATAAAGGCTGTTCTTATTATGATCTACCATTTTGAAAAGCCTTCTGTACACCCAGCTTGCAGGTTTTTTTCTGTTTTTTAGCCCAGTATTCTCTGGCTTCAGGTTCTACCTTACACAGCCACGACTAGATCTTGAATAGCTCAAATTCAGATTAGATGAGTGGGACTTGGGTAGTTTATGCATGTCCTAGGAGTGTGCCCATGAGCAGGAATCAGTACAGAGCTACCTTGTGCAACTGCTATGAGAATTTTTGTACAGCATTAGCTTTGGATTTTGAAATTTTCAGCATCAGCAGCCTAGAGGTCAGTCTCCTAGCGTTTTGGAAAGCAGTACAAGTCTGTTTTTAAAGAAAGGTAGAAGATATATGTGGTTATGATTGGGAGCCCATTCTTGTCCCAAGCAAACTGATATTACTGTTTAATTGTAGGGACTAGCCAGCAGGTGCCTCTCAGGAATGAAACTGAAAACTGTGAGACTATAAAAAAGCAGATCAACCTAAAGCCTTCCACGGAGAAAAAGATTAATAAAGGACCTAAGGAAGAGACTCCATGCTGTGCAAAAGAGATTACTACTTCTGAGGTTTGCGTTGTTACCTTTCTGCTTCTCAAACTTAAAATGACCTTTTTGTTGATTTATGTATGTATATGCATATAGGCATGAATGTGCATATGGGGACTATTACATACAGTCACAGATCTGAAACATTGCAAATCAGATGAATGAGGAAGTATGGAGCAGTGCTGTCCCACATCCATTGCATACTAATGCTGCTTTATAGAATGATGAACGGTTTCAGTAAAAATTAAAACAGCCCTTGTATTATGATATTGACCGTATTGCAACCAGAGATATTCTTCAGTATTGACAGACACACTGGAGACTAATGCCAACTATCAGCCACAGTAATGATGTGAGAACATACTCCGGAGGAGGAGGTGTCCTAGATGGGCATATTGATCTCCATTTGTAGACCTGATCTTCAAATACGGCGCTTTGCGTCGGAAATTTGCATTTGAGAATACAGCAGTCAGAAGCTTCTTGACAGATTGCGAAGCTGCTGAAAAGGATCATTCTTCAGCCCTGGTTTCTGAGCACCAGAAACACAACAGACTGCACCTTTGTTGCAGGCAGCATAGAACACTTAAAGAACTTCATTGGGTCATTAGTAAACCCAAGAATTTGGATTATGTTTGTATCCTGTCTACTGAATAGGAATCCCATGGCAAAAAGATGTAAGGAGAATTGCTTACTATGCCTGAGGAATATGTATCAGAAAAGTCAGGGTCTAATCTTGTTTTGGGGACTGTCCTTACAAACTTCTTTCCATGTGTGGCTGATGGTGTTCAGTTTGTTTCTTGCATTTTTAAAAATTACTATTATTTGTTGGTTAACTTACCCCATAATTTCCTCAGTTGTAATTCAAATGAATGCCTCCCCCCATCCCCTTAGCTGCTGAGGAAAGGGAGGATTTATTGCTGCTGAACTTGCACACAAACCAATCATAAATCTGGCAGATGTTTTTTGCTTTTAGCACATTGGGAATTTTATTGACTGCTTTCCTTTTTCTCCCTCCATTTTTTTATTTCCTTGGAAGTCAGAGCTAGATGCTATGAGAGGGAAAATGCTAACCTTGGGAATTCAAAAATTTCTCTCTCATCCTCTGTTGGTGTCTTGAAGGACAGAGTCTTGGAAAGGCTGGTCAAATTCATGGTGCTGGAAAGAGAGGATGTGCTGTGGAAAGCCACTAAATCATGGAGTAACTATGCATTTGGGTCGGGTTGCTTTGTCCAGAGAAATTCAGCTAGAAAAATCCAACAGAGTTCATTTACTGAGGTAACTGCATTTTATAATGTATGTATTGTCTCAGCTCATATTTTTACCTTTAGCAAGAAGATGCATATAGGAAGAAGAAACCTCAAGAGAAGAAGGAAGGAAATGTACCAAATATGAACTGGAATAGAAATAGAACATCTAGAAAAAATAAGAAGAAGAACGTTAATATTTCTACGAGGTATGTATTGCTTCACCAAATCACGAAGAAATCCAGAATTGCTGTAATGTTTTCTCAGATTTTTCATAGTACATTAGGCAGAATTGCTTTATCTATTTAAATAAACACACTTTAATCCTGGCCTGAGCCTTTATTTTTAAGAATGTGCAGTACTAAGTATCACCAGAAATAAAAAAAAAGAATTTTTCCATTTGTAAATCTGCATGTATATAGACACACCCCATTCTGCATAGCAGTGGTTGCTCTCCGTTATAGTCTGGAATTTGCTGTCTCTGAAGTTTGGATGGTTAGCTTCCTTTCCGCTGTGTGGATAAAATCCAGTCGTGTGTTTTTTTTCAGTGAAAAAAGGAAAACAAATTGTTGAAATGATTCCACCTTCAGAAGAATCATCTGCTATATGGAGTAACTGAGGGAATATTGTCTTCTAGTAGTTTTGAAAGCGGAAGAGAAATACACAGAAAAGAGACAGCTTCCATTTTTCCATAATGGTTAAAAAGATTAGAGCAGCACTAGGCTCAAAAGGATATTGAGAACACCTTGGGAGGTTAGGGTGGGTTTTTTTCCCCCCTGAGGTTTTTTTAAATGAATTTCTAAAGTCAGCTGTAAATTACTTCTAAATATTTTTTTCATATTTTTTAAATTTAAGTTATCTGGTTTATTGTTAAAGAATACTTGTTATAAACTGCTGCTAGAATAGAAACACTTATGAGAAGAAAATCCTCCTCTTTCCCCCTCCCCCAGCCTTTTGAATTAAGGTCATGATCCTACAAAGACTTCACAGACTTGATTTTAATTGCAAGTGGTCCTATTGAGGTCAGTGGACTTAACAAGGAGATTGTAAATCTGAAGGAGCTGTTATAACTCATTATAAATAAATTACTGTTCATTTTGTGGGAGGTCAACCTGTGTAAATCTTTGCAGGATGCACACCTTTGTAGGTAGGAAGGATAAAAGAATAGAAGTGAAATACTGAAATTTGGTGTCTGTTCCTTGAACTGATTTAGCAGTTGCTACTTTATGAATTAAGATGTAACCATTTCCTTCCTGTAAAACTTGACAGCTGGATTTTATTAATTTTTCCTTAATACTCTCCAATTACGATATTGGATCCAGATATTTCAGTTTTACTAGCAAAAACTTAAGATTACTTCAGATGATGGTTTTATTGTAGTTACAATTATGCCAGTGAAATAGGTGTAGGGCACATTTTTCTGTGTATCCAGATCTTTGTACAGGGCTAGACTGTGCTTATTGCTATAACATCTAATTGCCTTCTGCAAGCATGTCAGAGAATGGAGTTTAACATAGAGATGTCGTTTTGCTTCTCCCCCTGAGAAGCAGTAGTCTGTGTGGTGGGATGTTGAATGTTGGGAAAGGTTTTTTAGGTTTCTGCAAAGTTGGGGAACAAGACTCCTAAACTTCTTGCCCCCCATCTTGCCTCGATAGTCCTGTGAGTTGAAGTGTTTAATGGCTGGAAACAAAAAAATGCAGCTGAAATGTAAAATGCAAACATGTTTCTTTGGGTGTGGTTGTATTAGGGTCCCTGAGCAGAGTGAGTTGAAGCATATGTGCAGTGAATTTGAAAGGCCGGATCTGAGAGCGAATATTGGAATAAGAGCCTGGTGTCCTCAGGGTAACGGGGAAAATTGTAAAGCAGACCAAAAAGCTGGGAGCCTGTCTATACAGGGAGAAACAGGTACGCAATCTTAATTGTCTTGACTCGGGGGGGGAAATGTAATGTGGTTTCTGTGGCAGTAGAGCTGTGTTCCTTCCTTGAGACACTTGTGCTTCTTTTCCTTTTCAACCCTGCTGTGAAGATGACAGGACTGGCATGAGGCAGTGCTTAAATTAATACCTGCTCTCTTCTGAAGGGGCTCTGCATGCTTTCTCTGCTGGGTTGGTGATGCACATTAGAAGACGAATCAGTCTGAAGCCATAATCCATCAGTCCAGGGTGAAGGATTGACAGTCTGCTTGTGTGTTCAAATGAAAGCTGGTATTAACTGAAGTGGCAGTATTGCAAAGGCCACCTTTAGGATAGGGAGGCCATTTTTAAAAATCACCACTAGCTTGGGTACCACCTTCCTGCCTTTCCATCAGGATTTTAATCCTGGGAAGAGCAGGGCTGAGGAAAGTATGAATGTTTATAGGATTGTCCTTTGCTTACCTCATGAGATAATAAGAAAGGAGAATCTATCACTTAGGATTTCACTACTTGCAACATTTGTCGTTGCTTTTAGTATTCATGTTCCTACAGCCAGGATGTGTTTCATGTTTAACATATTAACTATATATTTCAAAGAATAGTATAGGCTTCCAGTTTCAAAGTATTGCCTCTAACTGCACGGTACTGTGACTTGCGTTCATTGCACTGGGGATGTCCTGTAGGTCACAAGCTCCTTGCAGTAAGGGCTGGAACATTTATCTTGAAGTTATCAGTAAATGTTGTTTTCTCTCCTATTGTCAAGGAATTTAGAAAATCCATGCAAATTCACATTTCAGATGACTTTCCACTTTCTTACATGTTTTTTGTTGTTTTGTTCTTGCAACTTCTTTAGAAAGCTTTTATCAACGGTCCAAAAAGAAGTGTTTGGAGAAGTTTTGTTCTGATTCAAGCTCAGATTGTGGAAGTTCATCTGGAAGTGTTCGTGCCAGTCGTGGGAGCTGGGGTAGTTGGAGCAGTACCAGCAGTTCGGACGGAGATAAAAAGCCTACGATTGCTGCCAGGCATTTTCTTCCATCCAGTAAGTTCTGCAAATATCACCTCTGCATTATAGTGGGCAGAGTTTCAGCCTTCCTTCTGAATGGAAAGGGGTACTGTGGCACGGGGCATGTAAATTGCCTTTTATGGGTGAGAGCACCTCTCAGAAACACAAGAAGAGATGTAAAAAACTTTGTACTTGAAAAAAGTACCAGAAGTTTTGTGGAGACAGTGATGAGCTGTCAGGCTACAGAGAAAGTGTCAGACTCTGCACTGAGGAAGCTGCTTAATTAGTTTTCATGGAAAGATGGAAGAACTGACAGTCGCTAGTCACTAGCTGCGTTTCTTTCTTTGAATTTATGTTACATCACATTATTCTCATAAAAATACAATGGTTTTGTTGGAGTTATTTAAGAAAATGCACATATGAGGAATGTGTGAAAGCATGTCAGATCTGAGGATGCTGAGATTGGATGGCAGTATTCAAGGCATCTGTAGCCAGGAGACCTGAGTTGCTTGACTATGTGAGAATTGGGAACTGTGGTTCATTACTGCACTTTTTTGAATGCCTGAATATCATTAAAATAGTTGAAAGCCTAAACCCTGTCACCACCATCGCTATCCAGATTGATGTAGCACTAAAAGTAAATTTTAAAGAAAGTGCTGAAGTGACACAAGTAAAACCAGCTTTGAGTATCTGAAAAAAGCTGTTTAGAACAATTTAAAAATGTGCATGTACTTACACGTGTGTTTGTGTATGTGTAAAACTTTACATTACCAAAAGATACAGTACATGTTGTTTCTGAAACTGCGATGTAACAGATAATTAATTCTGTGCACGTGACTTCTGTTTGTTCAAATGGTACTGCCTCTCAAAAAGTCATTTCAAATTCAAAATAATTTTAGTAGTAACAAGGAACCTCTCCATCAAGAGTGTGGTAATCATAAGTCATAAAATACATTTAAGACCATGTGGAAGTAAAGAGGAAACTTGGTTAACACTATTGATGAGTCCATTTGTGTTTATGTATATTCTGTGCGTACTTCTTTTTTTAGGATCTTTGATTTTCACAGTCATTCTTTTCTTTAGGAGAGAGTATTTCACAAAATGATTTTCCATCTGAAACTCCTATCACTTTAAATCTGTCTCATAACATCTGCAATACCAGGTAAAAAATTTGAATCTACACCTGTAAGACATTAAAGAAACACCACCAACTTGAAATCTTGTCTCATTTTGATAAATTATACCTACCTGCTGTCTTGTCATTTTTTGTGATCATTTAACTGTTCTTTCTTGTTGGAAGAAGAAGAATCTTTTTCAGTAGGTGAAAAGATATATGCAAAATGGATTATGCTAGGGAAATGCGATAAATGCTTCCAAATGTAAAATAAATTTGGGGAAAAAAGGAAATTGTTTTACCCCTCTGGTTTCTTCCAGATCTTAGCAACTTGCTACATTTCCACTAACGCTTAGTTATATTAAAGTAATAATGTTCTTTTACAAAAAGGTGGGAGTGAGACTTTCAAGTTGATGCTATTCTTTTAATGGGAATAATGCTCTCCTAGGATATACAGCATGAAAATTGATTCTCCCCTCCCCCACATTCCTTTCTACCTCTTTACTGTAGTAGAGATAGGATCTACAATTTTTATTACTACAAGTCCTCATTTCACTTCTCATTCATGACTGTTTTAACTAGCAGAAATAATTTTAATCCTTTTCTTCTGGGATTGTGGTGCTTGAAAATGTCCCCTTTCTACTCACATTGATTAGTTTCTTTGATGGGATTTGACAAATATGAAGTTGATGCTCATGTGTGCCTATGGGTCTTCGTGCACGTAAAAGTAAACTTTTCCTGAAAGTTGTTGGGAGCGTTACGACAGATCCCGCTCATCTTCATGGACTGTGGTTGTTTTCCAGTTTTAGAGAAAAGCTCTTGAATTAATTTGCAATAGGTTTACACTTGGATAACAGAAGTGAGGTAATGAAGGTGTATGAACTTTATTCATTTTGCATGTGTAATAACTTAGCTGGCTTTTAATTGGGGAAAAAAAGCCGTTAAAAGATTGCACAGGGATAATTCAAACTAAGAAAAATCAGGAAACAAAGGGGGAAAGCAATAGGACTCATGATGTTGATTAGAATATTTTTTACATCTCTGTATATTTCTTTTGAAATTCTTTGGATTATGAAACATAACAGTGCCTAGACTTAAGAAATTAAATTTTCTTTTCATTCAGCAGAGACATGAACAGCATCCCCCAGTATCCTGAAACCTTATGTCCCAATTTCACTGACATAGCTGCAGATCCTGACAAAAATAAAGGTCAGTAACTTTATTAGCAACTGAAGCTGATTTTTGCATACTTTGTCAAGCAGTTTCAGTGATGTTGCTAACAACTTTTGTATACACCAACTTGATGGCCATGTTGTTATTAGAACTTGACTTAGTTCTAAACAAATTAGGAACAAAGTTAGCAAATGAAAACTTACATACCATGGTATTTTTTTGCTATATCTTCTCTGCTTGAAGATAGCATTTAGCTTTCAACTCGTGTTTTAGGTATTTTTCATCCTCTTGCTTTGCACAGGTTTATGTTCAAAAGTAATGTGGTTGGGAGATCAAGAGCACTGGATGCTGTGTTAAAATGAAGCTCAGCATCAAATCAAATACGGCCATTTTTTTTTTCTAAATTTCCATAGTTGGGGCTTGCTGTCTTTGAAAGCAATAATAAATGAGGTTGAGTTGGGCTGTTAAAACTCTTGAGTTTTCATTGTTTGTGTCTCAAAGGGAAGTAATTTTAATTTGTTGAGTGGGATTCATAAAAGCAACAGGCTACATGGTGAGGTGGAGTTTGAAAGCTGGTTAGGACGCATGGTTCTTTAGGCAGCAGAACTGCCTGCTTGTGACTGTCCCTCTCACTGTAGGTTTAAACTGTGTCTGGTAGAATAGAAATGCTGATTAAACCTTTTCTGTGGTAGTAATATTCATAATATGAATCATGGGAAATAATGAAATAGAGCTAACTTTGCAACCGTTGTCTTATGTGGACGGCTAATTTGGATTTTTTCCTTTCTCCAGCTCCCTGTTCTTGCAGAGTTGATAGGAACCGAGTGTCCGTGGGCAGTCAGGGCACTCAGTCTGTAGAGAGCAGCACAATGAGAATCTGCCCTGGGGGCTAAATACAGCCATAACGAGTTTGCATATTGTTCGGTTGTGAGTGGCTCTAGTCTATTAAAAACGCGACCCTGTTCCCGCCACGTTGGTGTGGTTGGACGTCAGAGATGGTTACTGACTCTGAGGGGTGGGGGCGAGGAGGAGTCTGGTGGGGCTCACGTCCCTGCTGTCCATCCTGTGTTGAGGAAGGGTGCCACCTTGGTGCTGACAGCTGATGACTTAAGGGCTTTCTGTAGGAATTTGTTGCCCTGTTTTTTGAATTTCAGCTTCTCAGTTCAAGTATTTATGTATATACTTTTTAGCCAATAGAAATTTCCAGATTTGTTTTTAGGTAGACATTCATCACCAAAAAAACAGATCAGTTAGTAATAGTGGACCTTTTATCTCGCATACAGTCATTATTGTGAATCTGAGAATAAAGTGCCATTGTGACATTCAGAGTTTGTGGAGCCTCCTCCTTGTTCTGCATTTCATTCCATTTTTCCCTTTTTAGGTCTTTACTCAACAGGAGACTTGTGGCCTGCCCAGCCAGTCTGCCTGACAAACAGTTTAAACTACAACCTTGAGAACAATATTCCATGCATGATCCAAGAAACCCCTTCTGTCCACAACAGGCAAGTTATGTTTTATGTAAACAGTATGGATAATGCTTTGTTCAGGTTTCTGTGATGCAGAGGACTGCACTTGAACCTATCTTACAATATTTGCAAGGAAGGTGATAGTTAAAGTAAAATTCTTGCTGTCACTTCAGTCTTGGTTCTAGTTGTTCATGCCCTTTCGTTAGTACATGATTAATTTTGCTAAGACAAATTCACTGGTGTTCCTGTTCATATGTAGGTATTCCAGAACTTCTTTCAAATTTAATTAAGTAATTTTTGGAAGGCTTTTAATTTTGCACTTCTTTTGCATGGCCAGGCAGAGGGCTTGGCATTTAGGTTTGTTTTCCTCTTCCTAAATACATAGGTTCTGTGTATGTGTTATGCAGCGTATACTTGTGTTAAGTAGCATGAAGAGAGATTGTTAAATAAAAGCAAATAGTCCATTTTGAAGGTGGTATAAAGATAATAATTGATCTGCTTGAGGCTCTGTGTAGATTGGGGTTGATCTTCCTGTAGTAGTGAAGTTGAATAATTCTGGTACTTCAGACACTGCAAATTTTACTAGTAAAAGATGCACCACAAACTAATGAGAAGAAATACTCTGCCACTACATTGCAGTGAAATAAGGCCAGTTCTTCAAGTCATATCCTGTCATCTGAAATGACAAAGTGGTAAGGCAGAAATCCCCAAGTGATGGTCTTGTGATCCCAACCTGGCTGCCAGCCTCGGTGCTAACTGTCGTGTCAACAAACTGCAGCCCTAATGATTGGGAGCAATTACTAGTGCTCTGTCTGACTCGTCAAGTCAAATGAAATATGTGGTGATTTGTGGCAGACTCTGTATTATGCTACTTTGCTTTCATATGCCCATCTCAATTTGGACTTTATATGCAAGATTTCATGTAATTACCTATTCATATGTAGTAGTGGTTAACTTAGAACTTCTTGCCTGAATAGTAAAACTGAATTAGCACAACGTGATGTGAAAGCCTCTTATATGCCTACCTTGTCCAGATTGCGTCCAGACTTGGACTTCAAGTTCTGTGCATAGCAGGGCTTGTTTCACTTCTGATATACCTTTAAGAATTACTTTTGGAAAGTCTTCTTGAAATTCTGAAATTATTTTAATTAAAACAAGTCTATTTCCTTAACCGGACTCTAACATGTGGTAGTAGAAGTAGAAATCTCCATTTTAATTTCTATTCTCAAGCACTCCAGTGCTTGAAAATGCGTTACATTTTCTTCTATTTCAAATCACATTATTTCACTTCCCATCTACTGTTTCCATGGTTGTGGGAAAGAAGTACAATTATTTTCCTTTTACAGATGAAGAAGTTGAAACCAGTTAGGTGTTAAAGGAATCTGGTAGCTGTCATTACAAGTTGTTCATCCTCCCAGAGGAAAAAGAGCTCAGTGAGAGAATCGCTGTGATTACGTAGTGGCACAGAGTAGATACTGGCAGAATTGGCAAACGGAATGTGAAAAGCCTCATCATTGGTTACAGGCATTTTGCACCCAACAGCTTTACATTAAATAAGCATTTCTAAATAATTTTCAGAAGTTCTGTGAGTTGTTTCTGACAGCAGATTATTTTTTTTTTTCCCTTGGGACAGCTTCATTGACTGGAATGCAGCTTGTGACAGCCAGTTTTCCAACATGTATTGTCCCCTAGAGATGAGTGAGTACGGTGCTTTCCCAGAAGGTAAGATGAAATAAAGCTTATGAATTATCACTGAGTGTGATTTTTTTCTTTTTTCTCACCTTTTGTAGAACAAAAGGCTGGGCTTGTCTATAAACATCTGGGCGTTCATTGCTTAAGTGGACTTTACAGTCCAGCTGACTGGATGCTCTGTAGTAATAAACAATGTCTGCATGTGGTGGATGAGAAGACTGGTCTTCGTATGGAGTTATTGAGTCTGAAAAGCCAGTATACAGGTCTCTGTCTGAGAGGGAATAGAAAGAAATGCTTGTGACCACAGTATTACACAAATCATTTTGCACAATTTTCTTTGTTTCCACTCTGGCAGGCTTCTGCCTTCCAGTGTGTGAAACAGAAGGCCTCTTGTGACCAATTACCTTTCCAGGCTAGAGTTTCTTGGCTTGGGAAGCACACTGGCAGCAACCTAGATTTCTTTAGCATTACCTAAGCAATAATTAAAGGTCAGGCTACAGTATCACAGGCAGCCCGGTGATCCCTTGGGTGCTTAGAGCTGAGGCATGTTGGCAGTGAAGCTTGGGTAGACTCTGCCACGCATATTCTGTGGCTAATAAAGACTCTGTTCTCCAGTAGAGAGATTGCCAACTCTTTATCCCGTCCTCCTGATAGCAATTTGTTAGTGAGTCCCTTATACAGAGCGGTAGTCTTGTTAACAGAAATTGTTATGCTCCACTGCTGTGCTGCCCTGAAGGTGCCTGAAGTCACTTGAAGGCTTAGGTCGGTTCCAGCCTGGCTCAGTCCAAGAAGGTTCAATGTTCCTCCACAGAAATGTTAGTAGTGTTTGTAATGCAAAAGCCTTACTTTGTCTTCCTGCTTTTATGAACTGCAGAAAACATGAACTACCCCAGTGGCTTCCCGGGTACTGCAGCGGTGCAGAATACAGCCTTCATTGACCAGAACTGTCCCTCCACCTGGAATGCACCTCCCAACCTGCCACCTACCTGGGAGCCCGCCAGCTACGTCAACTCCACAGTGAGTATGGTCATGGCGAGGCACTGACTTTGTGTGCCTCTTCAGAGCCCTCCCAATGTCTTTCCCCTGCCTGTTGCTTGCGTGTTCTTCATGAATCCTTTAACTAGCCTGAGCAACATATTTGATGCTGGCACTGGTAGCGTGACTTTTTCCCAGTTGTTGGTGGAAGTTCTTACTGGACCTTGTCTGTGAAATTTTAAGACGGATCCTTTTGCCTGAAAATTGACTAAAATCATCTTACACATGGAAAAACATTTTGGACTTGTGTAGTTTACTGAGACTTTTTCCTATCAAAATCAGCCTTTCCAGATGAGGGTAAAACACAAAAAGTGCTGACAGCAAAGCCCAGGGAGATTTGGAAATTGTAGAGCTGAATGGACAGCTGCTCTCAGTGACTTCGACAGGGTTTTTTTGCTAGGAAATCCAAGTGATTTAAGCTGGATTTGTGCAGATTTCTGAATGCTGACTTTGAGCTGTTATGCTCTAGACTAGCCATGTTTGTCATCTCATAGTGCAATGTAGTGACTTCAGTTCAAGGTGGTCTTTAATTGTAACCACTTTCTCTTCTGCTCATATTTAAAAATCTTCTATTTTAGAATTCTTATTTTTTATTTACAATAGGTTTATTTGGAATAAAACTAACCAAATAGAGCAAGAAATATTTCCAACTGCAAAAGTGAAAATTCTGCTGTGTTAAAAAAGTGGTAAAACTGGGAGAAGACTGCTTCCTGAAATAAATGTGGCTTTATTTCATATTTTATTCAGGAATGCCAGGAAACACAGAAGGTAGAGATTGGAAAATACATTAGATAATTCAGTTCATTTCCCTGGCGAGCTTTTCCCCACAATACATTTCAGTGTTTCATTCAGTTTTAAAAGTCCCAAGACTTCTATGACCTTCTCTGAGAGACTTCCTTGCAGACTAACACATCTTGCCCTCCAGGAGGTTCTTTATAAGCTTTCGAAATTTTCTAAGTAAATTCCCTAGCTCCCAATTATAGTCTCTTTTCCATGCTGAATATGCCTCTCTGCTCCCGGCGTGCACAGTCTTTTAGCGCTGACACATACTTCAACCTTTTTCTTGTCATTTCTTGGGCCTCCTTCTCTTTTATCTCTCAAAACACGCATGGTGCTCTTCACGTGTCTTCCACTTCTCCCTTCTTTTTCTTAACAGCCTGCCCAGAGCTGAGTATTGTGTTCCTGTTACAGGAACATTGGTGCTGTGCAGGAGGAAGCTCATATGGCTTCATTTAGCGAAGTGCCTTTGCGCACACACACTAATTCTGCTGGGCTACCTTCAGCAGCCATGTTGCTTTGTGAACCCATTGCAAAATGTGTGCAGTTTGCATTTCCTAAGTTTTCTGCATAAACCCTACTTCCTCCCATTTAGTATTACATTTCCATGTTTTCTTTGGCAAATGGTCCGTTTTGCAGTTTCCCATGATGGTTTTATCTCACCCTACAGCCCTACCTCTCAAGCACCCGAAGCTTATCTCCCATGTCTGGACTTTTTGGTTCCATCTGGGCACCTCAGAGTGATGTTTATGAAAGCTGCTGCCCCGTCAGTGCCACCACCCAACACTCGACCCATGTGGAGAACCAGGCAGTGATGTGTAAGCAGGAATACTATCCGAGGTTTAACCCCTTCCGTGCCTACATGAACTTGGACATATGGACTACAGCAGCCAATCGAAACGCAAATTTCCCACTTTCGAGGGACTCGGGTTACTGTGGAAACGTGTGAAAGGAATTTGATTTCAAAATGTGAATAAAGATGCTTGCAATTTTGATTACTAGAGTAAGCTGGTTGTTGAATAGATTACAATGTTGGTGGATATTTTGGCACTTTTATATTGAAAATAAATTTTTTTTTTTTACTGAAGTCTGAGCATTTGGTGCATTTTCAAAAGCAAAGCATTTGCAGGATGCTGTGATTGTCAGGTGAAGGCTATAAATTTAAAGCTCAAATTTTCTCGAGAATAAGGACAGAATCAGGTTCTTAAAATGATCCATGAACCTGTACTGCACATGTTTCTTCTGCAGTTTACATTCTGTGGTTTAAACTAGGAGTGGTTTAGCTTTTGTAGGTACACGCTTCTGTGCGTAAGTGATCACATCTGTGCCACACAATCGGTAACACCGGGGACCTACCTGTTCATGCGGATCAGAAGTTTTCTGAGTGGTGCCACTTCTACTGCTGACATAGTTATTTGTGAGTGTAAACTTCTGGCAGTAGAAAAAAAAAGGCTGAATTGTGGCTTGTTTACCTGGCTCCAGCATGCAGGCTGTCTCTTGGCTGGTGTGATGCTTGTGTGGTGCGGGGGCGTGGGTGGTTCTTTCAGGTGCTTTTCTCGCGAGCGACTCCTGACATTTTCTGTTTATATTTTTAGCCTTCATGTTGCAGTAGCATTTTCAGTGCATTTAATTGCCCTTGTTTGAAACACTAAAGCTTGAACTGGAACAAATATTTCTTTGAGAGCCCAGTTCACATCACTTTCCAAAACAGAACAGCATTGTGTTAGCTCGTGTTATGAGACTGAATCTTTGTAGTGGGAAAGGCAACCAGGAAAGTGCAGGACTCAGTTTGGGGCTGAATCTTTCCTTCGTGCAAGCTTCTGGTCTCTGCTGACCGTTCCCATAGAGCCCTTAGTTCTGGTGTGGCAGACCGTGTCTGGGCATCTTCATTCTTGGGAGTCAGAAAAAGGGGATGGCATCCCTGAGGTTGAGAGATCTCCTCAACAAGTGGATTTGTTAAACCTGGATAAAGGGTGAAGGGGGATCCAGCAGCAGCCCTGTACAGCTGCTTAAAGGAAAGCCACAAAGATGGCAGAACCAAAGCCCTTGTGGTGGCTACAGGCCTTGGGGCAAGTGGCAGCAGTCACAGGTTGCCACATGGGAGGTTCAGGTTGAACACGAGTGACTTCCCTCACAGTGTGGTGCTGTAGGAGAATGGGTTGTCCGGAGGGGCAGACAGATCTCCATGCTTGCAGGTATCCATGGTGCAGCTGAACAAAGCCGCCTGTGACCTGCTGCAGTGGTGATGGTGGCACTCCTGCTGCCTGTGGGAGGTTGGACTGGAGACCACCAAGGTCACAGGTTTCCGTGAACTTGAGTAAGTTCCTTACTTCTTGCTACTTTTCATTGTTTCCCTCTTACCCTTTGAACTCGGACTGACGGGAAGACAGGAATTCTGTTTGACAAGGAAATGTTGAGGCTTTAATATTTGTTTTTATTTGAAGGCAGAGGAGAAAAGGCACAGCAAAACAGCTGACAGCCTGCATTCAGGGCTACTCGGCAGTCTTGAGCCTCCCAGACCTAAATTCTGGCTCTGCCAGTCTCACCACATTGCTGAGCTTTCGGACCAGCTCCTCTGACTTGCTGATTTCAGCCAGAAATGCCATCCCAGGTCTTGAAATGTTTCACCAGAAACAGCGTGTTTCTGCAAACAGTTTATTGCAGTAAATCAACAGTTCCTGCAAAGAGCTTTCTTGGAAGACACCCCGCCGGCTCTGCTTTCCCATGCTCGCCTTGGACCAGAAGGAGGTAGCGACTGGGTGGGATAGTCAAAAGCTGCTAAGTACACCTGCTTTAACTGCTCACGCAGAAGGTGCTGCTTTGGTTTTCTGTGTCAGAAAATCGGGATCATCACTGAATGCTTTTCAAAACTCTGGTGTTTTAATGGCTTGATCAGGAGCTGGTGCCTGGAGTCTTTGGCTGCTTTCCATGATGCGTCGTTCTGGGCAGGAATCTGACTCTGGAGTTTAATCGTAATCGCTTGTGATTCTGAAGGAAAGTTCAGGTGTTCATAAGAACTTTAATGCTCCTGAAATCCACGAGGAGGAGTCGTAACTGTTGACACGCCTTCTGTGCGCCTCTTGCCTGTGGCGGGAGACTTTGGGAGGCATAGAATGGGAGTGCAAACACAATAAATACAGAGGAAAAAAAAGCAGTGCTCATTTGGTTTGAAATGCAATGAAGTTCTTTATTCCCTGGATAATGTTGCTTGTTGTATAGCATGTTCATTGAATTTTGGACATGCAAAGGCACAGGAGAGAAGAGAGGGTGCGCAAAGCTGTGCTCACATTAGCTTACCCAGCTCATTCTGTTAATTGTTTTAAGGAGATCTGTATTTTCCATGCGCTGCAGGAAAGCTTTTTCCTCAAGTACCAGTGTAAGGAGATGCCTTTCTTAGGTCTACAACAAACTGTAACAACAACAACAACAACAACAAAACCCCACAGAGTTCTGATGGGCACCGAGTCCCTTTTGTAAGTTGCGTGTATGTTCTAGACAGAATAATTCACTGAAAAAGAGAGAAAAACCCCATGCAATAAACCAAGCAAAGACACTGGAGAGTCCAGGGAGAGCAAAAAGATCAGAAATGTTTGGAAAAGAAGACCTCTGTGAAAAAGTTGGTCAGACTTGTTAAAGTGCCAGCAAAAGACAAGGGAAATGAGCCACAAACAACTTGAGAAATATTGCTAAGAAAGAAAACAATCGTTCTCTTTAATCAAACCAGAACAGATCAAGAAGTAATTCCCCCAGGAGCTGTGTAGTATTAGGCAAAGTATTCTGTATAACTTTTCATAACAGTAACTAAGGAATGTAACAAGCTCATTAAGGTTACCAGGGATAATTGCTGCCATCAGGAGACATCTGTAGCCTAATTAGCAATCCGCTGAATGCAAGTGGATTTGGGCTCAGTTAAAGATCATTCCTCCTGCAGTAAAGGGGAAGATGCAATAAGTAATTCCACTACAAATTTCTTTGTGCCAAAATGATCATAATTCCACTAGAGTGAAACTGGAGAGGTTGTGCTGAAGACATCCTGTCATGAGCAAAATTCCGAATTTCTTGCCTTGTGCTAGGGGTTCCTTGGAGCAGGATTGGGAGCTTCACTGATCTCTCTGAAACTGGTATGTTTTTTTTGAGAAACTTCAGCAAAATACGTTCTCCATTAACCCAAGAAGTGCTTAAAATTACAAAGGGAAAACCAAAAATAGTAGTATAAAAAGCGGAGTAACTTGCACAGTTCACTGGTAGGGTTGGTGATGGAGCCAGGGGGAGGGGGGAAGGTCATGGGCAGTTGCAGTGGTTGGTGTTGATTTCTATCCTGGTGCGAACACTGCATAAGCTCAGGACGTTCAGTGTTTTGCTAAGAAGAGAAATGGGAGAAGTGACAGCCATCCCTGCTCCCAGCTCCAGGGTTTGTGGCTTCTGAGATGTGCACTGGGAACTGGGGGTACCAAGTCATCGCTGTCCTTGGACAGGACGCAGCCTGCCTGGTTTGTCCAGAATTTCCATCCTGGAGCCAGGGAATATTCCTGGCACGGTTCACAAAGGTTTATAGGCACTACGAGAGACAGCATTTGGACAAAGCCAGCATCTTCTGCAGGCTTGTTCATCTGTCCCAGCCTCACCATCTGTCGTTCCTCGCTGCAGCAAACCCCTCTCATGGCTGGGACTAGTGATCCCCTCACAGCGTTAAGCCGGAGATCTTCGGGAAGAGGAGCAATGCTCCGCTGGGACCCTATTTCTTGGTAAGTGGGGCTGGTAGGGTGCTGAGCTTGCTTCTGCAGGGAGGGATTTGGGCTGACCAAAGCCTGGGCTGACCACTAGCCCGGCCTGGGAGCAACAGACTGGTCAGACCAAGCTGCAGATGTCACAGGTGGGGTTCAAAGTATGAGTCCCCAAAGGCAGGTTCACCTGGGGAGCGTGGTTGTTGCTTGCTGTTGTGGCTTTGTCACAAGCATGGTGGCAATCAGCAGGTCTGTCCTACAGGTCCTGCAGCTGGACCTGGGCTTGCAGGACCATTCCAGCTGCTCAAAGGAGCAATGACTAGCAAGCAGCTTCCTGTTGTACTTGCCAAAATGAGACTGCAAGTTCTGAGAACAGTTTAGGGATCTGATTGCCAGGGGGCAAATGAGCTCATTAGTGAGAGCTGTTAACTATCTTAATCTGCTGAAGAGGGCGGATGGGAAGGAAGCAGGGGAGGTGCTCACCACATGCACTGGGGCTGGCAGTGCCTTCAGGTCCAGCACTCAACTTTTCTCTGCCTCTGGAGAAGCCCTGGTGCCTGGGAAGCTGTGACCTCGACAGCACCGCAGGTTCCCGCAGAGCCAGCACTGCCATCCTGCCAGGTGAGCTCTTGGCTGATCTTTACGCTGGTAAGTTGGGTGTTGCTTTCTAGCGTTTGCTTTCTTACCTTCCAGCCTCAGGGAACACCCATGGTTTGTTTTTCTTAGTCATCAAGTCACCTCCATCCTCTTTTGCTCGATCCCTGTAGTTGTTTTGCTTGAAGCTATTTGTGGAAAAAGTGCACAGTGGCTCCTCCCCATCACTATGTGCATGTTTTATTTGTTTTTTTTGGTTGCCCCATCCCGTTGTTCAGTCCGCCTGGCCAAGTCTAGGAGGGAAATGGCTTGGAGCAGGCCTTAACCACATCCTCTTCTGCAGCACCCTTGAGTGGGGCTGAGGGCTCACTGTCTCCCCAGGACTGCTGAGGTTCTGCCCCTGTCCCAGCAGCAACATGACACTCAACCTGCCTTTCTGACAGGCGAGGGGCTGGCAGAGGTAGGCGGTCCAGCTGGAGAAGGAGGTCCCTGGCGTTGTTTGGGGCAGCTGTCCAGTCCTGCACCGGAGGAGGTTGCTCCCTGCCTCCTGAAATCGGGGTATGTGAAGGAGCAGCAGGCAGTGGGCGAGCTGTGCTCTCGCCCCATCGTGGGTGAGTGACAGGAGCAGGGCAGGGGAGGATTTGTTGTCCCAGCCCTACGAGGCAGTGATGCAGCTGAGGTCCTGGGAGCTCACACCCAGCTCTGCAGCCCATCAGTACTGCAGGGAAGTGGGTGCTACCCCGCTGCTGAAAGCTGAATGTTGCTGCTCCTCCTCCTCCCTCTCTGGAGCAGGTTTCCCTGCAAAAGCCGTCTGTCTGTCCGTGCCTGCCTGACAGCAGTGCCTCCTTTGTCGTGGTGGGTTGCACACCATGCGGCTCGCTTTTTCCGTGATCTCTGCTGTATTTAATTTCTTGCTGTTTTCTTCAATAACCACAGCAGCAGCACAGCCCCTCAAACCTTTTCTGACTCTAGAGTCACTCTGACCCTAGTGGCCGTTCCTCGTTGCTCCCCGGGTTGTGCGTGGGAGCTGCTCCCTGGGCTGTTTGGGGTTTTAGCAGACTTGTTCAGAGGATGGTAGTGGTTTGGTGTTTCCACGCAGCACCTCGCTGGAGTTTTTACTGCTCGGAGGTTGCCAGCAACCTGCGTGAGCGGGGACCATGCTGGTCTGGAACAAGGGGGCCTCCACAGTGTTCACACCAGTGCCAGATGAGCTGCTCTAGCTGGTGCGGACAAGCTTCTCATCTAGCGTAAACCGGTTGTTTAATCATTGTCAGCTCAACCACCAGCAGCCAGGCTTGGCTTGCAACCGAGTGCGTATGTACACGTCTCCTGAAAGGAGCATGTCGCCCCCACGAGTGACTGAAGCAGCTCCCGTTCTCTTCAGCGAACTCGACTCTCGTGCAGTCATTTCCAGAAGGTACCACGCTGTGCCCTTATCCATCCCCGCCACGTGCCAGGGCATGGCTGCTGTGCCTGTGGGTGACAGCCTCTGCCAGACCTCGGTTCCCCAACCGCACTGGCAAAGCATGCAGTTTGCTGGGAGCTGCTAGTTTGGTTTTAATTTTGAGTGAGTGTACAGTTTGGGGAGGGAAGCTAATACTTTCGCACGTCTTCGTTAGCACAGATGTGGGGGAAGCCTGATGTGCTGGACCTGCTCTGGCTCCCACAGGTGGTGACGTGGAAGGCGGGGGTGGCCCTCACCAGGCTGAGGGTCGGCGGGTGCTGTGGTAGTGGTGGGGGGTGGCTCCAAACTGGGAACAACCTCCTTCTCCCACAACATTGAAGTGCTGCTGGCCACCACGAGAACCTGCTACCGTCACTGGTTCAGATTTAGGGAGAGAAATGTTTCACTTCATTCACTCGACACGGCCTTCTTAGATGAAAGGTGTTTTGCCGGGCGGGATAGGAAATGCCAGAGAGTGCAAGCCAGATGCTGAGCCTGATAAGGAAACCTTTCCAGAGGTGGCAGAAACCTCCCCGCTGCTCTCCTCAGACCTGTGAGGCGGCAGCAGGGCACTGGGAGCTCTTTGGTTTCTTCTCGGCAGCGCTCACGTGAGAAAGGCAGCGTCCCAGTGGCGTTCCTCCGGCTGCCAGTCGGCAGCCTGGTTCACCTTCCTCCAGCCCACCTCGCGACGGCGCCCGCACCTCCTGCACATGGTGCTCGTCAGGGAATGGAAAATGACCTTGTTGCTGCCCAGTTTCTGGAGCAGTGTGGAAGCCCTCGCTCCCCCTTGGTTCCCCCCACACTTTTCCGCTGTGAGACCCGCAGTTGGTGGCATAAATTGCTGCTGGACCTCAGCAGCGGTTTCCTATCGATCTGCCCTTTCCAAAGCTGCAGGCAGGTCGGTCGGTCAGGCTCTCTGCAGGTGGCAAGCGGTTGTCAACCAGAGGAGAGGCCAGCCCAGCTTCTGTTGATGAGAGCTCGTGTTCCTCCTTCAGTTATTAGCTTTCAACTGGGCACCCAGCACCCCTTCCCGATGGCTGAGGACATCAGGCACAGGCTGCTCGTGCCCTTGGGCTCCCACTGGTAGCGCTGTGCTCAGATTCCTGTGGCCACCAAATGACTCCGAGTACCCAGCTTCGATTTTTCCTGTCTGTATGTCCTTGGCGTGTAATGCCCTTGCCAGGGCTGCAAGAAACCAGACCGTAGGTGTCTTCTGCTTAATCAGGGCTCAGTTGTGCAATTTTCCCACACCACCACTCTGGTGAACACAGATGCTGCTGAGCAACTTCTCCTGGCGCTTTGCTATTGCTTTTCCCACCACTCCACGACAACAGGCACAGTTGGTCTCCCTCTCTCCTGCCTTGCAGGGTTTGCTTATGCTTTCGGTTGCAGCCCTGAACGTCGTGCCTCTGCGTCGCCTGGCCTGAGCTCTCCATGGCTTATGGGGTGGGATGCTCACGATGGAAGCAGAAACCCAGGAGAGATGCAAAGACCTGATGGAGATGCCTGGTGTGGACAGCCTGTGGGAGCTGAGCTCACGGTCACACGAGCTTTTCCTGTCTGTGTTTCTGCCTTCTGAGCGAGGCTCACGGGCAAGGTTATGAGTTTCCTTTCACTTCGTGACCCAGGTCAATACCTTAGAGCAATGTGCAACTTTTGGAAGCCCTCAAGTCACAATGTCATTGAGGAGAGATATCTTTGTGCCTATTTATATGACGCCCTGCTTATGCACTCGTTGGTGAAGGGTTGGTTGGTTTGGTTGGTTTTTTCCTAAGAACGGAATCTTTCTGTTCATTTGGAAGGTTTGTAATAATGTATCAGTTTATGGACTAACATTTGTTGCACAATTTGTTGAGGACCAAATAATAGCTTCTAGAAATTCTTCAAAAATCCTTAAGTGAGCTTACTCAGGTATGACTGAAGCTCAGCAAGCTGCAGGTTTGGTTTTGGTTGTAAGAAACTCATGCCATTTGCGGCAGCCGTGCTGCTGAAGCTGAACCAGAGCAGTGTTCTTTCCGAAGAGCTGACTTGAGAGATGAGCGCACGGCTCCTAGATGGCCTTCTGTCCAACCTTCTCCTTGCTTTCTCTTGTCTGAGTAGTCTTTTGTATGACCAGCCCCATCTGCCAACCCGTCAAACCTGAGTTCAGCTGTTGTGGCCAAAACAACGCTGGTATTTTGTATAGAGAGACTTTGTTAGAGAAATCCCTGAGAGACTGAGTATTGAGTTTTATAAATAAAAATAGGAAACAGATGGCACCAGTATCAAAAGTTAAGTGGTTTTTAACTAGACTAGTAACTAATGTTCTCATATACCTACAAAAATATTACAGTTTTATCTTTGCAAAGATCAAAAGAACAACTTTGAAGCACTTGCCAGGCACACGCAGCCATGCATTTTAATAGATGACAGACCAAATATATCCTTACAGTAATGGGACCAACTTGCTGATTTCAAATTCCCCCATGTATTCCTGCAGTGAATAAATCCTAATGACTGCTCTGTTTTTCTGGGTTTTTTTGGGGGTGGGTTTTTTTTTTTTTTTTAATTACTACTACTGTGGACCCGGTGTTGCCTCAAACATACTGCAGATAATAAGAGAAGTCTGCCAGCCTTGGATCTTAGAGAGAGCCTGGTAAGGAAACGTTTCATGAGAGGAAGAAGTAAGAAGTCTCTGGAGCTTCCCAGGTCTCCTTGAGGTGGTGAGTATGTCAGCATCCCTCCCTGTTTAGATCAGCCCTGTTTCTGTTTTAATTTCCAGAAAGAGACTGGGAGAAGTAAGGCCATAGCATGCCCGAAAGAGACTGCTGCCAGCTGGCTCTGTCCTGCAGTGGGGTCTCTTGGACAGGTTGTGTGTATGATGTCCAACATGACCGAACCCACAGGAGCTGCAGTACTGTCTAGCAGCAAGTGGTAATGTTGTGTACCAGGTGCTGCAAACTCTGAAAACAGCTGTATGATTTATTTTGAAAACTGTTTCCCAGTTGTACCATCTATTCTGAGGGCAGGAGAGGCCGTTTCTCCGACTTTGGAGTCCAGACTTCAGAGTTTCAGTTGAGCTGAAGCTTGCTCTTATGTGAGATGCCGACTTTTATTAGTTTGCCTGCAAAACAGCTTCTTCTGCTTTCCACAAGGGCTGAAGGCTGGTGTAAAGCCCATGTCTGTGCCATGCCAGGCTGCTCGGCTCTGTAAGCCGGACCCCGCGCTGCCAGGGGGAATGCTGCTGCCTGCACCTCCGCTCCTGCCTCCTTGTGTCTGACTGAAACTTGGCTCCCCAGGGCACAGGCGTCCATTTTGTTTGTTACGTGCCTGTTTGTTTGTTTTTAAGGATTCTAACCTATTACTTAGCTTGATGGAAAAGTGTATTTTTGGCAGTGGTGATGGAAATATAGAGCACAGTTAAGAAAACCCTGGATCTGAGAACGGTACCCTTCCTCTGCGTACCCTATCAAACTGGCACGGAGTTGAGTTTCCAGAAAGCCTACAGAGGAAGCTGGAGGTCAGTGTCACCTCCAACAATTGTGCAAAAAAATCTGTGGTCAGGATTTCTTCCTCAAAATCCATCTTATCTGTTTGACCCTAACGCATCTCCTACAATGAAGAGAGAAGGAAAGAAAGTCAGCTTTCTTTTGGTAGAGTGAGTTACATTAGTGACATTTGTAACGAGGTTTAAGAATTAGGCAACACAGGGACAAGCCAGAGAGAGACTCGGGTGAAAGCTGGGATCCTGTTGCCCCTTTTGACATGTAAGTGTTTCACATTTAGTTCTCGGGTGTCCTGTGTTCAGCTGGCACCTCATACCTAGAGGTCTTGGGGTTTAGATACCACAATTCCTGTTGGGCGTCTGGCTTTGCTTCTGCTTCAGAGGGTGCTTAGGGTGTCTCAGTGCAGGTGCTGCCAGCCAGCCCTGCTGATGTCCCGTGGTTAAGCTCTCGCTTGTGTCTTCTCTGCCTACCTTTTCTGCAAGGCTTAATCCAGTTCTTAATCACCTGGCTCCTTCAGAAAACACGTCCAGAAAAGGAGAAAGTAGCATCTCCTTTTCTTCTGTGTTTCTGTTGTAGGAGCATTTACAGAGGTTTAGGGAGCCCTCAGGTTCCAAAAAATCTCCTCCGCTGCGGGACTGGAGCAGTCACAGGGTACCTGCCCTGAATTTCTGTATGTGTCTTGCTTGTTGTAGGAAAAGGAGCAATTATGACAGCTTGTCCTGGTGGTTTCCCCTTGCCACAGCCTCTTGGACAGAACATGATTTCATAAGCACTTTGGGCTTCCAAAAAGACTAAATACAGAGAAGACGAGACTTCAAATTAGAGATAAATCTAGGTTGGAAAGGCCCTCTGGATGTTACTGACTCCCACCTCCAGCTCAACGCAGTTCTAGCTTCATAGTTGAGTCGATGCTCAGGGATTCATTTTGGTAGGAAACGGCCTCAAGCTGTGCCAAGGGAGGTTTGGGATGGATATTAGGAACAATTTCTTCACAGAAAGGGTTATCAAGCACTGGAATGGCTGTCCAGGGAAGTGGTGGAATTGCCATCCCTGGAGGTATTTAAAAGACAGGTAGATGCGTTGCTGAGGGACATGGTTCAGTGGTGGTTTTGGCAGTGTTAGGTTGATGGTTGGACTCCATGATCTAAAAGGTCCCTTCAAACCTAGTCGATTCTGTGATTACGGCTTTCCAGAGCCAGGCAAAGCCAGCTCCTCTGGATGGGGGAGCAGCCTTGCCCTGCTGCCTGCCAAATGCGCAGGCCAGATTAAACGTAGGCACTCGTGGTGACCCAGCTGTGCAGCAGGGCAGCAGGGCAGCTGGGATGAGGCCCTTGCTCAGCCTGCAATTTCCAAACACTTATCCAGCCAGGTGTGGCAGTGGTGTGGTGGTGCAAGGCTAACAGTGCCCTGCCAGCCCACCCAGCACCACCCCCCAACCTGCTGCCTCCCATCCTGGGGGTGTCCTTCATCCCTGACGGGTCCCCAGGAAAGTTTTGCACCCCCTGGGATGTCAGGATCTGGCCTAAGCGAGGCTGCTCCTTGGGGACGTCCCATAAGATTTATTAGTAATCGCCATGTCTTTGTTTATTTTCGGGTATTTCCTGGTTTCAGCGTGGTGTGATGTTTACCGAAGATGACCAGCCAAAAGTAAACCACCCGAATGATAAATTGCAGAGGAAGAGGCCGCCGCAGGGCAGAGCTGGTCCCTTGCCCTCAAGTGCTTTAGTCGTTTCAGATGAGGTGGGCGCTTGCTGGCCCCCTGCCCGTGACAGGCTTGTAAGGAGTCGCCCTGGGACAAACCTACCCCCCCCCCCCCCCTGTAGGCAGCTGCCGGCGGCAGAAAGCTTAAGCAGGTCTGGAAAGGCTCTGTAGCAAGAGGAGGGATTAAGGTGCCTCCTTGTTAACTTTGGCAGCGTGCGCGGCCGTTGCTGTGCCAGCAGAGTTTGGGAAAGCAAACGGCAAGGGATTATTTAATGGTCGGTGCTGTTCCTGGTGTGTGTGGGGGGGGGGTTGGTCTTTTGGGGACTTCCTAGCAGGAGTAAGAGCGGAGCACAACGCGGTGCCTTCGTGGCCGGGAGGCTGTTTCGGCAGGAGGAGTGGTACAGAGCCAAAACGGATAGAAACACTCTCTTCTCCCTTAATCGAGTTGCAGACCCGACTTACCCAGAATGAGTCCGTGGTATCGATGTTGTCCTGTTACTCGGTGAGAAGTTATGAGCTCACAGGTTTTTTTGTCCAGCAAAGCAACTTGCAGCTCCTCCCTGAGTTCCCAGTGAGAGAGAAGGGACCGCTTGGCCTAAAGGCTCTCCAGCTGCAGAAGCAGGGAACAAGTCAAACTCATTCTTAGGCTCGTGTTTCATCATGACAGGTGTGAGGAATACTTATTTTACAGAAAAATTTAGACCCCTGAACAATAGGGGAGAAGAGTCCAGCCTTTACCTTATCCATCCCTTTTCCTGTTACTCACTGCATTTTTATTAGTGACTCTTGAAATAATACTATTCAGCTGGAAGGCTTTGCAAATATCAGACAGAAACACAGACACCGGAGAGACAACCAAAAGGGAGTCCTCTCTCAACAGAGGGTCATGCATCTCAGTATGCTTTGATTGGTCTTTTTGTTTCAGATGTTGAGTTGGGAATAAAGAGTTCAAGGAAACAACCCCAGAGAAATAAAGTACATCAAAGGACTGATTTTAAAGGAAATGTGTTGAACCTATTAATCATGGAACATACAGGAAATTAATTTGAAATGATGTCATAAAAATAGCCCATGAAAGAAGTGCAAATGTAACATAATTTCTATAAATAGAAAAGAATCTTTGTACTGACACTTGTGTAAGTTATAAGCTGAAAACAAACCAGGTGGTCAGTCTATTAGGCAAGAGTTGTTAAACATTGGATGCTAAGACCCAAAGAAACAAAGATCTTCTTGTACCCACAGGTGCAGAGCCCATGATGAGTCCAGCATTGGAGGAATATCACCTGAAATGATACAAGCTAAGAGAATGCACCTAATTTGATGCTCTTTCCCACAGTAGAGATGTAAGGTAGCCAAATCGTATTGCCCTATGGTTTTCTCTGCACGAACTTATGCTCGTCCTATTGTTCCATTTGTTAAAAGTTGTCTGTTTTCACCTCTTTTTTGCTTTCATTCCTCTTCCTTTGATATCTCTTCTGTCCAAAAGCTGCAAATTACAGACCAAATTACTTGAAAGCATAGTTACCATGCATTCTACACTTATGAGAGTTCTACAAAAGCATTTTTAGCATTACTACAACCCCCAGTTGCACACTTTGTCTAAGTAAGTTCCCTACTTGCTTTCAAGTGGAGAGTGTTGTTTTTGTATTTTTTTTTTCTCATTTGTTTTGTTACCCTGTGGTTGCAATCAGCTATTGCGCTGGGGTTTTGGTCTGTGCTGGAGTTCCTAAGTCCTGCTAAAAGGTTTATAGGGTCAGCAAATATCTCTGGACCATAGCTATTGGAGTAGTGGGACATTGCTAAGAAAAGACTATTCCTTCTCAAGTCTGTGCCACTGCTGCCCAGGCTGTGCTCCATTTCTTCAAACAGGCACCATGACCTGGCTGAAACTGCTGGGTTTCAACTGGGTCGAAACAAAACCTGAAGAAAGAAAAGAAAACCATTTCCCATCAAAGCTGCTGACTAGACACACCACTCTCGGAGAGCATGATCTGCTGTGATGGGGCTTTGCCGCAGGTGTCTCCAGACCATCCTGGACATACCTGCATTACCAAGTCAAGGCTGTGTCCTATGTACCATGGCCAGGAGGTGGTTTTGTTTGGGTGTTAGAGAGGAATTTAACTCAAAAGTTTGCAAAGGTAGGTATTTCACAGTAGTAGGAAGCATCTTGTTTTGTGGGGTTGATCCCCCCGGTATAGGCTGTTTCTCTCTCTAGATACTGTGATGAAGACAAAAAGTCATACTGCAGTATGGGCACAAGAGTTACAATCCATCATTACTGAGTTGCTACACTCAAGAAAACTTACAGAAGAGCAAGAAATGCAATCTGAAGATAATTTAGGAGGAAAGATTAAAATAGCTGAGTGGGTACTTGAAAATCATCTTGGGATGTCTGTTTTCAATCATACTCAAGTCTGGAAAGTCAGAGAATGGTCAAATATTGGAAATATCTAATTATTTGAAGATGTTTTGGTGGCTCTGTCAGATTCAACACACACTTTTCAAATACTTATTGACATAATTTTATGATCAGGATTTTAATTTTTAGCAAAAGTGATGTTTTTATGGGTGTTTTAAACTGCTGTATTCAAACTTATAAAAAGTTTGTTTAAAAAAATATACAAATGCAAAAGAACACAATAGAAATAATCCCTGCAAGAAACTCACAAAACATGTAATTTTTCCAGTGCAAAAATTCCTTGGATATAGCTCGTTAGATGTTTCCTGATTTTCTTAAGATACAGAGCTACAATAGGAGATAAATCAAGAAAGGTACCTGCGTTGAAGAAAGAGCTTCTCAGGTCTTGCATAACTGAAAATAAGGTTTTGGAATGGGCTTATTTTCTCTTTCTGAAGTGCACTGTCATGTCTGAAGTATTTAATGGCATCAAGTACAGAAGGAGTGAATGCAAAGCCTGAACTACCTGTGCAAAAATATATCCTGACATTGTCTTTTTGGAATGAATACAAAAATCTTGGTATTTTTATGGCATATGATAATGATCTGATTAATTTCCTGCTCAGATTCTTGCCCAACTGTTAAACACAAACGTTTTTGTTTGTGTATAACAAGCAGTTAAATATGTATCTCTGCGTCCCAGCACAGTGTTTTCCTTCTCCTTACAGGAAAAAAAC
The DNA here is from genome assembly GCA_025769975.1 of Gallinago jamesoni. NCBI lineage: Eukaryota > Metazoa > Chordata > Aves > Charadriiformes > Scolopacidae > Gallinago > Gallinago jamesoni. Next base: position 33,169,654 of record JAOQGH010000032.1, read on the forward strand.
TCTAGCTGGTTCTGCAATGACTTGGTCCCATTCCCAGGAATGTTTTCCTTCTGTTAAAAAAAAAAGAAAAAAAAAAAAAGAGAGAGGTAAAAAAGAGGAAAAAAAAAAAAGGAAAGCACTTCTTCAGTGTATTAGCACTAGGTAGACCTTGGAATGAGATGTGTGTCTGCACACTCCTCTCAATGAGGAAAGACAAGGTTTTGTTGAACTGAAGCGCACCCACACACATGTCCCTTTGCCCAGCCTCCCCTAAAGGAGCTTCTCCTCAGAGCTGAGCAAAACTGTTTTTCCTCCTTGCAGGAAATTCCAGTTCCAGGATGGTAAACTCTGACTTCCTTACAACAGCCTGCTGGTGATGGCTCGCACCCGGTGGGCTGTGACAGTATATTTTCTCTACTGGTGAGCTGAAATGAAGCAGAAGCTGTCCAACAGTGAGTGTAAGAGATCCCATTCCTTCTCCCCAGCCCCCTGTAGTGTAGCTTGTGTTTTGCAGGGTACATGAGGAACCCCAACCCATGTGTACCTATTGCAGCCCTGAAGGGCTGGGTCAGAGATGTTACCAGAAAGCTGCCTAGCCTGGTAAAGCCCTCTGATAACTATCCCTTACTAGTTATGCGGGTGGGAAGCGATGAGGTTGATACCAGAAGTTTAAAAGCAATCAGAAGGGACTTCAAGGCACTGGGGAAACTGGTTGAGGCATCAGGTGCACGGGTAATTTTTTCATCAATGCCCTTAGTTGCAGGTAGGAATACTGAAAGAAATAGGAAGTCATGCGTGATTAACAAGTGGCTCAGAGGCTGGTGCCACCAACAAAATTTTGGGATTTTTGACCTTGGGGAACTTTATATGGCACCAGGTCTGCTAGCAATAGATGGGGTACATCTGTCTCAGAGGGGCAAAAAGATCCTGGCACATGAGTTGCAGGGCTTGTCAAAAGGGCTTTAAACTAGGTTTGAAGGGGGAGGGGGTTAAATACAGGTGCACTAGAGATGAGCATAAGGAGAGCCTCCATCCTGCCATTTCACTTGAGGTGAGAGATGATGATAATATCAGAATGGTCTGTGGCAAGTGGCAGGATGACACATCGGGGTTCGAAGGATGGGGTGATAGCAAGCTAGATGCCATGCTTGGGCACATGAAGGACAGGGAGGCGATTCAGCACAGCCAACATGGCTTTACTAGGGGCAGGTCCTGCCTGACTACCTAGTGGCCTTCTATGATAAAGTGACTAGGTCAGTAGATAAGGGATGACCTATGGATGTGATCTATCTGGATTTCTGTAAGGCCTCAAATTTAAGGAGTATGGATTTGATGGGTGGACTGTTCAGTGGATAAGGAATTGGCTAGGTGGTCACATCCAGAGGGTTGAACTCAATGGCTTGAAGTCCAGCTGGAGAGCAGTGACAAGTGGTGTCCCTCAAGGGTCCATGCTGGGACCGATACTGTTTAACATTTTTATCAGT
>JAOQGH010000032.1:33188565-33307415 GCA_025769975.1 Gallinago jamesoni
CAAAGCAATTCCCAAGAGGTTCTGCAAGCTGCGGAAGATCATGAACACAAAGACATACCTGGAGTGGCCTCTTGAAGAAGACCAGCAGGAGAGGTTTTGGTTTAATTTGAAAATAGCTCTAAAATCCTAGACAGAGAAATTAAAGACTGTAAGAAATATACTCTGGACTGTTTCCCTTGCATGTTTGTCCCATCCCCTATCTGTATCTCAAGAACAGAGGGCTGAGCTACCGTAAATTCTATTACTTGCTGTGAGATTATTTTCTTTTTGTAGCTGTGGTCTTTAGTTGTTGTACTGCTTTGGGCTGGAATAGAGTTAATTTTCTTCATAGTTGCTCCTATGGTGCTGTCATTTGATTTGTGACTGAAACAGATTTGGTAACACAGGGATGTTTTAGTTTTGTTGAACAGTGCTTGTACAGCATCAAGGCCTTTTCTGTTTCTCTCGCTGTCCTGCGAGATATCGTGGTGCATGATAATTTGGGATGGGACACAGCTGGGACAGCTGATCAGAGCGGTTCAGAGAGATTTCCCATATCATATAGTATCATGCTCAGCAATAATACTTGTGCAAAAGAAAGAGGAAGGGAGGACATCTAGATCTATGGTCTTTGTCTCCCCAAGTAGCTGTTACGCGTGATGGACTGCTGGTTTCATGGAAATGGCTAAACATCCGTCTGCTGACAGGAAGTAGCAAATGAATTCCTCATTTTTCTTTGCTTGTGTGTGGCTTTTTCTTGATCTATTGAACTGTCTTTATCTCAACCCATGAGTTATCTCACTTTTACCCTTCTGATTCTGTCCTGCATCCCACTGCAGGGGAGGGGTGAGGGGCTGAGCGGTCCTGAGCTGCTTTTCAGAGTTAGAATCATGGAATCATTAGAGTTTGAAGGGACTCTGAAGATCATCTAGTTCCAACCCCCCTGCCATGGGCAAGGACACGTCCCAGTAGAGCAGGTTGCTCAAAGCTCCATCCAACCTGACCTTGAACACTTCCAGGGATGGGGCATCCACAACTTCCCTGGGCAACCTGTTCCAGTTTCTCGCCACCCTCACAGTAAAGAGTTTCTTCCAGATACCTAATCTAAATCTCCCCTCTTTCAGTTTTAAGCCATTATCCCTTGTCCTATCGCTACACTCCCTCATAAAGAGCCCTTCCCCACCTTTCGTCTCGGCCTGCATTAGGTACTGAAAGTCCACTATAAAGTCTTTTTTCAGTGGTGCCAACAGAACATGAGGTTATAGGCACAAACTTGAACGTTAGAAGTTCCATCTAAATGTGAGGAGGAACTTCTTTAGTTTGAGGGTGGCAGAACACTGCAACAGGCTGCCCAGAGTGGTGGTGGAGTCTCCGTCTCAGGAGACATTCAAAACCTACCTGGACATGTTCGTGTGTAGCCTGCTCTAGGTTGACCTGCTTTGGTAGGTTGGACTAGATGATCTCCAGAGGTCCCTTCCATCCCCATATCATTCTGTGATTCTGTGAAAAGGTGGAATAAATGGGAGACACTGGCACCAGGCTCCTCCTTCAGGGATGATTTAAAAAGAAAGGGGTATCTTGGGTTCTATATCCTTGCAGAAAGGAAGAGTTCTGTTTCCTTGCAGCCACAGGAAATTTCAGATGATCTAGAACAGCTTGTATCTGGTTGGCCAGAGGGACAACTAACTGCTGGATCAGTTCAGGGCTTAGGCACACTGTAGAACTTTTTCAGGTGTGTAGAGCAACAGACCTGAAAAGCATTCACGTAGAAATGCCTGCAGCATTTGCTGTGTCTGTGATGAGATCATGTCAGGGTTAATGGTTTTACTGTATTTTGGTCCTAGGCATCTAATGTGTACAAAATCTCTGTTCAAACATCTCAATATTTGTAGTTGAGTTTGCACACTGGGAGTTACATCTCACAGCTAGTTACCAGTCATGTTATTGCTTTTAGGAGGTTCTTCTTCTCCACAGGACTAATATGTCAGTGGGAGCAGAAGTCTCCCTTTGATAGCCACTAAGAAGGCTGAGGACAAACATTCTTCCATTACACCCAAAATTAGGCAACTCTGACAGTGTAACACAAAAGGGAGATCTATGTACATGATTTTTTTCATATATGAATACAGGCATGACACACCATAAGAATTATTAACTTTGCTACCGCACATAAGCAAACAAAGCCACCTTCTTCCTATTTACTTAAGATTTTCTCTTTCTTTCATTTACTTAAGATTTAATTGCATAATTTCCTATTTTTTAGCATCCGAACCTTACCTTCATCTGTAGGTAACTTTACACAATCTCTGCTTTATTCTCATGTATGCATTAAAATGTGAATCTGTATCTCTGGTTTCTAATAACAATGTCAAGATTCCTAAAATACTGATCATATGTCATCTGCATTCAGAAGCTACTTCAGCAAGGCTAACGACCTTTGAAAATCAGTTTCTCTGACTCCTAAGCAGAGCTGCCTGTTCTTGCGTTAACATGCTGCATTTCAATTCCTCACATCATAGGCAGGGTAGTACAGATGTCAGATATTTGCTCGCTAAGCATTTTGCATGCATTTTGATCTGTTTTTTGTTTTGGTTTGGTTTTTTTTCCCCCAGTAGCAATATATGGAATTGGTGGTTAGGGATCGTAACTTCATCTCCCTGTTTTTGAAAAGCTGTTTATTGGAAGTTGGGCCTTTTAAGCACAGTGACAGTCAGTCAAAGAAGACTTAATACAGGATCTCTACACATAGGACTGTCTGACTACCAGTCACACTATAAATGCTGCTGTGGTTAGACCTTTCTGTAAATGGCCACTGGAAGATATACGAGTTACAGTACAGCAACTCTTGAAAGAGGTGAGGGAAAAAAAACTAATGGTAATCTTGTATTGCTTTACAAACTATTTGGGTGCCATTTTTCAGAATTTGCTGTATACAAAGCCATTGTCTGACAAAACTCTCCTTATCTGCCAAGCAACTTTCTGTAGTCAGCATTACAATTGGAAGCCACTACCAATATATTTAATAATGAAGCAAACTTAAAATATTGGAACTTTCTTTTTCTTTTTTTTTAAGGGATAAGAAAATAATAATAAGAAAATGAATCCTATTTTTTTTCTAGCACAATCTTCCCATTAAAGGCAGCAACTTTTTTACATTCTAACTTAGACAAAATAAAAAAATGCTTTAATAGCATGCTGTACAGTCTTGCTGCAATGCAGAAAGAGGCACTATCCTGCAAAAGGGAGAGCACAACAGAGTTCAACCAACTGCTATTTTCTCTAGTCTTTTAAAATTAAGTATACAATATGTATATTATTGTAGACAGGTAAATATCCAACACTTTGCATTCTCACTAATAATCTGAGTCCTGTTCTAGACCCTTTGGGTAATTAATGCCTTGGACAATGCCAAACGAGCAGAGAGCAGATCCAGTCCAAAAGTTGTCCATACAATATGTGTGCATTCCCACCTAATCTGTTGTTAAGGAAACTGGAGAGAAAATGCAATAATAGGTAAATCTTGTGGTTTTCTTAGCCAGAATCAAAGGAAAAGGATTGGGTTAAAATTTTGAAATGCCTTCTTTACTTCCTTTTTTGTTGGGGTAAGGTTCAATTTAAATATTCTCCACACATATGGTTGAAATAGGTTTCAAAAAAGTAAGACAAACTTTGCTTCCGCTCAAGCAGGTTTCTACAGATGTAGCAGTAGATCTTCAACTAATATTTCATTTGCTAAAGGAAAAATGTTGTTTAATAACTAGTTAGAGAAGGGGGAAAACAGCACTTGTTCTGAATGTGGATTATATAAATTTTGTTGTTTCATTAAAGAGCAAAATCCACCGCATGGTCTTCCTAAAACTCTGGTTTACATTCTTTAAAATGTTCCTCTCATTATAAAAATGATTTCCGGATGTCTTAAAATCAAGGCAGAAATTTATATACACTTTTCTATTCCTAGCTTACTTGGGGTCCTAGATAAGATAAAGCCAAACAGAACTATCATCTTCCCTAAATATAATTGTTCCTTAATAATAATTGGTTTTCCATTTATTTAATGTGGCCTTCTCATCCTTCTACTGCAGATCAAAACAAGAATTAGTAAGTAATCAGGCTACGGTTTAGAAAATACAAATCAAAAGCACACTTGTTAAGGAGAGGATATATGGATTACTTAAGATTCTCTTTAAATCAGCTGTCTCAGAACAGTATGGGCAAGTCTGGTTCTTGCCAGCAATGCACCAACCATGGATGCCAGATTCACAAAACCTGGTATCATCAGGAGTGTTGTTAAGGAATCTTTGAAATATAAACAAGGCTCAATGCATACCTCTGCAAACCTGTCAAACCATCAACAGATACTTTTAATGACTGATTATGGATACTGCCTTGTTTTATAACTGAGCAGTTTCAAGTGACTTAATATATTGCGAATATTGAGAATTATTTTAAAGTTGAATCCAATGTCCTGAACATCCAGACTGGTATTCATATTTTCCAGCTTTCAAGAAGCCAGGAGACTTTTATGAACTGCAGAAGAGGTTGATTACTAGCAATGTTCCAGCATGTATGTGATACTTTTCTTTTAAGTTTCTGGAATGCAAAATGCAGAGTTGTTTGGTACCCTCGAGTATGAGACACAGGGTCTTCTGTCATGCTGAAGGCTATGTTTATGCCTTCTTTTGAGAAGGGCTCCATATCTGCTTAAAACTACGCAGCAAGCACAGCCCCAGGCACAGCCAGAGGAAATCCTCTGCAGCACTCAGGAGCCTGAATTAGCAGACTGGACCAGTGGGTCGGCGTGCCTGGGCTAATGTACTGCCCGGCACACGCACATAGGCTGTGCACAAACGACCTGGAAGGCACATTTAGGCCTGAAACCACAGGGCTACAGCCACTCTTGTATCAGTTTGTTTGTCAAAAGGCTGTGTGGCCCCAATTTGTGTCAGGGAACCGAAATATATTTCATGATCCTATTTTTGCTTTTGTGCTAGGTTGTTTCTGAATGTGGTTTGGTTTCCTTTTTTTTTTTTTTCTTTCTTGGTATTTATTGCCATTGTTATTATTTTTTAATCCAGCATAAAAGAGGAGAAAACACAAGTTCTGTAATTACATGGAAAAGATACACATGATTAAGAGACAGCTGGTAGGTATTTTCAATGATCCCTTCTTCATTTATATCCACAAAAAATTTCTGCCCGCAGGCTGCATAGATGTCATTGGACAAATTTTTTGTTGGTATGCCACCGATGTTGTAAAACTATCAAGATCAAATTTGCAGGAAAAAAAAAAGAAGCCAAAGAACAACAAAATATTTGCTTAGAGTTAAAGATTCATAAACATACTTTAAGTGCCATCAAAGATAAGGACAGCATGAAAATGGCTACAGTTGTCACAGTGCCAGGATGCACAGACTTACCAAGAAATAATTAAAATCTTATTGCTGATGCAAGAACTTTAGCAGCTGTCTGCTTGATTTTAAGTAACTGGGACACAAGAGAATTGTGTTGAGATAATCACCTTATTTGGAAAGGGAAAATAAGAGCTATAAAAAGGAAAGGGCAAGAAGAGTCTTTCATAGACTCAAGTAAGAAGCTTGTCTTCTCTAGCAATTAGAAAAATTTTGTAGCCTCTTGTAAATAGGAACCAGCCTGTTGGAAACCGCAAATCAAGCTGTGGCATATGTCACTGGCTACTACTTCATTGAGACTGTTCTAACAAGGGAATTCAGCAGTTTGTCTATGGCATAAGAACAGCTCTCCTCAAGGAAAGGCGAGGTTAATTTACTGACAGGGTATCCAGTAGACCTTATTTTTATGAACCCAGGGGCATAAGAGATTCAAGAGCTCACTTCCAGTCCTTGCAAGTGGTATCCAGGATGATGATACCCAGCGCTTACACTAATGGTGGAAACCATGTAGTCAGAACAAGTCTCTGCAAAGTCTCTTCCTATCACTTCACAGTACAGTCTGTAAAAATGCAGCATCACCAAAAATCCATGGAGTCATCAGACTTGATTCTGTCATAAAACCACATAAGAATACTCAGGTGAGTGTGTTCTTGACCAAAATGCCAGAATAAAATATTAACAGGATTTTTACTCTAGTTACCTCCTGCTTCCTTCAAACTGCAGGTGTAGTTTCATTTTCTTTTGCAACAGCAGATATCCTCATACCTCAGGTATCAGTACGCTTGACAGCAAGCAATGTTGAAAGTAGGCTATGAACTGCTTTTGGAGCCACAGCTACTCAACTCTGTTATAGGAAGGTCAAGCCGAAACATTTTACTGTAGAAAAGACTTTTCTTTGGGTCTTATTCTGCAGAACAATTAGGTGTATTTAATATTTTGCAGAAGCAACAAGATCAGCCAAATCTCAATAAGGTGTAAGATGCCAGTCAAAGAAATGTTAAATTTCTGTAGCTGAGAGAGCCCACTGTCCTCCTGAATACAAATTCCTCAGAATAAAACCTTTGCTAAATTGCAACAAGCTGTACTTAACCCCCTAGCCCCCAAAAACCCAACCCAATTGAGTCTGCAAAAATGTTAACATCTCTTGTCTTCTCTCTGAGATTATAGGTGTTATGGGTCTTGGGAGACTGAAACCTGGCTACTGAATGCTCATAAAATTGGAGTTTCTCAACATTAAAAAAAACCACTTATCATTTCGGCTGCAACAGGACACAAAGTAAGAACCTTTAAAATAGAGCTAACAAATTTTGTTGTTTTATCTTTAAAATACGCTGGTGGGAGAGTTTAGCTGGTTAAATAAAATACCTCAAGAGAATAAAGCTTAACAGAATCGGTAACACAAGACTGTTAAGTTTCGGTCATGAATTTTCCATCAGAGCTATGTACTTTTGGGTTAATCAACTATACACACTGACACTTTACGGCCCAGCTGATTTGTGTGTGTGTGTGTAGTATCTCCAATTCCTCCAAGAAGTGTTAGACTTAGAGCAGATGCATTATGTAGTTGATCTACATGCTCTGGAGGAATCCTTGGAATTTCTGGTCAGATGGCGCCTCAACCAGAGTTCAATACAGTAGCTCTGACTGGGATACAAGTCAGACAGAAATCCTGGGCAAATATAAAGAAATTTAAAATTCTACCCAGGCAAAAATTCTAGCTAGATAAAGAGGTTGGGTGGAGACTCATCTGGATATAGAGTATTGTCTTTAGCAATAGTCAAAAGAAAAAGAGAAGAACCCCCTAGCAAAACTATAGCCTGGCAGAGCAAGAAATCATAATTATCATAAAATTCTAATGTGGTTTTGAAATGAATGTGCTCATCTATTTTTAGCCTTTACATCAAGACTTTTAAGTCTCATCTCCTTCAGGTGATGAAGGCGTGAGGATTAACTCAGCAGTTAAATTAGGGGATTAAATGAGTGAACACAGTGGCTGTATGCATTCCAAGGTTTTTCCCCTCCTGTCTTCACACCACAAACACAAGTTGTAAAATGACTAAGTATCAAACATCAGGACAACTATGCAATAATAAAAAACAAGAAGTAAGAGAACCTACCGCCACACAACATAAAAGGGTTTCATATGTTGAGGTGGGTGGTGAAGAGAGCAGTTCGCAATTTCACTGCAAACAAAGTAAAATCTTTCAAATAGGAAATCATAACATTTGCCAATCCCCATTTTACCTGAAGATACCTACCTAAAGAATAAATTAAATTCAATCATGGTAAACATTATGGCTACATAGCACATAATTACAGTTGCACAACTCGGTTTATAGATCAGGAGGAATCATTTGTAGACCAACCTATGCATAAGAGAAAAGAAAGACTGCTCAAGACCTTGTGTATTTTTCAGAGTGGCACAAAATGCTACATACGGAGCTTCTACTGAAGCATTCATATAAATTCAATACAAGTTTTACACTTTTATATTTCTCCCTCACATAAAGGTGAATAAAAATGTATGGTACAGGAAAAAGTAAAGGGAAAAAAAGATACAAAAACCTTTTTGTTTTGCTTCAGTCTTCACAAGAAGTGGTAATCGTGAACAGATTGCTAACATAATTAAAACTAACAATTGAGAATTGTGAAAGAGGGAGACATACACCAGAACAGGACAAGAACAGGTGAAAAACAACTGAGGCAAGTTAGATATAGTCAAGTCAGCATACCACCAATGAAATTTATCTAAAATACTTAAAACTTAGCATAAGCAAACTCTGAACCAATAGTAATTGACTTACACACCCATTTCAGAAGACTGGAGAAGGAAGAATACAGACTTTTCTTTAGGGAGGCTGAGGGGACTCTAAGGAATAAATTCAGACTACTTGGTATATATACCAAATTGAGTTCTTCAGGCTCAATAACAGCTGGGAAGACTGCTGATGGTAAGAGTCTGAAGAATGAAAAACCAAGACGGAACTGATGGAATTAATTTAATTTTAACTCTTGTTTAATTCTTTTTCATTTGCATGTCATGCTTGATAAACACTGGTTTAGATGAATTTATTCATACTGCAGTTGGAAGATTCCTTCAAATTCAACTGCTAATGGCCCTTTTTGTAATTAGTGAAGATTTGTTCCAGGGAAATTCTTATTTGCTCCTATCCTTCTATGGTTTTCTTTAGGAAACAATACCCCCAAACCCCTCAAAACAAGGCAAAACCAACAAAAAAGGACATACTGTGGTGTTCTTCCTCAGAGAGGCTTGCATGTTGCTCTGAAAGTGAAGTAACTGGTAATAACTGAGAGCATGCCTCACATGGAAAAGGATCTCTACCAGTAAAGTCTGATGGTGAAATAAAGAGGAACAACCCACATCTGCAGCAGCATGACTAATTGCTGGCAAATTTGAGACAGGTCGTTTCAAAGTAATGACATCCTATGGTTCCATTTTGCATGGCTATGTTTGATAAACAGATTGCCAAACTGTAAAACTTAGACAAAAAAATGTGACTTGTATAACATCTGACACAGGAGGGCCTTTGACCCGAGAATAATGATGTTAGTCTGCCTTTCACCCTGTAAATAACTAATAATCCCAGGATAGAAGTGGTTATAACACTGAGATACAACTCATCAGACCTCCATGTCCTATTCTTAAAAACCTAAACTGTCTATTGATAGAATTAATGCTACCGAAAAAAAACCCACAAACCAATTAAAATTTGTTTTCTAACTCAAATTATATATGGTGATCACAGGGCTAAAGTTCTGGGAGCAAGTTTTCTGAAATCAGTGGAGGCAGTTTGGCCTTTAAGCCTACCAGCTGCTCTTATAAATGCCCAAAAGCACATTTGGCTGCATTTCTTTGGGATGCTGTTCAGTCACATGACACTTACTGAAGGTTTTTCTTAAAAACTCTTCCTACAGCACAACAAAATGCTGTGGCTTAAACTTTTAAACGCTTTTTTTTTTGTAAATTGAATGATATTAAATTTAATGATGTATTTTTATTTAAATTGCCTGCAGTGATAAAATACTCTATTTCTTTTCCAATAAGCAAATATTTGAAACCCACTGAACGCTCAAATGCCCTATAATGTCAGTTGTCTCCATGATCACATTAATAAACCATGGATTTGGGATTGTGGAAGCCGGATGATGGCAAAGATAGTGCCACCAAGAAGACTGACTATAGTATGTGGGTGTAGACTTAGAGCCTGCATCTTTACAGAAAGGTTACTGAAAAAGAAAGAAATCTGAGGGATAACAGTTTTCAAATTTGGTGTAGGGGTATTTTTTAAAAGCAAAAAAATAGCCCAATCCAACTAGAGTAAAAACCTGTTTCTGTGGAAGATTAATCTCTTTCCTTAACCCAAGAAGTTGAATTTTGAAGGAATGTGTGTTACTCCTTCTGAAACCTTATATAGTTTTGACACAGATTTTAATACAAGCAGGACTGGACTATTTTCTTCTCCTAAGAAAAAGGAGTAACTCTCAAAAAAAATAATCTCCCTAAACCTCAGAAAGCATGGAACTATTGAGCAAACTGGAATTTCACAATATAAGTTTAAATAAATTAACAGAAAGATAACCATGCAGCATCATTAGATCACATCACTATTAGACATTTCTCCACCCTGTTTGTGGCTTTACAGGACCACAGTCTACTGCTTGTGACCATAAAAGTGACAGAGCTCCTTCTGTGCCATGCAGCCTTTCGGATATGCTGCAGGTCGGTAGTTCCTACATATCCCAGGTTGCACAGGCTGAAGTCTCCTGGCCTTCATCAGGGGCCACCAAAGGTTCCCTCACTACTGTCCAATGTGATCCCTCTCCAATATGCTTACATACTGTGGGTTGCTTGTTTTTTTTTCAGTAGGCTGAAAGTAAAGTCTGAATTTAAGTGTCAAAGCCAAAACTGAATGGGTGCATATCTTCAGTAAAGTAGGGAGCTTCTAACACAAATCTGTAAGAGAGCTTTGTTATCATGTTAACTGCAAAATGAAATGCTAAAAACGGTATCACAACCTTCTCTCAGGTAATGGTGTTATCAGATCAATTGGTATATATTGTTTGCAGTAATTGTTTTGAATTTCCTTATTGATTTTTATGTCTTCCAGATCATTAATTTTAATACTGTTAACCTCTACATGAAATGCATGAGTATTTTTGTCATGTAAATGAGGACAAAGATAGGAATCGAGTCATACAGATGAAAACCCCGGTATGGATTTATTATTAATACTGGAAGGTCACCATCTGGACAACTCCATAAAATAATACATCTGCATTGCTGCTAAATGGGAGCTTTAACATCTGGATCATATTATTCCAAATTTTCCTCATCCACCCATCATAGCAAGAGGAATTTCCTGACAAATCAGATTGCTGCCCAAAGGTAAAATGCTTTTCTCATTACCGTATTTTAAATGAGCTCAAAAAGACCTAGAAATGAAGTCAGCATCAGCGTCATAGACAACTTTCCCATTTTCTAATTGTGCAGATTAAATAGGTCATACAAGCACCAACTGAAAAATGTCCATCTGTCCTCTGCTTCCCTCAAAACTCTTCCCCCCTCTCTGCGAGAGTAAGAATGCATATCACCAGCAAATACAACAGAACAGCATTATTCCACTACCCTTTCCATCTTAAAGCATATGGTGAAAACTGCATACATAAAGAAAATAACAGTGTAATAATTAGATTTATTGTGACAGACTGACCTTACCAGAACTCGTTAAGTTGGCAATGCAAGCTAACTGGTTCTCTAAAAATCTAGTTTCTTTTGATGTAGACATATTCAAATACTCAAAAACATATGCATGAAAGAAATAATAAATCAGCTGTTTGGGTTTTTTTAAGCTTTAAATTAATATGCTTATACTTGATAGCGCATTGGAAATTGGCAGGAATTTCTATATTAAGTAAGTCAACGAACCTTATTTTCAGGATTTGCCCCTTTATTTAGCTATAGAAATCAATGCTGTCATAACTATGCTGCTTCATTTTTCAACTATATGCCAAAATAAGTTCTCATTACGTGACTGCCACATGATACAAGATATATAATTAGTGGCAACCACCTATGGGACCAGAAGTAAGGGCTTTGTGTTTGAGATTGTTCTGAGACCATGACAAATCTGCCTTTCTATCTCAGATATTTTAAAATTTCTGTTACACTGGGGAGAACATTTTTTCCATATATATCATATTTATTTAATTTTCATCAATGGACAGCTTCCAATGGCAAGCAAATTGCATTATACGAATCGGCTGAGTACCTGATAGTCAGAATTTCTTCTGGGAAAATACAGTCAGAACACTAATAAGCTTTTTCTTTCCTTCCCCATTTGTTAGGCTAAGCTCCTGCCTTTGTGTTGAGAAAAATAGATAGGATAGCCTGGAACAGGGTGGTATCTCTCTGCCTAGGATTCTTCATTGCCACCCCACATCCCAGAGTAAGTAATACAGTTGTGAGCACATAATTGCCTCCACCTCACTGAATTAGAGGAGTGAAAAATTTGTGAGTGGAGAAAGGAAAGCATTACCTGAACACAAACGCAAACCTATTGAAAAATCATGTTTTTACAATGTGAATTAGTAGAAGATGGGCTCCATATTTATTTTTTAAAATCCAAAAGAACAATAACAAAATTCTCAAAAGTAACTGAGAAACAATCATTTTCTCTAATCCGCTTCCTCATCATATGGAAGCTAACTCCAAACTGTCAGCTACCGCCCAGAAAAAAACCCCACAATTATCAGAGTTGCCTACATTTTATTTCAGGCTAAGATTTACTAGTAAAACCTCTTCTTTCTTTATTTTTTTTTTCCCTCCCCTCTCTGCTAGGATCACACCCATGTTACTTTTTATGTAGCCATCTGGTGAGGACAATCTCTTCCGTTTTGCCAAAATTACCCACAGCTGAGCCTTGGTTGCTTTGCTGCAACTTTTTTGCTCTTGCTTCTTTGAAATAGGAGCCTTCCCCAGCATGCTTTTGTTTCAGGAGACATTTTACATTCTCGATAAGCCTGGGTAAGGCTCCTTTGGAAGCTACAGGCTGTTGCTGTTTCTTTTACATCTAGTAAGTAGTTGCTGCTTTTTATTTTTTGTTCTTTTTGAGCAAGCTAATGAATGCCCTTTCCACATAGGGCTGATTTTATGCTCCCTTTGGCCTTTATTTTCTTTTTCTTTCAAAAAGAAACCAAACTTTTCTTCTTAGGTATTTGCAAAGCACTTTGAAGGGAAAGGAGGGAGTCAGTCACTGCAATCCCTTGCTTTTTTTCCACTAACAGAACTGCGCAATTCTCTCTGAGGTCTTACTGTGTCCGAGAACAGCATGAGTATCTAGAGCAGGGATGTATACATCCAAACATCCATGCTGACCTCAGAGAATTAGACAGAAAGGTCTGTCAGCTGATGCCGCCTTCCAAGATATGACATGCAATAGAAGGCTGGCTCCTTGTTTTGTTGATCTGGGACAAGAAATAGAAAAGAAAGCAGGTTTTTCTCAGAGAAAAGGAACCTTAAGTTTACCCTCCCCCCCAATTGAAAATAATGTGTTCTTGCTTCTTCATCTATTTCCCTTCTCTTTTGCTCCTAAAGATGCAAAAGTGTTGTTACAAATAGGAGGAAGTGTTTGGTTTCTTCTCTTCAGTATTAGACACTGCTGTGCATAACCTGTGTGTGAACTACACAAGCATAAACTGAGAGGTCAAAAGCTGGATGGCAAGTAAGAGAAACGTGTAAGCAAGCAAAAGTAGAAGGCTGTTTTCTCTTTAGTGAGCATGTGGTTGTTTTTCAAATTTTGACTAATTGAAATGTTTCCTACCAAATCAAACAAAAATGATACGCACATGAACACAAGCATAATAACTGCCACCTGGAAGAACTGTAATGCAGAAGTCCAGACCTGATTGTACTTAAGGAAACAGTAGATTTTATTTTTTTGTTTATTTTTATGTCAAATGGGCAATTTCCTGTATGCATTAACTAAGTTAACTCCTAAATGTGACTATCTCTACAGTTTCTACTCCTAAATCAGGAGTTTTCTTTATCTGATGCAACAGTGTGAGTTGTTTCTCATCTGCCTTGTGTAAGGATCTCATTAATCATTTGTCTTTGGATCTTAATGTTTGTCTTATTTGTTAGTCCTCAAAGTATAGTGGATGAGATTTTGGCAGTTACTGTACTGGTAGAAATTTGTAACTTTTGCATTACTGCATGGTATTCTTTTAAAGAAAGCAGGCTAATGTGATATGATCAACAGTGTGTTCAAAAGCTATACAAAAGTATCTGGATATGAAACATAAGGGCAGTTATAAATTAATAATGCAAACTTGTAAGTTGTTCTGGTGACAAACGCCAAACACTCTTAAGTTACCTAACATGGAATAAATACAATAAGCCAGCTACTGGCAGAGACACACTGTAAGTTGTGTTCACTATTATAAAGTAATTTCATACATACATAGATGGTAGGTGTGAGAATATATTGCACCCCCAACTAAACAGACCGTGAAGAGGAACTGACAAAACTCAGTGCAAAGTGAACTTCAGCTTCTGGTGCTACTATTTTTACTGAAAGAGGCTCTGCTTCAGTTCCTCTTTTACTGGAGAAGGTGACCACACTGCTGCCACACAGCTATGCACTAAAACTTGAGACCCCAGATGTTTTGTTTGTTTTAAAATGCACTGCAAAACCACAAAAACCATCACAAGTGTTGTAATGGCTGTAGTTGTACTGGACCCTCCCTAAATAAGACTAAATGCATTTAAAAGTATATTTTTTCCATATTGGCTATGTCACTTTGTAGGTGTGACTGGCTCCTGTAAACTAATAGTTGGGAAGGAAGCTTTAGTTGTTGGAGACTCAATTACACAAGTAATAGGACTGTAACAAGTATAGGCTATCGGCATTTTGACAGATGTTTCTATATTTTAACTAACTATAAGTACTGCTAAGCAAGATAATGCTAAAGCAATGCAAAGTATATGCTGCTTAGGCACTCACAGGCTTTCCCAGGTAGACAGGGACCTTCCCATCTGGTCATCGTTGTCTGCATACTTTTCAGGTGTGTTTTAGGAACTCTTTTCAGGTGTGTTTCAGCACTGATTCAGTACCAGTTTCATGCAAAATATTTCTGATGGAAAACAAAGACATGGACAGTCTAAGCAACTTCAGCGTTCTGTTCTTTAAATGCCTGTTGAAATCAGTAATGCAAAAATTGATGGGAAAGAAATGCCTGAAAATCTTTGAACTGAGATACTAATATGAACATAAAATGGTTGAATGATACAGTAGAACTGGTCTAGAATACAAGTTAAAGAGAACATAATGGTAGAGTATATCATATATGATTGTTCTATATGTGCTCGTGTATTGTGTGTGCTCAGGGTTAGGGGTGTGTGTTTGTAGAGATAGTGAGTTAGTGACATGAAGCTAAAATCCTCAATGGGCTGTGCTTCCTGTGACTTCATTAGATGCTTCACCTGTATATATGTTACCAAGATGAAGGTTTCGTCCCCGTTCCTAAGTCTGTAATGTATAGCCAAACAGCCTGTTTCACAACCTCTGCATTGCCATTTTATGCCATGGTGGAACTCCACTAAGACTAAAGCTGTCACAGATCAGGCTGTTTTTATATCCCTTACCAAAATGGTTTCTGTGAATTATATCATTCTTTAGTGTGACCTGTCAAATCAGGGAGTCTGAGGAGCAATTGTCAAGGGATAAAGTATTGATTGTGACAGTTATTGGTATCACCAGTATTAAGAAGTTCAGTTACAAAAAACTGGGTTTCAATCTACAGATGCCTTCGGGGACTCATCAGCTGATGAAGAGGGAAAAGCTAAGAAACTGCTTGCGTGCTTAAAAGTCTGCCTGTCTGAGATACGTGTGTAATTGAAATTATTTATCATTTACTTAAAACTCGCACTGCTTTTTAAGGACTGGCACTTTCTGAGATGCCTAGCTTTTTTTTTAACTAATGAATAGGGAGGTTAGGGGTGGAAATGATATGACGCTAGTTTTCTCAGGTCTGCAGAGAAGTCTGTGGTAGGGGAAGGGAAGTGATCTGAAGCACCATAAGTCCCAGTTTTAGCACCTTAACCATAAGACAAGCTTTCTCTATAATTAGGCATGTGTGTGAGTAACTTGGTGAGTAGTGGCCTTGGATTCTTCCAGTAAACCACCCATAGCATTGATTCAGCTAGATAAGAGTAACGATTTTGTTCTCCTACCTAGTCCATTATTGGACAGTTTTTTGAAAACTAAAAGCCTTTTCTTTAAAAGGTTTAATCTACTAAAGACTCACCACAGCACTAGTACACATACACAGAAAACAAAATACAAGTTTTTTTCTTCCTATGTAAAAGCTATTCTTCACCTGACCAAAAGCCATGACTTGCTGCTTTCCACAGAGACTCAGTTGTCTTGCTAGATGTCAGCTCTCAAGAGTATGTCATGACTCCCACTCATTACCTGAGAAAGGTGAAGTCTTAACCACTTCTACTCCAAAACTGCTGTCTTTCTGACAAGATAATCACCTTGTACGATCTATAGTGTCTTTGCTTTCACTGAACAAGCACAATTGGAGCAACAACCAAGGTTGTGATGAGAACAGGAACCATCTCCATATGCATTGCATCATAGCGCTGTGGTGCTTTGCATACATCTTCTGATGTTGCAACCTGAAAACAAAATACATATGCTATTTTAAAAAAGAAAAAAATTGCCTAGATTGATTTGTTATACTTAGAGGTGAGAATCAGCCAATTTATGAGAGACACTTTGAGCAAAGTTTAATGTTGTTATGCATGAAGATAAAAGGTAACAAAGTAGATAGTAATACTTGGTCTTTGAAACTATTATCCTGAAAAAGGAAATGAGTGAAGTAATGGGCAGAGTTGTCTTTTTTCTTTTCTTTTTCCAGTAACTCAGTCCTGAGCATAAATACAGCCACAAATACGTAATGCCTATGAATTTAAAGCAGGTATTTCATGATTGCAGATCTCAGCCCTGCATAATCATTTAGCTCAAGGTAAATGCAAACCCAGAAGAGGGCTTAAATCCCTTTCTCAGCTTCCTTCCCTATAATGTGGGAATTGTAGCTGGTGTTTATCTTCCTTCTAGAGTTAGTGAGAGTTTCCTTGAGCACTTAAGAAAGGAGGGCATTGTCTTGGAGCTATAAATCAGCCTCCTTCATAACTAAAGCTGAGTGAGCTTCTGTGTTAGAGCTGAGCCTCATGACTCTCTAGTAAGAATCTTGATCTTCACCTGAACTTTACTCAACCTGGATGTTATTTTCCCTCTGATCTGGAGCTTTCTGGGCCTGCATTTCAGGACACAGCAGCACCTCCTGGCTTCTAGATAGGCGTATATACTGAGTGCACCCCAGTTGCACCCTGAAATGAAGCTGAAGAGACAGACACTCACTGTCTCCCTTCCCCTTCTATGCTCTGGCCCCTGTGGGGAGAAACTCTGTGCATATGGGCTGGAAGGGGGCTGCAGCATGTCCTGGTTGATGCCTGCCCTGGACAATTTGCAGATCAAGACCTTGTGCAATGGTGACTGATGGGCAGCAGCTACTTTGTTCAGACATGGCCAGTATGAAACTAGTTGGGATCCAGATTTGAACAAGGACATAGGCAAAAGCCTGAAGTCATTCTTTGCTGCTATTTCCTGCTAAGCCACGTCAGCCAAACTTTGAATCCGATTTTTGACTTTGCAGATACAGGTTTAAAACCTGTGGTTCTTTCCCATCCCTTCTCCAGAAGCAAAAGTGCAACAGTAGCCATGCTTTTTGTCATTTAAAAAAAAAAAAAGGCTATGTGATGGACGCTGCGCTCGGGTGCTGCAGCACACCCACTGAAGTGGGTACTGATACCAGTGTCAAAGATCTTTCTTCCCAGCTTTATGCAAGTACCATGAAGCACCACATCTTTGCTGACAGTGTGCTTATGTTAAATTATCTCGGAGCAGCTCATCTGTGGGATGCACTCGGTGTCCCTCAGGCTGCAATCAAGGGTGCCCCCTTATGGGCAGCACATCGGTGCCGGGCATGCTGGCGGGCCAAGCCTATAGCTGGAGATAGCGTAATTAGTGTGCGTGCTGAGAAAAGGGAAGGTGGCAACAGGGAGATAATAAGCTATTCCTATCCATCCCTGCTCAAGCAGGCATTAAAATGATGGTTGAAGGGCCATTTCTTAATATTAGACTGCAAGGACAGGAAGTGTTATATTTATTGTACCTAAAGGAAAACATTGTACTACAACAGTGATCTCAGTAATGATTGCTATAAAGCTGTTCCCTATTTTGTTTTGCTGAGGAGCTGATTAAACTGACAGAATAAAAAGTCAGTAAAACTTTTCAAAAAAAGAAAATTCTTTAATAACTACGCTTCTGTGAACAACATGTTAAAGGTTTCTGGTATCGCTATAAATGTACTCTTAAGAAAACAATCTTTTAACAAAACATTTGCAAGCAATATGTAAATTAACTTACTTACATTGTTCCTCTGTTGATAATAAATCATTTTCCTGAAACACATTCAAAAGAAATATTATAACTTCATGGCGAACAACAGCCAGATGGGTTTTCTTCTCTTAACCCTTGCCACCCCTTCCCTCCTGTGAGTCCCTGGACAGGCTGGTAAGCTCCCTCTGCCCCTCTTGCCTGGCAGCTGCTTAGAAACTGGCAGCTACGATGCAATTTTAATGGCTGTGATGTATAATGGGTGCAGCTAATGAATTCCCTCAGGTTGACTGACCAACCAAGGTGGTGGAGTACTCTATAGACCTACAGTTATAGCATCATTTCAGCCAAAAGAGACATGACCAGTTATCTGGACCAACTTCCAGTGCAGAATGGAGCGAAGGACATCAGGTTGCTCAGGGCTGAGTCTGGCTGAGTTATTAATATATTCATGGACAGATATTTCACTACACCATTGTGGCAGGGAATTATCTTTTTATTCTTCAGTACATAGGTACAAAATCACTGCAACAAAATTAGCAAGTTGAAGTTTAAATGAAATGTCTCCTAGACTTAATCAAAACGTTGTAGATCTGATCTTTCAGCTACTCTAATTAGGCACCTGTACAGTTATACCATAAGGCCTTTGGCATAGCTCGCACAAAAAAGGCTGAAAAGGGAAACTTGAGAGTATTCAATGAAGTCTAAAGGTAGTACTGCATGTTGCAAACTGGTTTCTGTCAGAAAAGGTTGTTATCAAGGATCTGTTTAGTTCTTGTTTTTCCTTCAAAATCTTCCAATTCTTTAAAATTTCTATGAACATTATGAAAACTCAAGGGGATACATTTTTCCAATTTTTATGAGTGTTTGTTGGTTTTCAGTTGAAATGTCCATGTTTGGGGATGGTTGTTAATGTAACTTGAAGTGTCAAGGGGCTGCTTTACGTTGTTTTTTGCCACGCGCATCTTAGCCCTACGGGTGACGTGTCCTTTCGGTTTGCACTGTGTACTGAGGGATATGCTGCAGTTTTACTATCTAACATCTAAAGTAACTGTCTAGCACTTTGTACATCTCCAAGGGAGAAACAGGGAATCCACATCACCATTCACTTGCAGAAAGATGTAGTCTTTTAGAAGAATTTAAGTACCAAAAGATACAGCTGCACCTAGCAGAAACTTCAAACCCATCTAGATGTCCAGCTGCCACTCTGCTTCCTCAGCTTCTTTTGCTCTTTCTGTCGGAAAAACTATAAGGCAAGTTTCTCCTGATTTCTCATCTTTGGAGGTCATGAGGATCAAACTGAGAGAATAAGGTGTGTGGGGGGATTATTCACTGTACTTTTGCAGAGACAAGTAAAGGAATTGACATTCTAGTCTTAGTCAGCAGGAGACTTGTGTTTGTAGTTCATATGTATGCTAATGTACCATTACAGAAGTACTGGACTACACATCTGCAAACTCTAATCTCATTAGAGCTGAATTAAATTGCAACAATTACCTTGTGTAGCTCAAAGCAGAGATGCGTTTCAATTGACACTGCATTATTTATTTGTTTACCAGCTAGCAAGTAACTGAGAACTTGCAGATTCTGAAAAGGCACTCATATCTTGCTAATCAAACTTGATTTCTACTGTTACTATGCAATAAAACTTGAAATACGCTTGGGATAGCTTAGATCACTTCTCAATATTGTACATGGCAACATTTTAATTCTGTAGCAAACTAGGGACCAGTTAAGAGGAAGGCTACAAGGCCTTAAAAATAAAATGTGTTTTATTTCAAAGACAGCCGACTATTTGCTAGCATTTCATCATATTTTATTAGTATACTTCTTCCCAACTTATTAAAGAGAAGAACTTGTATGAAATACTGGATTTTTGTTGTTGTTGTTGGTTTTATTTTTTGCCCCAACACAGACTTAAAAGAAAAGGTGTCATTATCAGTATCAGCCCACCTGTGCCCGATTTTGGATGTGGCAGTGGTTAAAAAAGTGGAAATTAATTTCTTAGCTTTATTTTGCATACTGCACAGCCAAATGAACCCTGGCATCTCCAGACTGCTCTCTTTAACCTCCGTTTGCTGTCTTTCTCCCCTATGGCAGTGGCCATGGCTTTGTGATGAGGGTTGCCCTGTACTAGGTGGCTGTGGTAGACGAGGCAAAGACCAGAGCAGCAGGAGAAGGGTGGTCACAACAAGGGCAGCTAGGGTGGATTTTCTCCCTAGAGTCCAGAAGAATTCGGCAGGAGGGGTTAAAGAAAGTACCATGAGATGCTGGTACTTGGCTGCTGCAGTTCATGGTGCAGGGGTTGGGAGAATGAAGAACAAAAGTAGCATATACATGAAGAAATACAATGGGTAGAGACAAATACTATGTGGCAGCATAGTGCTCTGGGTGTAGGAACCATGAGGAAACCTGGCTGAGAAGGATGGATAGATGGGACAGCATGGGGGGCTGCTCTGTGGTGTGGGAGAAGGGGAAAGTGTTGTGGGTGCTAGAAACAGGGGGAGGATAGCGAAGCCCTGTTTTAATGAGTAGATGACTAAAGTGTCAAAGTTTCATTTGGCCCCCGGAAAAAGCACAATTAAAGGTTTCAGATTCAGCTAAGTACTGCAACATCAGTGTGTAATGGATGATCAGTGAATTATGGCCATTGGCATGACCTTGTCCTTGCCAGTGTCCCCTCAGTAGTTGCAAACAGGGATCTGGCAAGAAAGCGTTTGCTATAAATGGAAAAACTCCTGTCTAAACATAGCATCCCTGGGCAGCAGACAGGGATAAAGGCTAGACACCATTTGTTCACCCAGGGTCTCTCTTATGGCTGCTGAGGCTAAGCAAAAAGTACTTGTCAATGATGTGTAAACTATCGTTATCCAACGAAAACTGTGTGGAATGGGCCAAGAAAATAATGCTGGCTTAAAAGGAGGGCTTTTAAGTGGAAGCATTATTTTCTTGTCACAGTTCAGGTAAATCCTAGTTTGTTTACATGGGGGTGAAATACAAGCTTCAGAGCAGACAAACAGATGCCCTGATGTGCACTTTACTTTCCTCAGTTGGATGACTGAACTTTGTTGTGGTTTGTTTTGGTTTTTTTGTTTTTTTTTTTAAATCTTGAAAAAGAAGTAATTTTTCTAAACACATTTATCATTATCTTTAATCTCATCTTTATTGCAGTTTTGTACTGATTCTCCAGTGCCTATTGTCTTGTTTCAAAATAGATGGCAAGATTGTGAGGGAAAGGCCCATGTATTCTTACTTATGCTTTAGCCAGTAAGCACACAAAAACTGTGCATGGGCTTTTTCCATGCTACTGTACTCCTAATGAAGAGTAATTACGATTAATGCATAAAGTTGTGTAGAGAGCTACTGTCTCACCCTGTGCCAGCTGCTGTAAAATCCTGCAGAGGCTGCAGGAGGGTGCCTCTTTAAAGTGTCTCCATGGCCCCATTTTCTGAGGGGGAAGGAAAAAGGCTTAGAGGGGAAAGAGGGCTCAACAGCCTCGCTCCCCAGGAGCGGGTGGGTGGAGGAGTCCTGGGCCTGGAGAGGCAGGTGACATCAAACCAGCGAGCTGGATTTTGGGGCAGGAATGCTGGGTTTAGGTTTAGAGGTGTGGGTTTCTCTCTGCCCCTTCCTATGAAGGCCTGGGCCTCCTCCAAGATCCCTGCTCCCTGCCAGCACTGCCTCTCTGTGTATATGGGCACACACGGGGCTGCAGCCAGGCACGCCTCACCACAGCCCCCAAAACCTCCAGCCACCCACTTCCCACCTTCTCCTCCCTCCAGCCCCGCTGCTGTGCCTCCAGGACCGGCAAAGGCTGCCGCCGGGGGCCCCCTCAGCAGCAGTGCTGGCAGGCAGCCATTTGGCGGCGACACGGTGGGGGGATGTGCAGAGCCCCAAGATGCCGGCGCTTGGGGCGGGAGGGTGCTGGGTCCGGCGGGGCTTTGCCCGCACATTCCCACTCCCCCAGCCCGAGTCACGGAAACGTTATACAAAACATCTGGATTGTTTTTTTCTCCCTCCCTCTAAGGTTTAGTGGCGTCACTGTTGCCAGCTGGGGGCTGGAGGGGTACCGCTGCTCCAGGCCAGCCTCCAGAGCGGACAGGGCAGCACTTTGCTCCTTCTGCCCCAGCGCTGGGCTGGGTGTCTGCAGCCCACACTGCTGTCGTTGGCCTCTCCTGACTGCTACCCATTTCAAGCACAAGAGAACACCTATACGTCTGTCTTTATTAAATATTCTCCCTGTTGCGTTTGCTCTGTGTGCCTGATTAATGGTTGTAGGGAAGTGGCCTGATCGAGTAGCCTGCTTGAGGGATTTCAAAGCCTACCAAGGTCGCAGCTGATCGAACTTTATCATTATTGCTGCCAGATAATTACTTAATTTTGTTATCTGATGCACGAGACACCAAAATGGAGGTGGTATGTGGGTCTCCTGGCCTTTTCTGAGTCTATTATTGAGGACACAGACCTGCTGGAGTCCAGAGGAGGGCCACAAAGATGATCAGAGGGCTGGAGCGCCTCTGCTGTGAGGACAGGCTGAGAGAGTTGGGGTTGTTCTGCCTGGAGAATAGAAGGCTCCAGGGAGACCTTATAGCAGCCTTCCAGTGCCTAAAGGGGCCTACAGGAAAAATGGGGAGGGACTCTTTATTAGGGAGTGTGGTGACAGGACAAGGGGTAATGGTTTTAAATTGGAAGAGGGAAGATTCAGATTAGATATTAGAAGAAATTATTCACTATTCAGGGTGGTGAGACACTGGAATGGGTTGCTCAAAGCAGCTGTGGCTGCCCCATCCCTGGAAGTGTTCAAGGCCAGGCTGGATGGAACTTTGACCAACATATTCTAGGGGAAAGTGTCCCATGGCAGTGGGCTTGGAACTTGATGATCTTTAAGGTCTCTTCAAACCCAAACCATTGTATGCTTCTATGATTCTGAAGAGATGGCCACCCGTACAGTCCCAAGTGGCCATGAAATGCTTCATTCCTAAGTGGCACAGGTGCTGAGGGTTTGTATGTGGTCCTTCACTTTTGTATATGGTCCTTCTCTTTTTGTATGGCATGAAAGGAGGTTTTAGAATGCCTCTGTTGTACAGAGGGAGACATACCAGGAAATAGTTGGTACTTGCTCACACGTAGCAGACATCAGTCCTGCCATGAAAGGAAGGCTGACCCTCCTTGTGTGGCATGTCCTGCAGTAACCCACGGGTGGCCTGGCCCAGCTCTCCAGCAGCTTGGAGCTGCTGGGGTTTGCAAACGAGTGCTGTTCAGGTACAGAGGCAATCCATGTTACTCCCTGCTATTTACAAAAATAATACAGTGGGTTGCATGTCATAATTTTACGCAGTTTTTAGTTTCCATCCTGGCTATTTAACCCAGAACATGCTATGAAACCTTCACAATAAGCTTAAATACCTAAGATTTGTTCTGTTATAAAAGTACTAGCTTTTTATTTCCAAGTGCATTTCTTTAAAATGCAACAGCAGGATCTCTTTTGGCAAAAGTTGGAAGGCAAAAGTGCATTTACCTCTGACAAAGCAGAAATATTCACAGGAAAATTTGTATATATTTTTATCCTACTTTTTCCCTTTCTTTGTTTTGTGTTTTAATACGCAGCCAAAATGAGACTAGCTATTAGAGGAACATTTCTGAATAAAAATAGTGCTAATGTTCACTACGCACATACTGTACCTTTATAACACTTATCAAACAAGAGTCTCAGAGCACTTGGCAGAAATCTAATCAAAGCCAAGGAGCTTTGCAAGATAGTGTAAACTGAATCATAGTGATGTAAATGACATGTGCAATTAACATTTGGGGCCTGGTTTTTCCATCTCAGTCTCTTGATAGCCTGGCAGCCCTGTCAGTCATTAGCTTTACCCTGCCGTTCAACAGAACACAAAAAATACTTTAAATTTTATTCTTTGAGCTCCCCCCCTAAAGACCTCTTTATTGGATCTGTCTATGTTTTCATAAACTTGATATACTTAAAAGGCTTGCTTTGGCCTTAGGAGGAAACAACTCTTTCTGGCTGACTAGGCTGGATTCTGGGACTCCTGGGAAGCAAAAAATAATGGATTTTTTTTCTCTTCTTGGAACTTTTGTGGGAATGTCAGAACCGCTGAAGCTCCAGAGCAGGTCTGTCAGATAATTTTGGCAAATTCTCAATATGATAACTACAATACAATACTGCACTGGAAAGGAAAACCCATTAGGAAAATAATAGTAACTAGTATACTTTTTTATAACTCATGATGCTTGCAATTTACCAAGAAAGTAAAATAACATAAAAATACTTATTGGGTACATTTATGATCAAAGAATAAAACAATTTGGATAAAGCAAGATGGAAATCAGCTGGTTTCACTATGAGCTTAAATCACTGAAAAATTGTTCCCCTATACGGACAATAAAATTTTGTTTTTCTAACTACCCTGTAAAATGGAAAAATGTTGAAAAGTTGAAAAGCTATTGCTTTTAGTTGTCATTTGCACTGGTTAAAATAAAAAGTGCAAATTTCTATGCACTGAAACATGCATGCACACCCTGTGCTCTGTGCATTGTCTATTTTATGTCCAACCTCTGGATATTGTCAGATAAAAGATGAACATTTTTATTTTGTGAAGGAGCTGCTCTTAAAAAGCAGCAAAGCACACCAGACAAGGGAGAAACAGTAAGTTAATTTGCTGTAAAGGAGGACATGAAACTGTGTTTCTCCTCATATCTGCAAAAGTTAGCGAGCCAAACCTCTTTATTTCAAATAATAAAAATTCAAGACCCAATCCCCGTGTTCCCCCAATGACGTGACTAGTTTAGGAATAGAAAATTTTCTGCAATAATAGTACAATTCGTCTTAGTCAGTTTTAATTTTTTAGCTATTAGGATTCTTTCTTCTTTCTGGTTGTTTTTGTTCTTGTTGTTGTTTTTCTGAAAAAAGGAAGTATAAAAATGCACATTTCATAAAATGAAAACAGTGAGACCTTTCTTTATCCTCCCAGGACCTCAGAATTTGAGTGCAAATAAAATGTTTTGAAAGACTAGCGATGGACTCATGGTAGAGGCAACACATGTAGACTTGCACAACAACATTGCTGTCTGGCATCTGTCCCACTGTAGGAATGGGAAAGAATTGTCGTATACAGGCAGCATTACTTTTCCCTCCACTGGTGTTTATGTTGCCTAAGGCATTGCTGCTTCGGAATATAGTAGTGTAGAGTGCAGGGAAGGCTAATGGACAGCATGGGAGCGGAGTACCATGCCCTTGCAAAGTTACAATCTGGGAACCAAAGCAGCGTGGGGCTGCCTTTCAGGAAAGCTCAGAAAAGAGCTGGAGGACAGTGGAGGGCTGGAGAGGAAGCTGGAGCTGGGCAATGGGGTGCTGCACTAAGTAAAGAAGATAACACCACTGGGAGATAATGGGTGTATTCCAGTCAGAGTACCAGGTATATCCAGAAATGAGGGATACACATGTACCCTTGCTGGAGCTGCTCTGCCATGTAGGAAGCCAGAATGGCACAGAGTTCACTGAACCCAAGCCCTTTATGCCCACTCAGCTTGTGGTTTAACGTACTGTGTCTTTCACCTTCGCATCTAAAGTCTCGGTCTTGCTATGGGGCACTGAAATGCAGAGTGTGGCTCCCACTGAAGGTGACTCAAGGGAATGAAGTGATGTTGTTGCAAAAGCCTTTGTGGTGTTGGCTAGGAGCACACCAGCCGGTGGTGTACTGGGGAGGCAGCTGCTGACCAGCCGTGGCATGTAAGCAAAGCAGCCTCCTCAGCTAAAACCTGACAACTGAAGGCACTGCGAGGTCTCCAGACCCCTGGCATATGCCTTACGGTCTGGGTCACATGCTGAAATCTGTGCCACGAAGCAGTCATGTGCGAGCTTTGGTCTTGCCGAAGTTAAAGGGAATCAAACACATCTTTAAAGTCCAGCATGTGCCCCAGCGCGCCTGTGCCCGGGAGGCAGACGGTCATTGTGCTGTCCTGCCGCAGGGAGGTGGTTTCTGTCTCACAACAGCTCTGAGGCAGCAGCAGAGTCAGTGCTTGCTGCTGCATTGTAGCTGTGTTCGGAAGGGAGCACGTTCCGTCTGAATGTGTGTTCAGTTTTGCACCTCTGAGCAGTGACTGCCCCAGAGCTCCCAAATTTTCAAAGAGTTACATGGGGATTTATCCAGCCAAATCCCATTATAATCAATGGGAGCCGGGTGAATAATTACACTGCTGCTCTTTGTAAATAACGAGGAAGGTTGCCAGTTATTGCTGATTATGATGCTGACTTTTGTAGATATAGATCCACGCGTCCATTGGGAATTGCATTTAGACCACCAGGTTATTTCACATGTTGTTATAGTTTCTGTATTTACTGTGTGTATCGCTTCAAAGAGCCAAGGTTGATGACTTCTGGTCCACTGTGTTAGCAGTCCGTCTCCTCTCCATCTCCTGTTGTTTCCTTTCACAATCTAAGTAACAAAAAATGGTGGTGTAAATAGAACTCTAACAAAGAGGTCTGTTGAGCCTGTAATGCTCCCCTGAAAGGAGGCTGTCTCGGGGATGAATGGAGCAGGCTCAGCCTAGCAGTAGCAGGGAAATAGATGACTTGGCATTGGAGAGTAGCAGCCAGCAGGGTGCATATGCCTAGTGTAGTGGCAAATAATGGTTAAGCTAGTCAGTTGAAGGGCTAAATGAGAGGACATTGTCTAACCCTGTAACCGTAACTAAATTGTAACCTGAAAAGAGTATATAAACATCTGGCTGCTAGCCCATCTCTAAAGCTTAATAGCTAAATCTGAGGTGCAGAATTTTTTTAAGGCTGCAATTGAAATTATAACTTGGTAGTATTACCGTCTTAAGGAGATTAATTGCATTTCAGGATTGTAGAGTGTATTAAATTGTGGTTTGAGCATCTCTGCTGAGTTTTCCTGTTAAATTAGTTTCCACAAGATCAATGTTTATGATTGACGTTGTTTCCATTTGGAAATAGACACTCATTTGGAAACATATTTTTATTTCATGACATTTTGCTGCTGATTTTATAGCTCTGCTCAGTATTTCATACAAAATTCTAGTCCCGTGGTACACCTTAACTTCACAAATTATTATATCCATGTCTTTATTCAGATGCTTATCTGTTTAATGGAGTGACACATCTGTATCTTTTGATTTCTCACAAATTTTGGAGTCAAGGAGCACATTTCCCTGTACGGTCCTATTTTATTTTAATATTGTTATTTGGTGACAATGAAAAGCTGGTTAGACTAATAAGCATGTGACCTCCTCTGCAGACTAGCTTTTCAATCTTTTTATAGCTCCCATTATTAATAGGACAGCATCTATGTGCTCCACATTTGTGTTGCAAATACTTACAATAGTTGGAATAATTTTCTACTTACTTAAACAATGCGCTATAGCAGCACCAATTGAAATTCCTGTAGGCTACAGGCTTGCTAATTGTTTCCTTTAGTAAACCTAATTTATAGGGCTGTGCAAATAGTTGCTGGGTTTAAAGTATTTTGGCAGCTGAACTGAAAAAAAATATGTTATGGACTGAACGGAAACTTCATTTCTTTAGAATTGTCAGCACAGCAACAAGAAATGATTTGAGGTTATAGAAACATTTTTTAACACCTGGCAAACTGTTTCATTTGGTTTTCAGGTACATTTAATAAAAGCAAAGGACTGGATCATAAACATGAGAGGGAAGTAGTCCCAGCTCACCCGTTTTATCCACTGGTTGAGTGAGTAGGGCAATTTACCTGGGATGTTAACAACTTAAATTCAAGACTCCAAGCTGCTTCAAACTTTTAGTAAGGTTCGCCTAACACTCAGATGAAGGTCTCAACACTGGAAATGTATTCTGGGATGGAGCTCTGTTTATTTCCTAGGATGCCTAGATTAAAAAATAACCCCAATGGATCAAGCAAGCAAAATCTGAACTAGTGGGTCTGATTTCTTGTGCTGGATCTTCTCTGTTCACGAGTCTGATGTGAGGGTCACAGCAAACATCTGCAGGGACAGGAGAGAGGCTGAGGATCAGAAATGTTCTCTGACCCCCCTACCTCATGTTCTCCTGCCGCTGTGCAAAATGAGTGTCCTAGTCATCAGGCCGTAAGCTTATTCTTTCTCTATCTGATTTATTCTATAATTTTATACAATTTGGAAAAGCTTCAGTAGCTAAAGTTAGTGAAACATCCAGCATACTCCTCATTCAGGTGTGTGGCTACCAAAATCTCTGGTTGCTGGTTGAGCTCTTGATCTGAACTGGAACACGGAGCACAGAGGGGAGGAGAGGACAGATTTAAACCTGGATCTTACACAGCCTAGGCAAGTGTTTGCCATCTTTCTTGTGTATCTATTTGACTGTGCATGAGTAGGTATAGATGATGCCAGTGACTGTGCAAGTCTGCAACCGAAACTGGAATATTTTATTTCAGAAATGTCCACTCCCGACCTTGGAAATAAAAAAGAAACAGCAGTAGGTGAATTTCCACAATTTATTTGTGTCATCCAAACCAATAAACCATTTAATGGAAAAAAGTTCATCCAGCTGTACTTGTTTAAAGGAACTTTTCATAGTGTGAAAATTGATGAAGACTGGGTTTTCCATTTATCTGAAACTGCTATCGATACTGTAACTTCTATAACATTTTTTGAAGAGGTTCTTGACCTGGAAAATCTCTTAGCAATATTGTACATTTGGGGTAACTTGTTTGAAAAAAAGACTTGCAAAAGACTTTCTGTTTTTTGTTGCTTTCCAGTATTTTTACTGAATCTGGAGTAAAACCAGGTACCAACAAGGTCTTATTTTTCAGTCTTTTTGAAGACTACACATTTTTCACCATCCTCGGGTTTTCGTCCTGTTCTTTAACATACTTACTTTTTAGCAATCTCAGTTAAGAAACTTTGTTTTTTCTCCCCACTATTTTTTTTCCAAATAAGATTGACTCAAAGACACATCTGCTGTGTCTTTGCTGCTTTACTCTGGATGCCTCCAGAGGAAACTAAAATACAAAACCAAGGCACTTTCCCAGGCACAGACCTAAGCATCTGCAAGCTGTGGTCATTCAGGTTCTCAAGGTCAAGTCTAGCAAATCTGACTCTTCCCAAAGATGAATATTTTCTTCTCCCCAACCCTTGCTTTTCTCCCCATCTGCAACCTCCCTGCTAGCTGTAGCATTTATACCATAACCGGATGAAATAACATGAAATGTCTGACTAACGTATCCCTTCTGCGGTTAAGCTAGCAGCAGATGACTTGAGGACTATGCAAACCCCTGTCCTAAACTGGGGGTTCATTGTGACCTGTTGTATCCCTATCTCTAAAGATAAACTTGAAGAACAAGCCCTCCTGTGCCTTCCCAGGGATCTGCTCTCTTATCTCTAGTAGTCGCTCACCAACACTTCTATCTGTCAAAACCCTCTCTGCTGCCCTAGCAACAAGCATGCAGGCTCTTTTCCAGCTGACATAAGCTTCCTGCCACCTCCTGATGACAAGTGCTTCCAACATTTCCAGCTGTCAGACTTTCAGCATCTGCTCCACATGTCACCAGGCTGACTTTGCTGAACCTCAGGCAGCTTTGCACTCAGCCAGTTGCCTGATGCTATATGGTGAGAATGACTTAATCCTGACCACAGTCACTTGTCCACCTCTTTGTGCTGAACCAGTGACAGTCGGGTTGCTATTCTTTGCTTCCAGGTAGCTTCTGCTGCTGCATTTATATACCAGTGTATGTTTTATTCAGACTTAGCTATTGCATTAATACTATTTTAGGGCAATGGCTTCAGTAGGGCTCCATTAAATTTATTCAAAGTGCTTCTCTTCTAATTGGAGTTTGAGCAGGAGTGGCTGTTCTGAATTGTTGATGTCCTTAATTTATATATAGCATGACATTTAGAAAATACTCTTACTGTTAAGGAATCAGACTTTTCAAAAGTAGTCAATACTGGATTTACTCTGCTTCTGTTAATGTATATGGAATTTTACTGCTGATTTCCCCAAGACCAGCTCTATGCCATCATTTCACACTTCATAAAGTCTACCTAGAATGTGTGTTGGTACCAAATTGCCTGGAAAATCTTGTCCTCTTTGCTTTTTTAAAGCTCTGTTTCTGCACCATCCTTTCAGTAGTGTGTCAGAAATGGAATACATCAGCCAGTTGAGAATCTCCCACTGAAGTAGATTATGCCATTACATTATTCACCAGCACCTTCTTCTTATCTCTTTGCTGAGTGCTGCTGTGTGTAAAGTTTTCCACGAGCTCTTCTAGATCCTTTTTCTCCTTGAGAGGATCAAAGATAGAATGAGTGTGGGAGACAGGCAAGCAGGAGGAGAGCGCAGCTGGCTAATGCAGCAAACCTGGGCCTTGGGTACTTACTCTAAGGCTGAAAAGGTATCTTTTTCTCATCCAAGAATCAAGCGTACTGAGCCCTGCCCTGCAGATGGTCATGAGGCTGCTATCCGAAGGGGTCCAGCCTGCTGCTCTCCTGCCCTGTGGGTGCTCGCAGAGCTGGAGCAGCACACCAGCCCTTGCTCCTTGCCTACTATGAGGGGCAGATCCCCAGGGACCCCCTTCATGTGCTGCAGGGACAAGCTATGCAGAGACAAAGTTGATAATGCAAGCTCTTCGTAGCCGCCACCATCCCAGCAACTCTACTTGGTGCTGGGCAAACCACAGCAGCAAATTGAGACAGCCTGCTGTAACATACCTGCTTCGTTGCAAATGTCTGGGCTGAGGGCCTGTTTTCAGGATGCAGTTTGTGTGAGCTACCTTGCCACCTGCATCACCCCCTCCCCATGCATCAGATGGTGCAGCCGTGAGACTAGGTGGGTCTTCTGCTCAGCTGCTGAATTCTCCACAAACCACTCACTGTATCTAGCTGTTCTTACTTGGGGCTGATTTGGGGTTGAGTAAAAGAGCTGAGCTGACAAACCATTTGCCTTGTGTGATTGGCACCTCCGCCTTGAAGGTGGTGGGAGCAAACAGCTGGGTGGCCAACAAAATGGAGCCTCCATGGAGCAGCTCACATTTAGATACAATATGCACACATTAAGTGTAGTTATTGTTAGGTGAACCTCACCTTAAGGGAGGTTGTGGGAAGATGAACTGTATTGTAATCCATGTTCTAGGTGTCTCTAATGATCCTTTTGAGTTTCATATGGGAGAACACGCAGTGTCTCTTCCATCTTCCATTTTGAGAAATCTCATGGAAATAATATACCCTTTATTAACTATAACTATATATATGTAACTGTATTGCTGACTTTTATATTGCTCCTTCTTGTTATGTGCTAGTTAGTTGCAGCAGTTGCCAGGCAAGTCTTAATAGTATATTTTCCTGCTCTATTTTGTTGTAGAAAGCAGTGTTTCAATCAAATCTTCTACGTACCTACTTAAAGTAGTAGTACCAAGTTGAGAAGGAAGCTAATCCTTCCAGCAAGATTTTTAAAACTCAGTTCTGGATTGAGGAACTAATTTTCATGCAGCATTTTCTCGTGAACGTAGAGCTAGTTTTAGAATTCGAGCTCTCCCAGTAAGCCATATATTCTAATCAAATGGTGGAACAACAGGGTTAAAACAATTTTAACATTTCACATGTGTGGGACAAATTATGATACTACTACCTGTTAATATTTTCAACAGTCTAGATCCCATGTCCAAAATCCTTGGGCACCAGGTACATTAAACTCTCTAAGGATGTATGTGTTGCAGCCAAATGTTTAAATATACATGGGTACCTCAAGCAACTGATAAGCATCTGTAAGCATCTAACAGAATTTAAAATATGCCTTCTTCTGTTGCTTCCAAGTTAATTTTTCATCCTTTTGTTGTAGAAGTTACTTAAAAATCAAACCCTAGGAATATTTTGGAAATTGAGCTTATGCTTTAGTTTCATAGACTCTTTTGAAAACCTGTGCTCTATTTAAAAATCCTCATTGTATAGAAAAAAAACCCCGATCATTCATATCACTGAGATGATAAGTGTTACAGTTCACAGAATGTAAATAAGAGTTCTGAATTTTTTTCCCATATTGAAGAATCTGGCATCTGAAGAAAACGAAGGGGCTATGTGAGGCTATAAGATTATCTTCAAAATAATTTTCTTCCTTTGTTGAAAACAAATGTTTGTCCCTTCTCTTCCTGCCCCCTTTCCCCCTCCCATTTCTTAAATTACAGTGAGTTTTCTTGTCTTGCCTGATTATTTTTTGAGAGGGAGTTGCTCTAGTTTCTGAAACTGTGTCTCTGAAAACTCCTTTGCCTTGCCTATTACAATTAAGCTATTGTTTTGCTTAGGAAAGTGGCCTGACTGAATTCAGGTTTGTGCCTCAGAGTAAACTGAAATGATTAATAGCTCTGTGTGTGCTTAATGATGTGAGCCCTGCAGCCACTAAAGCACCTGTCTCAGTGGGTAAGGAGCCAGGGTTCACTATTGTGCGTGGCTGGAGATTCACATAACAAAAAAAGCAATTAGACAATGTTGGGGATTTCAAGCAAACTGACAATGCAGGGAAATTGCCAGGGAAGGATTAGTTATCTTGTGCCTCATAAAAGCAGGTATCAATGGAACACTCGTAAATTGTTCTTCAGTAGTGGCTCCATATGGAAAGTTTAATGTCTAGTGAAGACTGCCAGGGTTAAGCTCTGAAAACAAAGACGTGGAAAGTTGACAGTGTCCTTAAATTAGCATTTCTGATACCCTTTCAGATCACTCCAAAGTCCACTAGTTTGGGCTGTGACTCTAATGGTAACCTGTTGTGTCGAAAGAAAAGATACTCCATGATTTTAGCATCATCTTTGTGGATTGAAAATTACTCCAAAAGGATGTTCTGCATTGTTTGGGTCTTGAAAGAGTTGCGTTAATAGTATTGACTCGTGGGTCTCAAAAGTTGTATAGGCTCTTTCTTGTGTCTATTCTGTGACACTGAGCGTGCCTCCTAACTTGCGCTGGTCTTTCTGGCCGGACAGCTTCTCTGTGTCTGCAGTAATTGGTTTTGAAGTTTGCTCCATCAGCTGCTTCGCAGTGCAGCTTTCTGCGTTGGTTGGTTATTTTGATCAGTCGTGAGAGCGATGGGCTGGCTGGCTGATTGCTGAGGTGTTCCTCCTGGCTGGGTGACAGGCTTGCTGCCTGACCTCGGCCAACAGGCTTTAACTCTGCTGGGGGATAGTGGCTAATATTTTCCAAGGCATCTAGGTGATTTAGGAGCCCATGACTCACCCTGAAGGGGGCTGATGCATTTGGAAAATGTTACCCTATTAAATTCACCCCAAAGGGATATAGCATCGGCTAATTTATGTTTGTAAGACAGCTTGGGGTCTTGGATTCCTGTGATGTGAGTATCTTGTACTTTCCTCTTTGTACAGAGGCAAACAAGATCCATTCCTGTGGTTGTTTCATCAGACAGTCAGGCTGTACTGAATCTACATCTGCTGATAAGAAAGCAACTTCTAGATAAATCATACAGGCATGTCTCTGAAGCCCAGAAATAAGAACTTCTGGCTCCAACAACAAAATCCTGGGCTGCTCGACTGAAGGAAGGCCGCCTACTGCTCTGGTAGCAATCAATCCATTGCTGTTCCTCTGGCATTGCCAACTGTGGGCACGTCACAAGGGCTGAGAGGGCTTTGGTGAGGATGGCAGCTGGCCGCAGAAGCAACAAAAGTGGGGCTGCCCCGGCTGCATAGGGGTCACTCATTCCCCAAGCAGGCACCTGGGGGACACTTGGTGAGTCCGTTCGTGAGTCATAGTGGCTCTGCTCTTGGCTGATACCCTTGATGGCTGAGGATAGGTAGTAAGACATCTGGAAGATGGTTAAGAGAGGTGCACCATGGCCCCAGTGGGGGAACACAGGTTATAACGGGGCTGAGATGTGTGTGAGACCTGGCTGTGCAAGGGAAGGCGTGCTTTATCTGTGTGTTCTTCATACTCTCTATATTCTTTAAATAACCTTACATTCTCCTGCTGCAGAATAGAAATAGCGGCCATGCCTGAGGTGACCAGCATGTGTCTGTGGTGCTCCTTGTGGCATCTGACCGCCCTCCTGTCCTCACAGAAAATCATTAATTAAATTTAAATGCCTCTCACTGAATTTCCCACATGGGTCTTTTTATGTCTTAAGCTGGTCATTAGGATTTTTGTGGCTTGTGTGTAGTTATACTGCATGAGTTCTTTAATAAACCATACCAAGGGTGAAAGTCTCTGTATTAGAGGGGTGAGAGAGGGGCTGAGTGGCTTATCTGTGGGTGACTGAAGTGAATGAGAAGTGAGGGAGAAAGGAAAGGATTAAGAAGTAATTAAAGGATAGAGAGAACGATAAATAAGGAAGAAAGGAAGAGACTGTGATGAATATTGCTGATGGGTTTTAAATTTTAATTTGGGCATTTTTTTTTACACACCGGGGGGGGTGGGGTGGGAGGGTGGAAGTTGTTGGAGAGAGCCTTGGTTGCTATTATGCTTTCAAATTATAATCAAAGTGCTGCCTTGATTACACACCATTTTGATTGCTGTGGTCTAGTGATTAGAGCATAAAACGTGGAGACAAAAAATATGCTGCTTTTCATGACTGTAAAAGACTTGCTGGGTGGTTTTTGAATGAGTTATTTCACTTCACTATGCCTCATTTTCTTGATCTGCGAAATAGGGATATTAATGCCTATTTTTGTGAAGGCAGTCTGAGAAACTTAAATGGAAACTTCTGTATAAATGTCAAGTATAATTATTATTATTCTCAAACTAATCCATTGTAGTCAACTGCTTTTATAGTTTTTTATGAAAGCAAATACAATGGGAGCCA
Organism: Gallinago jamesoni; assembly: GCA_025769975.1. Lineage (NCBI taxonomy): Eukaryota > Metazoa > Chordata > Aves > Charadriiformes > Scolopacidae > Gallinago > Gallinago jamesoni. Next base: position 33,223,214 of record JAOQGH010000032.1, read on the forward strand.
CATAATTGGCTGCCTAACAATGTTGTTTTAATTAGAAGAAGACAAAAAGTGTCTGAAAAATGCAACAGTGGGTTGCCTTTTTCATCAACTGGAAAAAAAATTTCTGCTAGAACTGAACCATACCATACCAGGTAATAAAGTTACTCTCAAGTATGTGTGACACACTGATCAAAAGTAACAGGCTCAGTTAATTTTTGGTACGTTTGATTCACTATTTGCCTGGCACAGTTGAAGATTTTCAGTTACTGTTGAGCAAGTAAGAATAAGTATAACAATGTGAAAAATGTATGTTTACTTCTTTGCCAGCATCTGAGAGATGAAGTTTCCTCAGGCTGTTATTTTAGAATCCTAATTTTCCGTTGAATACTTTTTTAATGTCTGGCTGTGCACCACTGGAAACATACTCCTCCCTGGTGAGGTGGATATGACCCACCTTTTAACATGATGCTGTTAGAAAAAGGTGATGGAACTAAACTGGAAAAGCGTGAGTCTCGTTACTCTTCACATTTGCCTATATCTTGATTATCAGAAAGGTAATCCTGCCTCTGCCAATCCACCCTGAGGGCGGACAGTCCCAGTGGTTCAGGCCAGGGGTACATGCAGAAGGCTTTGTCAGAAGGGGTATGCTGTACAGCAGGATGCTCTTAATCCAGGACACTGATTATGCTAGTAAAATTGAATACTTGACAGTCTACTTTCTTCTTTTTTTTCCTGAATCTATCCTGACTGGAACAGGATTTGGCTGGGGTAACAGTGTCTATTTTGTGATGGAGCAAGGCGAATGTTTGAGTGTTGTGGTTTTTTTTTTTTTTTTAAGTCTGAGTGATGTTGGTCATTGGTAACGTGTCTTCATACATCTAAGTGATTTGGCAAAAATTTATTCTGTAGTCTTGGCCTTAACATGACCCCAGAGCAAGTAACTTGTGACCTGTCTGTCCTCATCAGCATCAGTGCTGCTGCCTTCTAGAGCAGCCCAATTAAGATAATTTTATGGTTGCTGTAGGAGGACTTAGTATCTGTAAGGCAGGCTGAGTGGAACAGTCCTGGCTGTTCATTTTTGGTCCCCAGAGACTGCACTGCAATGACTGCCTCTTCAAAGTGCTTTCCTCCACCAGGCAGCACAAGCCCATTTTCTGCAGTTCATCTTCAGCCAACTCCTCTTTATCTGTGAACTCATTTGCTCTAAAACCAAGGCTGTTTAGGGACAGCTATTACGTTATATGCTGAGGTGGGTAGAGCGATGTGACATCTGGATGCTGATGATGGCTCTATAAAGTGATGGACATAGTGCTGGTATTAAAATAATTACACCATAGCATGAAAATCTCAGATCTGTTTCCTGGGAAGCCAGGACCGTTCTGAAGAAAAGTTTTAGTGACATTAAAAAGCCAGTTTGGAATGGGGCTTCTTGTTTGGTTGTTGTTCATTGTTATTGTTATTATTTATTATTTTGGGGATATTTGTGAGGACTGATTTTATATTTTTTTTTTCTTATTGAGAGTCCTACTGTTGTTGTGAGTACTTTAAGACTGTGAGGGGGCAATCAATTATTTTTCTAGGACAAATTAGCATGTTGGATCTTTAGATTTTATCTTTTTTTTAAATCCTGGTTTTGGAAAAAAAATCACACTAAATAGATGATATTAATATGATTTTTTTTTTACTTAAAAAAATAATTTAGTGTTGGACTTGCATTTGGTCTGTGAATGGTTAGCACAAAATGTTGTCCTTGGGAATATTGGACTGTTCATCCTCTCAGTGAAGCTAAGAGGTGTGAGGTTTTATGTGTGACAGCACTAGGAAGCAAGATTCTTTTTCAGGATGAGTAGAGTAAGATTCTAGCATGTAATGCTCTTCATCAGAAAACATTTGTAAGAAAAATGCTGAAAACCATTCCTCTAGTTACACTATTAGGTAGGTTTTATTTTCTTTCTCAGTAAGAATAGTGAGTGTACATACACACAAAACACGCCTTGCTCTACCATTATTCTGAATTGTTACTTGCAAATGAGACTTTTCTGTCTACTTTTGCACTCCTTAGATGTCTTTTTCAACTGTAAGAGATGGATAAATGGATTTGATATTTAAACAAATTGTCTCACTGCAATTCCACATCAGCAAAAAGCAGAGTCTTCTGAGATGAGATGAAAATGCAGGCAGTTGAACAAAGGAGCCACACAAAACTCTTCGTCTTGAAAAGCTCAACAGACACATGTTAAAATGAGTTGACTGTGAACCTCAGTCCCATGTCTTGTGGGCTCATCTTTGGGGAAGTGAGGTCCACTATGTTTTTTCTGATTGCAGCACTAGTTGCTTCCTTGTACTTCTCTGCTGGCCACGTGGGGTGGAAGGCCAAGTTTTGCTTTGCCATGGCAAAGCCCAGTTGGACAGCTTGCTCTCACTTCTCCCAAACCAGATTAAAGTGAATACAGACCAAGACAATGGGTAAACTATGATGTAAAGTTTATATACAAGAATATAACATTTATCTGAAGTATTTACAAGGTTAATTAAAGCAATATTTTACAACTCTTTCAGGTTAACCACTAGGTATATTACAGCTATAGATGGTTTAATTTGCAAAATAACAAAAAACTTGCATTCAGATCAACCAGCTCCAAAACTTGTTCATTTTTTCTGCAAGAGAAGGGCTCAGACTTGTGGAAAATAAAATGTGAGAATGGTTAATATGCTCTTACTGGTGCCTATGTATCACATGCAAGAGTCGTAACATGACCTTTATAGCGTTAATATAGATGGCAAGCCATTTCACCTTGGTGAAAGAGTCGTAGCCACTGTGACAGGCCAGTCGCACGCGTGGCTGTCTTTCTCTGCATCTCCTACTTTTGCACAACAAACATGCATGTATACAGAGAAGCAGCAATATAAATGAACCAGCATTACCAAAATGAAGAGGGGAAAAAACCTCAGACCAAAGTCACATTTGCAACCATAAAAAAAAAAAAAGAAGCTTTAAGCGAGATACTTTAATACTTCCCCAAAATAGTCATGATTTTTTTTTTTTATTACATTTTAACCTATGTACAAAAATGGAGGGCGCTCCCTCCCCTCTCGGAGAGCGGTCACCGTGTCTCATGCCCGTGGCATCTCGAGGCTCAGAGAGGCCGAAGCAAGAAGGTGCAGGAGGCCCGGAGAGCTCGGGACAGAGGCGGCTGCTGAGGTGGCCAGAGCTGAAGCCACTAACACTGCAGTTTGCGGATGCTGCGGGAGAACCGCTTGAAAGCCCGCTGCCCTTTCTGCCACCGCTTCAGCGAAGTGATCACCAGTTCCCCAGCTTGCTTTTGCCCCATCACCAAGTAGGGGACGTTGATGTCATTCATCTCGTCGCAGGTACACTGGAGGCCACCTTTGAGCCAGAGCACGATCTTCCTCAGATCCCTTTCCGTGAGCCCATTCAGCTTGTAGATGGTCTTGCTCTTTGTTTCGGGGGTGATCTTGGTATCCCCATTGATGTAGGCAATCTCCTTCACTTTTATCTTCAAGGCTAATAGAGCGAGGGGAGGGGGAAGTGGGATGAGGGAGAGAGGGAGAGAGATTGAGAGGTTTTTTCCCATTAGTGCACATAAAGAGGACCTGGGGAGGGAGGTGCTCTATTGCTAATTAAACTGTCAGGGCTGACAGAAGAGGCAGCAGGTGGCTCCATTTCTAAAGCCACAAAGGGCATGCAAGTCATTCCAGTCTGAATCAACCTTAGAGTTGAGGTTTTGGGGGTTTCTTTTCTCCTCTTGCCCCTCCTCCTCCTTTTGCTTCCTTTCTAAATTAATATTTTCTCAGGCTTTCCTCCTGTTTGCAAACAGAGAGGGGGCTGGTTTGCTACATTAACCGGCGCTCCCGTTTTCTGCTGGGAGAAGACAGTCTTCCTGAAACTGGAGTTTGAAGGAGAGGTGGGGAGGCGAGTACCTAGACCTAATCTGAAACCTGACCTCTGCCGCAGCTGAAAACTTCTAAACTTAATTTATTAGGCTGGAGAGGATTTTAGGCATACCTGTAAGGAAATGATATTTCACATGCATTGTTTTTTTGAAAGAATAGATCCCGTGGAGGGCAAATTGGTCCAACAGCTGCATTCGATTTGGTAAAATAACTAGGAGGGAGATACAGGGCTCTGTAAGAATCTGTGGGCCATGTTTAGCTTTAGGAGGATTTATCTGAGAGCAATTTGCCAGGCCAAAGCTATTGGTTGTTTTAACAATTACGTCCCACAGTCATGGTTTCAGGTTTTGGGTGGTGGATTTATTTATTTTTTTTTTTAAGAAAGACTTTTCAATTGTTGTAGATATTTATACTACAAATACGTTTCCAGGTATAAACATTGACCTATTATAAAAGGATTCCCCTCCTTATTCCCTTTTTCTCTTGAAATGCTAATGTGTGGATAATGTGCCGTTCAGTTGTCTGTGTCGAAGGGGCTTTCTTGTGCTCTTCTAACCCCAGATCTTCCCATTAAGTTTATATCCCCAATTGTCTGTGCATTACCTTCTCTGTCAAGTGATATATAGAGCTTCATTCTAAATCTGTGGAGAGAGTCTTTCTTACGATACATAAGATTGGTCATGCGGCTCTTTCTCATACGTCTAAATGAAGCTTTGCTCCACTCCTCCCCAGCAATAGTCTGGATGAAAGATTCTCTTTTTTCTCTCTTTTTTTTTTTTTCATTTTACTTTCTATTCGACTTTCCAGCAACATCCACATAAAAGAGCACTACTTCGAAACAGCAAACAGAAAAGGGACTGTAAAAAGGGCCACTTCTTGTTCTGATGTGGAATTTTGTGTTTTGTGACCCATGAGAAGACGGGTCCATCTGCAGATGAGACAAAGCCCTACCTTTATTCAGGCACATCTCTCTCTGACTCCACTGGGACTTTTTTTTTACCTGATCCTCAACTCTCGAGTTTCAACGCGGGGGGGGAGCTGCGTTTCCACTTACCAAAGTCATTTTTGCAGAGGTTTTCCACGATGTCGTTATCATCCTCGTTTTTGTTTTTGCAGGCATCGCAGACCTTGGGTGCTGGAAATGCAAGGGACAGTCCCCGTCAGGCTCGGGGAGAAGGGAACAGCAGGTGGCGTTGGGTACCCTTCGGGACACCCCGGTTTTCCACCCCTCGATGGACGGACTCGCCCTGCGCCTTCTCCCCCCGCACTTTGGCGTGCCTTACCTCGCTGCAGCCCCGCCGGAGGCGGGGGAGAGGGGGTGCGGTGTGCTTTTAAGGCCACACCTAAACCAAAAGGTGGGTGTTTGGTTGTGTTTGTTTGTTGTTTTTTTTTTTTTTTTTTTTTTTTATAACGGGGGAAAGAGTAAAGGAGGGGTGGGGGGGTGGACGCGACAAAACGCACCCGAACCCCCCGCTTCAGTGATGCTCTTTGCGAAGGGAGGATGCCCCCTTGGCAGCCGCGCCGCTCGAGTCCGGGGTCCCGGACTCTGTCTGTGGGGATGGGGACGGGCAAAGGCCGGGGTCTGCGGGCCAGTGCCAGTTCCCCGACGGTGCCCGCGGTTTTCCTGGTCCCTTCGGGAAAGCCTCTTGATCTGCGGCCCCTTCCCCGGTCGCCCCCCCCATGCTGTAACGGGCGGGAGGCGCCTCCGGTCCCCTGCAGAAATGTGGGGAGGGACCCCGCCGTCGGGGGGGCTGCTCGTTGCGGGGGGGGGTGTCAGGTGCTGCCGTCCCGGGGGGCAGCCCGCCGGTTCCTCTTACCTTCCCTGGTGACCGGGAGGATGTGGTCGCTGCTGGCCAGCGGGATGCAGAGGTCGTTGTCCTTGGGGAAGCGGCTGCAGTCCAGCATGTCGGGCCAGGGGAAGCCGAAGGCGGACATCACCGGGGCGCAGCTCTCCTTCACCTCCTCGCAGAGCGAGTGGCAGGGCTGGATGATCTCGTCCAGGTCGTCGATGCAGACGGGGGCGAAGAGGGAGCAGAGGAACTTCCTGGTGTCGGGGTGGCACTGCTTCTGCACTAGCGGGATCCAGGTGGAGGCCTGCTCCAGGACCTCCTGCACCGTCTCATGCCCCAGCAGGTTGGGCAGCCGCATGCTCTGGTACTCGATACCCCGGCACAGCAGCATCGGGGCGGGGATGGGCTTGCAGTTGGAGCGCTTGTAGGAGAAGTCGGGCTCCCCGAAGGGGAAGAGCCCGGCGGCCGAGCCCATGCACTGGGACGCCAGCAGGAGCAGGGTGCAGAAGCGGCGCTGCATTTTGGGGCGCGGAGGGAGGGAAAGGGGAGCGGGAAGGAGGGCTGGCGAAAGGCTTGGGGGGGGCCGGGGTGGCGGGGCGCGGAGCGGGCGGCTGCCCTCAGCCGCAGGCAGCGTCCCCCAGCCCGGGCTCCTGCCTGCCAGACGGGGACGGAGGGTCTGAGCGAGATGCGGGGGCAAACGGGAGTTTTCTGGATTTTTTTGTATGCAAATGGCAGGGGGAGCGGGGGCTGGGAGGAGCCTGGTGACAGCCATCCAGAAAGGATTGGTCACTACTTTCTCGGTCTGCTTTGACTCAGGGGGATTGTCTTTTGGCAGGAAATCCCTGCGAGAAACGTTACCGTGCGAGCACGGGGAAGGGGGGGAACGATCCCCGCGAACAAAGAGCCAACAAAGCCCGAGGAGCCCCTCGGCCGGGCCGGGGGAGAGGGGCCGCTGTCGGGGCGCGGGCAGCTGGAGGTGAGCCCAGCCGCTAACGCAGCTACTGCCGAGCGGCGAGACCCCCCCCTCTCCCCGCCACCCCCCCCTCTCCCCGCCCGACTTCGGCGCTTCCTCTGCCAGCGGGCGCACGATGTGGCCGGGCCGGTTCCCCGAGCAGGGGGCGAGGCTGTCTGTTCCCTCAGCCCCCCGGGGGGTGTCTGGCACCTCCGCCCCCTCCCCGCAATGCCGGCAGGGCTCGGCCCGGCGCTGGAGCCGCAGGCAGCGGCTGGGGGCTGCCGGCTCCCCCTGCTCCCCTCCGCCTCGGCAGCCCCCCGCCGCCGGGGGCCGTCCTGTGGGGCCCTTCTCCCCTGCGAGGAGCGGGGGGCTGCGGTGGACCCCGGCCCTACAGACCCACGACGGCCAAATAGGGTTTTCTCCGGGTGGGAGCGTCCGAGTGTTTTTGAAATACCGTCACCTGGCACGTTTTTTCTGAGGGTGAAAGCGTGGGTCTGGCTCTGCGCAACGCAGGAACGTCCCCTTCCCTTTGCTCCTGTCTTCACCTAGAAACTCCCTCAAAGAATTATGTTTGTGTTGATTTACCACAAAGGGGAAGACAACAGGCAAGGCACTGGGATCACAACACAGCTTCAGTGCAATTGGAATATTTCTTGGATTTTTAGTAATATTATTTATGAGATTATTATTGAAAAGAGTAGGCCTGTGTAGCATCATTTTGTGGTAAACCACATTCATTAATCAGCTACTGAATAGATCTCCTTATAGAGATGTTTTATGGGAAGCTAGCCTTAGCCATGATGACTTTTGTAAATTGCAGGATCCTTGAATGTCCAGTGTCCAGACTGGGCTTCCCAGTGGTCTGGGTCACTGCTTGTGGCATAGGAAAGTAATGGGACCCACAGCATCCCCCCAGGGAAGGCACCAAGCTGTGGTGCTGGAGTGGCTACAGCGCTGGCCAGTTCAGGTGGGCTGTTGCCACACGTTGAAGCCAGTGCCAGCTCCTTCAGAGGAGGTTTCAGGATCTTTTCCAGCGGGTCATGCTGATGGATGTGATCTCCCTGCAGGCTAGCTTATCTGTTACTTAAAGTTGTTTCATACCTGGAAAATAAATGTCCTGAATGTCTAATATCACTTGTGGAAGGGCTTAAAAGTAGTTTATTTCTTACAGTTCCGCATAGTCTTGCCATTTATTATCTGTGTCCAACTCATTCCTTTAAACAATAAATTTGTAAGCTCTTGGCCTCAGTCAGATTCCGTGGCATCGAGCCCTTCCGATGACTTATGGTGCCCATTTTCAGCCCATTTTGCCAAGTGCTGGGGATTGCCAGAGGCGGTAGCTGTTGCCACTTGCAGGAGATGTCACTTCCAGCTCCCAGTGCTTGGTCCTTCTGGCCTCTGTCCCCAAACTCCTCATCAATGGAAGGGGACCTACCAGCATGTTTGCTCTTACCCTGAATGGCCAGGCTATTCATCAGGCCTTTGTAAAATTGACAAGTCTGTGGTTTGTCTTTCTCTCTCCTTTTTTCATTGCTTCTCATTTTTTGGAGTGACTGACATCCCCTCAGGTGGATCTTGATGTGATCAGAAGACAATTTGCCTGCTTCATAAATTGCCGGTAGCCCTGTACACTGCTTTCCACAGACCCAGCTGGCTGTTGCGTGTGGAAGCAAGGACCCAAATCTGAACAGACTAGAGATAGTATTTTCTGTGGTGGAGGATGAGACATTTCCAACAGAAATCTGCTCATTTTTTTTTCACCAGAAATGTTTGCTTGTTTGTTTCCAGCCCACAGGAAATAAGGAGGAAAAACACTTTGTTTTTCCTGGATTAAGCTTTGATTTGAAACAAGGCTTTATGAGACCTTACTACTTTAATTTTTAAGCACTCTTGGTGAACTCATTTACTATAAATTTGAAACGATCTGAGATCATGTAAACAAAACCAGCCCAAGCCTGCAGCCCCAAGCAATCATGACTGCCCTTGCTCTGATCCCTTGGCCTGGGAAGGTGCTGGGGCAGGAGCTGCCCTCGATGCTCCTTGCTGCAGGCTTGGGCATGGCTCTCCTGGCCTCACCAGAGTGCCGTTTGCAGTCATTGTGGTGTAGCAGGGCACAAACACCCACATGGGGTGGTGCAAGAGCTGCATGGAGCGGCTGCTGTGGGCAGGACACCTCCTGCGTTAGCAGCAGTGGCCCCATGATTTTCATGCGAAATGCTCCCAAGTCTGTGTCCTGGTTTGAGCAACACAGGATTAATTTATCTTGTAGTAATTTTACTTTTCAGTAAGGTCTCCTCTAACACTTGGTAAAACTGTGCTTTTAGAAGACTCTAGTGTCTGAATTTATGAAAATATTTACTTTCTAGCCAGCTATGGTATGTGGGTTCCAAGGTGTCAGTGTTTTTGAGCTTGCCAAATGTGGGGATTAGGAGGAGTGAGAAGAGGGCACTTGACCCAAGCTGACCATCAGGATTATTTCATACCATGAATGTCACATTCAATATAAATTAGAAAGTTTGCTCTGGAGTTTATCCTCTTCTATGATGGCTGTGATCCTGAGAACTTCTTGCCCTGGTGCTGGACCCCTGAGCCCTTCCCTTCCTCCCAAAGCTATAGCACTCACAGTGTCCAACATTTGCTGTCCCCTGCTGAGAGTGCACAGCTTTCTGCTGAGAGAATTGGCTGAGTATAATCCTTGTGTATTTTATATTGGTATCGGGATCAATATTGGTTCATTAGTATTATTAGTATTAATTATCTAGTCTTACTCTATTAAATCTGTTTATATTTCAACCCTGGGGTTTCCTTCCTTATCGGGTGATAGAATAGTTGTCTAAATGACAGTAACTTGTGGATTCTTTAAACCATAACAACCTAGCAAAGGCTAAGCAGGAAGAGCAGCTATGGGTGTCTGTGCCAGTGTGTTCAAGGGGTAACGGAGGTGGAGAAGGAGACAATCACGGAGCCATTTCCACAGGGGATGTTGTGAGTCCCTGCAGTCTTGGGTGGCTGTTGAGGTCAGGGAGACCTTGCAGCTTTGCATTCCTGGGCTGCCCCAACTTTACTTGCATCGCCTTTTGGGAGGGATGGGGCTGGCTCTGAAAGGTGGGTCTGGTACAGTTACCTTCCTGGCCTGCCAGGGCTCATGTCCATCCCAGCTGGGAGGTAAGGGTGCTGAGCACACCTCCCCTAGAGAAGGTGAGGGGGCTGGAAGGGTTTGGGCACACTCCCAGGTAAAGTCCTGAGCAACCTGTTCTGACTGGGGGGGGGGAGGTGAGGGAGCCAAGCAGGATGGCACTCTTAAAGTACAGTGATGTTTTAAGGTATGTTTTTATTGTTTTAAAGGGAACATAGGCTTTTCAGCTCCCTTAAATTCATCAAGTGGCTTGGAAAGTTAAGCCGCTTTAAACCACTGAAAGTAGCATAAGCGTTTAAGCCACCTTAGATGCTTAAAGCAATACAAGCTGTTAAAATGCCTTTAATCTTTAATCACCTTAAGTCTTGGGAATTAGGTGAGGGAATGAGCTGCCTAGGAAAAAAAAAAAAAGACCCCAACCCCAGTCCTCCCTCCCCCAGGTAAACTGGGAGGGTGGATTCAAGGCTGTATCACAACCTCCCTCCCCTTCCTGAAGAAAACTGAGCTTTTAGCCCCTGGGCAGCCCACAGGTTGGTTTCCCCCTGTGGAAGATGGGAAGACCGGGATGGGTTATCAGCCACACTGAGAGAAGGGATTTGTGGAGGGACACACACACCCACGAGGGGCAGCCAAGCCTTTCCCAGCATGAAGCACCCACCTTTCCCAAGCGGGTAGATGCTGCTTTCACCCCTGACGGGGGGGTCCAGCTGCACTAGCCACTCACTGGTGGGATTAGCCAGGCCAAGTGGGTGAGGGATAGCTGACCCCAGGGGCTTGGCAAGCATAAAGTTAGGGCTTGAGGAATCACCGTTTGGTTAGTACTATTGAAGAAGAATGAGAAAGCTCTGGTCTCATAGCTGGTTGTCTTCAGCCCATAAAATGACAGTGGTCAGGACAAAACTGGCTTTCTCCCCATGATGAAAAAGTCTTATGAAAATGTCTGCTTACCTTTAAAAACAGATTCCAACATCACACTACCAAAGTATTATTACTATTTGAATCCTGCAGTTGTATTTGATAGGAAAAAAATAAGATTGCACCGGTTTTGACGGGAGGCAGCTCAGCAACAGATCCCTCCTGACTCTCTTTCGGTGGCTGATAAGGTGGAATTTAACATTTTCCAGATCCAGGACTGGGCAGAGGTCTTGTTTTCTGTTACCACAACGTTTAAAAGCTCCGTTGTCATAAACTCCATGTGCTGGAGATATATCTTCCTCCCCCCCTCCCTGATCTGAAAGAAACCCTAAAAAAATAATTTCTCTTTTTTTTTTGCTTTCCATTTGCGATGCTCCCTGAAACGCAGCAGCAAACGCCTGGTGCAAGCGAGTGTCTGCTGCTCAGGGGGGGAAATCATCTTTGGGCTGTGGAAGAAGAACCTCTTGGTGGCGCCTGTGCACACCATGTCGGTTTTTCCCTTTGCCCAGTGACCCGGGGTGTGCATCTTCCAACGCGCCGTGTTTTCTGCTCGCTGCCGTTTTCTCCAGAAATGCCGCATTTGGGGACTGAAACTCTAGACCACCTTTAATCAGGGTTTGATGTCATGAAGGGGAAAGATCAAACTGGGGCTGATTACTTTCAAATGGAAACAAAACCAAGTCACAAGGAGTTTCCTAGGGTTTTTTATTTTAGTGGTCATACCCTCAATTTCCCTGCATTTAGTATCTTAAAATTTTCAGGCAAGTTTTTCCAATTCGGAATGTTTTCCATAGGAACATTATTGAATATTATTCCAAGTCCTTCCTTCTTAATGTTGCATTGTACTTCCCTTATATTAAATGGTAAATAGAAGTACTTGGATGCTGTATTATACACACATATATATATATAAAAATCTAGATTTATGTGCACTCTAGTGCTTTAGCAAATTATGGTCCTTCAAATTTATCTAACATACATCTATATCTGGCTATAGTTTTTGTCATGGTGAGCGTTTTTGCTCACGCAGAATGTCTGTTTGTGATTACTGTTCTCTTTATTATCTACCTAATCTAAGTGCTGGATGACAATTAAAGATAGCAGAGACCGTGCCCTAGAGGACTCCAATTGCACGGTACCTGGTGTTCTCATTGTACTTTTATTTAAAATACAATATAACAAAGTCTATCTTTCCTTTCTTCCCTCCAGCTGTTATTTGCAGGCTGGTAGTAACTAGCACCTTGAGCAGAGAGCAGGACCCTGCTGTGTGAGCCGTACAGGGTGCTTATGCCAAGGGCTTTGGGCTATGGGTAGGACACGGATGCTGCAGAATGGAAGAAAGAAGTGCTGCCTTCACCTGGGAAGGGCACTGGGGGCAGGAATACTGCCGTCATTGGCCACAGAGAGAGTTGTGCTGTTGTTGCCAGTCGTGAGGCGTCTAGTTCCAAATTTTACCCCCCAAATCAGGTAGGCTTCAGCCATATGCATCCAAGGTTTCCGTAGTACTTCCTCCGATGAGCGACCAAAGCTCTGTGTTGGGCTTTGGTGTGGGTCTACGTGCTGTGGGGTCACATAGTTCTGCTGATGCATGAGCAAAAAATAGCCACCTCTCTGCTGCTGCAGTGCTCAACAGAGAAAAGGACTGTAATGTGTGTGAAAGAGGCGGGTATAGAAACTCATTTTCACAACCAAGCGCTGCTTTTAGGGGAATGGTCAGGTTTGCAGGTAGATAGCTAGTCTAATGGCCTCAAGGTTTGGACAAATGTTACTCATTGAAAGAAATTATTTTTAAACGATAATTTGCAGTAAAACCTTTTTTGAAATGTAAAATCAAGAGAACCCATTTGCCCAAAGCTATGCTATTTAAAACTTTATTAAACCTGATTTAAAATAAAATAATGAAAAAATCAGATAAATCTGACATCATGATCAAATCAACAAATTAGTCTCAGTATTGGATTTGAGTTAAATTGCAAAGTGTTTTAAATAATCAAACTAGTAGACACATAATCAATAGTTAAAATATATTTGCAGACTATAAAGCTGGTATTTCCAAATATTAAAAACATCCAGATGTTTGAGGTCAGTTCTGAAGAAGCTGACCCAGAAGCAGTATGGGTGACATGGCTTACGATGTTATGACATCTGTAGTATTCAGGAAGCTCAGAAATGACTGAAAAAAGCAGCAACAACAGTCATTTAACATGTATTCATCAGCAAGGAACATATTCAGACTTTTGAATATATTCTCCCCTTATTTCTTTCCTCTTCTCCTGCTTTCAAACTAGAAATTTACAGTTTTACGTTCCCAGACTTGACTCAGAAAAGTAAAGCTGGAGAGCCTCGTAAAGAACCCCCTGTCTGAAATACGTTTTAAACACGATCCTCTTCCCCACATGTACTTACTCATTTTCGGTGCATGCAAATGCTTGCATGTTACATAGTCAGAGGTAAGTTTTAGAACCACCTGGTTATTTATTACTTTGGCTTTTTACATGCCTTTACTTATTATTTTGTTCCTATTCTTTTAATATTCTCAGCTCTCCATTGTCTGTCTAAACCATCTCGGCTTCCCTCTTCCCAAACATGGATTTCCTCACAAGATTTTTCCAATCTGAGGCTTGGTTTGATCAAGTTTCAACCCTAGCGAGTAGTGCTCAGTCTAGTAGTTAACATTTCTGCTCTGCAGGCCACTTGGGCCAGAGCCCCAGGACTCGGCACTCTACTAGCCACGATGACTCTGCCCCAGTATTTCGAGAGCTGAACCATGAGCCATCGTGGCAGAGGCAGTAGCCGGGAAGGGTGTGGGCAAGGCAGGGTAACAGCATGCTGAAGAAGGGTGTAATGCCTTGCTGTGCATCGCTTGACTTCTTTGACTGCAGAAAAAGAGGCTGCTGTCCCACTCTAAAGCTCATCGTGGCTTTGTGAACGCAGAAGTCCTGTTTCTGACCAAAGGGGGACTTCTGTGCGAGTTAGTGGGGATGTTCACACATGACATTTATACTGCAGCAAGGGAGGTGTGATGTAGATATCAGGAAAAAAGGATAATTGTGCTTTTCTTCTACCTCATTATCTTAATTTCCTTCTTGAGAGATTGTTATGTGCCAGAGCAGCGTTTTTGCTAGACAGAAAGCTGGCTTGTCAGTTCTATTGTGGACTTTTATTCAGATACTCTTGGGTGTTTTTTATGTGATACAAAAGTGCTGCAGGCTGAAACTTGTCAGTGAATTAAAGCTAGCCAACAGATCTGACCTTGGCACCCAAGCTGTTGATGCTTGGTCTTCTGGTCTGGATGGAACTGCTAGTTTTGAGGGAATTTAGTGTCTTGTAACCCACGTTCCTAACTAATATGCAGCTGGCTTGATTGATTCCCTCCAGGGAAAATTCAGGTTTGTGTTTAGAAAAGAAGATGAGAATGTAATTCTGCAGTTCACTTGGGTAATATTTTTTTTTCCATAGGGTTTCAGGATAAACAAGGTTTGTTTAGTCCCAGTAAGTAAAGTTCTAGCAGCGAGTGTGTTAGGGTCAGAATTAATATTTACGTCTGTGAGTAAATGATGAAATCTGTGAAATGATATTGTTTGGAGTAGTTCTATAAACATTGAAAATAAAGGTGCTGTGGTTTACAGACATGTATCTTTTGCTACTTAATAATGTATAGAGTTACACATTTGGAGCCTGCAAGTGTTTGCACTGAAAAAGATGAACAAACCTGGTTCGACACAAGTTGTATTGAAATTGATGCTTCAAATATCAGAATAAACCCATAAGAACAGTAATGTTAGGTGAGATCAGAGTTTCCCCTGAACCCAGTGTTGTCACCTGTGTTTTGTTCCTTGTTTCCTTTCTTCTCCCAGAGTCAACAGGCCTCAGTGGGCCTTTGGATTTCACCTGGTGCTGTGTTGCACAGTCAGCCAGGGTGTGCCCTTAGTAAGAGTGGCTAATTCTGGGAGCAGGTCATTAGCCAGCTTGAGAGTTAGAGCATCTTAATGTGGCCAAGCGTGCAAACAGCTGCCGTTCCCTCCTCCCGGCTCCGAGCTTTTGTACACGCCGAGACCCTATGGATACAGCAGTTTTCTGACAAAAGTCGCTTGCTGGTTGGGATAGCCCCAAATCCACAGAAAGCCCTCCTAGGGCATCAGCCTTCCCCACCCCAGGGAAATACCAGCATGTGATGCCCCCCGGGTGGTGAAGGTGTCCTGCATGGTCCTCTGCCTGATGGGGCGCCTGCAGGCACAATCTACTCTGCTCCAAGTGCACATCCTCTCCTAATTATTTCCAGTGACAGGGTCAGCGACCTCGCCCTGCCGTTACATCTTCTAATCGACCATCTTAATGGGTACGTTTCTCCTCTGCCTATTTCTAAAAGGACATCCTGACAGTTCCCAGGGAACTTTTGTCCCTTCCCCAGCGGCCCCCTCCCTGGGAGATTCAGGATTCCTCCCTCTGCTTTGTGTCGCCGGCCATGGACGGTTTATGGCACTGTTAACCTCCCCTTTTTACTATAGAAATATCATCTTCCAGCTGTGGCTACTAAAATCTGTGGTCAAAATAGGAAAATTGAGGAGGGGATCCTTAGGGGAATTTAGGCCCTGGTGGGGGGTGGTGTTGGTTAATGTCAGCTTTGGCTGCTGTGCTCACACCGAATATGCTGTGGCACTGAAGATGATCTGGTTGTGGTTCACCTGAGATGTAATTAGCGTGCCAAGCAATTGGAAAGATGTCAGGAATACCTGATGTCTGCATACTGCGGTCTGTAACTGCAATTCCTTCATGAAGATGTGCCAGTCTCTGCCCAGATTTGGGGATGAAGGCAGAGCTGTACATGGGGGACAGGGAGGAGTCCCAGTTGCATAGAAAATTGCTTTTGTTCTTTGGTCTCCATATCTATGGTGGGCATTGGCCCAGAGTTCCTGAGGAGGGCTTTTGCATTGTATCTGTGTTGCCTGATGTACTTGTAGCAGTTATTTTAATATCTGTCTTACTCATGCTCTGGGTGGGACCTGCAAGACTGAGAGGAATCTGTGCGGGTCCTTTGACTGCAGAGGGAAAATAATCAGGCTTTAAAAAGTAATCTCATTGGATATAATCATCTGTGCTTTTGAACTGTTTTGGCAACAAACTTCCCCCCCTTGCTATCTACCAGAGTTCCAGATGCAACTGAAGTCGCTCCTTCTCGCTAAAAACCAGAGCAGTTCTGCAGCACATATTTCATTAAGGGAAGGGAGGGAATAGGTAAAAAAAACCCAACAAAAAACAAAACCCAAAAAACCCTTAGTAGAAATAAATATATATTATGGTCTTCAAAGCATTCTTTTTTTCCCCTTGAAGTCTTTCTTAGACCAATTATGTGAGAAATTCATTATATGTGAGGATTTTGTAATAGCAAAGTGAATTAGCTGTTTGCAGACCTGCTCTACTCTGTAAATGGGAACATGCCATATGACAGTGAGCCAGATTTTACTGTTCTAGGCATTACTGATATAGCTGTTTATTCTCCGAGCCTGGAAGAGATCCAGCAGGATTTAGTTTTATGAGGTTTAATGTAAAGGTGTTGTATTTCATGAGATGAAATCATAACACAGTGGGTTTGCAAGAATTCTGAAAGATTATTTTTTCAGAGTGTTGGCAAGCACGATTCTCCTGTGAATTACGTGTCTAAAAGAGAAATATAGATCTTCTTTCATTGGGTTGAAATGATAACTAATCCTTAATCCTTCCTAGATGGTCTGTGTCATTAATGCTGGCTATGCATTTAGAATGTGTGCAGGTAACAGCTTTAATTCTGTAACGTTATGCAATGCGCAGCTGTGCCTATAGCCATAGGAGCTAGCTACATATTTGAAACGCCTGCTGTTATTTTTGGGATATGTCTCTGAATTTTGGGGTGTTTTTTTTTTTTCTCTAGACCTCTTGATTTTGTGAAGAGAGAAAAGCATCTGGCATCTCTGATCTATTTATAGTTGTAAAAGACCTATTGACATCTATTGACATTATTAACTGTATCTGCAACATGTCCATGAATACTTACCTTATGCTTGAGCAGAAGATTTTCCTTTGACTATTTGGTTATGGAAAATGATGACCACTGGGCAGTTTCTTGAGGTTTCCCTTCATATGTTGCCTCATATGTTAAGCAGATGAGATCGCACTGATTTAATGGTGTCAATTTCGGCTACTCCTTCTCTGCTTTACAGCAATGTGTGTGTAGGCTCCCTCTTTAACTTGCCGCCTTCTGGGAAAGCAGAGGGGTGGCTCTATGAAAGGGACACAGGGCTGGGAAAAACCTGCCTTCTGTTTTCAACTTCGCTTAATTCAGTGTGATTGTGAACAAATTGTTGCATCTCTCTGTATATGTTTTGTTTTCTAGTAAAGGGGGTTATGAGATTGTTAGAGTCAATTCACTAATACACAAATGGTGCCTCAAGGCCCTTTGAGCCTCCTGCATCACCAAGCTCTGGCATTACTGTTGTTGTAATTATTATTTTGCCTAGCATGCAGGGACAGTCAGCCCTGGTACCA
This sequence comes from Gallinago jamesoni, assembly GCA_025769975.1. Taxonomy (NCBI): domain Eukaryota; kingdom Metazoa; phylum Chordata; class Aves; order Charadriiformes; family Scolopacidae; genus Gallinago; species Gallinago jamesoni. The sequence continues at coordinate 33,240,423 of JAOQGH010000032.1, forward strand.
GTCTAAGCAAGGCTCAGGTTTGGCTGGACAAACATCATAGATAAAGCAAAACCCCTCAGTCATGCCCTTTTAGGACACTATGCCTTCTGCCTGTGAGGGAAATTTGCACCTTGTTGCTTATAGTTCATTGATTTTAAACATATTCAAACTTTTGCATATGCATTACGTATTTCATAAGGAGGGGAAAAATTCTGACTACTTTACACAGCTCTATTTTTAGGAGCTATTTTAGGAATGTTTACACCATAACATATTTGAACCTGGGTCATTCACTGGTAACACCATGCTGTTGGTATTGCAGGTGGTGAGAAGAGGCAGTATCTCAGTTACTTTCACGACCCTTGTCAGCTACTTTACCCTTTTGTTCATGCTTAAATTGGAGGTGATAAAAGTGTGTAGCTATGCATTACTCCTTGGGTGAGATTTACATGAATCCAAAAAGGCCCTGACTTCTTGTGTCCCAGTAGCTGTGGCATTATCAAGGTATAGATTTTTCCCGTACGTGGGTACCATATCAGGACTGTTTTTTAAGCTATTCCCTTCCCTAAAGTGCTAGTTCATTATGGGTGATGCCATTTAGTATTTACAAGCATGTTCCTTTGGAGGAGGGAACTTTATGCACTGCGGTCCTTGTGGTAGCTGGGAGCTTAAGCTGGAAATGTCTTCAAGCCAGGCATCCATAAATCAAGCACTGCTTTTGAAGGTATAAGTTTATATATCCCAAATTGTGACTTACTGTATATTGAGTTCAGCACAATGTGTTCTTAATTATTGGGTGTCCTTTGCGAGTTGCTGGTCCCATAGATGAAATGGACAGAAAAAAAGAATATGGGCTTGGCTACACATGGATAAGTTATTTCCTGCGTAAGGTTTTATTTCTCTCATATTCCAGTGAAGGGCTATTGCACAGAAACACTTGTGGAAATGTTACAAACTACTGTAAAGTAAATAATATTTCTAACAGAGACCCCCTAATCAAGAAGTAGATGAGGCTCTCAGAGAGCTGGAAGGGGCCTAATGTTCCCAGGCCCTGGTCTTCATGGGAGACTTCAACCACCTCAGTATCTGCTGAAGGGACAACACAGCAGGGTGCAAGCAACGTAGGAGGTTTCTGGAGTTCATTGATAGTAGTATTCTAATGCAGGTGATCGAGGAGTCAATGAGGGGAGATGCTCTGTTGGACCTTATACTAGTAAATAAGGATGGGCTGGCTGGGAACCTGTAGGTCGGGGGCAGTTTTGGCTGCGTGATCATGAGATGGTGGAGTTCAGGATCCTGAGAGGAGGGAACAAGGCAAATAGCAGGACCACAGTCCTGGACTTCAGCAGAGAAAACTTGGGCCTGTTCAGGAACTTGCTTGGAAGAATCCCATGGGATATGACTCTGGAGAGAGCTGGTATTTTTTTTTCCAGGACCACCTCCTCCAAGCTCAAGAATGACGAGCAGAAGTCAAGCAAAAGGAGCAGGAGGCCTGCATTGGAAAATGAATTGCTTCTAACCAAACTCAAACATAAAGGGCAGCATACAAGGGGTGGAAACAGAGACAGGTGACCCAGGAGGCACGTAGAGATGCTGTCCAAGTATGTAGGGATGGGTCTAGGAAATCCAAAGCCCACCTGCAGTTGAATGTGACAAGGGACATGAAGAGTAACAAGAAGGTCTTCTACAGGTACATCAGCAATAAAGGGGAAGACAAGGGCTCTGCAGCTGAATGGGGCAGAGGACTTGGTGACAAAGGACATAGAAATGCCTGAGGTACTGAATGTCTTCTTCAACTTGGTCTTTGCTGGGGCCAGTTCTGTTTAAACTCTTCCTTAATGACTTGGACACTGAGACAGACTGCACCATCAGCAAGTTTGAAATAAAGTGTGTCATCACCTCAGATGATACAAAGCTGGGAGGAGTGGTTGATTGCCCAGATGGTTGTGCTGTCGTTGAAACGGACCTCAATAAGATGGAGAAATGGTCCGTAAGAATCTCGTGAAGTTCAGGAAAGCAAAATACAAAGTTCTGCACCTGAGGAGGAATAACCCCAGGCATCAGTGCATACTGGGATGCAGCTTGGAAAGCAGCTTGGCAGAGAAGGACCTGTGGGTCCTGGCAGACACCAAGCTGTCTATGAGCCAGCAATACAAGAAAGGCTAACAAGTATCATGGATTGATTTAGGAGTGTTGCCAACAGGTCGAGAGAGGTGATCCTTTTGCTCTAGTCGTCACTAGAGAGGCCACAGCTGGAGTGCTGTGTCCAGTTCTGGGCTCCCCGGTACGAGAGAGACATGGATGTACCAGAGAGAGTCCACGGAAGGGCCATGAAGATGATGAAAGGACTGAAGCATATCTCCTATGAGGAAGGGCTGAGTGAGCTGGGACTGGAGAAGAGTAACCTCAGGAGGATCTCATCAATGTGTACAAATACCTGAAGAGAAGGTGCAGAGAGGATGGAGCCAGGCTCTTTCTGGTGGTGCCCATTGACAGGACCAGAGGCAATGGGAACAAACTGAAACACAGAAGGTGCTGTCTGAACATAAGAATAAGCTTTTCCTACTGTGAGGGTGACTGTATGCTGGCTGAGGTTGTAGAGCTTGCAGAGTTTCCCTCCTTAGAGGTATTCAAAGCTGACTGAACATGGGCCTGGGCAGCTTGCTCTAGGTGGCCCTGCTTGAGCAGGAGGATTGGACAGGGTGACCTCCAGAGGTCTCTTCCAACCTCAACCATTCTGTGAGCCAGTGCTTTTTAAAAGCCATAAGGTATATGGCTGCGTGGGACAGATGGATCCGCAGTACCTCAGGAGAAACTGGTTGTCAGAAATCTAGAGTCACCATTCTTGAGCAGTATAATTGGCTGTGGGTTTTGAGGTTTTGGAATACCATGAGTACATGGGCTCATATTCTGAGAGCACATAAAACATAGTGCTGAGCATCCCCTGGTAAAAATAAAACAATCAAGCGAAAAGCCCGCCTGTCTCATAACAACAACATGACAAAACATGAAATGTTCTTTTCCTTGGAATTCCAATTTGCTATGATTTATTTTGCCGGTGTGTAAACAGAAATAGCTGCTCCGTCAAAGTAGGGAATGCAAATAGAGATGAGGTCAGAGTTCGACACAAAAGTGATGTATGAACTGGAGTCAAGGAGCAATCTTGAGCTCCCAGAATAGAAAATATGCTGTAAATAATATATTTTCTTCAAGGCAAGAAGAGTTGCAAATACTTCAAATTATGGGTTATAGGGGAAAGTGAAAAGATGATTTCTAGAAGGTAGCCAGTGTCAGAGCCATCATTTTTCTCTAGTGGCCATTTAGAACAGTAAGTTGTTTTGGTCTCTTGTTAGGTTTTTCAATTTTCCCTGGTCAGTATACAAGAAGGTAATTAATAATGAAATTAAATTAAAATGAAAGGTATAAGTTCAGGTTTTGTTTTTTGTTCATGGGCCTGAGAGGAGGATTTGACTCCAAAAGTACTGGGAGGGTACAATAGTGTTCAGAAATTAGGTTCCTCTCAAAAAAAATTGTTTTTAAACTATGGAAAAATACTGCACCTTCATCTGCTCTGGTGTTGGAATAGATAGGGCTTTGGAGGAGATGAAGCCTTTTGATTGTCCTGAATCCAGTCCTTACCGTAACAAACCTTCAGGCCATTTGTTCATACTGCAGGCTCCAGCCAAATCCCCCCACTCCCTTGGGTAATGGCACCCTTTGGACACAGTCTGCCATTTGTTAAGCGCTTTGCTGCAAGGAGCTCTTTTTTATTACACTGAATTGCTGAAGCTTTGCTGGAGATCTGTGTGCATGTGCATGGATATACTTGCAATAATTCCTGTGTTTAACGGTTCCCCTGTGTGTGTGAGCATATGTGTGTACGCGCGTGCTGTGTATGTATAATGCATGAATTCTGGTTGTGTGGGTGTATATGTGTCCTGACTGTGTGCATGCATGTTTGTGCACAAACACGCAGAGGAAAGGTTGAATGCAGAAGTTGTTTTCTCCCTGTTTTACGCAGCCACAGGCATGCATACTCATCCCTTTCAGGAATCAGGGGAAAATCTAGGTTTTTGAGTCAAGAACGTCAAGGGGCAGTCAGTGTGCTGGCATAGAAAGAATCACTACTGCGTGAAATACAGAAACTATAGTTGCATTACTGTTTACTTTTTTTTTTTCATTCTTTCCTTTTTTTTCTCTTAAGATTTGTTTGCTTGTCCTAGCAATGAATCAAAGAAAATCAGAAGGTTAAATAAGTGGCATATGTTTTTCTTCTGTAATTCATCAGCTTTTCCATTGCAAGACTGTCCCAGACTTTTGGAATCCATCTGTTCAGTTACTGTAAACCTGGGTTTCACCCTCCTGTTGCCATAACAATTCTCTCTGCAGGAGCAATAGGAGCTGCAGTGATTGATGAGATCTCAACTTACTATCCTCGTTCAGCCCAGGAAGAACATAGCACTGGGATAATTGACCCATCATTTCAGAGCAACATGTAGGAAGTCCGGCAGATAAAAGACACTTTGCATCTGATTATAATCTCTTGCAGCAATTTTTCTCTGGTGGAGCTGTGCTGACTTGAAGCTGGGTTTATATGGGTATGTATGTGAATTCAAAATCAGGCTTCTTTATTTTAGCTGATCCAAAACAAGGGAAGAAGTTGCTATAGACAATCATAATTCCTTAAGTTTGGCAGTGATATCGTGGATAGTTTCTGTGGCATGGGAGGAGCTGTGGACGACAATACTCAATGGGGACTTTTTTCCTCCCAGGTTTAATACAGAAATTTTTTTGACTGTAGTAGTGCAAAGCAAATCAGAGCAGGTGCACTCAGGAAAATATTTAATTCCTAGTATGGCAATAGCCACGTGGGCAAGAAGCGATCCAAACATGGTGTTCTGGTTGTGAGCTGTTTAACAGGAGATGATGAAGGGGGCTGATATTCTCAGCTCCCTCTCTTTTTTTGCGAATTACTTCTTTTTCTTTTGGACTAACTTTCCTTTCTTGCAGCCATTTGCCTTTGCCTTCCTGGCTGTATCATACAAAGTGTGTTCACTGTTATATCATACAAAGAAGACCTGTCAGTCCGCTCTGCTTGCAGGCCTTCCTTAAGAGTATCAGCTGGTCTATTCATCCATAAGCACAGCTAATAGACCCCATCACTGAAAAGGGGTGTTATGATTCTGTGTAGAAGGATCTGGGAGGTATGCTTGATTTTGATCCCCCATATTTGCATGGTGATGCAGAGGCTGCAGTGTCATAGGAGGAGGGTGGTTTCTGAATTACCAGCTACGATTTGTGGTGGGTGTTATACAAATCACCATCTGGCATTGTGAAAAAGGTAACATGAAACAAAGCATATTCATATGATGCCATTTCCCTCCAGCAGGTTCTGCAGTAGGATGTCACCAGCTATGATGTAAAATTAGGGATTTCAGGCCTACTCTTAAATTCTATATCGCGCTTCCGAGGAGAAGTGGCCCTTCCACATGTCCAGTCATGCTGGCCATCAAAATCAGTGCCAGAGCTTGACAGGAAAAGTATTATGTGTTTCCCAAAGTGTTTGGTGTAGATCACGTACCTCTGCAGACGTTTGGTAGAAGCCAAGGGGGCTGCCCGTATTGATTTACTCACGGGGCTTGGAGAGGGCTGTGGGAGTCGCAGTGAACCTCCGCTTAGTAATTTCTTGGACTCTGCAGGGGAATGTGAGCGAGTATCTGCCTGGAGGGAGAGGGAAAACCAGGGTTTTAAGGAAGATCACAATCTGAGTTCTCTTCGATCTGTGAAACTAATACACTTCTTATGCAGAGCACCTCTAGCTGTGGAGTTTTCACTTCCCCCTTGCTTCCTGGGAAGACGTCTGGAGTGTTTTCTTTATGGTACAGCCTGTGCAAGGTTCTGTTGATGAATTAGGTAATGTTCAAATTTTATATGAAAATTTGTGCAATTATCTCTCAGAGCTAGGGGGAAGGCCAACACGTCCATCTTTGATCAAATACACATGGTTTCATTTTCCACTCTTCTGCATGCACAAACTTTAGTGCTTTTTCAGTTGTACTCACGTAGAAGTTGCTATATGTGCCATGCAAGCTTTTCAATAAATGAGACTAGTGCATGATCCAGTGTTAATGAGCCACTGAAAACTTGTGCAATTTTTGATACAGAGTCCAGGTGCAGTGCCTTTTGAAAGCATGGTACAGCTGCATGAGTTTAGGTTTTAATTTCCAAAATGTGCTAATGGAAGAAATCAGTTCTTCTAAATATTGGAGAATACATCTTTGGCTAGCAGAAATTCTTGAAACCGGTTTCCCTTTGCAAACCACAGGCTGGTGATTCAGACTGAAGAATGCTTTAAGCCCTTTGTCTGTAAGGTACACGTCTTATGTAGGCTTCTGTTTTAATTTACTGCACTTGTATGCAGGTTTTTCAAACTAGTCACAGTGGTCTCTTATAAATCACAAGAAATAGTCCACCCTCAATACCCTTTCCAGCCCTACACAATGAGTCAAGGCTTGTCAAAGACCATTTTAGAAATCTTGAATAAATCTGACATTATGTTGAGACAGCTGTTAAATATATTTCTTTTTTCCCCCCAGGTTTCCTTTCCCTCACTATGAACAATGCAATTGGTTTAGTGCTATTTTTAGCCTGACTTTTCATTTCAGTCATATGTATTCCTACCTTCCATGCACACTTAAGTTAATTTATTCTAACATGAAAAATACTGAGAAAGTCACTACCCCCCACAAAAAGATTTTTACAAGCTGAACTGGAGGCTAGCTGTTGCACATATACACTCCAGATGCCCAAGCCCACCATTAAAAGGAGTAAAATCTGATTTCAGGGTGCAGTCTGACTCTTATGCATGTCTTCCCTGAAAATAAATGTTTCTTCGAAACAAAAATCTCAGCCAATATGCCTAAACTGGCCCTATCTCTGAGGGCAGTTTGCTTCAGTGTGCAGAAGGGACAGTGGAAGTCTGCTGATCTTCCTGCTTGTTTAATAGGCTTTTACCAAGTGTAAGAGGATAGAGATGGTCTGTAGGGTGTGTGTATGGTGGGTTTTTTTTTGTTTTTTTTGTTTGTTTGTTTGTTTTTTTAAGAAAGCTGATAGTGAAAAACAGAGGCCTCTTCCTGTTCATCACTGATAGCGCCATTGTGTCTCTTTGAAGTTGGTGGAGTTGTGGTGCTCCTCAGCAACAGCATGACTGGATCATGCTTAGGTTGACAATAATCTTCTTTCCTTTTGCAAGCACCCCTTTTTGTTCCTGGTTCTTCTTTGTAGGCTGGCCTGGAGGTGAGAATTGCAAACTAGCATGGTGGCACCCATGGAGCGGGATACCTGCAGTCTCCCAGAGGCTCGTTTCCCAGTGCCAAATCGCTTGTGTTCTTCAAGAACAATCAGGAAAGGTGGACTTTTGCTTGAGGGCAGAGATGTACCCACCAGGCTCAGGCAGTTGGGCAAGGACCCCTGTTCCCAAGTGATGTATCAGTGACTGATGCATCACTAATGGTGACTGCTAGTGAGTCAGGAATGAGGCAAATGTGGTGGGTCACAGTAACCCAACTGTGCTGGTAGTTAAATATATGGTACACTCTGCTTTCTGCTTCTAAGTAGAGGAATAGCATCACTAGCTCGGAAAAAAAAAAGGGAGAACTTTAACTCCTCTATTGTTGCCCTTCCAAAGGGGATTAAATTAGACAATAACAAATAATATGCAGAGTGTATGGTCTGTCTTCAATCGGAGTTTAACAAAGAGGTCTGAGCTTTTTAAGTGCCTCCTCAAATGTGCAGCGCTCTGGAAATGTTTCTTGCCAGAACATCCCTGGCACTGCAACAGACGGTGCTTCCTCCCCGGGCAGTGATGGCTGGGGCTGGCACGCTGGGGTGAGTGAGGGAGACAACAGGGTGGCGGTGACCATCCGATGCCACCACACTGTCCCCATTACAGCTTGGTGTGTGGGCAGCACCGTGTGTGTGTGTGCTGGCCGACTGCAGGTGTGTGTGGTGTGGGCCAGCACCATGCTATGGGGACCACCTGTGCCCTCAGCCACCGCTGCAGCCCTGTCCCACCACACAGCCCCTGCATCCTGGGAGGAGGAGGGCTGGGTGCCAGCTGGCTCCCACATCAGAGGATGGAGCAAGAACGTTTCAGGTAGTGTTGCAGAAATGCCAGTCACCAGAGAGAATTGCAATGTTAGGGAGGTAATCAAGGCTAGATGTGAGAAATTAGGGTTTACACCTCATCTGGGCAATACGGGGGGTCCTTCTTTTTTTCCTGTAGACCAGAGAAGTGAGCTTGTCTGCTTTTTGTCCTCTGCCACCCCACTTTCTGCACTACAGTGCATGCTTTCTGTGGTGCCTAAGGAAGGGTGGGAGACTTAGACATCATTCGTGTTGTGTCTATGGCCCTTACAATTATAAACTTCCTAAGATCAGAGGGAATAAATCCTTGCCAATTAGAAAGCCTTTTAATGTCATGTTGTGACTAATAAACATCTGAACTGCAGATGTGGTAGTGTAGGTGTACCTGTTGCCTGGACCTTTTCTAGCATTAATTGCTCTGAAAATTGCTGGTCATGGTTATGCATCTTAGCTATTTCTGAGGATAAAACAATGCACCTTCTCTTTATTCCTTGTCCATTAATGGAGTGCAGAGATGTCAGCCCAGTTAAAAAAGAAAATTTCTGTTTGAGCCCCCATTTTAAGCTCTGTGTTTACAACTGCAGAACAATGTCATTTGCCTATTGTATGCTTTTAAAGACATGTTTCTGCAGCCACAAATACCAGAATTCAACATTTTTAACTAAGGAAAACCTTAAGTTCTGGTGAAAATGAAAAATAGAGCCCTAGCAATTCACAAAAACACAGCGTATACAAAACTCAAATGTCTTTGGATGCCAGTAGGTATCAAGATCAGGCATCAGTGCTCCTATGATAAAGTTCAAATTCATTATTCCTACTTCTAGAAACAGTTTTGGACACAAATAGAAACTCTGAATCCTAACTCTGAAATCTGAGACTATCTGGCATCGGCTCAAACTTTAATGACTTGACATCTCTTTGTTCACACCAATATCCCAGGGCAAAACAGCCCCATATGAGGCACTTTTTACTCCAAATTCATATCTTAGTTTCATGGCTATGGTAATGACTGAAGTGCTGATTAGTAATGGCCAGCCCCTTTCTGTTTCCCCTGACCTTGATTTTTCTCTTGAATACAGTTTATACCTTTTTATTCTTTCTTTCTTTCTTTCTGTTTGGCTTGACAATAGTACTGCATCAAATGCTTCCCGTACTCTTTTGTCCTAGGCCTTTCAGATGCCTTTCATGAAGCCAGGACCTCCATGCTGTGAAACTCTGACCCCTCTGTGGTCCCATCTGCAATGTGGTTTGATCTCTAGCACTCTTTTGCTCTGTGTTTGCCCACTGCACAGTTTTGTGTGTGTGTGTGTTGGGGGGTGAGAGGAGGGAATAGGGACCGTTGCTTGAAACCTGTTTTTTTCTCACTCTCTCTTTTCTCCCCATCACCCTAAACCCTGTTCACTCTGACTCTTTAACTGCAAAATTACCCAAGGCAATCCAGCACAGGGTAACGCTGCTTGTGAATTAAAACTCACCTTCTATTAATGTTAAGTCTTTCTCTTACTATGCTAATGTCTGGAAAGTATTCTGTAGATAGGCCACAAATTGCTTTAGAATATTTTCTTTGTGTTATTTTGCTCTCTTCCCCTGGATCAGCAAGAATATGGTTCAAATATTAATTTTATGGTGTGTCTCTCAAGAGTGGAATATAATGTTCAATTATGCATTCCATCTGCAAGGCTCTGGATGCACAATCCTGCATTAAATAAAAAAAACCAAGTGTGTTTTAAAGAAGAAACAGAAAGAAAGGATATGGCACATAAAAGCAGTGGAAGAAGAGCCTTCCATTATGCTTGAGTTTGTGTGAAATCAGAGGGAGCTGTGTAAACCAGACAGAAGTCAACTGTCTTAAAAATGGAGTCAATACATGCCTTAGATTATGTCATGCTATTAAAACCTTCCTGCAAGATACAAGTTTAGAAGTAGAGCGATGCCTCAGATAAATGTACTGGAGACCTTATGATGCACACATTTCATACACTCATTCCACACACCCATATGCATGTGTAGGGGTGTTTGTTCCACTTTGCTTCCTAAGTCCCTTAAAACTCTGGCTCTGGAAAGTGTCATTTCACTGCAGGGCATGGGAAGTGTTCTAGTGGCTGTAATGCATTCGCTTTTCCTTGGGATTTTCCCTACAGCAGGAAAACCTGGACAGGGCTGTGGCTTTTCTCTCTCTCTAGACACATAAAAGTATAATTAATTCTGAATCCTTTTCCTTTTATTCAGGCCTGGTTCTTTGGGGTGACACCTGCTTGGGAGTCAGCTGGCTATCCTTATGTCATTCAGCATAGTGGAAATCTCCCCAATGATGCTGCCCAAGATACCGTGTGTCCTCTCTGGAGCATCTCTGGTTTTCTCAGGGTGCTTTTCCACATGGGCTGTGAGATCTTGGTGGCTGCGACAGTCCTCACCATGGGAGCGGTTAGAGCCAGGCTTTGGGCTTTTGCTTGGGTAAAAAGGTGGTGTGGTGAAAGCTCTGTGCTGACCATTGGGGCTCTGAAGCGCTGCCAGTTGAGGCAAGGTAAATGCAGGGCATTGCTTAGCTTGGCGTTCAGAGGGAGGGGATGTCTTCAAAGTGGGCCTGAGCGCAGAAAGAGATGGTCACTCTTCAATGCAGATGCCTTGAACGCCATTTGAGAGTGGGTGGGCAAGCTCTGGGGAGGGAGAAGCCCCGTGGAGCCCGTTCTCTCCTCTCCCTTGGGATGACAACCCGAGCCCTTCTCTGTGTGGGCGCTCGGCCATCCAGGTTTACTAGAAGGAGCATTTCAAGTATTCCTCCTCAGCGTGTCTGCTTTTTTGAGGAAAGCGTGCAGCTTCTCTCTCTGGCGCCTCACCAAGCGCTCTTGGCAGAGCTGTCTGATGTGTCATTGTACTGTGAGGCCTCTGTGCCGCGGTTGGAGCGGCGAGAGCTGGCTGGGAAGCACGGGGCCGGGCCGAGGAGGACTGGTTGCAGAGAGCTCTCAGCGGAAATCCTTTGACTCTGGAACTTGTTTGCTCTGGCAAACTCCCTGTGCCTGTCTGGACACAATGAGGGTTCAAGACACATGGCTTTTGTTTGGTTTTCCTGGAGGGAAGGCTTTGCTTTTCATTTGGCTGAATTTCTGGGTGGTAGAGAAAGAGGGAGAGAGCGAGCGTGCTTCAGGCTGTATTGGCCTTTGCCTTGTGTGAGGGTGATACTGGTGCTTTTTGGTGACCTTCTGCTTTCTGCACCAGATGCGAGTACCACAGAGATAGGCTTTTCACGTGCCTTTGTAAGAGACAGTGAAACAGAGGTTTAGGCCTTTGGGGAAAGTGCAGGTTTTCCCCATTCCTTGGCTGCAGGTGGAGATCGTATGGATGCTCTCACTCTAGCTCCCAGTAGCCTCTATCTCTTTCTCTACCACCTCTGGATCTTCTGCCACAACCTCACAGAGCCCTGACCCACCTGAAGAACTCTCAAGCCGTTAGGAGAGGGAAGGAATTGGAAGGTGTGGTATGCAGAAAACCTTAAGACCTCCTGGAAGAAGAATTACTTGAGTGCAGCAAAAATTACTTTAAGAAGACAACACACCCTGTCGCTAACATAATGTTAAAAAAGTGATGGTGAGAGTGGCTTTGACTTTCCCCTCTAGAAAACGTGTGTGTTCATTTGTAAAATATTCCCATGTGAAGTGATGCTTGCAATTGTAGAGTAGTCTTGAAAAAATTGGGAACATTTTTTTTTAACTCCATGCATCTAGGAAAGATCCTACTTTAAAAAATTCTTTGAAACAATGCCGTGCAAAGAATAAGAAGATACACAAACTGGAATGCACTTTAGCATCAAGTCTGATCATTTTGTCTGCCCAGATGAGATCTGCCAGATCCTAGATCATTCCAGTATACCTTAGAGGACACGATGCAAGGAAAACCCTTCATCAAGTGCACTTAAAAAGCACAATGAAATGTTCTAGCAAGTTATCACAACCTCTACCAGCCAGGGATGTTGCAGAAAAGAAATCAGTAAGAATTGTGATTTCAGGACCATCTCATGAAATTTGGCTGAAGGCTTGCTATTCTGTGAAGGTTGCAAATGTACAGCTCTTAAACACTGAGGAGAAACGGGAGTCCTAAAATTTGAGAGTTATTTTCCCCCAAACCACTTTTAACCTCTGAAGAAGAACTTCAAAGAAACATCAGCCTTGAGCACTGAACACCTAGGGCTAGGTCGCTGACCCTCCGAAATCAGCAGGGGATCTTTCACTGATTTTGTTTCACTTCAAGCAATGCACCTCCAAATCCTCAGAAGTCAGATAACAACGTGCAATAATTGCACCTTCCTCCATGTAATAGCTGGTATGATTTCTAGCGAGTTGCACAAGTTGCTTTAAGCACACTTCTGCTTCCTTGAGCTACGCTGCGGTTTTACTGGAAATTTGTACGTGAGATCACAGCCTGTTCTGAACCAAGTGGGTGCTCCCAGTGTGCTAGCACTTCATCAGAAAATACAGAAATGGGAGAGAAGTAGGAAGAGATTAAGTGACACCAGGGAAAAGTATGAAGGTGCACCAGGCACCCAGTGAAGTCTATCCAGGGAAAAGACAAACAGCCTCAGTAGTGTAAAGGGAAGTCAAGTCATTAAAAGGCATTGCAAGTTGGGTGGTATAATGCCTATAATAAGTCTTTGAAAGTGTGTTTAGCACAATCCTCCTGACAGAAATTAAACTATGGGAACTACAGGCACATTTTCAAATAGGCTGCGTTTTGCTGAACTGTCTCCCCACAAAAACGTGCTGGGAAGCGTATTAGGTGTCTCCCTGCTTCTGTTATTAACTCGCTTCTCCTCTTACCATGCTACTTTGTCTTTAAGGGGCAATGTCTCTTAAAAAAGGCTGAGATTCCTAGTTTGGGTGTGTGCAAACATGGTGTGAGCTGCAGGTGCTGCAGAGCAGCATCCCCCTGCCAAGCAGCTGGAGGTGGTCTTGTCTGGTCTAGGCTTATCTCCCAAAGGCATTTCTAATTGTTCTCATTAATTGTGATCTCCCCTAGGTGAGGGTGGTAACCTGTGTCATGCTCCAGTATCCTGGCTTAATTCGAACTCAGGTAATTGCACTCTGCCTTTCTTGCAAGCTCCTCCTGCAGAAGTATATTCATTTTCAGGAGAATAATATTTACATAAAATGTTAAATTGATGCCTCATATATTAGAGCAGCAGCAGTATTTCACCACACTGCAAGGTGAACAATTTCTGTTCATGAAGCCTACCACAGTGATCCAAACTTGCTAAGCAAATGAGTGTTGCTCATTCCAACAGCAGCATCTTTGCACAATATCTTTTTTTCCAGGAACCTCAGGAGTTTGCCAAGGGAAGTGCAAATTCCTGCACTGAGGAGGAATAACCCCAGGCACTGGTATGTGCTAGGGTCCACCCAGATGGAAGGCAGCAGAGAGGGACCTGGGGAGCCAACAAAGTGTGTTTGTGGCAAAGAAGGTGAGTGGTACCCTGGGCTGCGTTAGGAGAGGTATTGCCCACAGCTGAAGGGAGGTGATCCTTCCCCTCTACCAGCACTAGGTGAGGCCACAGCTGGAGTGCTATGTCCAGTTCTATGCTCCCTTTATCTCCCAAGAGAGACACAGATACAGTGAAGAGAAGCCAGTGGAAGGCCTTAAAGATGATGAAAGGACTGAAGCATCTCTCCTATGAAGAAGGGCTGAGAGACCTGGCACTGTTCAACTTTGAGAAGGCTCAGGGCAATCTCATCAATGTGTACAAATACCTGAAGAGAGGGTGCATAGAGGGTGGAGCCAGGCTCTTTCCAGTGGTGCCCAGTGACCAGAGGCAACAGGCACAAACTGAAACACGGGAGATGCTGTCTGAACATAAAAAACCCCCACCCTTTTCTACTGTGAGGGGCAGAGGTTTCCCAGAGAGGTTTTGGACTCTCTATCTTTGGAGGTATTCAAAACTTGACTGGACATGGCCCTGGGCAGCTTGCTGAAGGCGGTCCTGCTTGAGCAGGTGAGTTGGACCAGAAGACCTCCAGAGGTCTCTTCCAACCTCGACCATCCTGTGATCTAGGATAAATCCTCATTTTTTAATATTTGCATATAGTGCTTTGAAACAAAGCCATGTGAAGAACACGGACCCAGCTAAGGTTGCAATTTGGCATGAAATCTTTTTTGTCCCCCCCCTGTTTTGTCTTCCCAACTGAAATCTGCCAAATACACTGTTCAGTCTTGACTTTAAGATTTTCAATAGCACCAGAGCAACAAGAAAGCAGGTGCCAAGTAACTAAGTGTGGGAGTTTGGCTGGCCTCCCCCTGGTACTCAGCGTAAGTGAGGTTGCAGTGCTCTGTTCAGCCTTTGATAGAAAACTGTGAGTGCTTCAGTCTGCCTGTTCTCTTTGCGTTCATCTCATCTGCTGAGCCTGTCTGAGTGTGTCTAATGGCTTAGTCAGCCACCAAAGTGTTTATTCATAGTCTACAAATCTGCCAGGTGTGTTTGATGTGAGGTGGCCCTTTTACTATTGAGAGTCCACCTGGACTGTGGGTAGGTCCTGGTTGTTGTCTGTGTGCACAGTGGGTCTGATCTAGAGAGCCATCTCAGAGGATTTGTGAAGATGTTTTAGATAGTGCTAATGCATTGTGCAGTCTGCAGGGCACAGATAAGGAGGTCGTCAAACCCCAGATTCTGCTTTGGGAATCAGCAGCACTGTTCCAGTCTCCTTGGGTAGGGACGAGGGGAGTTTTAGACTCCACAACCTGCATACCAGCTAAGCAAGGAAAATAGCTTCCTTCCTCTCTAACTTGGATGCAGTTAAGCCAAATGCATTCTGGTGACATGATTCTTCCCTGAAGCAAAATGCTTTCAGAGCTCCAGTGGCCATATGGAGCTCTGCGCACACAGTTTTCCATGAATATTGCATTAATCCATATTCCAAGTTATGAATTGCAATCAATCCGTTCTTGTGCTAACCAAGCTGCAGCTGCTCCCAGCTGAAAAGTCTTTTGAACTCTGCCAGATGAAATATTCCAAGTCTCGTTCCAAGGTGCAGTAATTGTCATTGTGGTTCTCAGGCTCTCATACATATTTAATTTAGAGTACATATCGAAATGTGTGTTCTGCTGATGCTGAAGCTGGTGCCAATGCTTACAGTGATGTTGTCTGAAGACTAACGAAAGACCAAAATTGGTTCAATACATGGTAACACGTTGATTTCAACTTTAGTACAGTTAAGCTGTATTGGTAGTAAATCATTCAAAACCCTAAGTGAATGCGCCGTATGATAAATTAAAGGAAAGCATCAGCTGCAAAGTTTCAGAGTGTATGTGGGTTTCCCCTGGATTTGTGGCATTTGGAACTAGGAGACTGCTTTTCCCTGTTGTGAAGACAGGAACCATTTGTGAGTGGGCATGAGAAACGGGATCTGAGTTTCTTCTGGGTCTCATGTAGTCTAGTTTTACCTTGGCTTATAAGGCAAAAACATCCTTGCACTTTGGATGTAGACTCCATCTCACAGATGGGAGGGAGTCAGAACAGCTATTTTATTTAGAGATGTGGGGTTTTTTAATTTATTTTTTTAATCTTAATATTAATGAATTATATTTGAACTCTAAATTAATAAAAATTAAACATTTTGATGACATAATGTGAGAATTCTCTTCCATTTGATTGGATGTAGACAATGTTATATTATTCATATTGAACCCTCTTTCACGGAGATGAGACAGAAGGACATGATTTGTTCACTTCATGAGCTCAGGATTCTCATGGTGAGTGCTGAAGGCTGAGTACCCGACCTTTCCATTTTTAGGCCACTTCCTGGGATTGTTTGAGCACTAGTTGTTTAAAATTATTTTGAAAGAGAAATTATTAATACCTTATGGTTGGTTTCTAGTGAAGTCGTGCAGAATGTACCAGGTTTGAAGACTGTTGAGCCTCAGTCATATTTTGCCAGTGGCTCTCATTTCTCAGAACTTGGTACTGTGAAACAGTTTTCTTCTTTTTAGTATAATACAGGTATTTAAAAAGGGGTAATTTGGGGGTTTTATATGGATTCAAAACACAATGTTCACTTCCCTCTCTTCCTTGTCTTTAAGTCTTTGTGTACGTAGAATTTTTTGTGTATGTACATAGAAATATATAAAATCGAAAGGATTTAATCCAAAAATTTGCAAAATAAAAAATGGCAGTTTTTCTGTGAACTGCCCTTCCCTACTGGAAACCGAGGGACAAATGCTGAGTGGCTCCTGTGGTCGTGCTGTGTTCCTGCTCAGGCTGGGTGGGGATGGGGGACTGGGGTCCTCTGCGGCAGGGCAGAGGCGCCACTGGGAGCCGTATCTGGCAGAAGCCCACCCTTGGCATTGCTAGTCCCTTGGGGTTCGGATGCATCTGAGGCTCTCTTGGGAGCATCTCAGAAAGGTAATGGTATGTCAGCTCTGTAACGCTTACTCAGCAAAATTCCTGGGCCGGAACAATCCTCAGTGTCAGTACAGACTGGGGAATGAGGTGTTAGAAAGCAGCCCTGAGGAAAGGGACTTGGGGGTGCTGATGGACGAGAAGCTGGACATGAGCAGGCAATGTGCACTTGCAGCCCAGAAGGCCAATCGCATCCTGGGCTGCATCACAAGAAGTGTTGCCAGCAGGTCCAGAGAAGTGATTCTGCCACTTTGCTCTGCTCTGGTGAGACCTCACCTGGAGTACTGTATGCAGGTCTGGAGCCCTCAATGTAAGGAAGGACATGGACCTGATGGAGTGGGTCCAGAGGAGGTCCACAAAAATGATCAGGGGATTGGAGCACCTCTGCTACGAGGACAGGCTGAGGGAGCTGGGGTTGTTCAGCCTGGAGAAGAAGACGCTCTGGGGAGACCTAATAGTGGCCTTCCAGTACCTGAGGGGGCTACAGAAAGGCTAGGGAGAGCCTGTTTACAAAGGCCTGCAGTGACAGGATGAGGGGCAATAGCTTTAAGCTGGAGAAGAGCAGATTTAGATTGGAGATTAGGAGAAAGTTCTTTACTGTGAGGGTGGTAGAGCACTGGAACAGGTTTCCCAGGGAGGTGGTTGAAGCCTCATCCCTGGAGACATTCAAGGTGAGGCTCCACGAGGCCCTGGGCGACCTGGTCTAGTTGGGGGTGACCTTGCTGACTGCGGAGAGGTCGGACTAGATGGCCTTTGGAGGTCCCTTCTGGCCCAGATGATTCTGTGATTCTATGATTGTCAGCTCCTGTCATTGCTGCCCTGTTTCTGCTCCTTGAATTGCCTTGGCTGCTCCCAGGAAGGACAGTCCATTTGATCTGTAACGCTGAGACAACCGGCATTTTATGTTCAAACATAAAATGACTTTTCTAACCATATATTTGCAATTAAGCTGTTGTTTTTATTAGTCACAAGGGATAATTGCATCCAGAAATTCCCGAAGAAAAAAGTTATACTGGGCAAACAATATTACACTGATGTTTCAATTATGTGAGTAATTTTCTAGCATAGATCAGCAATAAACTTCCCTAAAGGGCCTATTAAACAGGAAGCAAGAAAGCAGAGATCGGGTAGTTGCCAGATGTTAGTGTGTCTAGCACTCGTGTCTCAGTTCGTCCCCTCACTCTTTTTGTCTTTAGGCAAGTCAAGCAGTCAGCAAAATCCCGTGTTACCTGTAGACAGCAGGCGAGTACAGGAAGGCTTTCTCCTGGAGAAAGGAGTTTGGGGGGGCTGGGGTTTGGGTCTGGAAAGCCTGGGGCTTGGGTCTGGAAGGGAAGAGTCTATGGTTCCTGCCTTGTTGATGTCAATCTGCTGAATCTCCTCACAACGGAAACAAGGACAACCTGTGTTTCGGTGAGTTTAGGCCAGTAATTGGGAGAATACGCGAAGTGTCTGTGATGGGAGTGCTGGTCCTATGGCGGGATCTGGGATGATGGACAGCAGGGTGCAGAGCACCCTCCCTTACCTGGGACAGCAATTCTCCAGACCCAAACCCTTTGAAATACTGCCATAGGAAGCAGACAGGAGATAAGAGCTGCCTTATTCACTTGTCAGGTACGGCAAACAGTGTTTTATCCATTGTAATTCTTCTGCTAGTCACGCTGCCATACAAGCCAAAGCCCTACCATAAATTTCCCTTCTCCTGTCATAAGAGTGCTTTTATTGGTAATAGCTTATTTCACGCGCTGACCCATTATATGGTATTCTGGCAAAGCAAACAACCTATTAGGAGGGTTTTCTGACAGAACTATGTTGGGAAAAAATATACTACCAAACATTTCCTAATGCACAGTCATGCAGAAAAAATGGTCCCGCATCCCCCATTCCCTGTGAAGCCCAGCTCAGCTTGTGCTGGTTTCTGCTGGGCCACCTGTGCCTGCAGAGCCCTCGTCTCCTCAGAAAGCCCCCACAGAGGCAGAAGGACTCCTCTGCAAAGATCAGCTACAAGTTTTTCTAAGGGGTCTGTTCAAGAGCAAGCAAGAATTCCAGGGGTTAGTCCCTGCTGTGTTCTCACAGGGGCACAGACAGGCTTCAGGAGCTGTCATGGCTGGATGTGATGGGTTATGCTGGGGTCAGCAAAGGGGTACATGTATGTGCCATACCTCTGAGCTATGTTTGAGTTGCCAAGGGTGCTGGAAGCAGCACAGCTGGCTAGTATGGTGTGGGCTAATGTCTTTCTGTTTCTCCCTGGAGTGGTGGTGGTGAGAGTTTGCTTCAGGATGCCGGTAAGGCAGCCTGCTCTCTGGACATACTCAGTGAGGGAGCTTGGAAAAGTTTGCTCCTGTTTTCTCCCATGCTGCCAACTCTGGAAAGAACTTGCAGGATGTAATCAGCCCTCCAGCAACCATCACTCTAATACAGATGGCCCCTTCAGTGCCCCAAAGTTATCACCTTTCCCTAATACCAGAGTTAGAGCTTTTTGTTGTTATTTTCTTTTTGTTGTTATTGTTGTTTTTTAAACTTTCCCACTGGCAGGATTATAATCTGCCTGTCCTGTTGCTTCGGCTCCAACCCATCCCCATAGCCAAGGGCAAGTGACTCCAGCCCAAGAGGTCAGTTGTGCTTTTCCCCACCCTGTGCTCGCTGGTCCTGTCTCCTCCATCTCTTTCTGTACTTTTTTTTTTTCCTTTTTATGTTATTCAAGGAGAGCTGTTTGAGTCACAAAAATCAGCTAGAAATCAGTCTCTGTGAGATCCTGATTTAAATATGAGCACACTTTGATTAACTTCTAGCTCTGCTTCCACTTCCCCTTGTTCCTCTCAAATTAGCCTCTAATTATCTCAGTTGTAATCACCCAGTGTGATAAAGTTAAAGTAATAATGATTCTTTTTGATAGTACAATGTTTTCTCTATGAATGTTGTAGCTAATAAAGACAGAATGCCAAGCTGCTTATGGGAAACAGATTTTTACAGATCCTAAACAAATACCCCGCATAGTTCATGTACAGATAATAAAAGAACAAAGTAACCCTTCTAAGGAAAATTTATATCTTGATAAAAAAAAAAAATATATATCTGTCTGTATATTTATGTTCCAAAATACTGGTTTTAAAGGCCCAGAACCTAATTTCAGTGCTTGAGGCCAAAGCTGGGGACTCGAGAAGCCTGCTCTGGTTCCTGCACCTCCATGGCACCAGGAGGTGGGCTGCAGCTCAGACCATGAAGCTCACAGCTGAGTGAGTGGTTTAGCACCTCTCGGTGCCTTGTCCCCTGCAATATCCAGGCAAGGTGTTTGTCCCTGGGGCACGCAGACTAGGAGGTGTTTTTAAGCATGCCTATCATATTGCATGCTCACAGGAGCGTTTTTCTTTCAGGAAGGAAAGCAATGTGCCTTGAAGGCGAGCAAAGCGGCAGCCATAGGAGAGAGGGGGTGCTGAGGAGCAGTGTGGGGAAGGTGACTCGCAGCCCCCTTCTTCTGAAGCTGTGCCACTTCATGTGAAATAAATCACATTGCATTGAAGGGGAGGGGGGGCAAGGGTTGTCACAAGTGTGTATGACATGTACTGAGTGTCTAGGACATTTGGATGGGAAAACATGGGTGCACATGGGGAGACAGTTCTCGGTTGCAATCCATGCATGACGGAGGGCTTTAGGACACCTAAGCAGAGCACAGAGACTCAGTTGCAGGTTTCTTTTTTTCCCTTGGCCTCAATCATTATGGTGGGTGTTTGTGCCTCCTTTCTTTTTCTCAAAGAGCCTTTCACTCACCTTTTAAAAGCTGTCAACCACTAATTTTCATTTGGTTTTTGACCTACTCAGCTGTAGATTTGTGTTGGATGCAGGAGTCGTGCCTGCTTTTTGCACCCCAGGTATACTCAGATAACATCAGCAGTGTGATTTTGAAGAAGGGCTTGGGATGTTGAGCGGTCAAATAGCAGCTAGTGTGTAGACCTCTTCTGGCTCAGCCAGGCTTTCTGTGCCTGAAGCACTTTGTCCTCTCAAGGCTTTTCATAGCCATACACAAAGAAGGGTTTGTGTGGGGGTGTGTGTGTGAAGTATACATTAATGTTTTTCAAGAGTGGTGTGTTGTCTTTCTGTAATAGCAGAAGTTTCAGCAAGTTACTGGAATTCTTTGGACAAATCTGTTATTAAAGTTGACTGGTGTGGTTGGTAAATGTGGCCACCCAGAAGCTTTGTGGTAGGCACATGCTATGTATTCGGGGTCATAGCTTTGCCCTCCCTGACTGCAGGGAGCTGTGAAGGCTGGGGAGACAGGCTGCCACAGGCAGGCATTTTCTTACAAGCAGAAAATATTCTTATAAAGCTTTGAAAGAGCAAGCAGAAATGGAAGCTGGTTTTGTTAGTTACCGTCATGGTAGTGTAAGTACCATACAAGCAATATAAGGAAAAGAGACCTTGAACATTGGGGTCTATAATATGTAATCACGGATGTAATTAATATACATCAGTGTTTTGGTAGAGGTTTCCCATCACCAGCCCAATGATTATTTAAACCAATAGGCACATCTGTATGTTCTTTAGTATCCTCAGCTTTACAGGTAACTATGGGACATTTGACCGAAGTACAGTCCCTGCTACTTTAATGTTACAAATCAGTGGTTAGAACAGATTTGTCCCTGGACACTTTCAAACCCAGAAGAATGGATACTTCTGGTATCTTTTATTCTAACCAAGAGAAAGCCTTTCCAGCTCAGCATCTAGGCAGAAAAATGAACAACCTGATTAGACCAAGATTTCTCAAGAGCAGGGAAAGCATTTCTCACTTTTTTTTTGGGCATACTGTTATATCAAACTTGTGAGCTTTATGTAAAACATTTAGGAAAGAAACAGCCATTATAATAAATGTGCTATTAGATCTACACTAGCATAACTAATTAGGTCCTCGGTTCGATGTGAAAAAACGAATAGAGCGCTGCAGTGTGCAGCTTTGTATTACACAGTCTTTTCCTGCTCTTGAGCAAACTTGTTCTGTGTGCCAAAGGCGAGAACATTAATTGAGTACGGAACCTGTTTATAAATCCAGCGCAGCTCACGGTTTTGACGGGTGCCACCGCTGTTCATTTTCACCTTGCTGCTGTCCGTAATTAACCTTCTGCAGCTTGAAATTCTCCATGAAATGAAGGATGGGTCTGGTTTTGGCAGGGCTACTCTGGCCTAAATTAAAGCAGACAAACTACTTATATATCTCAAAGTCTTTACCTGGCTTTATGGGCAACCAGGGAACGAGCCAAAAGACTCATAGGATTGGTCATCTAGTTAAATACCATTGTGGGCAGGAGGAGCATATGAGGCTTTCCATAGCCTTGTGGCTTTCTGTAGATTAATCTTTATGACAAATTTGGTACAAGCTCCATTGCTCCCCAATGGAGGCGTACAGTATATCACCAAAGAGGAGACTGGCTGCCAGGTACAGTTACCTATGTAGGTGTGGAGTGGCACATGTAGAGTGAAGACAGGCTTCACATACCAACGTAACCTCCTCCCCGCAGACGTGGGACCAGCGAGCAGCTGTTGGAGTCATTGAGAACCTGCCTGTTGACCTCAGTGATCAGAGCTCGCTGTTGACCTAGGGAGCAGGAGCACCTTCTCCAGCACCTCCTCCACAATGTATGCTCACAGTTCTCCCCTTCTGCCGCCTCTGGTATTTGCTGGACCTCTCTCTTAGTGGATTTAACTCACTAAAATAACGCAAAAATAGGCAAAAGAAAAAAAAGCAACCAAACACCAACCAAAAACCAAAGTAGAAATCTTGCATTGGTTTCTATCTTCTGGAGAGTCATGGCAGTCACAGGAAGAAGCAGCACGGCAGCCTGTGATGGGGGCAAGGCTGGGGCTTGGGCAGCAGCAGGGAAATTTTGGGGGAGGAAAGCAGCAGCCCTGCCTTGGTCAGCAAGCTGCCAGACTGCTGGGGCTGCATGTGAAACCACAGACTAATTCCTCATGTCAATGTCTTTATTTTGGTTATTGTTTGAAGGAGTCTCCTTATATCCAGTTTCCAATCAAAACATCATGTACTCCCTAAAATCTGAGCTCGAATATGAACATGTTGCACTGCAGGGACTGAAGTTTACCAGTCCTATAATGTAGATGAATGCCTTTGAAAAACAAATACTTAATCAAAGTTACACTCCATTTGTTTTTTAAATTTTCATTTTCCATTTAAGTGGCTGTTTCATTGCTATGAGAAGCATTAAGACCTATTCATGTTTTCCTTCTTGTGGCTCTTTTAAAACTGATCTACCCTTGTTTATTAATGTCCTGGCAGTGGATATTCTTACATGTCTTCTCTGTACTCATAGCTTGGGTCCAAGATTACCTGTGAAGGATTTTAGTTTCTTCATGCAGAAATTTATGCATTGTTATTTTAACTGTTTGAATGTTTTCATTGTAAAGCACCATTTCTTTCTCACTATGTTGTTTTAATTGTATATTAAGTTAACTTAAGGCAGAGAAATTCTTTTTCTCCTGTTACATCTTTTTGTCAGGCTGTAGTTAATTCAATATTGACTTGTAAAAATAACATCAATGAAATTATAGATGTAACTAGATTGTAACTCTTTATTGACTTTTTTTCTCCAGCCACTGAAGGAAAGTAAAACAAAGGTGCAAAAAGGCCATTTTCAAATATGAGGAGAAATGGGGGAAAAGCTACCTATTCTAAGAAGATACACTATGTATGCTAACAAGCCATTTATTTATTTATTTCTACACAGGTGCTGTCTTTCTTCAAAAGGAACGAAGAGGTCACTTTTCTGCTCTGATTTCCTCCTGTGAACATTGAAGCAAGGTAAGAAAGGTACTGCTGCAAGTTACCTTTGGCACACATGTACACTTTTTTTTTTTTTTTTTTCTGTTGGATCCCCTTTCATCTGCTAATGAATTATCTCTGGGTGAACCCCCAGAATTCTCAGATGAGTGTTCTGAAGCTTAGTAAGAAATATGTTTTCATTCCAGCATGGGCTTCTTTCAGAGCAAAACAATACTTGTGGGAAAAGCTGGGCTTTTCCAATACTTCACCTCCTGAAAATGTCAGTGATAGTTTGTTCTTAAATGCCTACTGAAACATATTCAAAGCATATTATCAAAATGTTTTGTCTAAAAAAAACCCCAAGCATAACCACTTTTGATAAAAGAGCATTTTAAAGCATGACTTGACAAACACACAAACCTCAAACTTCAGAAAACAGGAAAGAAATTAACATTCCGTATTTTCCCCAATAAAGCCTTTTTAAAAAAAAAATAATCATCACCACCTATCAGCTCATTAATCTACTCAATGAGACAGGCAAAGGGTTATCTCTGGAAAGAGGTTCACCTCTACTTTTTCTCTGGATTTGCTCATTGCCTCTTGATACCATCTGGTTCTGAGGTCTCCTGCACTGCTTGGTCTCTGTGGCTGCAGCTTCCAGGTACGGATGTGTCAAGTTCCTTGTCATCTTCAGGCTTCTTTTGGTGAACCAAATATAAATCATGCAGAGTAATTTTATATGCTGATAGGTGTGTTTCTTACACAAGATTTTACTACATTCCTATGACATATCACTCTAGAAGCACTTTTTTGGGGTCTTTTTCCTTTTTTTACATCTTTCTTCTACTAAAACTAGCAAGAATTCACTAGTAGTATAGGTGGGTGCTTCCTGCAAGTTGTTTAAAAAAAAATAGAACTTAAAAAAACCCCAAATTTCTTAGTATTCAGTCCTGCCCTCTGTGAGTCAAAATCTGCTGGCTGCACAGCCACATTCAGGACAATATTGGTGCATCTTTTCAGACAGAGACCTGAAGGGGTATGTAGTGTTAAGAAATTCAGAGGGTTAATGCATTCTGGAAAACCATGAAGAAAGTAAGCAGGCATTCATATGTCAGGATAGGACAATGGGGGGTTTTTATAAAGTAAATGTTAATGTATGCTGAAGCCCTTCCAAGGTATTGCACAGGTCAGTATTACATCACTGGTGATTTACATTTTCTGCTCTGTATCATTTTGTATTCCTGGCTTAGGAAAGCCAGCTAAAGCTAGATAAATGCTGGGTGTGCTCAAACGGTGTGTGTTCGGCTTCTAATAGCTTAATGACCTCTATCTTCTCCCTTGGTTATCACTTTTATTATGTGTCTTTTAAGAAGAAACTGTTTAGCAGAATTTCCGAACAGGCTGCCTAAAGTTTTACTACCAGATTTGTGAAAAGGAAAAGGCTAGGGCAGAGAGGAGTAATTTTAAGAAATGGGGATAAACAGAGGCTTTTAAATTTAATTCCTGGCTGTCATCATCCTAATTAGCAATGGGTCTATTTGATGCCTCAGTTCAGGGAGAGTGAATAGTGCTGCTCTGTGTCTGTCATGGTGATTAATGTACTTTTAGGTAATAACCCAGTAACATGTACAGAGTCATATGCTAAATCTATAGAGTACACTGTCCCAGAACAATTATGTGACATATGCCCAGTTACACTAGTGGTGATGTCCTCTCTTTGGATTGCTGAAAAAGCAGACTGATGACATGTTAGGGGTGTCTACTGAACCACAACATTCAAGGGACTAAATAGAAACAATAGCCCTGTGAATATACATTTAATTTAATAATAGTTGTTTAATTTACATTCCCTACTAATTTTGGATTGTTCTCCTCAACACAGAAACCAGCTTCTCTGCACATTACATAAGGCAGCAGAAATGGTGTGACAGTAAAATCACAGCTGAGTGCAGCATATTCATCATGTAATAGCTGTGATCCTTTCCTGGAACTGGTAAGAGAAATGGGGTATGTCCCACTGAATTCAAACCGTGGTTGTGCTCATATTACATGCACAATGGTTATGAAAGTCAGATCTTAAAGCAAATCAGTAAATTTATATTAATTTTAGTGGGCTTTTGACCAGCCCTAAGATGAAGCCTGTGGCTTTGAGGAATTTGATTTCTACATTTTTATTTCACTTTTAAACAATTCCAAGCCTCCCAGTGTTCATTTCTTATATTAAAGCAACCTTTCTCAGAAGTATTTTCTTGTGCCATGCAATCTAGAAGGTGACTGGAGTTTCAGAAGCAGATGAAAGACAGCATTATCCACTTTCTTCCTAGAAGAGGTATTTCATCAGCTCACCTTTTCTTGAAGGAACATTCAAACATTCATTTGGTTTGTAACATTTGTGGAGCAGAGCTATCGGAAATTATGTGACTACTGACACTAACATACTGTGCAATATGTTAATTTTTTTGCTTATTCATTAAATAGATTAGTATAGAGTTAGATACATAATCAAAGCGTATTGTAAGATCTAATAGGTAATTCTCAGACAGGATATTTTACACCAACAACTGCACCTGACCAGACTTTTATGGTATAGCTTTCATTTTGAGAAATGTCATGCTGTGAAACAATTGGCAAGCAATGTTGGATGTTAGTTGCAGTAAGAAGAATTGAAGAATTATAATTTAGAATTCTTCTCTTTTAGCATGACCTATAGGTTACAGTAATTTGTGGTTCTTGCGAGATTTCCACACCCTGACACTGAATATAATTCCCCACCATGTTAATGAAAGTCAGTGTTCATGCAGATATGTGGTTAGAATCATGGAATTAATAGCATTTGAGCTTTGCATTCTGCACACAAATAGTGGTAACACCCAGCTCCTATATATTTCAATGTAATGTTCAGTTCCTGTACATTTCAGGTTGGTATTTGTATCCTCTATACATCTTGGGTTGGTATTCATATCCTCTGTTTTCAGAAATGAGGGAGAAATTGGGTAGTCAAGATGCCATAGGAAAGTTAAACACAGATTTTGATTCAGCTGAGTCCTAGTGCAGCAACCACTGCAGAGCACTGTTTCTCATTGTGTTTAAGGAATGCGTGTTAACCGTATGTTTTTCCTCACTCAAGGATAATTGCTGAACTTTCTCTGCATGGCTGAAGATGATGTACATAAAAGGGTACAGGTTTGAACTGGTAAAAAAGATCTGTACTATTTTTGTTTGTGTATAAAGGAGGCATGCATAGATTTTTCTGTTACTGCTATGTATTCCTACATAGTGTGCCAGTAACTCTTCTCAGAAAAGTGCAGTTTGACTTTCTGCACAATCTTTCTTAGGCTTTGGTGTGCGTGACTTCACAAAACTGTGCCTAGGTGACACACTGGGGAACAAGATTTTGCTCTGCTTTTGGCAAGGGAGCTGGAAATGCTGCTGGAGCAACACTCTTGGGAGCAGAATTATGTTTGCTTTGTCTTGTTTGGGCTTTTTTCCCTGTGAACCATGAGGCATGTATCTCTGGTTGAAGGAGCTAGATAAGCCCTGCTGGTTGTCATTTTAGTTTCCTTGGTTGGGAGTAGAGCTGCTGGGTACTACTGTGGATGGTTTCACTGATACATACCCCAGTGCACAGTATGTGCTCGGAAAGGTGCATTAGAGCTGAAATAAGCTCCTTAGGTGCTGCGAGCTAGAAGATCCTGTCCTATCTGTAACTGTTCAGCAGAACTGAGTTGGCAGACTGGACTCACTTTTTTTTTTTTTTTAAGAGCAGTAACAATTGGCTTATCTTTGCAAATTATTTTGAAAAAAAGCCCCACTTCAAACTCTATCACTGCAATATACTTGCTTCTTATTTTTACTTTGGTGAATTCAGTTGGTGCGGCTTAGTCTCGCTGTCACGTTTCATAGGGCTGGAGCAAAGAGTGAGCTTTCTTTACAGCCTATAGTGAATCAAAGGAGCTGATGTGGCTTACTTTTGCTTATTATTTTACCAGTTCTATTAAATAAGTTAATTGTAATTGAAAATTCAGTGGTAAGACACAGAAAATCTTGTTCTGTGTGAAATAATTCGGCAAATTCATTACTTACCATGTCACCCAGTGTTATGTGGTCCTCTTTTATAAACTGGTCTTTTTTGAATATAACATGAATACTGTAGATTAGGAAACCTATTTCACGTGTGCTACAGCAGCACTCAGTTTCAGAAGGAGGAAATATATAGAAGTTCAGAAAGCCTTTCGTGTTCAGTGTCTAAGAAAGCAAGTAGCCACCATCAATCATGGGCTGTGTTGACTAACTCAAAATATCAAGTTTTCATTTGTAGAAGTTTCTGTGAAGTCAGTAAATGACTATATAACTTACAGACAGCTCCCTCAACTTTCATCATGCATATCTTTAACTTTTTTTTTGTTTATGCTGAATTCTTATAATAAACTCACCTGAAAAGTCTGGGGCTCAGAGCAGTAAGACCAGGTATAAAGCAGGAAAGTCTTGAGAACTTCACCAGAACTCAGATTTCATGTGTAGTGCTTTCCCTGTGAGCCAGAGTTTGATCTCTCAGTGTAAGGACAAAAGAGTGTATAGCACTCATTTCTGTTGCTGCTCTTTCATTGCAACACAAACTCATTCCTGGATATTAGCATTCTTCCCTCACTCTGCTTGGTGCTGTGGCTAATAACTATTTATGGAACAAACCCAACAGTCTGAATCTTCTGCTTGACCGCTGGTGGCCTTAAAATGGAAGATATATTAGCAAGCTGATGATATCATTGCCTTTCTGCTGGTGAGTATAGCTAGCCATGTGTTTTTATAGCTTGGTCCGGAACAGTTTAAAAACTTTTGGCAGATCTCTGGGTGCCATTATGAACTTACTTAACTCCTTTTCCCATTTCCGGACCATTTAGTTTAAAGTCTCTCATGTGACATTTGTTAATCAGTATATATATAGAATCAGAAGCAAATGAAAATTAGAATAATTTGTAAAAATGAGAATAGGTTAAAAAAATCTTTGCTTTTCTGTTCATACATTTTCATTTTTATTGCGGTAGTGAAATGCTTAATAATGTACTCTTCAGCTGGTGAAATATATCTTGCAATTGTAGAATTAGCGCATATTTTGGAAAACTCCAATGACAATAAAAGGATACATAGTTTTATGACTAGGTAGCAAATTTGGCAGTATCACCTGCATGCTAAGTGCAGCTAAAATAACGTAACTAATGAGATAATGTGGGATAACATATGGGAGTAAATAAAAAGGTGTTGGATGGGTGAAGAAATGCTTTAAGTTAAATCCAAAATATAGGTGTAGTTCAAATAACATTACAGTCCTGACTCAGGCTTGTGAAAGTATGGAAAGTGAGAGTTAAGGCTGCTTCTCCATATTTAATATGTCCTGGTGCCTTTCCAACAAATATTTTATTATGTGAGCTCTCCCAGTGATTTTGGACCGTAAGCGGCATTTAGGACCCTCTGTAGGGGTTTGACACTGAATTTTTTCCCATAGACCATCGAGCAAGGATGAAAGTCCAGAGAATTGGGAGAGAGAAAAATCTTCAGTTCCATTTTTGGGCTGTTATAGGCAAATAACCTTTCTGTGCAGTGTGCCTCTTCCCCCCTCATATTAAGGCATGGCTAAAATATTTTGTGTAAAAAATTTGGACTGTGGTTAGAGTTTGGTAGAAGATCTTTATTTTATGTCCCCAGAAAATGTTTTCATTTCAGAGAAAGTCGTTTCCACCCCTTCTGCATAGGTGGTTAGGCAAACCTGCAGTCAAACCTCTGTTCTTCCTGACTCGGATCAAACGTTTTCCCCTAAAGGTGGTAAAATGGGAAGATGAGCTCAAGCCTTCTCCACTGGAGGCTGGTACCCTGATGCTGAGCTATTCTGTCATGATGCCACAAAAAACTTGGGTTCCTTCTCCTATGCGACAAAAGCAACATTCAAAACCTTAAAAGTGGACATAAAGTGGCTGGTTGGTGCTTCGGAAGGTGATGGGATTGGAAGACGAGGATTTCAGTCTCAGCACTTACACACTCTCCTTCTTACTGCAGTATCTGAGCCTCTTGCACATCCCAACTGGTTTTATAGCTGCCTGTTTTACAAATGGGAACATGAAAGCAAGAAAATGTGTTGCAGAGCTGGGAGCTGATTCCTCTTCACACAGGTATCTCATCCAGTGCAGTGCTCCCCCAGGATCTCTGTCCTCATGGCTGCAGATTTTCTGCATGTATCCAAAAGAGTTACTGATTCATCCATCATTTCCTTTAGGGTGTCATTTTGTCCCTGCATGCTTGCTGTGTCCAGTTTTTCAGTTGATATGAACAGGAATAAAAATAAACCCCCAGTGCCTTCAGTTGAATCAAGAGTAAGTGGTATAAACCAGTCTCACTGGCATCGCTGGCTGTTTGGTGGAGATTAGAGTTGGTATCTCTTCAGTTTAGCTGTGAGCTGTACTCTGTATACAAATTCTTTTTTTTTCCTTAGGTTGAAACAAAATACCTTTATACTTATCACCAATAGGTCTCAAGACTTAGGGAAAATTAGCAAGGTTATAAAACCCACGGAGTGTGTGTGGTTTGCTGTTGCAGCTGCACTTTAAAGGAAAAGTAATATACTCACTTGTCCTCCTTAGAAAAGCATCTATAAATTAGCACTCTTTGAAAAGTTCCTGATGCCTAGCACAATTTTTATGTTACAGCCAAAATGTGGGTCCTCCATTTTTAACACTTCAATCAATTTAAACTGTCTTGCCAAGATCTGAGGGGCCCTTGCTCCAATCCTTTCCTTTATAACATTTTCTGACCATGTCTCTTTTTTAAGGGGCTGAGGAACAGCGTGCCTTAGAGGTGCAGAGTCCCCACAGTGACTGAGAGAGCCCCTGTAGCGGTTGTGCCAAGATGGTCTATAAAGGCCAGTTCTCCCTACAGCAAGAGCGGGCATGACCATGGCTGGAGGTACTGCGTCCTGTGCAGCTCCCCCATGGGCTGTGGAGCTGAAGACCATCATGCCTTCAGCAGCAATGGGATCATCACCTTTAGAATGCATGGAGAGCGTTCGTGCCTTCGCTGTGAGAGCCTGCTAACACGCCTGTTTCCAGCCACTCAGAGTGGAGAATGGTTGCTTATCCATCACCCCTTGGCTCAGCGGGGTTAAGGGCATGCTTCAAAAAAGCAGCACATTGTGCCTTAATCCAGGCCTAAGAAAGGAGAAACTTAAAACAAATTAGAATGATTTGTGTTAACTCTGTTGCCAAGGGGTCTTTCTTAAACAGTCTCCCTCTATAATACCTGAGTCAAAATAATATTAAACTCTATTAAATCTTCAAGTTTCTTGGTTTTTTTTGCGTATCAACACTAAGAAGAGATTGCAAGTCCACAGAAATTCACGAGTGAGATGAGTGCAGCAGAGATACTGGAGTTGCTGTTGTCCTTCCATGCCCTGTCCTCTGCCTTTGTTAATCTGCATGTGCAAATTAAACTGAAATTAAATTCTTAATTCATCACCATGTTGTGGTGACAGCAGGCAGGATCAGAACGCTTTACACACACGTAGCACCACATTAACATCAGAAACAGATTCTTCCCCAGAGAGAAGAGAAGATTTTAAAGAATGCGGAAAGATACCACAGGGCTGTAATCCCTCTCGCTGCACAGAAAACAACTGATTGTTGTTGAAACACTCAGAGGGGGAGGTGGGTCCAATAATCTGCAGAACATATGTAGGATACGGCTTTTTCCACTGTCAAGAGTGGAGATGAGAAACTTGAAATAAACAACATTAGGGGGGGTGAAAAAAACCCACAACAAAAAAAAATGAAAAACCCCATGCCAAAAGAGAAAAAAGATACTGTATGGTAATAACTCAATGTGACTGCCTGGAGAAGTGAACTGCTCCGAGGAACATCCCTCTGGTTGCAGGTCGTCTCTGCTACACAGGACTGCAGGCTCTGCCCCCATCCCTGTGCTGTCGTTGCGTGCCATCGCCTGTTTTTGCAGGGGACTGAGCCACCCCCTTGTCCCTTCATGGGGTACTAGCAGGTATCTCAGGATCCAGAAGGGCCATCTGTGCAGCCGCTCTGTGGTCCTGATTTAGTAAAGCACTTAAACACACACTTAAAGGATTTGCTGAATTGGATGCTGTGCTCTCCACTGGCTCCGTCAACATCTCCTGGCTCCCTGACACTTTTGGCTCTGCAAGTGCTTTATGTTGCTTCTGCTGTCGAAAGCTGGGCCCCTCTCCTACTCCCTGGTGCCCAGGGGTGAGGCGGACACGCTAGCGTTGCTTCAGCAGGTAGGTCTTTCATCGGTTATTTTGTGGTGGGAGATAAGTTCGCTGTCCCTATTCTCATCCCAGGAGGTAGGAGCATGTTGTGGTGTGTGGGTCCACACTGCCCTGTCCTGTCCTGCTGGCAGCCCTGTAGAGTGTGGTCCCCAGACCTCTGCCTGCCATATGCTTGCTGGTGGCACTGGTCTCCATGAGGAGACCACCCATCCTGTCAGCTCCACTCCACTGCTCTCAGCCCC
The DNA here is from genome assembly GCA_025769975.1 of Gallinago jamesoni. Lineage (NCBI taxonomy): Eukaryota > Metazoa > Chordata > Aves > Charadriiformes > Scolopacidae > Gallinago > Gallinago jamesoni. The sequence goes on from JAOQGH010000032.1 coordinate 33,272,213, forward strand.
TGCCCAGAGCAACCTCATGCCACAGTGGGTCCTCCATGGGGCTGTGACTTCCATTGACAGCAATTACAAAGGGGATGGAAAAGGCTTCACGTGAGTGGTTGTATTTTAGAGATATTTTTGCCTTAATATTATTGCATTTGCGTGGGTTGTCTTTCCATGAGGGGGGCAGGAACGAAGTTTCAAAGCCTTTGCAAGTCTGACAAGTTTAAAGGTTACTGGCTGGATGAAGACCTTAGGCACCTCTTTTAAACTCCTAAATTCCCAATCTCAGAGAGCACGTGAAGGTTTTAAGACCCTGCATCTGAGGGTTTTGGCAGGAATAAGTTCTGGAGCCCCTAAATCACTTCTCTTTTAAATAAAGCTCACTCCCTCAGGATCTTTTCAAAATGTTACCCTCACTTCTATATTCAACTCCAGATGACAAAAATCTTCAGAAATGTTTGGATTCCCACAGAGGCTGGGTAAGACAAGTTTATTTATTCAGTCTTGCTTTGCTTCATCGAAGAAACCCCAACTGGGAGAAGTGGGAGGGCCCCATTCGTTATGTGTCGCCCGGCCCGAGAGGTGCTCCCGCCTGCAGTAGCGATGCTCTGCGGGGAAATGCAAACTTCCCAGGGTTTACTTACCTCTGCCCAGCACGTGGTGCAGCACACGGACAGATGCATGGGTCTGACACGCTTTGGAGACTCTGGGCTCCTTTGCCAAGGCAGGTGCTGGGGTGCCAGTCCCCAGGAGCCCCATCCTTCACACAGCCACAGCTGTGTCCTGCATGGAAGCAGAGCAGGAGCTGAGCCTGTGGCCGCACTGAAGCCTCTTTGAAGACACCTGCGCCGACAAGCCAAGGTGGAGTTATGTTTTCTCCACAGAGGTCCACACAAGCTTGTGAGTCGATGGCCAGACTGTTGGTTTGCTGTGCCACTACAAGGGCAAGTGGGATCCTCAGGCTTCCTCTGGGAGAGTCTGAATTTGGGTAGTCGGAGAAACTGAGCCCACAGGCTGCCACTGTGCCCCCCACCAACCAAAAAGACCCCAATATCCCTTTAAAACTGGCATTTCAGGCCCCACAGAGGATCTGATAAGGAAGTCAGAATCAGCAGGATTGTTCTGTTTAGAGGTTTTCCACTGGAGTTGAGGAACTTTGTATGGGGTGGAGTCATGACTTTGGCATCTCTGCTAAGATCAAATCTCAGCTTTTGATTTTCAGTCAAGTAGTGCTGGAGGGCGCAGACGTACAGGGTTCGGCGCTGCAAGTAGGCACTGTTCCTGTGCACAGTGCTGCCATTTGAGAAGGAGTGGGCAGAGAGAAAACTATGCCTTAAACCCCTCTGAAAACGAACATTTCTGGAAATTCACCTGCAACAAGCAAACCCCTGCAAGGGCTTCATTTCAAGAGAAATAAATATTTTTCCCGTAAGAGGCTTTAAAAGAAAGGGCCCTCTGAAAGAAAAGAAATCCTCGTGATTCAGCTGAGCAGAGTGCCATGTACTCAGCAAAAATAAGAAAGAAAGGAATGAAAGTGTTAGCAGAGCCTTGATTATTGGTGACAGAGGGGCATTAGCCAAGTTATAACGGATTGTCAAACTAGGTTCATGTTTGTATAACCTCACAAGTTTCTTGCACTGAGTCAACATCTAGGCATCTGGGATGGGGAGGGGGGGAATAACTAAAAAAAATAATAAATGTAGAAATCAGTTAAATTTATGTTTCTATTCTAACGGAAGAAGTGTTTAAAAGGAAAACATACCTTTCAGGGTGAAGCATTTGTTTTTGTTCCTTACAAGTGCTTGTTTGAATTCATGTTCGTTAAATGGCTTGTAGTTATTAAATCACGGAGGTTTCCCCTGCTAACATAAAAATAGGTGTGATTGGAAAATTTGTGGCAGGAAAATAAAACTGCCTTTCACCCACTTGGACTTCAATTGACTTGGTGGAATATATGTAAACCCTGATTGACTTCCAAGCACACTTCTTTAGGAAAGGAGTACAATTCAGACAGAAATTTGTCAAGAAGACACTTAAAGGCTGCAGAAATAACGTAACAAATTGTGTACCCACCCAGGGACAGAGCTGGTCCCAAGTGGTGGTGCTTGCTGAGTATGAAAGCAAGAACAACTTGGAAAACAAAGATGGATTTTCTGTAGCAACTGTAATTTCATTTTCCAACCTCCCCTTTGTGTATAAAAATTTAGTCATTCCTTATGGTTAAGACCCCTTTGACAGTCATAGCATGCCTATCTTTAAAATTATGGTGAGCTCTTGTCAGTGTACTTGTGTGTGAAAATAATTGTGGTGTGTTTCATTTTACAGTGGGACATGTGCTGGTCAAAAGCATCAGCCAGTTTGAGATGGCTCTGGGTCAGGTCCTAATTGTGCCTTGTGCTAATGAAAAAGGATGATACGTCTGAGAGCATTTGTGGCTTTGTCCTTCATTGTTCTGTAAGGAAGTATAAACACAATTATTGTCACGTGGAAGGACACCGGTGAGAGTACACAGGCAAGAGGAGGTGGCAGGTACAAACACCAGGATGGAGAAGTGACTTCATCCCTCCAGTCTCACCAAGGCTTTTTGAGGGTCAGGGTGACTCCTCTGCGGCACAGCCAGCAGAAATGTTCCACTGAAGAAGCATCTGCTGGTGTCTGTAAGTAGTATCTGCACGTGCCTGTTGGTTTCATCCTGTTAACCACCAAGACATTTCCCTGGGGGTCACTATGCTACTGGATCCATGTAATTCTGAACAGAAAAACCCATTGGTGACAGAGCCCTAATGTTTTGTTTTGCTATCGTGTATGTGGGCAGATTTACTAACTTGCAGAATTCAGTATGTCATAATCAGTTTCTGGGTCATTAAAAAGACTTGGCAAACTTTTGCTATACTTTGTAATGTGTTTTCTGTTTCCAGTCAAACCAGAGTGAGACCCTTGATTTTGAGGGTTTTGAAACATGATTAATTTCTTCTGTTTTTAGAAGTTATCTCTGTTTTTGTGACACAGAGGAAAAAGAAGATCCTGGTGGAACACCCATAGAACACAAAAAAAGAAACAAATTATGAAAAAGAAACAAGAAGGCACGGTATGCTAGTCATTTAGTTCTCATTCAAATGAAACTGCTTCATAACAAATACATCCTATCTGATTCTGATCCACTAATAAAAAATGTTTATTCAGCAAGGGTTAACTTTCTCTTGTGCACAAGGATCTAATTTGTTTAAATCCCTATTGAGTTTTTAGCACACAAATGAAGTGTTATATGGTCTTGCTGGAGCTCTTGGCATTGGGTGAATTTTTTCTGTCATAATGTTAACTCACTAGACACGTGCAAAGCCTGTCCACCTCGCTGGGGTAGAAGGCAGCACCGTAAGGAGGTCATCTCTTGTAGGGGCTAACCCCACGCGTTGGGGAGGATGGTGTTGGGTAAGTGTCCTGACCCAAGGCGCTCTGTACTTTCTGAGCTCTGTGAGGAGTTTACAGATCTTGCAGACCTGGAGACACTAAGGAAATCCTTGTGAAATTTAAACAAGAGTGAGCATCTTCACATGCTCTAGGTGGGGTATTTAGTGCATGCGTGTTGCTTTTGGTAGCTGCCAGGATATTATGCCATTTTAGAGTGACCACGCTTGCAGTTCTGAACTGTTGACCATAGAGATCCAGGGGCAATACTGAGCCCAGTATTTTTAAAATGCAGTTGCTGTAACTGAAGAAGTGAGGTTGGTGTTTGCTCATGGGACATTTAGTCCTACCCCTATATGTGACATAATAATAGAAATGCAACCAGTTATGTGAAGACATGTGGGCATCCTGTTACGAAAGTAAAGTATTCTTTATAAGCTTCATCCCATTGACTGAGAAGTGAGGTGACATTTGTTCTTCATATACAAATGCTGGGCTGTTTTTCATTTGCCGGTGCTTCTTTGTATTCTTCTGGAAAGGTAAAGTGGTCTTTGCATTGGGGGAAATATAATTTGCACATCAGAAAGGCTTCTTTTACAATTTCAAATTAGCATAAAAGAGACTGTAGATGAGGGTCAGACCTACTGTTTGACTTTCCTAAGCCTTTTCCCATCATGCTAAATTTGCTTGTTCGGAAACTTTATCAGCATACGGACTGGAATTATAATTTGATTTGGACAGTTCTTTTTTTGGAAGTGTTAATGTTTCCAAAACAGCGAGATTTTCAGAGGGTGGTGGAGCAACAAAGCACTTGGCTTGCATGATGTCCTTTATAAATGTGCAACCAGATATTCACAGTGGCTGTGCTTTGGGAATTTTTTGCCTATATGGTTGCTGTACAACCATGGCGAGACTTTAAAGTTGATGTTAAAAAAAAGTTAACGTCTCCTGTTTTGTATAATCAATAGAAATATTTCTTTTGGTCACATTTTCAGTTCCTAAAAGCACACTTAAGAAAATGATTGCTGTAAGTCAAATAATTAAGATTGAAAATATAATTTTTCATGGGAATTTTTGGGTGGGCCCCATGTTCATTGCATATCCATTTGAATAATCAATAAACAGAATTGAGCATGAAAACCTATCTAGTAGTAACACTACATGTAGGAAGACAAAGGTAAATGAAAGGGAGCAAAAACTCCAATATTTTTTTTTGACTAGACAGTCCTGTGTTTACAGCTAAACACCCATCATAACTTCGTTTTCATATGTTTTGTCTTCAGTATTAACTTGAAAGAATACGAAACATGCAGAGGTCGAAGATTAAGGTCCTTTTCCTGACATGGAATATTTTACTGTAGGACTCGTGGACTGCTTACCCTCAGCAGTATGAAAACCTTCTCATTGCCCTTAGGCTGTTGTATTGCAAAAGGTTGCAGCCTAATATATGCCTCCTGATTTCTTCTTGCATGGGGTCACCTAAAATAGCTTTTCCAAAAAGTCCTTAAAAATTTAGAATCCCCTCTTTTCATTGTCACAGTTCTTTGGGGTCACTAGTCATCTGCCTCCTTGCTATGTCTTTGTCCCTCCCACCTCTATTGGTAAATTATCAGTGTTTGGCATTAAAGTACAGCTTAACTGTTATCTGGACTTTAGTATTAGGCTATGGGAAAGAAAGGAAGTGATGCTCTGGACTTGGAGCAAAAAATAAGGAATGGAAAATTATTTAACTTTTGACACCATCTATATTACGTGGCAATATTCACAGATCTCAACTTTGCTGTGCAGTGAAAATGAAGTCTCTATTTACTTAAGTGGACAAATGTTCTTGAGTAATGCAAAGTCAAAACCTATTAGAAACAAACCTGTCAGCAAGCAGCCTGCAAGTAAATTACACTGTTGAGCATAAAGAGGATGCATCTAGTTTTCGTTCTCAGAAAGCTAATCAATGCAAAGTGATATGCTATTTTAGCCACTAAGGGCTTGTCAAACCGTAGGGTTATCATAGAATTATTCCCATTTTCATTTCAAGCTGTACCTTCTTCTGAAACAGCTTTCATATGTAGATGACACTCACTGACTAGAGGTGCTCACATACACATCCATCAGTTCTTCAGTGCTCAGCTCGCTACCTCTGACTTGTGAGCTCCTAGCACTGGGAACAGAAAAAAGAAAAATCTGTCTTAGAGACCAAAGTTCCTTGTCCAATCAATAGACAGAAATGAGTGTATAAGAATGGGATAAAGTATTGCAAAGTCTTGTCCATAAACGCCAGTAATGAAAATTGCAAAGAACTACAAAGAACTATAGATACAAAATACGTAGTAGATGGAAAACAGAGATGCTCTGTAGATATATCCAGAAGGCTTAGATTTTGGAACAGACCTTATTGGGAAGTAGCCGAACTGCTGTCACCAATGTCTTTCAAGAAGATATTAGACAGAATCTAGGAAGGACATTCTGGGCACATTGGAGCTTGACTCAGAACAAGGCAGCACATACTTGGTGGGAAGAAATCATAGAAATGTCATTCTGGAAAGGATATTGGAAGTTTAACTGCTTTGGTCCTGCTCTGGATGTATTGACAACGTTGTTACAGTAAGGACTGGATATAGCCATTTTCTGAACATACTGATATTAGAAATGCATGAGTGATTCAAAATAATTGTGATGTACATGAAAACAGACTTTGGGGTTTGATTTTCTTGTGAGCAAAAAGGATAATACAGTGTGTGTATCTTCTAGGGCTGGTAAACCCTTTGATGCATCAGGCAGCGTGACTTTCAGTGTCTCTAAGTGGAGGAGGAGAATGCTGTCTCACTGACCTATTGTGTAAACAAGAAATATTAATATGCATTTAAAACTTTACCAAACTTATGTCTAAAAAAATATAGTTGCAGGCTAGACTGTCCTCAGCTATTGCTTATGGACAAAATGTCACGTTGCATCATTTTTGAAATTAGTGTATTTATTTTTCAGCTGTATGCTTCAGATGAGTTCCACATGTACTCCAGATTTAACAAATTCATCATTGGTATCTTATTATCACTTGAAATTACTTCACAGTTAGGTCAGATCCAGGGTTCTCATTTGTTTTTCATAGCAGGATCACATTTTAATATGGAGTGTCTTGTGTGTATCTCCTCTTGCCATTTCTAGTTGTGAAACACCCTTGTGGCGTGGGTAGTTATTATATACATGGAAAAGTAAAGTTAGGAAACTATTTCATGCAACTTTAGCTTCAAAACAGTTTAATAGATGGAACTAGGGAGAGCCAGCTCTGTGTGACTAGCCAGGTCTCTACTGTGGGCCATTTTTGAGAACATCTGACAATATCGTTTCATAATATTTCACTTCTGAGTTGCTTGTCTGTATTAATTATTTGTTGTTTCTAACGGTTCTGCCTTCCTTGAATACTATCTCTCTTTCTATCTCTCTTTTCCTCTCTGCTGACAAGGCCAAAGCCAGAAAGTGGTGTGAGACTCACAAGTTATTGGTGGTGTGTGCAAGTCCAGAGCAAGAAGAGAGGGACCACAGGCCAGTACAGGGTTTTCTGAGCAGGAAAATGGGAAGAAAGTCTGGTCAAGTATTCACTAAACCTGCTCTTCGCCAAAGTGCTGTTTTCAACCAGACACCTACCTCTGAGAAAACTGGCTGCTTTCTCTGGAAATTACCGGTATCTCACACACACAAAAAAAAAAGACAGAAAAAAAAAAAAAAGAGAAAAAAGTTTTGATTTGAGTATATACCTGTCTTGCCTGGTGGCCACTGTAGTTGGATTGCCTCACAACCCTGCTGATGTCTCTGACAAACTTGAGTACAAGTTGACATTAAACTTGAGTATAAGAAGTTCCACCTAAACATAAGGAGGAACTTCTTTAGTGTGAGAGTGGCAGAGCACTGGAACAGACTGCCCAGAGAGGTGGTGGAGTCTCCTCTGGAGACATTCAAAACCTGCCTAGACAAGTTCCTGTGCAACCTGCTCTAGGTAGACCCGCTCTGGTGGGGGTTTGGACTCAATGATCTCCAGAGGTCCCTTCCAACCCCATATGATTCTGATTTTATGACAGCTCCTCCTGTACTGCAGCCCTGCTTGCACCCCCAAGAAAGGTGTTGGAGAGGGTAGGTGATGGGGTGCACCAAGGGAGGAGAAGTCTATGGGGCAGTCTTCCTCCAGGAGGTCTCGAGCTGTCCAGAGCTGTGCTGTGCAGCCCTGGGGCATTTCCAGAGATGCATGGGGAGCTACCTCTTCCTTTCCATACATAGTACTCCAGTGGATTTCTCTCCCTTTCAAAGATGACTACAAAAATAGGAGAGAGACTCCCTCTCTGCATGCTTAGAGCCATTTTCTTGGCTCTGCTTGATAACATAGGCTAATGAGGCTTAATACATTTCAATAGGCCAGTTTATCCCATGGTTTTTGTTTGCTCATTTATTACTTATCTTTTTCCTAATGAAGAGGTGCTGTTGGCTCATTGTTTGTAATGAGAAAGTCTCTTTGAGGGCAGCTTAAGGGACTCAACTGACCGAGTGTAGTTTGGTCATTATGATCATGATGTAAAGGCGTATATTGCCAGTCCAAAGTGTGCTCTGTTCCAATGGTTGCAACAACAGGCATTGAGTAAGCTCTGCCAGATCTATTAATGCATTTGTATTTGCACATACTTATTTACAACAGGCACTGTCAGAGATAGATTATAGGACTAGGTGGATGGCTGGTCTGGCCCCGGAGGGCGTTTCTCATGTCTGTCTGTTGTTAAAACCCTCAGAAGTCCAGGAGGACTCATGCGTGGCTTTTGCCAAGGACATCCCGATGCAAAGGTCTGCACTGCCAGCTGTGCTTCAGTTTGCAGCACCTGGGAACACCATCATACTACTGCCAGGTTAGGCAGCTCTCATGGGAATATAGTTCGCAGACATACCGTTTAGTTTAAATATAAAGCATTACAGACACTGGCTAAAAATATACCATTTTAACCAATGTGTTACAGAGGTTGTCATGGGGATGTTTTGCTCTCTCAGTCTTTCATAAAGCCCTTATGGAAGCTAAAAACAATGGTTTCCTCAGAGGAGTGATGTGAGGAAAAAAGCATCTTGCATTTCAGCTGTTCTTTAATGAAATTTAATATGTGGAAATTAGAAGAGATGGTATCATGGGGCAGATGGTTCTTACAAGGCCAAACCCACCGTGAAAATCTCTTTCAGTACTAACATGAAGACATGAATCTGGTTGCTCAATGGTTACTCACCAGTTCTGAAAAAAGCATAGAAATTGTTTCCAGGTTCAAATTAGTCAAAACAATGTGCACTCTGTGACACACTGGACCTCAATTTTATGGCAAGAACCTCCAGTTTCTTTGGCAGTTCAAAGCTGAGCTGTGCAGTGCTCTGAAAGCTTTGTGGCAGCTTCATAAGCATTCCCAAGCTCTGGAATATACTGAGCAGTGAGCTATTTGATTACACATATTAAGTGGATTGAAATTGCTCCTTGTATATTGCTTAAATGAATCTTGATCTGGGGTTTTGGCATGGTGAAGATGGAAGGAGCTTGAGAAGGGAGGATCTTCCTTATTCATTCAAGCCAGAAGGATTTGGAAGAGAGTTTTGGGGATTTAATGAATAGCCACTTATGGCTCTCCCTGTAAGAATCATACAATAATGATTAAACTTTCCCTACTTTTCCTATATTTACTGTGTGCACTTGTCTGCTGGGTGATGGGTGGTCTTGGACTATAGCAGTTGCAGAATATGTAGGGTGTGCTCCAGGTGAGCTGGAAGGTGAGGAAGTGCCTCACCTGCAGAAGTGCCAGGTTTAGCTCAGGCATGTCAGCCCCAGACTGCACTATTCTACTCAGATGGAGCTCTTCTGGGGACACTGCAGCGCATAAGGTAAGATAGTTATTGAAACCATTTCTGGTCAGTCTTTGCTGATATAGATACTCAAAATGACAAATATATTGGAAGCTGAAATCAGTGTTGGAATGTTTTTCCTTTCTCTCTTGGATCAAATGTTATTTTCAGATGATTACCACTGTATCAGCCAATGCAATTCCAGGGCAAAGAAGGTTCAAATTTGAGTATATGTAAGTATCAGAACCTTTCTGCAACATAACACAATGCCATAAATGGCTTATATGAACCCTTTAAAGATCTCACAGTGTTGACATCTGCCACTGAAGACAATTAATATATTTCTTCACCCTGGTTAGAAGTAGGGTCAAAAAAATATCCTCTTCTCCCCAATCCAATAAGGAGTGAAGGAAGATAAAATTAGTCCAAGTATGACCTCAAACTAAAGAATATTTTGGTTTTGTTTTATAATGAAGCTGTGTTTTGTAAGATAGACTATGGGGACAAAGGTAGTCAGGAGTAACTGTAGAAGTGCAAATGAATGTATTTGCAATGGGAGAGTGGTTGGATAACATCCATCTCATAGGAGTCCAAGACCTGGCAGAGGAAATTGCAAGTCTGGTAGAAAAGATTTTTAATAATCCATGAACTCAAAGGTAGCACTTTATGATTGGGTGATAATGCCTGTAACACCCTCTATTGAAGGAAGGGAAAAATAATCTGGGCAGCTCATCAGTGTCACGTCAGTAGTATGCAAGGTTTTGAAACCATAGAGAACAGAGATACAAAGACAAGTAGGGAATGGAAAAAATAAAAGCAACAGGAGCTTTTCAAAGATTAATTGTGCCAGTTTAACTGATATTTCTCTTTGACAAGATAATTCCTCTTCAAAGGAAGTGAAACGTAGAGATTTAATCTAGCAGGGCTTCAGTGCCACTGGGCTTTGTGGGAGACTGAAATAACCTGAGGGAGATAGGGATTTGTAGGCAGACTATCAAGTGGTAAGGAACAGGTTAAAGGAGAGTCCACAGAGCTGCCTGCCTGAAAGGCCAAGGGTTGAGCTGGAAGAAGAGAGCCGTGGCGTTCCTCCTGCGCCATCTGGAAAGCGTTCCCATTTAATTGTGCCATTGATAACTTTGTCACCAGAAGCCACAGCATGCTAAAAACACAGGCTGAGGAAACCAGTTGGGAGTCATTATCTGCCAAGGGAAGGGTTGAAATATCATCCTGGGGAAAACGGATGGACCTTCCAGATGATGTGACAGAGATGGGACAAAATGTGGCAACACAAAGAGCAAAGTGGAGGAAAAGAAGATTTCAGTACAAATTTTTTTGATGAACCACCATAAAGTAACCTCCTATGCTGGGTAAAGGTTATTTGCATTATTATATGGTCTTTAATTAGGTGAGCCCTAGTTATTTTTTCCATGGCACGTCAACCAAGTTCCATGTATAGACGACATATTGGCTAGAACTACTCCAGAGATGCATCAGGCAATTTGTTCTGGGGGACACCATTTTCTACTGCAGAGGTCAAAAATACGGGCTGGATGAAGGGCAATGCCAAAAGAGAATGGTTAATGTGTATGAAGAGTGTTGAATACCTTCCTCAGGAACAGGACTTTTTTTTGCCTGTAATGGCAGTGCTGCTTGAACCAAACTTTTCCATTTGGAAATGAAAGAAGGATGAACATCATGAGGATGTTTCAAAAATATTTATGAAATTTTGGAAAAAATGAAATCAGTATTTGGGAATGTTCTGATTGGCAAGAAAGCTTTGGCTGCACTACCACTTACTAAAAAGACTGGGGTTTTGTTTTGTTTTGTTTTGTTTTTAAATTAAAATTTCCAGATGTTTGGAGGGGTTGTAGTAAAAAATGGTAAAAACATTTAAATAGAAAAAAACCCCAAATAATTAATTATATGCATACATGTTGAATCTATGTTGTATACTTAATACTTCTTAAAGCTAAAGAGGATGATGATAGTGTTGTATGTTTTCACCTCTGTATTCTCAGCTCTAGCACAGGAGGTTTTTAGGAGGTACTCGTTATAAAGGGTTACTCAGGAAGCATTTACAAATCACCTGCTTTCTCCATTATTCTGCTCTAAATTGTTGTTTTAGGAGTATCACGAATGATGAGACCTACTTTGCAGTGACTGCCACAAGTTAGTGTTGGGTTGAGGAATGTGTTTCCAGAGGTGGTGCAGTCTGCTGTGAGCTGGGGGAGTTGCGGGAGGGTATAGGTTTGCGTGCTCTTGTGTTTAGAACATAGCAACAGGGAGAGAAGAGACGTAGGACTTGGTTTTTTCTGTAATCACTGGTGAGTCACTTAGAGAAAGTTTTTCAACTTGGGTCGCTCTAATTAAACTCACAATTCCAAATTTATGTGTCAGCCTATGCGGCATACGTTTCAGAGGCCCCAGTCAGCCAGTTTATACTGGCTTCGGGAGTAGACACACAAGGTTCGAAAAGCATATTTAGGTGGTGAACGTCAAACATCTGACTTCGAAAAAACCCTAATATTACGTTTAATCTGTCTTGCTTTAGTTTCTTGTTAATGTGAGATCCCAAGTTGCAAAGCGAGATTATCTTGACGTTTTTCTTTGCCTTTTTCAAGGAAAAATTCTTGCTGGCTTCTAATCAGTGGAGCTTTGGACAGAGCAAGGGCTGAGAATAGAATGATTAAGCCCTGGTCAAAACCTTTCTTACTTCTTCATGACTTCCAGAACTCCATTCTAAGTCGCTCAGATGCACCTCCAGCACGAGGAATTAATCATCTGCTGACAGAGAGAGAGTAAAAAGTCATTAGTTTTATAGGAGCTTTTCCCCCTTGAAATTCCATTGCCGGTTGACTCTTTCTGAGAGATGATGTTGAAACTGAGAATAAATTCAGTTTCAACATTTTCATATTCTTTGCCGTGGCTGCCAGGAAAGCGCTCGAGACTTATGCAATAACGGCCTGGACGCCATTCAGCGTTTGCTGTGGTCGTAACGGCACGGTAATGATCTCAGCTCCATACATCCCGGGTGCTGGATGCAATCTGCTTGGATAGTCTTCTCCCCATAGGGCTGAAACTTCAGAAGCAGTCTCTGAGTTGTATTGTCAGAAGAATGCCACGTGGCACTTGATCAGATGGACTCTATGTGCCCACCCCTGAACTGCCCAGCCTGGGGACCAGAGACAGCCTCGAGGGCTGCAAAACCCAGCCAGCAAGTAGATAAAGGAGGCAGTGATGCAGGTGGCTTCGCTGTAGCCCTGTGGTGGAGCAGCTGGTGAAAGCTTGCTCGTGTGCCTATAGCAGTGCAACCTTCCCACCAGCTTCTTGGTGCTCCCGATGGTCCTGCTGCAAACGCAGGCTCTTTGTACCCACCCAGCTCCTGGGGGATGCAGAGGCCAAGGCGCAGGCACTTCTTTCATCTGTCCCTCCCTGTTTTTAAGAAGAACATCTAAATGCCTCGTTGTCTTTATTTTAACGTGGAAATATACACTATTTGTGTACATTCATGAGTTGAATTTCATAATTCACCTTTCACTCTCAGTTTTTTCGGGGAAGGCTGCCTTGTAATTGTTTTCAAGAAGCTGCAGTGGTTTTTTTTTTTTTTTTTTTTCCCTGTGTCAGACAGCCGCGTTGCTGACTTTTCATTCCAGAAGGAGGTGGTGTTGTCTAATGGCTGGAACGTTATAGCCTTGTCAGCTTGTTTATGGCCCCTCTCTGTTACTGCCCATATGACCTACAACACAGGGGCTAAGCTACTTCTGTATCATTTTTACTGTCTGTGAAAGAAGGTTAAAAATACCAACCTTGTAGGATGTTGTAAAGCTTTAATGGCTCAACAGTACTTTGAAATGATCAGGTAAATGTTAGCAAATAAATGCCCAGACAGTTATTAGAGTTTGCTAATTCTGTTCTGATGCAAGATGTCTGATCACTTTGAATTGTTCCTTCTATGGTTGCTTTTTCTTTAGTAGCTAAATTTTGTTAGTGTGGAGAAACAGTCTGTTTGTGCAAACACAAAAATCCTGGAAGATGGAAAGAAGCAGTACTTACATGACACAGGAAAAGAATGACTCAGTAATTAGTTCTTGGAAGGGAGCATTTGATAGGGAAAGTGGATAAATTTAAAGGGCAGTCTCGGTTACAAAATAATCCCCAATTACTTAATGTATCACCAATTTTTCTGTTTTTTCAGCCCTATGAGGCAAACCACTCCCGATTATTCAGGCAGCAGATTCTTCTTTTAAGAAATCCAAGCAATCCAAAGCAAAATCACTTCTTCATTGAAGGTATACCTCCACAGGCTCTCACCTCTCTCTCCGACCTCAAGGTTACTTCATGGAGATTATAATGAGAATGAAACGATATATTCTTTGTCTTCAAATTTACAGAGTTGTGGTACCCAATGGAATCACTTTGTGATTTATGACTCCTCTACTTTGTTATAAAGAAACATTAAACATCTTTATTTAATATGTTAGATATCATGTTATCCAAGTTTGGCTGCTGATTGCAACATGGTCACCCTTTATTCCCTAGAAAAGAAATACCTTTCTGTAGCTTCCTACATTGCTATCAGCTTCACAGTGCTATACCTTATTTGTATAATTGCAAGTTTTTCCAGTTGTCTGGGTAATTGTACCATCTGAGGGATATTATCTGCCTTTGTAGCCTGCAGATTCTTCTGAATCATTTCCTATGTTAATAAAATCTTTTTTTTTTTAAAAAAAAGCCCCAAAACCTTATATAGACTAACCTGAGTGAATGGTATGTATTTCTCTTCTCAGAGGGGTCCTGCATAGCCCTTGACTGCATTTCCATTAACACCAAGAAAAATTCCTCTTTTGGTTGAAAGGGAGTAAGTGATAAAGTGCTAAAGTGCTGTTTGGGTGTGGATGATAGCATCAAGCTGCACAGTATTTTTAACAGATAATACTGAAACATGAGGCAAACCTACCAAAAAAAGGAAAAAAAAAAAGGAAAAGGAAAAAAAGACTACCCAAAATAATTTAAAACAAAGCTTTGTTTAAGCCAAAGACAGGATACCAAGCCAGGAATCAAACAGGTCTGTGCTCTGTTCTGCCTTTTGCCTGGAAATCATGTTCCACCCTGAGTCCACACTTTAGCCAAGAAGCAAAACAACATATTTCTTAGTAGACAGTGAGTGAAGCTGTAAGTACTCCATCTGATTGACTGTGGGGACGCCGAGTTACTTGATTGCCTCAAGGTGCAAATTTTTTAAACATTATTTTTACTTCATCAGTTTTAATTTATACTGCAAAGCTGACTGGTAAAAGAAGATTTGCTGCTCGTCATGTCACTTGCTTTCCATTTCTTTTCAATTTGCATTTGTCTACTAGAGAAAAAATGACTATTTTTAGAAACTTGGCATGAAAAACAAAAAATCACCAGCACAGTACTATACTACTGAATTACAACTTTGCTCGCCCAGGACAGTTCATTTGAGTCTCACTATGAGAAAGGGACAAATTACCCCAGGGGGCATAGAAGCGTGGGAGCCTCTTCCTACTTCTTCATCTCGTGGGAACATGCTTCTGTCTGCATGGTAGGTGTCACTTGCTGCAAGAAGGTAGAAAGTCCCCTAACAAGAGAGATGTTCTAAATCCTGGCATGAGAGGATACGGGCTCCATGCAGCCTCTCAGCCTGAGCCCTGGAGAGAGAGAGAGAGATGTAAGTTTTGAGCCTTCACAGCTGATTTCTGTGGTTTCCTCCACAAATGTATATCCTACCAGTCACAAATTGGAAATCTAAAAGATCTGCCTTAGTTTGCTTGCTCTGAAGGGGGGGTTGCTTTCTTCCCAAGAGTGTGATCCCAATTGTCAAAAGATTGTCATCCCAATGTGGTAAAACATGCAGTTACTTCTGTGTAGAGGATGTAGAAAACTGCAGTGACCTAAAAACCCAGAAAGTAACAAGTCCTATGAAAATGAAAGGATGAAAACAACAGAGTATTGCAAATCTCCTTTTGTTTAATTGAGAAAAAGCTCTTTAAGGGCCAGTAGGTGCTGCAGTAGTACTGGAGCATTAGATTTAAAGAATAGACTTTTTTACAAATTTACAGTAGCTTTCAGCATGTGCTTTTGTCCCATTGGAGCACCTGTTGATATATGTGTCCTGTTGAACAGGGATAGGATTATACGCATTCTTTAAATTAAGCACATCCTTAACTGCTTAGTTTAATCAGGGCCTTAGTGGGCTGGATACAATGAGAAGTACCTCACATCCAAGGGTGTGAAAACAAGGTGGAGAATTCTAATAAGAAATTTGAATTTAAGGTGCAACAGATTAAAATTCCTCTGAAAAAAAGATATGCAAAGAACAAGTAAAAAAGCCAGTGTGGCTTCACAAGGGACTGCTCAAAAAATCTGAGGTTAACAAATGAACTGTTCTGGAAATAGAAAACAGAGGTGGCAGCTACACAAGAACTTTCTCTAAGTTACTGCTAGCAGGAAAAAACGAGAGCTAAAAGCCATGATGAGTTAAAGCTAGGCAAAGCAACACAATTCAGGGACGAGGAGGGGCATTTGCAAGTATTTTAGTGGAATCATGAGCAAATGTGAAATAGCCTGATAATCACTGAGAGGAGAGGCATTTACAAGTATTTTAGTGGAATCTAGGGTGAATATGAAATAGCTTGATGATCACTGAGAGGAGAGTAAGCTAAAACCAACACCCCACACACCCCTTATTCCCCCACAGATACTCAAGTTCCTTTTAAAAATACATTAGCAGGCACAGAGCAGTTTTGGGTCATAATTACATCTGGTAAAATAGCTACTGATTAAACCAGAAGAAAGATATCTCAAAGCCAAGATCACTTAAAAATCAGCAGATGGAAGTGTGTGCATCTGGCAGCATCCAGTGCACAAAGAAACAGACAAGAGGGAAGGAAAATCATAGGTAAAAAAATGCAAAGGATGGTAGTACACTCTCTATGCTAGTGACTCCTGATAATTTTGTCCAAAAAATGTCACTACTACCAAGGCCGGTAGAGCCTTGTAAGAGAACTCTTCTGCCTAGCATGGCTGTGGCTAGAGTATGAGTCACAAGTCAGCATGGGGAAATAGGTTTTGCAATTACTTTGAATATGTGTTGGTGGACCACTTGTGTTAACATTTGCGGCATTCATGGCTGAACTCATAAAGCCTTCTGGGAACTCACAGTGAATTTCCACCCAGTTGTCTAGTTGTTTGCCATCTTTCATGTGGCCGTCAGTGAGAGAGCAGCTCCCAGATGAGAAAAAAATGTACACAGGGACCATCTGGAAGAGCAAAGCTTGTTGGGTGTCAGCCCAGGGTGGGTTGGGAGCCATGCCCATGCCCCCTGGAACCCTTAGGTCTGCACCTAGCAGGTGGGCACTGCTGGTGTGGAGTGGCCCGAGGGGTCTGGTCGAGGAGGTGGAAGAAATAGACCTGGATGGAAACAAGCAGAAGAGCAGTGGGTTGAATCAGGGCTGGGAGAAAGGCCCATAACTGCCCTGAGGCAGTGAGATATCTGAGTTCACTATTTCTCTGCTGCCAGCAGATGCCTGGGGAGATCACTGGCAGTCAGCCTGTTCCCATCCCCAGAGAGCTCTGTCAGCCTGCTCAGACCTCTGCTCGCTTCTCCTTGCTCGGGTGCAGAAGCCTGGTGGTGCTGTAGACAGTGAAGATCAAGACATTTTGCTGTCGCTGCTTGTTAGGTAGTGCCAGGTGCGCTGCGTGTTGAGAGAGAAAAGCGTAATTTGTAGTAATGGCATTCAGGGCCATTCCTTCCCTGGAAGATTTACTTGCGGGGGCTAAATTTAAATAGCATGGATGATTTTCATTCTGGATTTCCTCGGCAATATTTTGGGGGAAACCTTGGTAATGTGTTCTGAACAGAGATTTCTGTGTGTAATTTCCTGGCTTTACTTCCCTGCCATCCTCTTCCCACAGGCTGCTTGTCCAAAAATATTTCCTCCTGGACTTCCCCTTTCCAGCTGTGTCCCTCTGCTCTCAAGCCAGATGGATTTCCCCTTCTCAGCACCCGAGTCCAGCAAGAAGCACCACAAGCGCAGAGGAGACCAGGCTCCTGGAGACCAGCCCGGCACAGGAAGCATCACTGGGCAAGCACAAGGTGAAACTGGGGCAGGGCATCCCTCAGCATCCACAAGCTGTACTTTTGCAGAGGATTCAGAGGTTTTCTAGGCATTTTTTTTAGTAATTGAAACCTCAGGTGGATTTGTAACGTAGATTTCATGCTGGGCAGTTGTGTCAAAGGGCAGGGAATAGAAGGAAGAGTTAAGTGAAATCAATAATCAGCAGTGCCTCCCGTCCCACCTGTAACTTAATATTGGTGTGGCTGTACCTGCGTGCTGAGAAACATTTTCAGCAAAAAGAGTTACTTCCAAGAATTATTCTGTTGCAAAATGGAGATATCATTATAAAGCTTGCTGGATTTAAGTAGTATATGTTAAAAAAAAAAAAAAGGAAAAAAGAAAAGATGAGAGGTACCAATTGGACAGGTGTACATACTGGTTTTATGTTTATTTAAAGAAGAAAACAGTAGCATCCTTAATGCTTTCCAGTGGCAGCTGATCCACTGGAACAGAGCAACACTAGGAAATTTCTAAACAAATTAGTAGACAAGTTGTGAGCTACAGCTACCTATTTTTCTCTCCATTAAAGCAGTGGAATATCTTGGATGAGTAAAATATTAGCAAACCCCTCACACACTTCTAAGTCCCAAATTACAGTGTCCCCCTTGTGGCCCTTTTTGTGGCAATTTGTTCTCATGTGGAGTGACCTCTCTCTCTCCCTCTCACATATATGTTTGCTTTCTTTTTTGCAATTTAGAGCGATACCTCACAGTGCAAGCTTAATTTTTATGTGCAGTCAGTGCACACCAGGTATTGTTAGATAATTGAGAGGTTTCCAAGCCGGACAGATAACAGAATGCGTGTGCCTGCTTTGTGGTGGTAAATGCGACGTACCATGTGGCCACCATATTTATTTATACTATGCCTTCTGCTACATTTTTATGAGTGAAGGCATTGGGGGTGATACCTTATTTACTGATATGTCCAAAATAGTATGAAGCTGGGAAAGACTGATAAATTTTTAACATTGTGTAGCTAGTCTATCCCTTAGATACGAGTCAATATTTTAGCTGTAGATGTCTCAACTTAAGTAAACAAGGTTCCCTTGTAAAATGCCAGTAAATGATTATAGGCCATGGGAAATCTGATGTTCTTAAGTGTATGTTAATAACGGAGAAGGGATGCCTACAAATGTTTGAATAGCCAGACTGGCCTGGGTATATAAATTCAGGCTCTGATGCATAGCATGCCATGAAGTGTGCTGCTTCCCTGGGCTTTTGTTCCGGCATCATCACTCAGTCCTTGTTGGTGAGAAAATGGCAGACAAATTATTTAGGAAATCTAGTAGATAGCAGATCTGTAGCTCTCCGTCAGCAGTGTGCAGAGTGGTGGGGAGAGAAGCTCTTTGTCACTCTCTGTGTGTCTCGCCCTGCGTCGTGTGCAGGTGATGGGTGTATTCAGCTCACATCCCACTGCCAAGCAGTAAATGGCCTCTGCTCTGCTGCTGAACCACTCAGTCATCTGTGTGAAATGTGGTTGCTGGAACCCGTCAAATATAACCTTAGGTTTTATACATTGCTGAGAGGTTTATGAGGCCATCTGTCTTGAACTGATGACCTGGTACAAAGTGTTTTCTCCAAAATTTAGACAGTATTTCCATAAATGTAACTTCTGGTATGAATTTGAGTTTTGCTATTTATCTGTTCCAGCATACAATGGAAATAATTTGATATCTCATGAATGGCAGTAAGGAAAATTTCAGTGTTATGAGGTAGGAATAATTTCAAGTCTGTTTCAATATGCACACTGAAAACCCCGTTAGCTGGGTTTTACAAATTATGGATTGTAATTTGAGGCTTTTAGTAGCGTGTTTACATGCTGTCTCTCTGTCTATCTATCTGTCTGTCTATCCCCAGGAGCCAAAGCAAAGCTCGTCTTGTCACTCCCGATCTTCCTCACTTAATTCGTCATTTCACTTTGTCCTGACCAGGATATCTCTGGGCTCTCCCCTGGCCATCATATCTAAAGAACTTCAGAAGTCTCATGTAGAGTTTATTAAATAATTCCTGAGAGGCAGATAAGCACAGTTTTCCAAAATATGATTAAGGAACTGAGACATTTGTGTGGAAATAGATGGGATTCAGGTGCTAAATAGTTTCCAGAGTTGGTTTGAGAGGTTTTAAACTGTTGGGGCTGGCTGCTATGCGTGTTGAAAAGCATTGCAAGAAACTGTGTGAATCTGTAGGTGCTGATGCGTTTTGAAATCTGATACTAAGAAACTCATCCAAGAGCCGAGGTTCAACACTGCAAACGTTATCCCATTTTTATTTTAACATTTCAACAGACATTGTGATTGTATTTGGATTTTTATGTTTGGCTTTTTTGTCAGTTTTACTTTTCTCTATCTTTAAAACTGTCAGCTCACTAAGCAATTAATTCACTCAGCATGAGTGGATTTTACAGTGATATAAGTATCAATGTGGACCTTTCTGCCAAGACTGTGGTGGTGTTAGACGCTGTGTGATTCTCAGGGTGAACGTAAGCGTGGCGCCAAACTTAAAAATGGGAGGTAAGCTGTTTGATTCATATGGAAGCATCTAAAAAGTAATTTTTTTTTTCAGACATAATGAGTATTTGTGAAGTATATGTCACACAGAAAGACATATTTATCTCTTATGGGTTGTGCACACGTTTCTGAGTTTACCAGCTTGCCTGGTCATGCTCTTGCAAGAAGAGATTGATCTACGTGTTAATTATTTCATAGTTACTGTGGGTTTGTTGTTAGTCCCTAAAAGACTGCATGACTGGTCCCTTGGAAAGGCTCCCTCCTCCCAGGCAGGACCCATGCAGCTCATAGGGATGTAAATGCACAGCACAGAGATGTCAAAAACAGCCCAGCTTTCAGCAATCTGGATATTTATGCAAGTAATCCAAAACTCTTGGGCTTGCAAAAGCTATTTTTTAAAATGGTCTCATTAACTCTTTTTATTTGAATGCCTCAACAAATAGTTGTTTTACGTGAGGAAGATGTTAACAGAGCTTCTCTACTTTGCTGATAACAGATTTATAATTTTGAATATCTGTTACAATATTCTGTGGTTTGCTATTTCTATTTTTGGCTTTTTGGCTTAACCCAGGCCAGTTAACTCAGCCTCTGGAGGTAATGGAGGAACTACAGAATATCACTTAACAGCGAGCAAAAACAGTGCGATACAATACCATTGTGGATGATTTTAACAAGTTCCCATCTCAAAATTCATCAGACTCCTTGGAAGAAAAATAACTTTGTCCTGAAAATAAAAGATATGTGTCCACAAAGGGCATCGACTCTTCCTAATATGGCCATTTTAATTTCATTTTTATATTTTTAATGAATGTTCACAGAGTAATAGAGAGCGAATTCCTGGATCCTTTGGACTGTAAATTTCTCAGTCAGCCATTCTCTGGCGGTGTTACAGAATGGGTTTATTTTAATTTAAAGCTGTGCTGGGAATCGTGGGATGTTTATATGCTCAGTTCAGATGTTCTGCCCGTGCAGAGCCACCGTATCCTCAAGATAACCTTTTGCCTTCTTGCTGCTGTCCCCGTCCCTGTGCTGGGTCACCCTCCTGCAGGTCCTTCCCCAAGCCTGGAGAAGGAAGGATGACCATCCCTGAGGCCACCTCCCCCTTCTGGCCTTAAGCTGCTCCTGCCCCCAGCGCGTGGCTCCTCCATGCCTGCCCCTGGGGCTGATGCTGCTCTGCCTGGCAGTGGCAGAGGGACCAAGAGCTGGGTGTTTCGGCAAAAAATGTGCAGAATGCACGCTGCCGATTGCTTCATGCAGAGGCAAGCCCGTGTGTAGTGGGAAGAGTTGTTTTGATATTTGAGTGCCAAAAAAGTGTGAGGAGCGTGGAAGAGAAGACAGAGCACAGTAAGGTGTGGCCTGAGAAGGTGTAGAGAAACATCAGGAAATGCCAATTCCTGGGCTACACATGACTGGGTGGCATTTACAGAGGAAAGAAAAATTTCAATCTTAAAAAACATGCTTAGAGTAGGAATATTTTTAGTCCGTACATTGATCATTTATTACGCGCTGAAGTTTGTAAACAATATTTCTGATGCAGATTCCTTTGATCTTTGTCCCCAGGCAGTGCTACAGGCTTGGAGAAGAATGGCTGGAGAGCTACCTGGCAGAAAGGGGCCTGGGAGCGTTGGTCAACTGTCGGCTGAACATGAGCCAGCACTGTGCCCAGGTGGCCAAGAAGGCCAACAGCATCCTGGCCTATATCAAGAAGAGTGAGGTGAGTAGGACCCAAGAGGTGATCATACCCCTGTACTCAGCACTGGTGAGACCCCACCATGAGTACTGTGTCCAGTTTTGGGCCCCCTACCACAAGAAAGACATGGAGGTGCTGGAGCAGGTCCAGAGAAGTGCAACGAAGCTGGTGAGGGGTCTGGAGCACAAGCCGTATGAGGAGAGGCTGAAGGAGCTGGGGTTGTTCAGTCTGGGGAAGAGGAGACTGAGGGGAGAACTTCTCGGTCTCTACAACTACCTGAAAGGAGGCTGTAGAGAGGCGGGGGCCGGTCTCTTCTCCCAGGCCACAGATGGTAGGACAAGGGGCAATGGCTTCAAGTTGCAACAGGGCAGGTTCAGGTTAGATATTAGGAAATATTTCTTTACTGAAAGGGTTGTCGGGCATTGGAATGGGCTGCCCAGGGAAGTGGTTGAGGCACCACCCCTGGAGGTGTTCAAGAGATGAGTTGACATGGTGCTTGGGGATATGGATTAGTAGTGGATTGGTGTTGGTTTTGGGTGTGGTGGAGTGTGTGGTGTTTTGGGTTTTTTTTTGTTTTTTTTTTTTCCCCACTGGTTGGACTAGATGATCTTAAAAGGTCCCTTCCAACATAGGTGATTCTGTGATTCTGTGATCTTGTCTCCACGTTAGCACACCCGCGCTCTGCTTCCCTGCCTGAGGCGCTCGTGGGCCTGTGGTGTGTCAGCGCCAAAGGGCTGGGGCTGCTCCTGCTGCACCGAGTTTGGGTTTGGTCTTCCTGTCCTCCAGGGCCGTGTGGGTGGGAGAGGCCCACTTGCCCCCCTCCTCCAGGACAGTGTCCCTCCGTCTGCAGGCAGACCCCTGGGGCAGTGTGAGGGAGGGATGCCCCGCTCCAGCGCCAGTGGGACGCAGCACGTCGCAGGTGATTTTCACGGCCAGGCGCTGGCAGTGGTGTGGAGGGAGCTCGTTACACTGCTGGGAGGATTTTCAGGCTTGCTGTGATTAATTACAAAGATAAAGTAAACCAAAATAGGTTATTTGCACATAGGAAGGAAAGTGAGCCCAAACTGAGGGCTGCTGGAGTGCCCATGGCTGAAATCCCAAATGCTCCCCACTCCATGGAGATGCTGCTGGCCTCTGGTGCCTGCTTGGCCCCAGAGCTCGGTGGCACTGCCAGCTGAGAGCCGGGACTTCCCCAGGATTCAAGGAAATATTTACTTCTTGGTCAACTGGAAAATAATGGTTGCAGTTGCAATTGTCTGGACGCTACAACCCCTCTGGCTTGTGAAGTGGGGCCATGGGGTGCCCCATGGGGCATGGATACTGGCCCAGAAGGCACCCCCCCAAGCTGAAGTGGCAAGTGCCACGTCAAAAAGAGGCCATTTCTTTGGCTGACCAGAGATCAGTGTGTTCCCTGCTGCATTTCCCTTGCCTAGAAGGCTTCTAGGTTGGAAAAAAAAATAAATCAATGTACAGGGAGGCAAACCTCTGGGGAGTGATTGTGGAGGCTCTGGAGATGAGGAGGATGGTTGCTGGGACCCATGAGCAGCCAGGAAGGCAGGACCCAGCCTCCAGTGACCCACCACCAACACCCACACTCAGCTGCCCATGGCCAGGAAGAGTTGAGCACAGTGCAAATTTGTCTCCAGTCTCCCTTTGCTGGTCCTGGGGTTCCACCAGCCACCCAAAGCAGTCAGTGCTTTCTGCAGTGCCTACAGAAAGGTATAATTTGAAAGTTGGTGTGCGTAATCAGGAAACCCAATACACCAGATAGAACCAACCAGCCCCAGCTGTAATTCAAGCTGAATTTCTCTTACACAAAGAATTTTTAAATTACTGAGGAATTTCCAAAGTCAGCAATAAAAAGCAGTGCATATCAGCTCAAGGGAAGATAGACAAATTTATGGAAAATGAGGAAACCTGAGAGATAGCCACTGGCTGGATTTATGTTGTTGGGAATAGATGCTGAGATATCAATTTGTCTGTATTACTTACTGTCACAAATGTAGATTTAGATGGACCATTGCTTCTGGCTCTGACATACCTACGCTTTAGTAAAATACAATTGTTTCCATAATACAGGAAGAAACAATGGAATGATAAAATCTAACTGTATTGGAAACAAGCTTTCTGTATGAAACTTGCGGTTTGCTGTCCATTTTGTTAGACTTAATCTTCTCTCTACAGCGGGGATTTTTTGGCAGCTCTGGTGGTTCTGCATTATGTTTGTGCATGCTTTGCCGTAGGTTATAACCTCATTTTGTTCCTAGTTTCGACACAAAGGATGGAATAAGTAAATATAAGTTTATGTAAAGTATACATACACAGATGTACACACACACAAATAAATATATGTTTAGCAGTAGGCATTTGTGAAACCAGATGATAACAAATAGTTCTGTGACACTGAGCATCCTACAGACTACCAGCAGCAATTTCCTAGTGTGCATATGCTTAAAGATTTTTGGAGACTGTAGCATTCCATTTTCTGGTATATGGAGTTTCTGATTAGATTTTCTTGGCCTGCCTTATTCTTTTCCTTTCATGCCTTAGCCTTGGGTGACTATTAATGAAACAGGAGCTCACTTGTTCTCGTCCATCTTTCTTACATAAGTTCAAAGCACTGAGGTTTTGGGTGCTCTGATCCACTTCAAGCCAGTCCTGCTGCTGCGAGGAGGACATGGGTGATGTGGCCCTGGCTAGGCCACTGGCCAGCAGTGAACACCCAAGTGATGTATCTGGATGTTACGTTCTAACCCAGACCTCAGGATCCACATGAGATGTTAGTGTCATGTCTTGAGAACAGAAGGGTTTCTGTTAGCAGGTCTAACTTCAGATAAAGCCATGTGCACACAGGATAGCCAGGAGCTCCATGTGGTGAACCAAAAGCACTGATGTGTACTCTGAATTTTCACACAAAATATTTTGAGGGTAACAAGAAGTGTTTCTTGGGGTGACTGGGCATTAGAGTTAGAGAGTTCTTCCTGAGATAGTAAACATTTCCTCCTTTAGCACCCTTTGGAGGGATACTTACAAATGCTCTTTAGGGATATAAATTCAACATGGACTTTGTTTTTTATTCTTTTCTGTTAAGCAATTATTATTTTTTTAAGGTAGAAATTATGAAATCACATTGACTGATTTCTGAACATTGCAATAGATGATTTTTTCCATCCAAGACAATAAAATGTATTACAAGTGCCTTTTTAATGAAAGAGAAAGCAAGGCCTTCACGTCCTGCAACATCTGCTGGGAACATAATCTAAATTGAAAACGTATGCTGTTCTTGTGGGGAGGGAGAGGGAGAGGTCTTCCAGTGACAGGAAGTATCCAAAAAAGTTAATGCTGAAATCAGTAAAAAAACCATGCGTGACAGGAGGAGAATGAACACTCAACCTTTCTTTCCCTTTCTTTTTTTGGGGGGGGGTGGGGTTGGGTAGATGGGGAGTGGTGTGCAGATAGCCAAAGACAGAAGAGGGGTGGGGAAGCAGGGAAGCAGGATTATCTGTGTATTGACAGAACTGTTTATTTGCTCCTGGCAAACATAAATCCCAGCATATATTCTCTCTAGCTTCTTCTTGTTTATAAAGATGGAAAGCCTATCTGTCGCCAAGACCCATTATCTCTCGAGTCAGAAAGTATATCTTGCTTATTGAATCAGTGAATGCTGTGTGGTTTATGAGGTCAGAAGGGAAAAGAGATGTTTACTCTTGTAACTGTCCCCTGTTTATTAGTGTGTATTGTTACCACCACTGCCCAAATGAGATAGCTCGTATTTTAGCCATAGCAGAACCAGGCAAATGAATAAATAAATAACATCTGTTGAAAAAATTAATGAAATTGCCCTGTACTCTGCCATCTGTGAGGAGGTGTGGAGGTGCACAACATTTCCAAAATGCTCTGGGTGTGATATGTCATGCGGTTTATCTTCATCTTCACAGCTGGGAAGAGCACTTGTTAGTTTGACTGTACCTGTGCTAAGTTTGAAAACATTTCCTACGTATGCTTTATGCCTTGCCTGAGCTCAAGCATCTCTAAGTACTTCCAGTCTCCTCATAAATACACCTTTGTATTCTGCCTAATACATAAACATCACGACCCATGTCTGAGAATGTTGGGAATTTTATTAGGTTCATAAAGTTTTAGTTGCGGTCTAGCCCAATGGGTCCAAGATAAATAAACACAGAGAGCAAAAAGAGTAACAATTTCGTACCTATTTCTTCTCTCCCTTGAGAGTTTCCCCAGTACTGGTAAAGTACTTGCCGCTGTGGTTTCTGTGGCTTGCTATCAAAGTACCTGCAAGCCAGTAAGCAAGAGGCAGATGCGGAGAGGAAAGCTGGGAAAAGCAATTGAAATGGGCCTATTTGTAGCTTTCACTGATTTCCTTAGTCTCTTTCCAACTTAAGGACTGAGAAAAGAATTATGAATAATTGTAAATGACTTGTGACAGGCATGTTTCCTTTATTGCTGCTCTGAGTGAAGCTGCTTGGTTGGGACAGCTTCCTAAGCCCTACGGATGGAGCACATAAACAACCAGCATGGCAGGATGGAAACCTCACTCTTAGAGTACAGTGAGACCTAACTCTTGGACTGAGTTCTGGGCTGGCCTTTCCTCTGGCTCTAGACAGAGAACTGTGGCTGCTTCTCCCTTAACACAGACCTTGATTTGCCTGCAGCATCTACCGTTTGCAGCTAAGGTGGACACAACAGTACAGAAAAGAAGATACTAATGACACCAACACTTTCAGCTGTGCTATGGGTGAATGTGGTCTTTGCTTTGGGGTATTACACTCCATAGATATTTCAGACATCTCTTGCTCAGCTGAGCCGCTGGGCTCAAGAAACACAGGGTACATAGGACAGATGTTATTATTCCTGCTGTCTTTGTGGAAAGGTGATACCTTGTTGTGTGACAAGTCTAAGTGCCATGAAGTCATCACGCCCTTTAAAATGATTCTGTTGTGAGCATTCAACCTTTCAGAAAAATATAGCCCAGCAAACTTTAAAACCAAGGGATCAGCAAGCCAAGGCTCACAAGGGCATCAAAACCATGGCTTAGGGCAATTACAAAGCTATATATATGAATTTTGGCACATCTCTTACAGGAACAACAGAGCCAGAGATACTACTTTTGCAGGAAGAACTGGGAGGCAAAACTTTAAAGATCAAGACCCAAAGAACTTTCTGTTTGTTTATATGCACTCCACTGATTCTGTTTCTGTTTCAAGGCTATTGGAAAATTATTTCTGGAATATAGCAAACGGCATAATACATGTTACAGATCCTATTCCTAGCTAGCTGCGAAGCTTACACCGCATTTTGAGGAGGGGTAGAGACAGCTTTTTGTTGTCAAAGTATTTTTACAAAGGAAAACATTTTTTTAGAGCAGGTAACTAAAACTAAGCTACAATTACAAACCAAATAAGACCATGGTATTTTTTTTTCTTTTTCTCAACTTGCAGCTACACAGCTGACGCTTAGGTTTGGTTGGAAATTTTTCAGCAAAGCAAAAATTTGTTGGAAACCTCCCCACCGCTTTCAGGGTCCAAGATACCCAGGCTTTTGAAATGCCTTGGATTCAACAGACTTGTGCAAGCTCAAAGGTGACTTCCTGCCAGGTATGGCCAGAGGTAGGAGCTGTCAGGCACTTAACCCTAGGGCAGATGCATCTCAAGGGAGGCGGGGGGGTTTCATCTGGGCTGAGGAATGATGAATCTCCCCATTCTGCTCAATGGTCAACTTCCCCGGCTCCTTCAGGCCTGGGAGCTGAGCAAAGGTGTGTTCACTTCACCCTCAGCTCAGCTCCTGGTTGAGAGGAGGTGGGAGGGGAGGGCAGCCAGCACCAAGCCCTGGGACAGGCACTCCCCTTTCCCCCATGCAGCTGGCTGAGAGCTGGCCAGGTGTCTCTGTGGGTTGGCAAGGCTCTGACTGTGAGCCCCTTGTAAGCTTGAAACCATCACTAAAACCTTCTGTATCTCCCGCCCTTTTATGGTTTGTTTTTTTTTTTTTTTTAATGCAAGTGCAAAAGCCCCAAATGACTAACGTTCCTTCCAAAGCAACGACCACAAAACAGAGAATCAAACCCACAGAAATGCTTTCTTTTAAAAATTACTCACATTTCATCAAGCTTTGCTTATACCAAGGTGACACAGCCAAACCCACTGATGGTTCAGCTATGTGGCCTGAGAAATGCAACAGCATTAACAAAGCTGCTCTCAGATGCAAAGCAACACTTTTCATCTTTGTTAAAATACCATGTTGCTATTCCATTCCTAGCCTGTCATCATCCCTTCTCACTAGCCCTTCTGCCTGTCCCACTAGAAATTAGGCATATGTTGCCAAGCTCCTTACAGCTCTGAGAGCTAAATATTCACCCCAGAATGCCTTAAAGATGTGAGGAGAACTGCTTCTTTGCTCTTCCTTTTTCAGAAATCTAACCAAATCTCGCTATTGTGTGAGTTACTTTTTTCTTTTATTAATAACACTGTATTTCATTTCATCCTACACAGTGACAGTTGCAGGCGGCCGCCCAACACTTGTACTCTTAAAAAGGGAAAACAATGCAAAGAGAGGATGTCCCCGGAGGGAGATCATGCCCTGCCCCAGCTGCTCACACATGCAAGACAGATTTTTTTTTTCAAGCACAAGAGCCAGTTGAGAACTTGACTGCCGTTTGTGCCCTTGAAAACACCCCTCTTTGCCTTGCAAGTATTTGGAAACTTGGCTTCCATTACTTCAAGGGTAGTTAGGGACTCTACTGGTTTTGAGCACTGACGTTACACCTGAATAAATGGTCAGTGGTCACATGGTGTGACACACTCAGAGGTGGGACCCACGTATGTACTCCCATGGGGTAATGAAGTTTGAAGAGAAGGGCCAGATTCTTCCTCCCTGTCCTGACAGGAGCTGAACAGTCTCTGATGGATGAACGGGGACTTGCACAGTATGTGAGGAGGATCTGGCAAGCATTTTTGTTGTTCTGCTTTTGGCAATTTAGCAAGAAACAACCTCAGTAGTTCAGTAGAAAGCTAAGCAGTTAGATACTTACCTCACATCTGTGTCCTTGAGGTATCCTTCTTATTGAAATGGATAATGTTTTAAAGCGTATCACTTGTGCGACAGCTCGAAAGCTAATGCTGAGGTTATTAGCAACTGCTGCAAGGCTTGAACAAAAATAATGGCTGGCTACAAAACCCAGAAAGTTCTACAAATTCTGCAGATAAGTGGAGGTCCCTGGGGTCTGCAGGATGTAGGATGTGTGCCATGGGGACCACAGATCATAGGGGTAGAGGCAGGAAAGGTGTAAGATGCTTGGCACAGCAGCTCAGCTCTTCCCTGCGAATGTGCCAGTGTTGAACGTTTGGAAGCAGAGTGGGTGCATGGTTTGGATGCTTTGGAGCAGTGCCCAAGGTGCCTGTGTTTTCAGTCTAATCCTTGCCCCCAACAGGTATGAAATCTTGGAGATAATTGGCTCTTCCAATGGTCTGTAATGAAAGTGACATTCTTCCTTCACAGAGGTGTCTCTATAATGCAGCAATCAAACTAAATGAGTACAGTTGTGTCCTATTTCAAAACGTGCTATGAAAACCATGAACTAAGCTGTGCATAAGGAGCAGTTTAGATGAGAGTGTATTTTTGCCATTGAATACTTTATCTCAGCTGTTGCAGCTACAAGAACGTCTTATATAGAAAAGAAAGAAGTTGCCCATGGAGTATCTAACATGGACCAAAGGATGGATTTGTGTCGAAAGCAATGGACTGGGATTTAGAAGGAAAGGTTCAGCTGCCAGCCTCCCCACAGGCTTCTTTTGTGCCTTAGTCCTCCACCTGTGAAACAAGGAAGCACCAAGGGGAATGTAGGGATAAGCATATCCTCACAACTTAAGACTTTATTTAAGGTTTTGGTGAAGCAAGCAGTGGCATTTATCACAGTTCCAATGATAAAACCTGTCCAAATAGCACACAGATGCTAAAATGACAGGAACAGCATTTTTGCATAAGTAGAAAAATTTTCCTGTAAGTAAAACAGAAATCACCAATAACTGTCATGTCATTATCTCAATGTGGTGAAAATAGAGGTGCAGTTTATTGTATAAGAAACATGTCAAAACCCTTTTGTTGGTGAAATGCTTAATTTTTTATTTAGTGAGTGATTAGAATTGTCAAACTATCGAAAATCATAGATTGGAAAGGATGTCTGGAGGTCGTCTGGTCCAACCTCATGCTGAAAGCAGAGCTGACTCCATAATTAGATGAGGTTGCCCAAGGCCTTGTCTGGTGAAGCTTTGTGTTTCTCTGAGGATGAGCATGCTGCAGCCTCTCTGGACAACCTGTTTCTGTGCTCAACTGCCCCCATGAGAAGAATCCTCTTCCTTCCTTCTTTCGAGAGACAGGTAAGAAAAGACCTATTTCCCAACTGCCAGCACTCTTTAGGCATGTTACAATGCAGGTAGCTGTGCACATGTCTGGAGACTGGCCTGCTCTAGTGTTGAGAGATTCCTGACAAAGCCTGGGAGCGCACTCTGCTGATTTTTCCAAACATTTGGTGGAGATTTTCTTTCTGTTTATGTGGATTTTTAAATGATAATTCAGTTGCAAGTCTCATTAGTTTCTTGCTTTGAGGGTTGTGGTTCTGTTGTGTGTTTTTTTTTCTGTTTGGGTTGGTGGTTTTTTACCTGATTGTGACAACTGGTCACAAAACTTACCTGATTTTGCTTTTAATGCTACCAATGGGGAAAAAAAACACACTTTCACTGTAAGGTTTCACAAATCATAGACCTGTCACTCTCACGGTTGTAGACCTGTGAATAAATTCTTCTGGTAGAATAACGTGGAGTGGGAAATAATATAGGAGATAGTAGATAATAGCCATTATAGAGATGGTAGGATAAGCGTAAAAGTAGTAGGAGTTTACTAGTTTTGAGTAACTGTTACTGGCACCTTTGTTCAACCAGCTCTAGCAGGCTGAACAGAAATTATAGGATCAGAAAATGCCAGCATGAAATACATGGATGAAATGAGACTATGAGCAAAATTTTAGCAGAATGAATGTGAACATTACGTAGCCAATAAATGTTATTTCTTACCTTATTTAGAATAAGAGTGGGATAGCTATGATCATTCACCTTCTATAGGTTAAGATATTTTGTATTATTACTGAATATGGTAAAAGATGGGTCTGGCCCCTTGATGGTGTTCCTGTCTTCTGGGATCCCTCTTCTTTCATCCCTATCTTGTAGTTTCTATCAGCTTTTCAAGGTTAATTTATATGATGTGGACAAAGGATGGCTTATAACCTGAGACACAGAGATGGTTGGGTTCTCCCCCTGATATGTAGGGGAACAGTGTGCAGTATCACTGTAAGGTCTACAGATAGAAGTTCACTTTAACATAAATACAAAATAAACCTGGTAATTCATTGACAAACAGCATCAGTTCCCATTTCCACAGGCATCAGTCATTAGCAAGTTTCTGGATGCTACTTAGGCTGCAACAGCATGGGGGAAAGGAAAATTTCTTCTAGCATTTTCATTGGCCTTCAATCACAAGTTATGAGTGCATTACTTTCTGGTCATGAATTTTGTTATGTATAAGGTTGTCAGATATTTTTGGACTTGGTGATTGATGTTTTCTGAAAAATGTAGAACTTTCAGACAGCTGGGTTGTTTGGGGCTGGAGCTGTTTGGGCTCTGCTAATATAGCAGGGGAGAAATCTGTGAGAGATATGGTCTGCATATGAAGAGGACAAGCTACTGGCACAAGAATTATAACATTATGGATAGCTATATAAAATACCAGATGTGGAGAAGTGGGATGCCAAAAAAGCCAACAAGATCTCGGTGGGAAGCTTTTGGCGTGTCAACATTAATGATCAAGCAAGACACCATGAGAAAGGAGAATTTTTTCCAGGAATCAAAAAACAGGGATGTGGTTGCTGAAAGCAAGAATTCCAGAGAAAATGTCAGATAGAGATGTACAATGCTTGCTGGAAAGCTTAAGCCTTAAAACATTTGAGTAAGGGCATTCCAGTTTAGAAGTCATTGTGTTTAAGATAATAACCTAACCAAGAGAATCCAAAAAAAAAGGGAAGTAATTGTGTTGCTCCACTGCATGCTCCAATGCTACTGCCATAATGCAGGAGAGTCCCTGGGGGCAAGGACTTGGTTAGGAGGTTGCTTGTAAGGACCTGGTGTGCCTAACTTACAGGAATGACGGAGGTATCTCAGCCATGAGCAGGGGGCTGCAGTTAGACCTTGGGTTTTACAGGCAACTACATAGAGGCATAGCCAGAATAGGCAGGATGTCTTCTACCAGTGGCAGACCACTAAACAGACATCTTGGCTTATTCATAATTCTCACTAATGAAGTACCATAGGGATATTTTTGCTGGGATAACCATATTGGCTCAGAAATGATGCTTCTTTCTGAAATGAGAGTCCAGTTATTATTTGGTATGTTTCTAATGTATTTAAGAAGTCACTTTTCCCACACACTAATATTGCTCCACATTTTTGGTAGTAGCCAGTCAGATGTGTTATAATTATAAATCAGACATTGGTTTTAAAACTTGCAGACCTCTCTCATAAAGCTTTAATTTCCTTAGCCGTTTGCAATATTCATACATCTGTCACATTCGCAAGGTATCTAGACAGGGTACCACCACCTACCAAGGTTGTGCCAGGCACAATACTGTATTATGTCTGCAGATTGT
This sequence comes from Gallinago jamesoni, assembly GCA_025769975.1. Classification (NCBI taxonomy): domain Eukaryota; kingdom Metazoa; phylum Chordata; class Aves; order Charadriiformes; family Scolopacidae; genus Gallinago; species Gallinago jamesoni. Next base: position 33,304,495 of record JAOQGH010000032.1, read on the forward strand.
ACCTAATTAAGCCTTAAGTAGTGCTTGACAAGTCCCTGGCACATGATCCAAGTCTTTCCTATTTATCAGGGGTACAAGTGGTTTGTGGTCAGTCAAAAGTTTAAATGACTCTCTGGAAGAGCTTTTTTATGCATTTTTCACATGCTTCTTTTCCAATGAGACACTCCTCACTCTGTAGAGAGTGATTTATGTCATCAGCGAACGTCCAGGAGTATGGAGCAGCCCTGCCGGTCTGACCAGGTTGCAATGATTGAGTAACCTGCAACGCAGTCACAGCATGCGGCTGCGAGCGCTTGCAGGAAGGGAGCAGTGGTGTGCTTCAGGTAGGGCTTCTGCTCGCTTGGAAACAGAGTCTTGTATTATGTTCAAGTATCAGGTGCTTTCATTTTCCAGGAGTTCATTCCAAGGATATATTATTGCCATTCATAGCCCAGCATTCATTTCACTTTGACATAGATTCAGGAGTTGGTATTAATTTATTAGTTTCTTAGGCCAATTTACCTTTCCTCAGCCTGCCCTTACGCCTAGTTTTCATGCACGTTTTCTCAATAGTTCAGCTAGTTTTGATGTAGCCCAATGTTTTTGTGTTTTAGACCTGAATACCAAGTGTCTCTGAATATCTAGACCGCCTTTTATCATGTTTCTCTTCTTAATGGCAATATCCCAGGACTTTGTCTGTACAAGCAACTATCCCTTTCCAGGTGCTGCAGTAGCCTTGTCATTTCCTTTGGAATATATTGGGTGCGGTAGCAATGCCAAAAGGAAGTCTGCGGAAAGATTACCATCCAAAAGGCATAATAAAAGTAGTTAACTTGGCGCCATCTGGGTGTAGAAGAATCTGCCAAAAACCATTTGCGGCATCTAAAAGGGGAAAAAACTTGGGCATTCATCTTGGAAAGATGTCGTCCAGTGCGGATAGGACAGTGCTTCTCTCAAGCACTTTGTTTCGTTGATTTAGGTCAAAGGATATGCTGACTACTCCATTTTTCTTAAGGCCTTATAACCACTGGTAAACACTATTCAGCGGGTTTGGCTATTTCTTCTGTAACACTGACGGGACTTGGATTGTCTGCTCCCGCTCTTTGCTTGGGAAACACTGAACTGAATGTGTTGTGACTCCGGACACCGTAAGGAGCTGTGTTACATTGTGTAGCAGGGAGATGAGCTTAGTGGTCCTCTTTCCTTCAGTGCTTTTATGTTGTTTTCTTTTGGCCAGACCAGCAATGCTGTTGGGGTATCTTACTGAACAGTTAATTTTTGAACCCCTGGAAACAAACACAGTGTCCAGAGTGACCTGTAACATTGCAAATGTCTACGGGTCTTGCTGACATTTATATTCACACATGAGTGCAAGTGACCCAGTCACCCATTACTTGGTTTTGACTATTTCTTTCCTACTTCTCATTTCTGAATGCTGTCCTGTGCATCCTCTCAGGAACTTTCTTCTTGTTTCTCCTTTGTCTTCAGACCCAGGAGACTGCTTTGTACCTATTTATTGTCCTGCTCCAACTTCTAAAGGTCTGAGAGCACGTTACTCAGCTTTTATTGTCGAAAGTACTTTTCTCCATTCCTGCTGGAGTGGATACCACCAGTGTGATCTCAAGGTCTCTGTTGACTGAAACTCTTCTGTATGCCTCTGGAGACATCCTTTTTCCACTAGAAATCTGTCCCACTGTAGCAGAAAGTGGAGATATGAGGACACACAAGGATTTTTCAGCACTGTCAGCTAACTTCTAGCCAGGGCATGAGGCTCTCAAATGCATGTGCATTTTCATGTTGTTTTCCCTGGCAAAAAAAAATTAATTCATGTTGCAAAAAATCACTGTACAATTTCTTCCATTTCCTCCTTACCCTGTGCAGGAGGGTGGGTAAGTTGTGAGTGTCCACACTTTCGGCTGAGACTTCAGTGTCAATAACATCGCCAAAAGCCAAGAGCTGTCATAGCCATGGGGTTTTCAAACATGAGAGTTGGTATTGATTGCTCTGCATTTCACTTGACCAGAGCAAAGGGTCTGGTTTTGAGAAATCATCATGCCCCTTTAAAAAGATCAGGCTTCAGTCTCATTTTAAAGCACTTGGAAATGAAAATCATTCTTGAAAACATTGACTTAAGCTGCTGCTTTTATACAAAAGGCATCACAAACTCGTTTGACCCTCAGAACTGAAATTTTCTTCTGCCTCCAAGTTCCAGACCCACATCCTGTACACTTTCTTCATATCCCCCTGTTAACTACTTCCAGTTGGACTTCTCAATGAATAAGGGAACTAGAAGCTGACCATATCTATGCATTTGTATGTTACTATCTGTATCCATAATCAAGATTTACATGGCCCATTATATACATGTATATTATTTTTAATTCTGCATATGTGAGCCTACAAACTGAGATTGCTTTTGTTACTTGAACCAAGAGGGAGAAAAATGAAACTACTGTGGCCAAGTAGAAAATGTAAGATATGGGAATTTCCCTCCTGGAGTAATACACATAGGGATATGATACTAGAAAATGCAGGGAAAGCTTGGAAATCTTTGCTAAAAGACATTGAGATATTTTCATCCTCTTTTTTTTTTTTTCTTTTTTTTTTGTTTAAGTGTAAGAAAAAGAAACTCATGCCCACTCCTGAAACTCATACCTCTCGTAGATCACAGGTCGTTGTACACCCCAGTAAGCAACTGTGAGCGCAATGTGCTGTAGCTAATTTAAAAGCTACTTTTAAAAAAGTGCATAGTTTTCATGTTTTATACATTTCCATAAACATCAGTCATTCATTTCTATTTGCCTGTTCTGCACAATTAAAATTGAAAATTAAATGAACAGGAATGAATTATTAGAATAATCTATGTTTTTTCTTTTTCTTTTTCTTTTTCTTTTTCTTTTTCTTTTTCTTTTTCTTTTTCTTTTTCTTTTTCTTTTTCTTTT